>CAWUFW010010905.1:0-657569 GCA_963921515.1 Calotriton arnoldi | reverse complement strand
GTCGTCAACCGGCGCCAACGTTATTTCAAATAGAATGTCGCGGATTTCCTATGGATAATAGGTTTTAACTATAACTATCTACTGGCGATATCTATTGCTGTTTGCAATGACAGGACGGGAGCCTCGCGGCTCCCGTCCTGTCATTGCACACTGCTTTGGATATTGGAAGCGACAGCAGGAAACCTGCTCTCGCTTCCAATATCCAAAGCTGATTGCTTTTCCACATGGGGAGCAGCATGTTAGCTGCTCCCCATGTGGAAAAGCAATGCCGGCTCCCAAGGGACGCGGGGAGCCGGCGGGACTGTGGGGGTGGGACCCCCACAGTCCCCAACCAGAAGGCCAGGCCCGGGGGATGGGGTCCCCGGGGCCATAAGTGGCCAGGGAGGGGGCCACGAAGCCCCCCTCCCCAAATTTAAAAAACAAGAAAAAAAAGTGCAAGGCCGGCCCCGAGGGATGGGGTCCCCGGGGCCTTAAATGGCCTGAGGAGGGGGCCACGCAGCCCCCCTCCAAATAAAAAATAAAAAAATCGAGGCCATGCCCCGGGGGATGGGGTCCCGGGGCCAATACAGGCCCAGGGAAGGGGGCCAACGGCCCCCTTCCCGTTTTTTTTTTAAATTTAAAAAATAATAAAATGCTCAGGCCCCGGGGGATGGGGTCCCCGGGGCCAAAAGTGGGCAAGGGAAGGGGGCCACGCAGCCCCCCTCCCATTAAAAAAAATAGAAAAAAAAAAACGACCGGCATCGTGCCGGAGGCCCGCCCCCTCCCTGCAGAGGGGAGCGAGTTCCCCTTGAATACTGGGGGTCCCTGGGGGCCAACTAGCCCACCAGGAACCTCCAGTATGCGCCAGGGAGCTGCGTTGCAGAGACGTGTACAGAGGCCACGCCCCTTTTTACACCTCTCTGCAACGCAGCTCTGTGGTGCTTTTGGAGGTATATGGTGGGCTAGTTGGACTCCAGGGACCCTCAGGATGCAAGGGGACTTAATCCCCCAACTTAAAACGCGCCACGGGGCGCGTTTGCACAGTGGTGAAAGGAGGGGCGGGGCTTCAGGTGACATGTGTGCAAACAGGCCCCGTGGCACGTTTTAAGATGGGGAATAAATTCCTTTTCAATCCTGAGGGTCCCTAGGGGCCAACTAGCCCACCAGGTACCTCCAGTAAGCGCCACGGAGCTGCGTTGCAGAGTGTTGTAAAAGGGGCAAGGCCTCTGAACACCTCTCTGCAACGCAGCCCCTAGCGCATACTGGAGGTTCCTGGTGGGCTAGTTGGCCCCTAGGGACCCTCGGGATTGAGGAGGAATTAGTTGTCCAACTTAAAACGCGCCACAGGGCGTGTTTGCAGACATGTCACCTTAGGCCCCACCCCCTTCCTTCACCATTGTGCAAATATTCCTCTAAAATCAGCCGAACTACGAATTCCGATTTACTCACCTGTTATCAGGAGAGACCTCAGTGCTGCATCTTTGAGCCCAGTACTGATCCTGAAAAGTAATTCTAACCGTACTTACCAGTAACTTGAATTTCCTTCCATAGGATATCATTGCCTGCTTTTTGCTGAAAAAGTTTCTAAGTGTCGATTTTTGAAACATACAAATATTCCTCTAAAATCAGCCGAAATACGAATTTTAATTTACTCACCTGTTATCAGGAGAGACCTCATTGCTGCATCTTTCAGCCCAGTACTGGTCCTGAAAAGTAATTTTAACCCGTACTTACCAGTAACTTGAATTTCCTTCCATAGGCTAACATTGACTGGTTTCACTTGGAAATTCTTCTAAGTGTGGAGTTTTGGAACTTTATAATATTCCTCTAAAATCAGCCGAAATACGAATTCCGATTTACTCACCTGTTATCAGGAGAGACCTCAGTGCTGCATCTTTCAGCCCAGTACTGATCCTGAAAAGTAATTTTAACCGTACTTACCAGTAACTTGAATTTCCTTCCATAGGATATCATTGCCTGCTTTTTGCTGAAAAAGTTTCTAAGTGTCGATTTTTGAAACATACAAATATTCCTCTAAAATCAGACGAAATACGAATTCCGATTTACTCACCTGTTATCAGGAGAGAACCCAGTGCTGCATCTTTTAGCCCAGCACTGACCCTGAAAAAGTAATTCTAACCGTACTTAACAGTAACTTGAATTTCCTTCCATAGGCTAACATTGACTGGTTTCACTTGGAAATTCTTCTAAGTGTGGAGTTTTGGAACTTTATAATATTCCTCTAAAATCAGGCGAAATACGAATTCCGATTTACTCACCTGTTATCAGGAGAGACCTCAGTGCTGCATCTTTCAGCCCAGTACTGATCCTGAAAAGTAATTTTAACCGTACTTACCAGTAACTTGAATTTCCTTCCATAGGATATCATTGCCTGCTTTTGCTGAAAAAGTTTCTAAGTGTCGATTTTTGAAACATACAAATATTCCTCTAAAATCAGGCGAAATACTGAATTCCGATTTACTCACCTGTTATCAGGAGAGAACCCAGTGCTGCATCTTTTAGCCCAGCACTGACCCTGAAAAGTAATTCTAACCGTACTTAACAGTAACTTGAATTTCCTTCCATAGGCTAACATTGACTGGTTTCACTTGGAAATTCTTCTAAGTGTAGAGTTTTGGAACTTTATAATATTTCTCTAAAATCAGCCGAACCATGAATTCCGATTTACTCACCTGTTATCAGGAGAGAACCCAGTGCTGCATCTTTTAGCCCAGCACTGACCCTGAAAAGTAATTCTAACCGTACTTACCAGTAACTTGAATTTCCTTCCATAGGAATCCATTGTCTGGTTTTCAGCAGAAAAGTTTCAAAGTGTCGATTTTCACAAACTACAAATATTCCTTAAAAATCGCATGTGTGACTTAAACGCATTCTTTCAACTGTTTACAGGAGATGCACCAGTGCTGGTTCCAGGATCCACCACTGAGTAAGAAAAAGTAACGATAACACTACTTACCTGCTAAGTGAATTTCCTCCCATAGGATAACATTGGTGATTCTATATGAAAAAGTTTCTAAGTGTCAACTTTTAAAATACAATAATATTCCTTAAAAATCACTACTGTAACCAAAACGCTTTTACTCAACTGTTTACAGGAGATGTCCCAGGACGGAATCTAGGATCCAGTCCTGTGGTTAGAAAAAGTAATCCATAAAGTAACTAATTGCATTTAACTAGAAATTCACATTCAGCTCAATGTTGCTTTGTTTTTGAAATTGTGTTGCCCATTGCAACAACTGTAACTACTGTACTTAAAAGTCTATTGCCTATTTGCAAAGTATTTAAACTAAAGTAATTCATTCTGAGAAAGTATATTTTGTAATGTAATGTATAATGTAATTACAATGTAATTTAAAAAATAAAATATCTAAAAATAAATAGTTTAAAAAAATGTTGTAAATCAGTATTAAAAAAATAAATATAACAATTAATACATTTAAAAATGGTCATTTACAAAACCTTTGAAATTCACTGAAAAAACCATAGGTTTCAGACACGTTATAGTTAGGAATTAGCATTTAAAAAACCTTTGAAATTCACTGAAAAAACCATAGGTTTCAGACACGTTATAGTTAGGAATTAGCATTTAAAAACCTTTAAAATTCACTGAAAAAACCATAGGTTTCAGGCACGTTATAGTTAGAAATTAGCATTTAAAAAACCTTAGAAATTCACTGAAAAAACCATAAGGTTTTAGGGACAGTTATAGTTAGTTGGACATTGCACTCGTACAAAACCCGTGAAATTCCCCGTTATAGTTAGTTCAGGTAACTATAACTTGCGCCCCGCAATGCACTGCTGATGACGTCACATATTACATCACTCATGACATGGTCAATGACATCACTGATGACATCACTGATGACATCTCAAATGACATCACTGATGACATCACTGATGACATCATCCAGTGACTGTGTGTTTCTGTAAAGTTTAAATATTTTTAATATATATAGGAAAAGACGTATTGAAGAATGAGTGGGTGTATAAGTGTCTGTATGGATGATTTAGTAGGTGCGTGACTGACTCTATAAGTGAGTGATTTAACGTATCTTACTGAATGCATGGGTTAGTGACTAAACTGGGTGAATGTCTGTATCCGTCTGTCTGTTGCTGTGTAAGTGGCTGCATGTGTTTGTGAATAGCTACATGAGTGTCTATATGAGTTATTGAATGGTTGTCTGAGTATCGGTATGGGTGCCTGAGTGTTTGTGTGGGAGGGGTGTGTGCGACTCTGTGCATAGATGTGTGAGTGGGTGATTCACTGGGTGGATGGTTTCAAGAGTGCATCTGTGATAGACTGTATGGGTGGGTAAGTGTGTGTAAGAGTGTGTTAGTGAGTGAATGTATGTCCCAGTGGTACATGTGTGAGTAACTACATATGTGAAAGCCAGTATATATGTGTGTTGGAGTATATAAATAGCTATAAGCGAGAGTGAGTGATTGTGTTAGTGGCTGTATGGATGAGTGTGTGCTTGTATCAGTGATTGTATAAGAGCGTAACAATGTGCTAGTATTTGTATGATTAAGTGAGCTGGTGTGTGTATAACTGTATAGGTGAGTAAATGGCAGTGTGTTTAATTATTTGCATGACTGACTAGGTGTGTGAGTACCTCTATGGATGAGTGGCGGTGTTTGAGTGTCTATATAGGAGTAAGAGTGCATATGTTAGTCCTGTACTGAGTGACCATAAGTATGAGTGACTGTACGGGTGAGTGAGTGGATGTGTGTGTGTAGACCTAAGAATCAGTGAGTGGGTATGTAGTTATTGGTGTTGGAGTGTCTATGGTTTTGCGAATGGCAGTCTGTAATTTAGAGTGGGTGTATCAAAAGTTATATTAGGGTGTGAGGAGGTGCATCAGATTATCACGTGGATGATGTCATCAGTGATGTCATCAGTGATGTCATTTGAGATGTCATCAGTGATGTCATCAGTGATGTCACTGACCATGTCATGAGTGATGTAATATGTGACGTCATCAGCAGTGCATTGCGGGCGCGAGTTATAGTTAGCTGAACTAACTATAACGGGGGAATTTCACGGGTTTTGTACGAGTGAAATGTCCAACTAACTATAACTGTCCCTAAAACCTATGGTTTTTTCAGTGAATTTCAAAGGTTTTTTAAATGCTAATTTCTAACTATAACGTGTCTGAAACCTATGGTTTTTTCAGTGAATTTCAAAGGTTTTTTAAATGCTAATTCCTAACTATAACGTACCTGAAACCTGTGGTTTTTTCAGTGAATTTCAAAGGTTTTTTAAATGCTAATTTCTAACTATAACGCCCCTAAAACCTATGGTTTTTTCAGTGAATTTCAAAGGTTTTGTAAATGACAATTTTTAAATGTATTAATTGTTATATTTATTTTTTTGACACTGATTTACTACATTTTTTAAAACTATTTATTTTTAGATATTTTATTTATTAAATTATATTGTAATTACATTATACATTACATTACAAAATATACTTTCTCAGAATGAATTACTTTAGTTTAAATAGTTTGCAAATAGGCAATAGAGTTTTAAGTACAGTAGTTACAGTTGTTGCAATGGGCAACACAATTTCAAACACAATGCAACATTGAGCTCAATGTGAATTTCTAGTTAAATGCAATTAGTTACTTTATGGATTACTTTTCTAACCACAGGACTGGATCCTAGATTCAGTCCTGGGACATCTCCTGTAAACAGTTGAGTAAAAGCGTTTTGGTTACAGTAGTGATTTTTAAGGAATATTATTGTATTTTAAAAGTTGACAGAAACTTTTTCACATAGAATCACCAATGTTATCCTATGGGAGGAAATTCACTTAGCAGGTAAGTAGTGTTATCGTTACTTTTTCTTACTCAGTGTTGGATCCTGGATCCAGCACTGGTGCATCTCCTGTAAACAGTTGAAAGAATGCGTTTAAGTCATACAGGCGATTTTTAAGGAATATTTGTAGTTTGTGAAAATCGACACTTTGAAACTTTTCTGCTGAAAACCAGACAATGGATTCCTATGGAAGGAAATATAAGTTACTGGTAAGTACGGTTAGAATTACTTTTCAGGGTCAGTGTTGAGCTAAAAGATGTAGCACTGGGTTCTCTCCTGATAACAGGTGAGTAAATCGGAATTCGTAGTTCGGTTGATTTTAGAGGAATATTATAAAGTTCCAAAACTCCACACTTAGAAGAATTTCCAAGTGAAACCAGTCAATGTTAGCCTATGGAAGGAAATTCAAGTTCCTGGTAAGTACGGTTAAAATTACTTTTCAGGATCAGTACTGGGCTGAAAGATGCAGCACTGAGGTCTCTCCTGATAACAGGTGAGTAAATCGGAATCCGTATTTCGGCTGATTTTAGAGGAATATTATAAAGTTCCAAAACTGCACACTTAGAAGAATTTCCAAGTGAAACCAGTCAATGTTAGCCTATGGAAGGAAATTCAAGTTCCTGGTAAGTACGGTTAAAATTACTTTTCAGGATCAGTACTGGGCTCAAAGATGCAGCACTGGGTACTCTCCTGATAACAGGTGAGTAAATCGGAATTCGTATTTCGGCTGATTTTAGAGGAATATTATAAAGTTCCAAAACTGCACACTTAGAAGAATTTCCAAGTGAAACCAGTCAATGTTAGCCTATGGAAGGAAATTCAAGTTACTGGTAAGTACGGTTAAAATTACTTTTCAGGATCAGTACTGGGCTAAAAGATGCAGCACTGGGTTCTCTCTTGATAACAGGTGAGTAAATCGGAATTCGTAGTTCGGCTGATTTTAGAGGAATATTTGTATGTTTCAAAAATCGACACTTAGAAACTTTTTCAGCAAAAAGCAGACAATGATATCCTATGGAAGGAAATTCAAGTTACTGGTAAGTACGGTTAAAATTACTTTTCAGGATCAGTACTGGGCTGAAAGATGCAGCACTGAGGTCTCTCCTGATAACAGGTGAGTAAATCGGAATCCGTATTTCGGCTGATTTTAGAGGAATATTATAAAGTTCCAAAACTCCACACTTAGAAGAATTTCCAAGTGAAACCAGTCAATGTTAGCCTATGGAAGGAAATTCAAGTTACTGGTAAGTACGGTTAAAATTACTTTTCAGGATCAGTACTGGGCTGAAAGATGCAGCACTGAGGTCTCTCCTGATAACAGGTGAGTAAATCGGAATTCGTATTTCGGCTGATTTTAGAGGAATATTTGCACAATGGTGAAGGGAGGGGCGGGGCCTGAGGTGACATCTGTGCAAACGCGCCCCGTGGCGCGTTTTAAGTTGGGGGATTAAGTTCCCTTGAATCTTGAGGGCCCCTGGGGGCCAACTAGCCCACCAGGAACCTCCAGTATGCGCCAGGGGCTGCGTTGCAGAGACGTGTACAGAGGCCACGCCCCTTTTACACCTCTCTGCAACGCAGCTCTGTGGCGCTTTTAGAAGTACATGGTGGGCTAGTTGGCCCCCAGGGACCCTCAGGATTGAAGGGGATTTAATTCCCCATCTTAAAACGCGCCACGGGGCCTGTTTGCACACATGTCACCTGAAGCCCCGCCCCTCCCTTCACCACTGTGCAAACGCGCCCCGTGGCGCGTTTTAAGTTGGGGGATTACGTCCCCTTGAATCCTGAGGGTCCCTGGAGTCCAACTAGCCCACCATGTACTTCTAAAAAGCGCCACAGAGCTGCGTTGCAGAGAGGTGTAAAAGGGCGTGGCCTCTGTACACCTCTCTGCAACGCAGCCCCTAGCGCATACTGGAGGTTCCTGGTGGGCTAGTTGGCCCCAGGGACCCCAGTATTCAAGGGGAATTACTTCCCTTCTTAAAACGCGCCAGAGGCGCGTTTGCAGAGTACTGCAGGGAGGAGCGGGGCCTCCGGCACGATGCAGGTCTTTTTTTTTCTTCTTTTTTTTTAATGGGAGGGGGGGCTGCGTGGCCCCCCTTCCCTTGGCCACTTTTGGCCCCGGGGACCCCATCCCCCGGGGCCTGAGCATTTTATTTTTTTTCAAATAAAAAAAAAAAAACGGGAGGGGGCCGCGCGGCCCCCTTCCCTGGGCCTGTATTGGCCCCGGGGACCCCATCCCCGGGGCATGCCCTCAATTGTTTAATTTTTTATTTGGAGGGGGCTGCGTGGCCCCCCTCCTCAGGCCATTTAAGGCCCCGGGGACCCCATCCCCCGGGGCCGGCCTTGCCCTTTTTAAATTTTTAAATTTTTTCTAATTTGGGGAGGGGGCTGCGTGGCCCCCTCCCTGGCCACTATTGCCCTGGGGACCCCATCCCCCGGGGCCTGGCCTCTCGTTGGGGACTGTGGGGGGTCCCCAAACCCCCCACAGTCCCGCCGGCTCCCCGTGTCCTACGGGAGCCGGATTGCTTTCCACATGGGGAGCAGCTAACATGCTGCTCCCCATGTGGAAAAGCAATTTGCTTTGGATATTGGAGCGAGGCAGGTTCCTGCTCTCGCTTCCAATATCCAAAGCAAGTTTGCAATGACAGGACGGGAGCCGCGAGGTTCCCGTCCTGTCATTGCAAACAGCAGTGTCCCGGGGTAGGCACCCCGGGACACTGCAGGAGCCGGCCCTGGGGGTGGCGGTCCCCAGGGCCATCAAGGGCTCCAGGAGGGGGCCGCGCGGCCCCCTCCCAACTATTTCACAGCCCCGGGAGGTGGTGGTCCCCGGGGCTTTGGGAGTCCGTAACGGACCCCCATATTCAAATGTTTAGTGCCCCGGGGAGGTGGCGGTCCCCGGGGCGTGTGGGGGGGCTGGAGCCCCCCCACACAGGTCAAAAAAAAAAAAAAAAAAAAAGAAGCCCCGGGGGGTGGCGGTCCCCGGGGCTGCGGGAGGGCAAAGAGCCCTCCCGCACCATTATTTTCTTAAGCCCCGGGGGGTGGCGGTCCCCGGGGCTTGGGGGGCCTTAGAGGCCCCCCACATTAAATTTAAACCCCCCCCACCATGCCCCCGGGACTTGGCCAACCCGGGGGCAAATTAACATCGAAGCGCGGGAGACCGCGCTTCGATTTTTTTTTTTTTCGGCAGGATCCGCGCTCCCTGAGCGCATCCTGCCGATTTTGTTTTAAAAAAAAATGCTTTTTCTACCCAGGGGGTCCTTGTGGGACCCCTGAGCAGACCTAGGGGGTCAGGGTGTTTCTACCCTGCCCCCTTTGTGCGTTTGCACACTTTTTTTTACTGCTTTCTTGTTCCTCGGTTCTACCGAGGAACAAGACGACTGCCAACACTTCCTGGTTTGGAGTGTTGACAGCCAATTAGCAGAACAGCTCGTGATCGGGAGGGTGCGCGAATCCAACGCGGTCATAGATATATATGTGATTTTCCTTTTGATTTTCTCAGGAACTACTGAACGGATTTACACCATTTAACAAAAAGGGTTCTTTCTGAACCAAGAACTACCTCTTTGCCAAATTTGGTGTAATTCCGTTCAGCAGTTCGGGCTGTAGCCGTGTCTAAAGTTTCCTATGGGAAAATGAATGGGGAAAACACGTTTTGGGACCCCCCTTTTTTCTCGGCCCCCGCTTGACGAATCACCCCGAGACTTTCAGGGTAGGAGCGGACCGGAGCGGGCCATAAAGTTTGAAAATTTCGCGAAGATTCGTCAACCGGCAAGAGAGTTATTTCAAATAGAATGTCGCGGATTTCCTATGGAAAATAGGTCCTAACTATAACTATCTACTGGCGACCGCCAGTAGATAATATATATATATTCATAATAATGCATTTAAAATGTAAAATAAATTATATAAGGCAAAAATAAATATTTTTATTAATTATGTTACACTATATGTATTTATACACATATATTTTTTATATAAATAAATATGTTTTTATATATTTTTATATAGTATTAAATATTAGTAAAATATTTTTTTTATTTACATGATATTAAAATTATATAATAACATTTTTAACATTTACTACATTAAACTCTATATAAAAAAATGACATTCTTGTCTATTTTTGGATGATATTAGTGTCCCCGATATTTTCCTCTGATATTTTTCTACTTACCATATTAAGTATAGGATCACAATATTGTGGTAAACAATATTTTTGAGACAATATTTTTGGCAACGATATTTTTTACCACAATATTGTTTCAGTGATCCCTCGCCACTGTTCACCTCACTTCTCTTATCTCAATAACACACCTTTGTCTGTCCTCATCTTTCATCTGTTACTTTCCACATTTGCTTATTTAAACAGCTCTTTCATGTCTTCCTCTCACCACCCCATGACCTAGTCTCATGACAGCAACAGATATTGTCCCCTACCTTTTGTACATCTTCCCCTCGCATCACTTTTTCTTACCTCTTTTCTTTCTTTGTTGAATCTCTTACCCCTTCTGTTGCTTTGTTTCTTTCCCATTTCACTTTTCTTACCAGGTTCTTTTTTGTTCGCTTCTCATGTAGTCTCTCCTTCCCAATTTCTTCTCCCTTCTCCTCTTTACTCAAACTCCTCTCTCCTTCTTTCTACTTGCTCAGTCCCTAACCTTTCACTTTCCTTTGCCATTGTCTTCTTGTCTTCTCTTACGTTGCTCTTTCTCCTATTTATTCCTACCTCCTTGATCACATTCTCGTCTCTCCTTGCAAACTCTCCCTTCTTGTCTCTCTTTGCTCTGTCAGTTCAACTCTTCACTTTCCGGTCTCTTGCCGTCTTCCCTCTCAGTGTTCCAATTACACAACTATATTCTCTCCTTCGTTCTTCCCTTTCTTAGCTCTTCTTACTATTTCACATATTATTGCTCAGTCTCTTTGTCTTACCTGAAATGGACATCAACAGGTTGCTGATACAGTAGACCCAGGAGGTTTTGCCAGGATAGATCTATAATACAGACAAACACAGAAGGAACTACATTCATGATGTGAGCTTGTGTGGTTGTTTCATAACATGTACTTAAATGCACCCATAAGCCCAAATACTACGAAGTAGGTCAGTGGTCATTTTAGATCAATTCTCCAATTTCCTCAATAAGCACTGAAGCTTCCTTGTGGTCTGAACTTGTCACCCCTCACAAAGGTATAGAACCAGGTAACGTTAACCCTACCCAGGTGCACTGTGACTTTGTGCCAATATTTGCTCTGAAACAATGCAGTGCAAAAACAATATTTAAATTAACCAACTTGAGCAACAAAAGTGTAGTTGCACCAGGTGGTTGATGAAAAGATACTATATTTACAGGGGTCACTCCGGGCAAATATTGGTGTATAATTGCCCTGCACCAGTGTAGCATTACACAATTTGGTGCCTGACCAGTAATGATTGCCTTACACAGCCATGGCTGGTTGGACCTTCAGCTACTTTAAACTCCCTGAAAAATTACATAGATTTGGGTGGGTGTGTTTGAAATGACTCCGTAAACAGGTTTGTCTGCTCAAGCAAACAACCCAGGGGTAATGTGGGTTTTTAGACAGCTTTCAAGGCCAGAAATGAACAATGAAGTACTGCTTTGGACTTTTGTGCTGCCTGCTGGAGACAGATTTTAGGGCCAGATTAATCAAACTTTTGCGTCGCCCTTCCACCACGCCCGGTATCGCAAAACCTAGATGATATTTACCAAGCCACGCAAAGCCACCTTGCATGGCCCTGCGTGGCTTTGTAAATCTGGAGTAACGCAAGGCAGCACAAGCAGCTGCCTTGCGTTACTGTAAGTGGTGAGGGTGTTACATGGGTGGAGCATGGCTGTTCTCATGCATCGATTGATGTATTCTGAGGCATTCCCAGATTTACCAACACTGATAGACCTGGAAATGCATCAGAATTGTACGCTTTCCCAACAGAGGAGCAACGTGGACAAATGTCTTTATTTCTCCTCATGGTTTCCTCTTTCAAAGTGTGCTGCATTCTGCAGCTCACTTAGAAAAAGGAATATGTCTCTAAGGATTGCTTTTGTGCAGGAAGGTGTCCCTTTCTGCACAAACACTATCCTGCCTGTACTGCAGGCACCCTTGCTCCATGGCTCAAGGGTGTCTGTGTTGGTGATAGGCACGGACTGTGCAGGCAGAGGACAGGAATGCACCAGATCTTGATAGATGCGGTGCATCCCTGTCCTCTCCTTTGCAGGCAGCGGAGCAAGTTGTCTTGCTACATTGCGCTGCGTGAAAGAATGGTATATCTGCTCCTTAGTTTCTACTTGGGTCACAGTAAATTACAGAGATTCAGGCAGGTGTATTTGACAAATACTCTATACACAATGACTCTTTAAGGAGGTTTGTCTGATCAAGCAAATCCCCAGGGGGTCCTGTGGATCTTTAGACAGTTTTCAAGGCCAGAAATGAACAAGAAGTACTGCTTTGGCCTTTGGTGCTGCATGCTGAAGAGAGAATTAAGGGGCATATTTACAAGCCCCTATCACCACAGGAACGTCACTTTTAACAAAGTTCCTGTGGCGATAGGGGCTTTGCCTTATTTACAAGGTGACGTTAAGCCACTTAACATGGCTTGACACCACCTTGTAAATAAGGCACCCTTTCACGCCATACTTAGCATGAAAGGGGTCGGCAATGGATGTTGGGGTGGGCGTTGTGCCGCAACACCCATTGATTTTGACGCTGCCCCCTATTTACAAGGGTGGCGTAAATAGGAGGCAGTGCCAAAATTAAGACCAGGGAAAACCTGGTTTTAACATGGCGAACGAAGAGAAATACTTAATTTTTCCTAATTTTTGCTGTTTCTATGTGTGCTGCATTGTGCAACACATATAGAAACAGCAAAACGCCATTCCTGTACATAAACAATCATTACAAAAATGACAATTTGCAACTTCTATGTGTGCTGCACAATGCAGCACACATAGAAGTTACAAATCACCATTTGTGATTGTTTAATTGCAGTAAGGGACACCTTCCTGTACATAAACAAACGTTCCCTCAATGCAGGCACCCTTGCACTATGGTGCAAGGTTGCCTGAGTTGGCGCTAGGCAGTTTACTTTAGTGCCAGCACTAGAGAAAATGCAAGGTTACGCTGTATCTTTGTAAATAACACGCATCCCTGCATTTTCAGAATGGCAGAGTGTGGCGTTAGCATTTTGTGCTTAACGCCACACTTCGCCATTCCCTTGTAAATATGCCCATTCGTTTTTTGTTGGGTCGCAGTAAAGTAGCATTACTTTTGTTTGACTCTCAGAGGGTACTTACTTAATGTCGTGCAACACAGCGCAGCAACCAAAGATGGTGTGTTGCGCTGCGTGTGAGGACAAGAGCAGGACAGCCCCATATTCACATACATATGGTGCTATCCTGCTCTCTCCCCAGTGCTGGTGCACAATCAGACTGCCAGCGCCGCGCACACACCTTTGCACCTTAGTGGAAGGGTTTGTACATGTTGTTTAGCATAGGTTTTGCACTGGAAGGGTGTCCTTCCAATACAAACCACTATGCTTAGACTAACCTTTAAACTTTCCTACTTTGTATGTGTGCTGTACAGTGCATCACACATACAAAGCTGGAAAAGATTGGAGAAATAAAAGCATTTTTTCCTCTATAGCTCCAACGTCAAAATGGCATTTTTTTTTAATGCAAAATGATGTCTACTTTTTTTAGTAGATAGGGTTTTGCATCAAAAGCCATGGGTTAGTGCTCGGAAATGCCCATGTACTACCCATAGAACACCTCCTTGACTATTGCTTTCAGATGATTTTCTTGCGCAAAACAAGTTTTGTGCTGGAAAGTACATCTCAAATAAACATTTTGCTCTTATTGCGTGACTTTTGTGTCTTTTTCCTGTGACACCTGAGTTACAACAGAATAAGATAAGCCTTCTTCACCCAGCAACCCCTATTCAGATTTCAGATTTCAGATTTCAAAATCTTTATTCAGATTTAAAACAAAATCCATAAAAGATTAACAAACATTGAAAATACATTCATCGCATTAGCCTTTACCCCATTATATACAACAAGCCCAAAGAGTTACAAAACATTAACAATCTCTTAAGTGAGATCAGCGACATTATGTGAACAAGCACTCATTGTTGTAAAAAGGCCTTTTTCACCCAGCAACCCCTATTCAGATTTCAGATTTCAAAATCTTTATTCAGATTTAAAACAAAATCCATAAACGATTAACAAACCTTGAAAATACATTCATCGCATTAGCCTTTACTCCATTATATACAACAAGCCCAAAGAGTTACAAAGAGTTACAAAACATTAACAATCTCTTAAGTGAGATCAGTGACATTATGTGAACAAGCACTCATTGTTGTAAAAACTATGGACATAAAATATTAAATTACATAAAAGTCATAAAAATGAGCGGCACCATTAAGTAAACAGACACTCCCATAAGTATAAGAATCAGCGACATTATGTAAATAAGACTCTCATTTTAATCCAGGAGCTATAATCTTATACATAATTTTGTGGGGATCTCGTGGAAGAGTTCGAAAACATTTTATACACCAACACTCAGGATTTATAAGAGACCGTCTAATCAAGGTCTGTAAGCCTCATAATCTATTTCTATTAGATTTTATTATGCATAGAACATTTATTTTGCAGGATGCTTTCAAATTTCTAATATGATAAGATAAATCGGAGAGAGATACAAATACATTTTTGAGTTTTAAAAATCAAAGCTCTAACTCATATAATAATCTATCCAACTGTTTTAGAGATTTCCGTCTCTTAATCACACCCTTAACATATGTCAATATTGTGTAACATCTATGGATGTTTTCCAGTTTATTAAGAAAATAAAAAAACATTCTTGTAATAATAAAGCTTCTGATCTAAAAACAAGGGGCAGAAAACTTGTTTTCTAATATCTTTATAAAAAGTACAAAACAGCATAAAGTGAAGTGCTGATTGACTAGATCGTCCATCACAGGAGCATTTGGGTAATTTTTCTATCCATACTTCCAGTTTAGGATAGGCAACCACATAGTGTAAGAGACCCATCCGCATTCTTGTTAAATAAAACCTATCCTGTTAGTTTTTTATGGCGATCAGGTAGCTCTCTCTTCCCATTTGTATGCGGCCCAAACAGTATCTATTTACAGTTTGCGGGCTAGATTCACAAAAGTAATCTGAGACAAAATCCTAACTTTACGACTTTTGGTATTCACAGAAGGCATTTAGGAGTACTAAAGTTAGGATTTTGTCTCAGTCAATCTTAAATTTTGGTCTTAAGTTAAACTTAAGACAAACTTAAGTTTAACTGAGACAAACGACTAGTATTTTGTCTCAGTTAAACTTAAGTTTGTCTTAAGTTTAACTTAAGACCAAAACTTAAGTTTAACTGAGACAACTAACTTTACGACTTTCGGTATTCACAGAAGGCATTTAGGAGTACTAAAGTTAGGATTTTGTCTCAGATTACTTTTGTGAATCGGGCCCTGCTTGTTCTTCTCTCTGTGGGCTCTAGCAGCCTGCCTATTACCCGCAAAGATTAATTTCAATTCCTTTTTGCTATATTGCAAAACATTGCTTGTGGTCTTCATACTGATATCAACATCAAGTTCTAACAAGACCTTGTTTATATATGCTAACCAAGGGATTTTATCCCAGTGGTCTAATTTCAAACAAACTTCTATTATGTCCCTTGTGAATTTAGCACCTTCTTTACTCCAGATGCTATACCAACAGGTTATCGGATTTAGCTGCATCGTATCTTCTAGATACGGAACGTCTAGTGCTCTGTGATTAACATAGGTTGAAGTGGACTTGGGGACTGCAAGGAGTCTACATAATAAAGAGTTCTCCTGTGATTGTAATGGCATGATGTTTGAGGTACCCCAGATGGCTGTACCGTATGTGACCGCTGAAAAACATTTGCTCCTATATAATTGTAAAACTTCTCTGACTGGTTTGAAGAGAAACCAGAGTATTCTCTGACTGGTTTAAGGACTGCAAATCTAAATATGGCTTCTGACGTCCTTACAAAATTATATTTCACTGTTTTAATCTGTGCATCACGATTACCACCATATGAGAATGTGGCGCCCAGGTAATTGAAGTTCTGTATTTTGGCTAATCTGTAACCCTTCATGTATTGGGCTAGTGTCTTGACTTTCCCATTTCCACAAGTCATAATAAACGTTTTTGTGAGGTTCAGTCTTAGGTCTCTCTCCTCCATTAAGATAACACATTTTTCAATCAGGTTTTGCAGTCCATTCGCTGTCCTGGACAGGAAAACCGCGTCATCTGCATAGAGGGGGGATAGGGGCTGGGCAAGTTCCTACTCCTGGAGCATCTGCTTTTAGACCTTGTGGCACGCTGTCCACCCCATTTATATATATAAGAAAAATGGAGCAAGTACTATTCCGCACTATTCAGTCTCAAGTCCCTGAGGCTTAACCATTTTGTATTATTTGTTATTCTTTTTTTTCATAAATTTGTTTTATCGTTTTTTTGTAAATGGCTGTTTCAACCGCAAACTTTCCAACTCTAACTTTCTTAAAAATCTTACTCTTCCCCTATTTCACTGTAATGCTGTATATATTATTGAGAAAGAAATACCTTGTTCAAAATAACTTCTCTTGTTTTCTCTTTAAAGGGCAGTACATATCCTCTATAATTAATTAATTATAAGCCTTTCAAACAACATTCAATTTGATTTCTCAACTGTATTGATTCTATTACAATGGAGGGAATTGTCTCAAAACCAAAGATCACACAAGCTACTGGGAAAAAGGCTATGAACATTATCAATATATAGGCCACTCGTACAACTAAATCACTCAAACACAAAATGCAGGCCCTCAGACAAAGAAGAATGGTGTACCAGTAACAGATCTTCAGGACACGGGATGAAAGTGGCCTTAAATGTGAAAGGGGAAGACAACACTTGTTTCCAGTCATATTGTCAATATGACATCATAACATCAAGGCACCATGCTTCATCATTGTTGATAATTTGATGACAGATCATTAGATTTGGAAACTGGTGACCAGCACAAAAGATACCCGCCTGATCTGCAGAGTTGTGGATCTAACTTTGGAACATCAAATAGATTCTGTAGTAACATCCCCTATGAATAGACTCAAAATCATTAGGCAGACATTCCTTTGCCTACGTTTTCCGAACAGTGTTCAGTCTGACATCACGCTTTCTCTTGCTTACATTAGGCCAACTAACATACTTAAAGGCATTAAAATTCCTCCTAAACATACTTCAATGGTTCCAAAATTCAGCGGTCTTTCTGCTCCTGCATCTATAACTATGGTGTCATATTAGCCTGGCCCCATTAACTCTGCACTGGCTTCCAGTTTCATGTGGGATTGCTTTTTTAGGCACTGGGCATAAATCACCAAACCAAGATGTCTTGAACAAAATTTCAGAAACACCAACTTAGAAGCAATTTCAGAAACACCAACTTAGAAGCTATTTCAAATTAAAGTGTGATTTTTTTAACAAATCCTGACCATAAAGTCATTTTTTCTCTATCCAAGCCAGCAAACTTGAAAACTCCCTTCCCCTCCACATAAGGAAATTACAGAACCACCTTGCCTTCTAGAACGCCATAAAACATGCTTCAAACCCCTGAGTAGCAATCTCTTTGTAAGAGAACTCCAATCAATTCTGAAAAACAGCAACCTTATGGATAACAAGCCACTTAAAATCCAATGAATAGACAAAGAAGACTAAGTTACCCCGACGCTTTTCCCCAAGACCTTTGACTAGAAAGATTTTATTGTAATATATTGTATTGCAATTGTATTTATATATTGCTTACTACCCAATATGAGGTGCTGAAGTGCTTTTTGGGGAGTAGCACGCTACTCTGGAACCCAAAATGGATTAGTATAGGGAAATATAGGGGCATATTCTCAAGGAGCTATCGCCGAGTCATCAGCACTTTAACGCATCCAAAGTCGCGCTAAATTTATTGCCCCATTCACAAGCTGGTGCTAACAGCCCATAACACCACTTTTCCTGTGAAAGCAGTCGCAAAAAACATCACCACAGATGACCCCGGCAACTAACGCTAATGAGATGCAGAGTAGGTGTTCCCGAGCAAAAAGCCGCGACAACACCACAACGCAACATTCTCAACGACCAGCCACATCGGCGATAGGAACCCAAAACAGGCGAAACGGCGCGTTACCAGCAGGAAATTAACACCTGCTCTGACCTGGTGCAAAGTCAGACGTCAACCTGCACAAGAAAAGGGAGCCCAGCCCACAGCCACACCTGAAGAACAACAGATGCCATGGAGCCACTCACCATGCACCCCGAGCCCGAGAGGGCAACAACACCCACCGCCACCCCCCAACGCACCCCCGCCTCCCCCGGACCACCACAGAGGCAGTGCAGACAAAGACAGCGGACCTTCAGGAAATGCACCAGCCCCACAGACCTAACACCAGACAATGCCAATGCCCACTACAGGCCCAAATGGACAACCATCCTCCGCATCCTGAACATCATTGCCCACAGGCTGATGGTACCAACACAGCGGACAACCAACATCCCTCCGCAGACAAAGCTGCTGGCTGTGCTGCACCTGTTGGCCTCTGGTATCCCCCCAAACAACAACCGCCCGAGTCGGAGGAGTCTCACAGCCAGCCCCATCCAAGTTCCTCACACCTGTCCTGGATGCCCTCACCAGCTAGGGACCCCAGCACCTATACGTCCCCCACAATGCGCAGGAACAGCTGGAGACCAAGCAAGGACTGTACGCCATAGCTGGATACCCGCACGTGTCGGGGGCAATCGACTGCACACATGTCCCCCTTGTGCCCCCTGCCAACACTGCACACAGTTACCGCAACAGAAAGCACACGCATCCCATCAACGTGCAGGCAATAGTGGACCACAGGGGACTCCTCACCAATGTCGTAGCCAACTACCCAGGCAGTGTGCATGACCCCTTCATCTTCCGACAGTCCAACATCAACCAGCGCTTCCAGGATGGCACCAATGGGAATGCACTGCTCGTTGGCAAGTACCAAATGAACACACCACACACCTCAACCCCACAATCATGCAACTCACAACTCTGGCACTGCACACGTCACAAAATCACATACAACATGCCAAACAACATGCCCCCCCACCAGACACGACAGCACAACTTACTGTGGCAACCTTGGTTAGCCATGTACATAAGCCATCAACGGCATGGCACCTCAGCCACACAATACCGGAATGTGGGGAGAGGTGGGAACCAGGCATGTGCGAAGGAGGCAAGTGACCCATGAATGAATATGTACACAATGCCAAGTGTGGCGGAGATGTGCAGGACAGACTGCAGTATGCAGACCACAGACATAGCTATGTCTACATGCACTGCTAGTGTTTGGAGTGTAGTGGGCAGTGGACGCAAACATGTCACCCCAGCCAGTGGGGAAGATCGCGGAATGGTAGCTTGTGACGTCCCCCCCCTGTAAGCGTGTGCGGAGTGGGCTGGCCCGGCGTACGCCAGGCCAGTGTAGGGGTGTGAATAAAAAGCACGTAGCTCTGGGCGTGGTCCTCTTCCGGAATGCCCAACGTGTCTGCCAGGGCGGCGCCTCCCACCCCGCCACGAGGCCGACGCTGTCGCCTTGAGCAGTGTGGCCTGCGATCCTGTGCACCTGCTGCATCCTGGGCCGCTGGTCCCCGAACCCGTCATGCCCGCCCCTGCGCAGCCAGGCCTCACTGCTCACCTGCTGACACTGGCGTGTGTCAAAGAGGGCCCACCACATGCCGGCGCAAGCTCCAAGCCCGAGGCCCATGACCTTCGCAGCCTCCCCAGACCATCACGGCCCCCGCCACACAGGGCCGCTTTATTCCTTTTTCGTTGACGTACTCCACCGCTGCCTCGGGCCTACACTACGCTCAAGTAGGTCACACATTTGGAACTGAGTCTTAATTACACAATGGCCGAGTACACATGTCAATGCCGAGTTTAACTCACTATACTCCCTTCGATGTGGTGACACAAAGTATGTGCATGGCATCCCAACCACACGTGTCCGTGGGCCCTTGATGACTACGCCTTCGGACTACACTGCGGTCCTGCAGGCCCCACACAAATCCATGCCAGTCCGTACCAGGCAGGACACAGCATCGTCGCTGGCTAAACACCCGCTCAGCTCTGTCGCTATTGCCTTGGTCAACCACGAGTCATCCCCACATGCCATTTCAACGCCGTGTGTTAGTGTTCCAGGAGGAGCTTGCTGGACAGCGGTTGGCCCGTGCTGGCCACTGCCTCCAGACTACACATCGGTCGAGTAGGGCACACATTGGGAACTCAGTCATGATTCATTTATGGCAGACCTGATATCATTGTACTGGCCTCATCACAGACTGCATCCCCTTTCAGCTCCGGTGCCACTAAGTCTGTTCCCCGACAACCATGGACACTTTCTTCTTGAGATTTGTTGGCGACTGAGTCTATGGACTGGGGGTTGTCTTCATCATCATGTCGGTGATACTGACTATGTGGCCAGAACGAGGCTGTAGCATTCCACTCCTCCATTTGCCGCTTCCGGCCGGCTCCTGCCCTCTGCATCATGCCCTGGAGGACACCTTCCACTGTCCCCCGCAAACCTCCGCTACAGTCACCTTCGACATCAACGAGGACCCGCTCACCTCGCGTGGCCCTATCTCACTGCACCGCAAGTCACCGTCCCGTGGCGGTGTGCCTGTGCCGGCTGAAGTGCATCCGGGGCCACTAACTCTGTGCAGCTCAGACCATGGCCCCAGTCTGATGGCATGTTGGATGGCCTCTGGGTCGATGGTCTGGGGGTCATCAACGCCATGTGTCTGTGGCCCTGCGCTGTCCGCTTCCTCCGGCCTCAACTGCGGTCCACCTGGGCTCACACATCAAATCGAGTCCTGACCTGCCCGGACGTTGCATCACCGCAGGATGCACACGCCACCACCGCCAGGAACAACTCCAAACAACAGGTGCCAGAGTTGGAAGTGTCTTACTGCCAGACTGTCAGAGTTGCTCACACCTGTCGTGTGTGCCATCATCAGCTTGATACCCTGCTCAGCTCTTCAGGTGCCACTAACTCAGTGCACCACAAATCAAGGAACATTCTGCTTGTATGTTGGGTGAACTCTGCACTCCCTCCGGCTACCACCATGATGCCTCACAGTTGTTTCTGTTGTGCTGGTGTTTTATGTTTCTGCTTCAATTGTGATCACTGTTCAAGTTGTTGCCAGCACCAACGACTCCATGAGGGCTGGCTTACACTCACCCCACACACATCCAGCACATGCGTCACTGTACATGTGACCATGCCAATAAAGGTGTCGAGCGCACGTGCCCGTGGCCAGTTCAACGAACTTACTGTGTGTGTCTGTGTGCTCATGATGTATGCATTAGGGCCCCGGCCCCACAACCTTACATTGTGCCGTGTACAGAGAACGCAGCCATGTCACCGCAGGCAGAGGGTGGGACATTGCACATGTTGCATTATCGTCCCCCACTCAATACGTAAGTGGAGTGAACTTGGCCGGCGTATGCCAGTCCGGCGTGGGGGTGTGGGTGATTGTCCCGTGGCTCTGGGTGTGGTTCAGTACTGGAAATGTGCAAAGGCATGTGTCTCTGTCGCAGTGTGGGTCTCCATTGGGGAGTGTAGGTGGTCCCTGATGGGACTTGGACACCCACGTATGTGATCTAGTTCGTCTTCCATGAGGTAGTACCCCACCCGCACATGTTCGGCCAGCCACTTCTGGCAGTCTGACAGCTGGCCTTGGAATGGGATGTGTGCTTAGGTGGGCTGCTGGGAGCCAGCCGGGGTGGTGGGTGCGTCCAGCTGTGTTGTCTGTGCAGGGGGTGGTGTATCCTCGATGCAGTGGTGCTGCCCAGCTCCTGGAGCTCTATTGCCTGGGATGTCCATGGACTGTTGTGGGGCGTCGGTGTCGGAAGTGTGGATGTCCTCTTCAGCATCACTGATGGGCTGTCAGGTCTGCTCTGCTGGGGGTGTTCTTTGTCCCTCTGCAATGTGAAGGGGAGATGCTTGTTGACATTGTGTTGGCATGTATGTTGACGCATTGTTCGAGTTTACATACAGACTGCATGACAATGTACATTGTGACTGTTTGGGAGGGGCAGACTTTGTGATGCGTGATAGTGGACATTTGGACTACATGAGGTGGGTGATGTTGTACACATACATTTTCATCTCACAGTTTCCTGCTATGTCAGATATGATTTGCCATTTTCTACGCACAGGCGGACCCAGTTGTGTCCTCTGGTCTGCAGTGTAAGTGTTGCACTGTGTCCCACATTGTCGTCCATGTGGATGTGCTGTGATTGCTATGTGTGTGTGCTGCATTGTGTGTGAGTCGCACCTGCAGCTGTGATTTTGCTGCCCCTTATCCCTTGGAGGCGGTGTGCCTTTGGCTTTTGTGCTTTTGAGGTGCTGTGATGTTGGCTACTTGGGTCATTTGTGCTCTTGGACGGTTTTAGTACTCTTGTGCATTGTTTGTCTGCAGATGTATTGTTGAAGTCAGTGGTTGTTTGTGCACGTGGATGTGTCAGAGTGTGACCAATTTGGAGATTACAAGACCTAAACCCCACCCTAATCCCATCATTGCTAATGATATATTTAATGGTTGGCTAGAGTCCTCGCTTAATACTATCCTTCCCAAAAAAGAGATACACATAAAAACGGGAATCAACAGAAATCCCTGGTATTCCCCTGGTCTCCGGAAACTTAAACAAGAGTGCAAAATATTGGAAAGAAAGTGGAGAAAGGACTTTTCACCCGATAATAAAGTCAAATATAGAGAGGCCATAAAACACTATAAGTTAGAAATAAAATCTGCACAAAGCAGTTATTATCAAGACAGAATTTCATCGGCTGCAAACTCTCCACATGAAATTTTCCAAATTGCAAAATCTCTTCTGACCCCTTCGGCCCCCTCACAGACTGCAGATAATCCCCAACTCCGATGCAACCAGCTAGCAGAATTTTTTTCTGCTAAGATACAAACCATCTATACGTCATTCCCTCTGGAAAGTGACCAATGGATGGTACTCTTAACTGATTCAATAAAGGAACAGGACCTGCTGGAGGAATTCCCCCCATTGGACCAAACTTCCTTAAACAAGATCTTGAATCATCTTAAATCTGGCTCTCCAATAGATCCAGCTCCGCCCACCATTTTAAATAAGATTAGGAAGACCATCTCCCCAACCATTTTAGATCTGATCAATGCCTCCCTTCTTACTGGAATTGTGCCTCCGCTGTGGAAACAGGCGATGGTCAAGGCACTGCTAAAAAACCTAATCTGGACCCGGAAGACTGGGCAAATTATCGACCTATATCTTTGTTGCCGGGCATAAGTAAAATCGCTGAGAAGCATGTGAACTCATCCCTTTCGGGATTTCTGGAAAAAAACAACTTGCTTCATCCCTCACAGACAGGTTTTAGATCACAGCAGGGTACAGAGACCGCCCTCCTGTCGGTAGTGGAGGAAACCAGAAAAATCATTGACGACGGAGGCTGCGCGGCAATTATTTTATTAGACCTGAGCGCAGCCTTCGATACAGTCAATCACCCGCTGTTGATTAGTAGACTTAAAGATGTTGGAGTGACAGGAATGGCACTTAAATGGCTACACTCTTTTTTAGAAAACAGAGTCTTCTCAGTTTTTGAGGATGAAACCCTGTCCAAACAAGTGCCCCTTATATGCGGAGTTCCTCAGGGGTCAGCGTTGAGTCCCACTTTATTTAATGTTTACATGGGCTCCTTGGCGCATATAGTCACTCCATCTGGGGTGCAGATTGTCACTTATGCCGACGACACTCAGTTGGTCGTCTCCTTGAATAAAAAAGACAATTCTAGATCAGGCCTAACTTCTTGCCTGGAAAAAGTGGCCAGATGGATGGACACCTCATTTTTGAAGCTTAATGGGGTGAAAACTGAGGTCATGCTCCTTGGCAACGCAGTTCCGCTTAATATAGACTCCTTTTGGCCTAACTGTCTGGGTCCTCCTCCGGTCCCGAAAAAGCATATAAAAAGCCTAGGAGTTGTACTGGATTCCAATCTGGATTTTAAGGAACAGGCTCGGAAAGTGGCAGCCACCTGTTACGGCCTTGTGAGGATGATTAGGAAAATCCTTCCAGTATTACCTTTCATGGCTAGAAGGCTGCTAGTACAAGCACTGATTCTGTCACGGCTTGATTATGCCAATTCTTTATACTTAGGAGCACCCCTTTCTACAACTAAAATATTACAGACAGTTCAAAATTGTGCAGCTCGGCTGCTTCTAAATGTCCCGAAATGGCTCTCAGCCAAACCTGCTCTTGCCTCTCTGCATTGGCTTCCAATTCAGGAGAGGATTCAGTTCAAAGCTATGTGTATTGCACATAAAGCACTCTCCGGAAAAGGATCACCGATGATTTGTGCAATGATCCATCCCTACCATCCCAAAAGAGCCTTAAGATCAGAAAATAAACATCTGTTGACAGTTCCAAAAATCAAACGAATGAGAAGTGGAGGTCGCCTTTTTTCTTATAATGTTGCTAAAACCTGGAATCTTATTCCCCTCCACACTCGTTCACAACCAAACTACATGAACTTCCGTAAGCAGCTAAAAACCTTTCTCTTTCCCTGACGGGTTTTGAATTGAGTATTTGTGTACCTCTTAGCGCTGGGATGCCCTTGGGTAACCAGGCGCTTTATAAGTGCTACCTCATTCATTCATTCATTCACCTGCTCCTTCCGGATGTGGTCCACACTCAGCCACCTCACTCTCGTGGCGTGCACAGTGTCATGGTGATTGTACTCCGGCCATGCTGCTCGTCATGTGGTGTCACTTGTGGTGTCAGTGTGGCTCTCGCATACGCATCTTTGCTGTGTTTCGCACTGGTGCATGTGTGTGTTGTGGAATTGGTGTTGTGTGGGGTGGGACCCCTTCAGGCACATGGTGTACGGGGGCCTACTTGATGTTTGTATGTGTGCTGCAGTGTGCCACGGGGATCAGGGACATGAGCCAGGGTCATTGTGGGTGTGCGGTGTGCTACACGTCGTTGTGCATGTGTGCCATTGTGCCCGTCCCCCCAGTCCCTGTTCGTTACTCACCCTGTTGATGTTGTGTCAAGTCATGGCGAGCAGTGTCTGGACTCCAGACTCCTTGCACCATCTCCACAGTGATGACTGTGGCCACCATTTGCTCCAGCTCCTCCTGTGGCACAGGACTCCCACCTCCATTCGCCGTTGCTGCCTTCCTGTTAGCAGCGGGTTTCTGCTTGGTTTGGCTTTTGACATCGTGCCAGCGCATCTTGGCCTCCTCGGCACTCCGACTGCATTCACAATGGGATGCCATTTTTCCGTCTGTATTGCCAATGACACAGTGGTGGTGACGGACAGTTGTTGTTAGTGCTCTGTCACCTCCGTGACGACGATCGGGTTTTCCTGCGGACTGTACCCCGTCTTCCTCTTCCTCTTCTCCTTGGCCTTCCCCGACCCCGAGTTTCCTTGCTGGTGGTCTGTGGGGCTTGTGGGCTTCGCGTTGACCTGGGCACTCGTTCCGGGTGCATCCGTGTTGCTGCGCAGTTTTTATTTGTTTATGGTGTGTTTTTCTTGTTCAGCTTTTATGGTGCATTTTCCCGCCAGACGCGTGGGAATTGCAGGCCTATCGCTGATTTTTTTCTCGAGGTTGGCCTCATCGCAACTTTATTTGCGTTGGTGTTTCGCATTTTTTTGGCGTCGCGTTGATTTTTACGCAGTCATTTGTCGCGTTATCGTGGGACTATCGCATGGTGACGCCAGGTTGAGAATGCTACGTTAACACGGCGTTGTTTTCCCGCGATGGACTGCGATGTGCAAAGTTGCGTTAAGCTAAACTTGCGGTGGTTATCACACGTTCTTGTGAATATGCCCCTTAGATGTTAATTCGAGCACTGGACTTGTGAGTCTGTTAGTTGGATTTATTAGGATAGAGGAGAGAAGAGTCTAGAAAGTGTTATTTGGGAGATCATAGTAGTAAAAAGAGGTTTGGGATGAGGCAAAGGAGGGTTAGAGGAGGGAAGAGTCTAGAAAGGGTTATTAGGGAAAATCAAAGTAGTTAAAATGAGGTTTGGGATGAGTCAAAGGAGGGCTAGATGGAAGAGTCTAGAAAGTGTTATTTGGGAGATCATAGTAGTAAAAAGAGGTTTGGGATGAGGCAAAGGAGGGTTAGAGGAGGGAAGAGTCTAGAAAGGGTTATTAGGGAAAATCAAAGTAGTTAAAATGAGGTTTGGGATGAGTCAAAGGAGGGCTAGATGGAAGAGTCTAGAAAGTGTTATTTGGGAGATCATAGTAGTAAAAGGAGGTGTGGGATAAGTCAAAGGAGGGATAGAGGAGGGAGGAGTCCAGAAAAAGTTATTGGGAGATAATAGTAGCACAATGACGTGTGGGATGAGTCAGAGGGAGGAAGAGGTTATATTGAGAGGTATAGGATGAGAGAGAGTAGTGCACTGGAGAGAGCTGAAGGTGTTTTTTGTTTTTTTCTTTTTTCTACAGTAGTAGTAATGTAATACATATATAGATACATAAATGCATAGAAAGGTATACATGCATATGGAAAATAATAAAGAGATATAAAGTTTTATTATCTAAAGTCACATATGTGTATATATGGATAAATAGTTAGAAACTCAGACTTTCAAGTGTTGCTATATATAAAGCTACTTTTTGTGTATTTGTATTAATTGTTTTTTTAAATGTTATGCATTTTTTAAATTTGTATTTGTTTATTTTTATTTTCTATTTTCCCCCTTATTTCAGTAGTGAATCACATATAAATACAGTTGTTATGATCATATTTACACATTGTGATAGATAAAATAAAATGGCCAGTTGATACCAATGGATAATGCTCATTTTATTAATTCTTTCATGGGGTTTAAGGCAAGCAGGCCAGACCCCCGGTATATTCAGTCACATCACTACCAATAGCGTGGGGAAACTATGTCAGCAATGATTGGAAAATTCAACACTGTCAGCAGTTAAATGCCACTTATCCCGCCTTTCAGATAATATGGATTAGCAGGATTTTCTGTTGGGTCCAAGATCTCCTCGATTTAAATGCTTTATATATGCCAGATACAATGAAATTTGGAAAATTCTCAACAAGAAGCTGCTGAACGTTTGAGACAAATTGATAAGGAAATTTTGGAAAAAGCTTTGGCTTCATCCCCCAACCAAGAGCACGCCAGGAGGCGCGATTGTAGAGTAGTGGAGAAAGGGGGCGGGCCTCCAGGGAGTTGCCGGTTCGTGTATTTTTATTAATTTAGGAAAGGGGCCTGTGTGGCCCCCCTTCCCTTGGTGCTTTTGGGCCCCGGGGACCCTATCCCCCGGGGCCTGACCCATTTTTTATTTGTATTTAATTAAAAAGGGAGGGGGGCCACGCGGGCCCCTCCCGAGGCCTATTTCGGCCCTGGGGACCCCATCCCCGGGCTACGGCTATGTTTTAATTATAATTGATTGAGGGAGGGGGGCCGCATCGCCCCCCTCCCCAGGCCGTTTTCAGCCCCGGGGACCCCATCCCCTGAGGCCAGCCAATTTAAAAAAAAAAAATTTTTAAGGGAGGGGGGCTGAGTGCCTCCCTCCCCCAGGCCATTTTCGGCCTCAGGGACCCCGTCCCCCGGAGCTTGGCCATTTCTTTAAAATTTATTTTAAAGGAGGGGTCCGCGCGGCACCCCTCCCCAGGCCCGGGGCCAGGCCATTTAAAAAAAAAAAAAAGGGAGAGGGGCCAAGTTGCCACCATCCCGGGCCATTTTCAGCCCCGGTACCCCATCCCCCAGTGCTTGGCCTCTTGTTGGGAACCGCGGGGGGAGCCTCATGGCCCCCGCAGTCCCTGTCGGCTCCCCGCCTCCTGCAGTTCTGCTTCGCTTCATGGATGCATGAGCATTTTCCATGCTCTCTCTTCCATGAAGCAAAGCAGTGTTTGCTATGGCCAGGCGGGAGCAGTGCTCCCACCAAGCCATAGCAAACTGCAATGTCCTGGGGGTGGGCACCCCGGGACATTTCTGGAGCGGGTAATTTCATGGCGGTCCCCAGGGCCATGGAGAGCTCCTGGAGGGGGGCCGAGCAGCCCCCCTCCCATCTTCTCTATAGCCCCAGGGAGGTGGTGGTCCCCGGGGGTCCGCAATGGACCCCGCATTTACTTAATTTGTGCCCTGGGGAGATGTTGGCTCTGGGGCTGTGTGGGGGGGCTCGAGCCCCCCACACTTTACTTTTATAAATAGCCCCAGGGAGGTGGCAGTTCCTGGGGCTGTGGGGGGACAGCGTCGCCCCCCGCTTTGAAGATAATTAGCCCTGGGGAGGTGGCGGTTCCCAGGGCTGCCTGGGGGGGCAGCAGAAGCCACCCCGCATTTAACAAAATTACCCCCACATGTATTTTGATCATTGCCCCTGGGACCTGGCCCACCCGGGGGCCTAATTCAATGAAGCCCAGGAGCCTGCACTTCATTTTTAAAAAATATTTTGGCTGGATTCGCGAATCCAACGCGAATCCTGCTGAATTTTCTTTCAAAAAATGCTTTTTGTGGCCCTGGGGGTCCCTGTGGGACCCCCTGAGCAGGCCTAGGGGGTCAGGGTGTTTCTACCATGTCCCCTTTTCTTGATTTCTCACTTTTTTTTACCTTTTTTCTTGTGGCTCGGTTCAACCGAGTCACAAAATGGCTGCCAACACTTCCTAGTTTGAAGTGTTGGCAGCCAATCAGATCTCAGGCACGAGATCGGGAGGGTTCGCGGATCCTCCGCGGCCATATTTATATATCTGAAAATTTTTTAAATTTTTCAGGAACTACTGAACGGATTTACACCATTTAACAAAAAGAGTGCACTCTGGACCAAGAGCTACCTTTCTGCCAAATTTGGTGTAATTCCATTCAGTAGTTCGGGCTGTAGCTGCGTCAACAGTTTCCTATGGAAATTAACATGGGGATAAAGCGTTTTGGGAACCCCCCTTTTTCTGGGCCCCGCTTGACGAATCACCCCGAAACTTTCAACACAGCAGCTGACCTGATCGCCCCATTAGTTTTGAAAATTTCACAAAGATTCGTCAAACGACGCCAAAGATATTGGCAAATCAAAAAACGCTTTTCCTATGGAAACTAGGTCCTAACTATAACTACCGACTGGCGACAACCAGTAGGTAATATATATAAAGTGCAATCACATATTTATAAGCAAAGTACAGATGCATAATACCCTACTTGCCATGCAAATCATATTCACGTTCCCACAATCCAAAGTGCAAATGCATGATCTAAAACATAAAAATATATGTAAAGTGCAATCACATGTGTATAATAAAGTGCAAATGCATCATACCCTGCTTGCCATGAGAATCATATACGAGTCAAATGGTGCTTGTGCATATCATCATCAAGATAAGTATATGTGGAGTTAGGTATTGAAAATCTATACAAACTTACCTCTCAATATTTTGTCCCTTGATATTCTGATCACAATATTGTGACCCGTCAATATTTTGGCTTTGATATTACCAGTACAAACACTTTAAGGCATTTGCTGCAATTCTAGACATGAATGTTTAAATACTGTACTGCAGTGACTTCTTGATACTAGATTACCAATGAAGAAGAATATTTTTGGAATCCAGGAATGGAGAGCAGTTTTTGAGTGTGGTTGACCAACTTGTCGATGCCTCACCATCTCTAACGTCGCTTGCTGCTCACTCCGATTCAAAGCAAAGATTCCTTCTTCTGACCCCAGGATTAGGTGTGTTTCTGCGGCAAAACAAATCATGCAAATCTGTAAATATTAGTGAAACTTTTGCAATGTTATAGTGCTTTTGATCATTGAACTTGCTCACGGGAAGATATTGTCAATATGATTCTATATTTGTCAAAAGGCAGCTTAATTTTTGGAATTAAAAATCTCTGGCCATATGAAGCCCAGTATACTTTGACTCCCTAGTCGTGTGGTCTCATAATTTGTATTTATTTAAAAATTTGCATAGTGCAGCTAAACCAGTAAAGGTTTGCATAGAACAAAACAATCAAATAGAGCCAACTAGGAAACTAGGAGGCAAAGAAGGCATAGACTCATGTATTAAGAATAGCCTATCAGTTCCAACTTATTAAGGTAATGCTAGTGGTTGTTATCGTATCCATATTTAGATAGCTTGGTCTTGGTGTGTGGTGGTTGTGTCAAAAGCATTTGAAAACAGCTGTTGAATTAAAACAATTTGGTGCAGATTTAGCATGACTTTGCACTGCTGCAAAGTCACACAATATGACTCAAGGCGATGCAAAGTCTTGGTATGGTATTTTATTTTCAGTGCAAAAAGCTGCCCTTTTTGTAGCGCAAATGGGGCTTTGTGTTACTTTGCTCTAATTCCATCAAAAGGGCATTTCATGGGTGGTACTTGGGCGATTCAACACTACCACCCACAGTTTCTGATGCAAAACCAGATGTACAAAAGCTAGCTGGCTTTGCATAAGAAAATTAACCCTCTTGAGGCAGGAGCAAAGTTAGGAAATGTTTTAGTTTCTCCTAACATTTCAAATGTTAAACAAAATTGTCAAAGCATAGGATTTCGTATGGAAAGGGTATACTTCCAGTACAAAGCTATGCTTGACAGCACACACACCTTTGCTCTATGGTGCAATGTTTTGTGTGGCGCTAGCCAACCTTAAAGAGCACAAGCGCACGGAAGAGACTAATAGTAATAGTAGATATGACAACTTTGGTTGCTGTGCTGCGTTGCGCTGTTTCTTTGTAAATCTACTCTGCTGACATGAAACAACTTGCTGTGTGATCAATACCAAAAAAAATGTTATTTAGTTCATCGACTGAAAGTGCATTTATTTCTCAGTTCAGTTGCTGATAATCAGGGGACAGCCCATACTCCATTCATCCAAATGAAAAAGTATTTATGCTCAGGAAATTTGCAACTTCTTTATTTAGAACCCTTGTCACATCCGGGCAGTTGGCATTTCTGTGAACATGTATTCCCAAAATACCCTAAGTGGACAACAAGCCCCTAAAGACGTCCTGGCATATTCCTAAAAGTCTAAATAGGAATATATGTTATAGATATCGTTTTGATAATTGGATCTCAAGAATGATGATTGCCCTGATGAAGTCCTGAGGCAAGGGCGAAACGCGTTGGCTGGGTCATTGAATATTTATTGGAATATTATCAAGATGAATGAATAAAGAAGTTGCAAATGTCCTCAGCATGAATACCTTTTCATTTAGATGAACGGAGTATGGGATGCCCCCTGAATATCAGCAACTGAGAAATAAATGAACTTTCAGTCGATGACTAAATAACATTTTGAATAGTGAGATTGCCCTCCCATGTTTTGGTATTGATTCTACGATTAGAGATTTGTTATCAGTCGGATCTCTGGGGGTGTGCAACTTTGGTAAACAGTTAGGAACTAGCCGGTGCAGTGTTTTGGTACCACAAGTGCACTTGACTGATTTTCTGTTGCAACTTGCTGTGTGATGTTGCATGCTTGCTTAGGTGAGATGACTGAAGAAGGGAAGTTCGGTTAAAGTTCACTTATTGGTGAATCCAATACCTCAATTAAGCCGTCTTTTGAAAATTTAAGACTGCTAATGGCTTAAACATCTCCAGAAATATAACCAAAAAGTTACATAAGTTAATTTACTGGATTTTGTTCCTAGTTTTCCAACATCAGAAGTATCCCTAATTGGTTAACATTCATTTTTCCCTTTTTTTTCTCCTTGAGTTCCTTCCTCCATTCTGCTGAGTTAATACTCTTACAAATCCCAAAGTTTTCTCTGCTGTGACTTTTACTCTCAAATAAATGATAAAACAGAAGGCAGGAGGATTCTATCTGATAATATACCTAACTAATGATTTCCATTATTTTTTGTCACGGGACCATTTACTTCAGAAACTTTTCAGGGCAGATGTACTCTAACTTCCAAACAATTGAATTACTTGAAAAGTTTAAGCAAGGAATTACAAGACTTCCTCTCTCAAAGGGTTAAATGAATCTCTGGCTGACGCCCTACTGAGAATATCTCTGACTGCTGGAGGAAATGCTATATCTCGAGTAGAATTCATCATTTCAATTTTCTTCACCATGCAGTCCCTATGGTGGAGAAAACTCCATTGATAGAATCTACCACCCACAGGGTCATATGTACTACAGGGGTTTTGCATTTTCAAAGCTTATGATGCACTAATTGTTAGGCTTTACTTTATAAAATCCCAAAACGCAATGTACTAAAATGACATTGTAATTAGCAAAAGTATCTAAAATGGCAATCTGCAAATATTTTTGAAGCAGCAGGCTAAGTGGGGCACGAAATGGTATTAACCATCTGCAGTTCCATAGCACTGAATAATTGCTGACTGCCAAGGACAGTTGGGAGCCATTTATAAGATGGACGATGCCCACGATGGACAACTTCCACTGTTTGAGGGACAGCCACAGGCATTGTGAAAAGTAGGCAGCAGTCCCATGGACTCATCTTTCATCCCTGATGTCAAGACCCCTGCCAAAGCTGGCATACTGCTGCACATTCCAAGGCCCAGATTTACTAAGGTTTTGCTTCGGTGCTAGCATGATGTAATGTGATACAAAGTGATGCAAAGAGGTGCATTCTATTAACTTTACATCACAAAAGGTGTTCTGTGCTGGAAAATAAACATTACACAACTCGATAGATGCTTTGAGTAGCTTTATATCAAAGGAGCTTTACTGGGGTCAGCGCAAACACGAATAGGTTTTGATGCCAAGTCACATCTTTTAAGATAGGCAAACCCTGCCTTGTGTTAAAATCTAAAGCCTACTTGAAGCAGGTGTAAACAAGGGGAAATATGTTCACTTTCCAAAAAAGAGACACATTGCATATTTTCTTTGGTGCACAGCATACATTCAATGTGAGTGAACCTACTGGAGGGATATGCTTCCTGCATAAATCCTATACGAGGCAACTTACCTCTGCACAGTGGTGCAAGTCTCAGCACCCCGTAAGCCAGCCTTTTTGAGTGCCAGAGTAAGGGGTGACACCAGCAGCAGGCTAATCTTTGTAGATATGCACTGTGTTTTTCCCAACATTGCACAGTGGTTGCTGTGTTGCATGAACATTTTGTAAATCTGGGCCCAAAAGTGAATACAGATCCTTGTAGACATTCATTAGCCATTCAAATAAATTCAAGAAAATTATCCAGCCTCATACATTTTACTGATATAGCAGGAGTTCTGCACTCATGGCAAAAAGGCTCCATGGTGCTGTGCTGGATTAGGGCATCTGTGCTACAAAGACCTGGCCCGGTTGCTGCACAGACGCTGTGCAAACACAGTGTTGTGCTGCACCCCAGCTAGGCAGCAAAGCTGTTCCAAAAACTCTTGGAAATGTGTTGCACCGAACACACCAACAGGCCTAAATGTATCTGATTATGGATATATGGATATATGAAGAACATATGTCAAACAATTAAAACATTATAGTTTGAATTACTCTTTAACTGTAGGTATTAATATTTTAGATGCAGAATGGCAAGGGCCATAACACCAGAATTGGAAATGTGTCTTCCCAGAGGAGAATGGAAGACAGCATTTCCTGTTGACACGTTTATTACATTCTTTTTAAAATCGGTTGAAGGTTATTGAGGGAAGACAAAGGAAAAAAGCACCACAAAAGTGGAATAAATTAGAACAAAATGAAATACCTTTGGTGCTCGGATGTGTCCATGAAGTGCAGGAAGTAAGTTTTAATGGACAACCAATAAATATCTTCTTAAAAAGTGTGCTGACCTGTGTGATTGAGAAAAGATCGTCAGACAACAGCTGTAAAAACACACATTGCCAAATGCAAGAAGTCTGTGGAAAACTGCATCTGAGGGATTTATGTGGGGCTGCCCCAATAATGACACCTGTTTGACCCATATAAAGTTTAAAACCTAAATCAGTGGTTTTAAACCCTTTGACTTCTACAAGTCCCATTGAATAACAACTGGAAGCCAGGAGCCCCCAAACTATTTCAACATGTTGCACCTAAAAATAATGCACACAAAACATACAAACAAGTTACACACTACATAAACTCAGCACCACGCTCCTCTGCAATAGCATATTTAAATAGGAGAGTGATTACACACTGGTATAAGACCCAGGTCGTATTCACAAATCAACAGCTAATCATGAAATCAGAGCTCTCAGCAGAAGTTGTGGGATGGAAGTAGCAAATGGATTGACTTTGGCCTCGGACAGGCACAGGGTATGGATGTGCAGGGCCTTTATGTTAAAAGGTGACAAAGACGGCGATTGCATAAAAGTTAGATGTACATGCTGCCTAACAGGAAGTACCTCAGGAAATACTTCAGATCTGCTGAAAGGTGCAAGTATACCGCTTTCCAATGCAAGATGCGTCGGGGTCTGTAAATGGCTGCCCATGTAATGCAGTGGATGGGAGAACATACAGTCTGGAAGGGCCTTTTCAGCAGTCCACCTCTTTATATGTGCATTGATCACTGAGCAGTTACAGCACTGGATCTCTAAGTGGCATATTTACAATAGAAGTGACGGAGCGGGGCGTTAGCCTTCTTGGCTTAACGCCGCACTCCATCACTTCTGAAACGCAGGGCTGCACCATATTTACAACAATATGGTGCAGCCCTGCCTTTTCCCCTGCGCTGGTGCTAAATTTAGCTGCCTAGTGCCAATGCAGTCTGCGTTGCAGGGGAAGATTGTTTATGTGCAGGAAGGTGTCCCTTCCTGCACATAAACAATCTTTAAATTGTGTTTTGTAACTTCTATGCAGCACACATAGAAGTTGCAAAACGTCATTTTTTTAAAAAACAATTGTTTATGTGCAGGAAGGGACACTTTCCTGCACATAATAAACGGTGTTTTGCTTTTTCCATGTGTGCTGCACAACGCAGCACACATGAAAACAGCAAAAACGAGGAGAAATTAAACATGTCTCCTCGTTGCGCCAAGGTAAGACCAGGTCTTAATTTTGGCACTGCCCCATATTTGCGCCACCCTTGTATATATGGGGCAGCTTCAAAATGAATGGGTGTTGCGGTGGAACACCCACCACAACACCCATTGCCTGCCCCTTTCATACTAAGGGTGCCTTATTTACAAGGCAGCATTAAGCCACGTTAAGTGGCTTAACGCTGCCTTGTAAATAAGACGAAGCCCCTATCACCCCCACAATGTCGTGAAAAGTGACGTTGTGGTGGCGATCGGGGCTTGTAAATATGCCCCTAAGTGATCATATGCGAATTATTTTCTAAGAAATCATATCTAATTTAGAAGTGTTTTTTATTACAAGTGGATTGCTAGTTCACGTGTTTGAATGTGAACAGTGACTGTGCGCGTTCATGCTCTGTCCTGAACTACTTCTCACTAAGAATGCTTTTAACGTGCCTATTGATGTCATTAATACATATATTGTTTAAGTATATATTATTGCTACTTGATGATACTATTATTCTTGTATGGTGGAGCCACTTTTATACAGTCACAGAGTTCAAAAGGCTTATTATTAATGAGAGAAAATAATGCTTAGAGGTCATTGGGTCTGCAGAACCCCTGAATGGGTGCAAATTACCCCTATTGAGAACCACTGTTCCAAATATTCAAAGTGCAAAAATGTTAATGTTGCCAATGCACCCATACGTACCCAAAGAAAAATCATTTTCCAAGAAGGAGCACACAATATGATTCCATTACTTTGCTTCCAGGTGTTCATCCTGTAAGTATTTGCCAGCAAACATAGTAGAGAACATATTTCTCACTTTCAATGCTTATGGCCTTATTGAGAGGAGGTTGGCAGAGTAGTGTTGCCATAAGTAGCGGCTACGTGATCAGGTGGGTTAGATACCACTCAAAATGGTGTTAGACCATCCCAACACCATTTAAGGTCACATCAAGAAAGAGAGAGGGGGCCTCCTTGCAACATATAGCACCCTGTTTGGGAACTGCTGGATGGTGTCCAGACATGCTGGTAGTAAGCTCAGGTTGCATAAGGCCAAAGTAATCATGTCTGAAGTAAACCTGTTGGTTGGATGTGACTTTTTCTGGACTGATTTAGTGCATTTTTTGGTTAGCCCAGATGTGCCTACACTGGGCACTTCATGAATTTTCCATTAATAGGCCGATTTGTATAAAGACTGGGACTGCTTTTTCAATAGCTATTTGGACCGGAAACAAGCATCCTGGGACCGATTTTGGGGTGTCATCTTTTTGTGTTGCTATAGTCGCCCTAAGTGGGAAGGGGATGCCCAGACATGGGTCCCATGCTCACAATGCCACTGGATTCAAACTAGCCTTGTTGAGGAGGGGTGATACCCCGAAACCGATCCCAGGATACTTGTCTTCCAGTCCAGGGAGGACCTGGTCTGGCAGCTGGGGCTGGACTGTTCCCATGGGGATCAGGGTCAAGACTAATGTGCATATGGCTGGGTCCAAACTGGGGTGGCATGGTGAGCCAAAAAACTATGGATTTTACCCAGACCTGTGACTGGGGGTGACTGTTTGCCAATGTTCAACATCCTGTTGACCATCTTTTTGGGTTATTATAGTTGCCCTAACTGGGAACGGTATGCCCAGACATGGGTCCCATGCTCGCTATGCCACTGGATTCAAGCTAGCCTGGCTGATGAAGGGTAATACCCTTAAACCCGTCCCAGGATGCCTGTTTTCCAGTCCAGAGAGGACCTGTTCTGATGGTTCAGGATGGACTGTCCCCAAGGGGAGCAGGGTCAAGACTGATTTGCATATGGCTGGGTCCAAACTGGGGTGAGATGGTGAGCAAAAAAACAATGGATTTAACCCAGATCTGTGACTGGGGGTGAGTGTTTGACAATGTTCAGCATTCCGTTCATCTTCTTTTTGTGTTGCTATAGTCACCCTAAGTGAGAAGGGTATGCCCAGACGTGGGTCCCATGCTCGCTATGCCACTGGATTCAAGCTAGCCTGGCTGATGAGGGGTGATGCCCTGAAACCGATCCCGGGATGTATGTTTTCTGGTCCAGGGAGGACGTGGTCTGGTAGTTTGGGCTGGACTGTTCCCATGGGTCAAGACTGATTTGCATATGGCTGGGTCCAAACTGGGGTGGCATGGTGAGCAAAAAAACGATGGGTTTAACCCAGATCTGTGACTGGGGGGAGTGTTTCACAGTGTTCAGCATTAAGTCGGTCATCTTTTTGTGTTGCTTTTTTACCTTTCTAGACAGCCATTTGAGTTTGTACCCTAGGGAGCGGAACAAGCAAGCGTCCCCACTGAGTGTTCTACTGTTTGAACTAACCTTAAAACATCAGAGCTGTGCCATTGTGGGCACCCAAAGTGCATCACATTTTCGTGGCAGTCTTTACAAACTTCCACACCAAGGTTATGTGGAGTAGGCCTGGGCGGTAAATTCCGTTCCGCTCGCGGAATTTGTGGAATTTGGGTAATTTCACGTTCCGCAGAGAACGCGGAATTGCCAAAAATTCCGCGATCCGCGGCTTCGCAGAATTTTTTGCTTGTTCGCGCTTTCAAAATGCGTGTTTGCGAGATATTTCTCCCCGAGCACGCAAACAGCGTTCGCGAACAGGAAAAAAGCATCGCGAACGGGCAGAACAAGCAATTCCGCATGTTCGCGGAACTTTTGCGTGCTCGTGGAGATGTTTTACCATTTCGCGGAGCTTTGCGTAGCGCGACTACGCAAATTCCGCCCACCCCTAATGTGGAGACTGATTGTACTGGCAGCGTATTTCATTCTCAGGGGCAACAGCATATTTATTTGTACCTCTGAGAGGGGGCTGTCTCCAGGTTCCTCTATGTAAAGTTCTGCTGAGTCCCTCATACTTGAGGTCCTTTGCATTCATCATTCATGAAACATTTTTGAAGTGTGCCTGTACCCAATATCGAGTTTGTGTGTGCATGGTGTGTTGATGCTTGAACAATTTTTAGAGTGGGTGTGCTGCCATCAGTGTTACGACCCTGAATCAATTGGGATTGTGAAAAATTCAAGCCTCATATGAAGAACATGTGTAGCAAATGAGACACAGCGATTCAACAGGAGAGTGATAAGAGTGTGGTATATAGCTAGTGGTGCATTTTTGACAACATTGTCACACATTTTACTATAGCATGGTGTGGTAGAACACTGAAATTTAAAGACAGCATATTTTCCATTGAAATGGCCACTTCAATTCCAAAGACATGTAGTTTTACTTCTAAAACTATACAGTGCACAAATGATAATGTGTGGGAATCAAGTTTCAGTGAATATATATATCATTTGTGCATCAATAAGTAAAAAGTGTCTTGATTTGTTTTGATCCTATGAAAATATTTGTTTCCATCACACTTCAGAATTACAAAGAACATGCTTCATTTGTGCTCTCCTAACTGCTGATATATTTTTGTGTGAAACAAATTAACGTCCTACAGCATTTTCTTTCAAACTCAGCAGGATTGTCACATAGTTCACATTACAAAATCCTCTCACTTTGACATCAAACAAAGAAAAGTACACACCAATCTCCATGTTAAAAGACTATGCAGCAATTGTCAGAAGACAGAGCCTAACATTTAACCTTTGTGATAAGATAAGAACAAAACTTAAGGGCATCTTTATTGGTCATTCACCTTCTGAACTCAACCATGGGTATTTTGGAGGTGCTGCAGCACCCCCGCACCCTTTCTTCAAGCGCCTATGAGTGTGTGTGTAGTGTGTCTCTGAGCGAGTGAATGAGTGAGTGAGTTAGTGAGTAAGTGAGCGGGTATATTGCTGGGTGCTGGAGTCTACTGGACTCCATGTGTCGGTGCTGTCCTGGATAGTAATCTACATTATGCAAATCTGGCATCCTCCTTTTGGACATCTCAGCATGCAGGTACATATCTCCTGTCCTCCTCCCTGAAACTTGATGTGCCTCGGGTGGCAGAGGCACTTTGAAGAGACCGTGGTCTGATTCACACTGGGCCTCTAAACTCGTGGAGGAGGTCCCACAGTCGTGGAGGAGTCTCCTCACTCGGGGTGAAATCGCCACATGGAGAATTCTCTGCGGAGATTCCGCCCCAAGTGTGGAGACTCCACCACGAGTGCGGAGCCCCTTTGTGAATGAGGCCCTAGGTTTCTCCTGCCAGGAAATAGCGTATGTCAAAAAAACGTACCCGAATCCCACAGTTTCTCCCCATTGGTTAACATTGGCCATAGGTTTCAATGTTAACTGGATTCCTAGCGCCTAACATGTAGGAGCTATAAGCACATATGGGGTTGGCTCAAAGGCCCAGAAGGTGGTAGGCACTTCTAGTTTGCATCCCAATTCTTAGTGTACAATAATTTACTTACCTGTAAAAAAATACTTTTCTTTTCTAAAATAAATTACTGACTGATCATTCAAATGAATGATTGTTTTCTAACGTGCACATATTGTACTCTTTTCAGAGTTACTGTGCTTAACTCATTTTTTACCCAGGAGGAGCCAAACTTCATCCATCACTTCAGTGAGTTGGTTTATGAGGAGCACACCATTAAAGGGTGTACTATGTAAAGATACTGAACCGATACCAGGGAAATTGGTCATACCATCAGCCCACTTAACAGCAGATCTCGAGCTATGAGTGCCAAATTCTCCTGTAGTGTAGCTCCTATTTCCCTAATAGGCTCTGCGCATTGGAATAATATACCCTATAGGCTTGACATAGGACTGAGGTCGGTATGTCCCTATCGAGTATATTAAACTTAATTACTTGTGCCAGCTAGCTCAGAGGCCACTAGAAACTCCTTGGATAACAAGAAGGGAGTAGTTTCTGGCAGCCGTAAAACATGACAACTTTGTTTCCCTTTAGAATCAGAACGTGTCCCAGAGTCGTGGAAACAATAGATAACCGTTTCACTCAGCTCAATCGTGCATGCTTAGTTTTCCTCAAAGTTACACAGAAAGAATAGACGGGCGTTTCAATAAAAGGATTTATTGAACAGTCTTGTTTCTCGTGTAAGTAATATGTGCTGTTACGATCACAAGACAGTATGCAAGATAAATAATGTACAGCGTAAGCAGTAGAAATAAATAGTACTGCGTTAGCATTATCTTTTAGCGTATATTCACATACATAAATAACATGAGCTAAAAATGCGAGTGCTCATACGATGCGTCTCTAAGCTAGTTCTACCCCAGTGTACCTAACCTAACCTAGGTGTAGGGAGAGGTATGAAGTAGGTGAAGTATTCCTTACTATGGTGTACTAAGAGTATGTTACGCCTAGTATGTCTAGTATGCCAAGAGTCTAGTATGCCAAGAGTTCCTCTAGGTTCTAGTCAGCTCCATACCTTAAGAATGAGAGAGGTGGGAATCTCTTGCCAGACTCGAACTCCAACACCCCGCAAGGAAGTCAGATCACTGGAAGCTGGACTCTCTGCGTGCAGGGATGACAGCGTCTTCTCAGTGCGTCAGGCCGGGAAACGGGCTCCTCTGAAGTCGAGGTCTCCTCTGGTTTACAAGGGCTAGGGAAGGTATATTTATACCTGAGAGGTACCTCAGAATGTTAGCATTGACGTGAATCGGACAACGGAAGACGTCATGAATGAACCCCTAAGGTATAACGGTTCATGCATAATAGATGAGTCCTTGAAGAAATCAATAGTCCTGTGCTAGGGAAACTCCCGAAGCCTAAGGGTCTGTTCTTCAAGAACTCGTTGTGACGTTAGGGTGGACGGATGTCGGAGACCATGCCTGTATTTGGAGTGCACGGTTTAATGCCTAAATAAGGACTGGGATTTTATGCCTATATAAGGGCAGGGCGAATTGTGCCTATATAAGGACATGATACAGGAAAACCTATATACGGACACCCTAAGAGGAATACAACACCCACTCCACTTTCGTGTGTACGATAATAATATAAATGCTAAACATTTAAAATGCTAAACATAAAATGGAGTACCGCATATTGCTAAAACATTTCTTAAAAGCATTTAAAAAACCTATTAGAATGCAAAAAGTACGGTACATTTTAAGCATTGCTTCTCATTTCAGGCATATATTTGAAAATAAAATGCAATTGGAATGAAATAAGCAGTAATAATTACATGTGACAAAAAAAATGTTCGATAAGTTGTTCAAAAATCAAAGTCATTTCATGTCATGGAAATAAAAGAACTTTTTAGACTAACAAGATGACTAAGTGTCTGTGGAAGTACCGCGAAGTCCGTACTATAAGAATAGTTCTACTTCAAGCAGATTGTCGTGCCATTTGGTTTGAAAAATGGAAAAAAGTTCAATTTGGGAAGAGTTCCAAGTTTTTGAAATATGAAGGCCAAATTGTTACTGCATCTCTGGAACACTGTGGGCTGAATCAGAGTCAGTGTACGGGTCTGGTGTAAACATGAGATCATCTATTTCTGTAGACAAAATATCGTCCACTGTAGTTGGTGACATTCGGAACACCTCGTGTAGTAGATTAATTGCACAGAGATGTGAAGCATCGCTTTCAGCATAGGATGCCGCAGCAATGTTCGCGTCCGTTGTTACCTGTGTGCCTGTAGATCCATCTCGTACCTCAGCAGCAGCCGGAAGCGTCTGTGAGATCTCAATGAATGCCATCATCAGGATTGGTAGCCTCTGGGGACAACACAGAGCATGGGCCGTTATCGGGTCCAGCAGAGTATTGATATCCGTTGGCGTAGCTGATGGAAATGTTAGACAGGTGTCCAACACGCATGCTTTACCGCATAGCAGGCATCGTAGAACAGGTAGGGTGCAATCTTGCTAGATTGGTCTGAACGACAGGAACCACGTGGTATTAAGTTCCCGTAGACGATTCATGCCCAAAAGCTATACTATTCGCTCACGGCACTTTCGTTCAAGGAGAGCTTTCTCCACTTCGCTCGGAGTGATGTCTGCGAATAGGCTGGCCATAGTGTAATAGCAGGAAGAGAAATAGAATTCCGGCAACAAGTGCTAGAATTAATGGTATGCCACCAAACACCGAATGTGCAAAGTTTGGAATGATTCCGAGGACTGCCTGGAAAGGTGCTAACAGTCCGGAACAGATGCTCTTAAATACATGTACAATTCCGCTTGTATCAGACATGTTAAAGATACGTCCTATCATTTCTACGAAATGTATAGGGCAGTTTGTACGTATTAAAGTTTGTATCTCAGCCGAAGTCCTTGCAATTTGTAGATCATAGGTTTCTTTGGCCGAGGTCAAAGGCACTGTTTGTTGTAAAAGCATGGCTTTCATTCTGCTTAAAGTATCAAATCTTATAAAAGAGACGTTCAGCGAAGGCCACAAAGGCGACTCCCTGACTGTGTCTATTGGGGCAAACAATACTTGCATACAGCAAGTGACCCTGGAGTTCACCGTTACTAGATATGGGATGCCTGGCAACATGCCGCAGCAACTCTGATCATTCAACATGAGGTAACTCCCATTAGAAAGTTGGCCAAACGTTGGATTAATCACAGCAGCTGGTGTACCCTGCTGATGGCAAGACAAATTTGCCACAGAACCATTACAAGCCCCGTGTAAAGAAATGTCCTGACATATTAGCGAACCGCTCAGTGCATTTTTACAGTGTGTACCGCTCAAAAACACTTCACGATCCCCACTCCAACATCTATATGTGTATGGTAAATTCCAAGATGTCTTAATGTATTCCTTACCCAACCTTTCATATTTGCCTGCTTGCATTTGTTTGAGGCAATACTGAAACTGAAAAGTAGTCACAGGTAGAGTGATTTTGCCATGAATAAGCCATTCTGTAGCTGGTTTTTCTGCCACCGTGAATGGTAACTTTTCCAGTTTTTCAATGCCCAGCACTGTATACTTTGCTCCTCTTTGTGCCAGTTCGATCTGTTTATCAGTTAGATTGTATTCTGCAAACAGAGCCGTTGTGTTGATAAAACGCCAAGGCACATAGCCCGCACGCAAAGATTGCAGTGTCCAGCTTAATAACACAATAGAACGTAATTGAGATTGGCCTTGTTGTAACATCGCCAAATCTTGTTCCAGTATGTCGATGGCAGAGGATACAATGCCGTCCAGTGAATATATTCTGGAGGACAAAGTTGTTAACCCATTGTCGACCACAGAGAGAGTTTTCTCTAAATTAATACGATCAAGTTTACGTATTCGTTCTGAGGCCTCCATCTGTGACACTTTCCATGCTTCATTATAGGCAGCATAAATGCCGGCATATATGAAACGTTTTTGACGCGGTTTTCTTGGTCCAAGCAAGAATTCCCTAAGGTCTGCGTCTTCTTTAAGTAAGGATAAGTGTTGTTTCACATCCTTAAGTGTAGATTTTTGTAGCCAATCGATGCATAATTTTCCTACACTGTATGTTGTTACTACCCCCGGATGCTGTCTTTGGACGTATCTTGGGTCTGGCCTATGAATAGTAAAGCCCTGAGTTTTATTCAGGAATCTTTCCTGACAGTTGTTCGTGTCTGTGGGCCAGATCAACCATTTTCTCCAATCAGGATTAGTTCTGTTGAGTTGTAGTATTTTGTCAACTGTAACCGCTGCCTGTGTATTGTTATCACTTGCAGGTGTTGGTACAGAAGGTGTTTTCATCTCTTTGATCTTGGCTAGTCCAAGACAAGATGTTTGTTGGACAGTTTCATTCAAAAACATGATTTGTTCAGGGATGATGCAGGCTCTAAATAAAGCTTCTATCCCCTGCACTTGCCAATCTTTAGTACCCCAGACAGTTTTTGTGTCTATTGTGTCTTTCCAAAAGTCGAAACCCTGTATAGACATTTGGGCAATAAATGCTGCAGAATAAATCTGTTTTGTATTTGTTAACATAATTTTCAGTCCTGTCTTGTTTACATTTTTATAGTAAAACGTTTCTGGATCAGATGTATTGTAACCTGAAAAATATGGAAACTTATTAGCAAATGTTTTTGAACTACCTTTTGGTGGTGTAGGACAATGCTCCCATTGGTTAAACATAAACACATTTCTAGGGTATGCAGATTTATGCAAAAAATGATGACCATAGTGGTTATAGCAATACAGCTGTTCATAGTCTGATGAACCCTGTAAATATTCATTTTTAGAAAATGCAGCAGATTTTTCTAGGTCAAACATTATGTCATTAACAGTCTCAAAGTCCCAATCATCAGAATAGGTACTAGACGAAATGAGATCACTTAGTGAAATTTTAAACAAATGTGGAATGTTCAATTGTTCCGTTGGGCCGAAGATATCAAAATCTGTTTTGTCCCACACTATACCATCCTGGATAGGAACGGCTGTGATGTTCACTGTTGACAAGTCTCTTGCTTCACGATGGGAAGATTTATGAGGTTTCAAAAGTAAGTTCACATCTTTTCTTTCATTGTTCACATGGATGTATCTGCCATTTATAAGCACGCTCATAGTCATAGCCAAAGCAGGAAAACAAATATTCCAGAAATAATCCAGAGTTCAATCCATGGTGAAACCAGATAAGTCTTTTTCAGAAAGTGAAGAAAGTCTTGTACTTGCTGTTTGAAAGTTAATGATGCTGGCGTCGTTTCAGGTTCACTGGGATCTTCTGAGAACGTATCAAAGTTAATGAAATAGCCAGAAGCAGTTCTGTCAATTGTTGAAATTGCATCAGGATTTGTTGAAATCGCTGGAACCAGTTGATCACTTGCTACGTTGGTGTAGACAGGTGTATTTGGACGAACTGTTACTTGAGTTTCAAGAGGGATGAGTTCCATAGCATTGTTGCTCAGTCCTTCATCTGTTACTGCTGAATTCTCGATGGTTATCAGTCTTTCAGTCTGAACCTCTTGGATAGTAGCGAGAGGAGTGCGTCTGCTACTAGGTCGGAGTCCACGAGGCCTACTATTTAGTATTGGCCACATACTGTGGTTTGATGAGGTCGATGGACACAAATCTTTTCTCCTTTTTTCCAGCAAGGGGCGGCAGTAGTACTGTTCTTGTTCCTTGAACAGCTAGGACAGGTACTGGTTGTCTGTAAGAAGGTCCAAATTCCTTCTTGACCGCAATCTTTTCTCTGACTAGATCCCCAACTTTTGGAATCCAGACAGGCCTTGCTGGGACCGCCGGTTTTTCCCCAGTGGTGGTTGGCTGCAGGAATACGTTGCTTTGTCTCGTTCTTAATTTAAGTCCTGTAAAACAGCCAAACGATCTTTGATATCAAAGGGTTTATTTTCCACCACGGTACCTACGTGATTGAGGTCTGGTACCCACATTCTTGTCCCAAATAGGACCTCATATGGAGTGACCCCCCCTAGAGAACTTCTTGGCAAGTTATTTAATGAGTGTTGGACCCCATAAAGATGTTTGACCCACCCATCACCCAAACCTAATACCCTAGCTGTTATAGACTGCTTTATGTCCCGGTTTTTCCTTTCCCCAACCGAATTTCCCTCAGGATGGAATGGAGAGGAGTACCGCAATGCAACGCCCAGACTGGCCATGGCTTCTTTGTAAGCTCGAGAGCTAAACGCAGGGCCCTGGTCAGAATGTAGCGTGCCAATTGCGTATGTGCCAATAAAGACTCGCAAATCTTTTATAACAGTTCGAGCGTCAGCCGAGCGCTGAGGCCATATCCATAGGAACCTTGATTTTAGTATTTGCGGGATTGCACTTGTCCACGAGGATGCCTGTGCATAGATAGTCTAATGCTGTCTAATAATGGTGTCTGTGCAGGGCAGCTACATTCGTAGCATGGTGTCTGGTGGCTTTCTCGCTGTAATTTACAGTCTATGCAGTTATTGATGAATATGTGTATTTCTGTATTCATCCCAGGCCACCAGTACATCTCTTTTAATGTCAATATTGTTTTAGAGATCCCTTGATGTGACAGACCCTCCCCCAAATGTGTTTCATAAATCAAAGCTGCTCTACGTTCCATGTTTGGAATTACCCTATCCCCCACTCCAGGGATTCGAGCAAAAGGAACGTTGTTCGCATCAATTACATATGAGAACTTGAGTGGAAACGTTTTTGGTAACGCTGCACCACTGCCTTTGCTTGTAGAATTGACAGCCAACATTATCTCACTGTCTATTTTTGAACGAGTGATCGCAGCTACGGAAGCCGTCTGAACAGCCCCCTTTGCGGCTTCGTCAGCCAATGAATTCCCTGCAACGTGAACACCATCACGTTGATGACTCAGTGTGTGGATCATGTGAGCCTTTGGTAGTTCGTTTTTCAACTGAACTACTTGTTCCCAAAGCGTTTTATGCTTTATTGTGCCACCTTTCGCATCTTTGAATCCATTTTCAAGCCAGTTTTGCATATATTCATTATACGACTGAACACAGTAAAAGGAATCGCACACTATTAGTGTGGGGAATTCTCGATCTGTACTTTCAAGTGCCAGTTTGAATGCTTGTAGTTCAGCTCGCTGAGCTGTACAATCTCCTAGAGATTGTGTCTTTGTGACCATAGGTCTGAAGATGCCACCTCGCATGCGACCTTTAACGATTGCACACGCTGCACTGTAAGCTTGCTTACCCCCTGTTGCGGGTTGTGCGGATCCGTCAGTGTAAATTATGAATTCGTACTGATCGAGAGGCAGAATTTCAGTGGGCAGAGGACATTCATGTTCATATTGCAGGAACGCTTGTGTTTTTAGATCAGGATCAAAAACATATTCAACATCTGTTGCAGCAAGAGAATTAACCCACTGTATCCATCTTGGATGTAATGCTTTAGCATTTGGAATGCTTGCTTTTGTGACCGCTTCTAAAGCCGGTACTGGGGTCACGACAATAATGCGTTTCCCTTGGGCTAGGGCTCTTTCTTTTGCTACAGCGGTTTGAACTGCTGTCAGAATTTTTTCAGTTGAAGTGAAGCGCATTTCCGCTTGTGTGTACAAATGAGATTTGTATGCGATTGGAATTTTCTCAGCCTCATTAAATGTTAAGTAGGTGAATCCGCATTGACCCGAAATTATTCGGATCACCAGGTTGCGTTGACTTACACGTGTTTGTAAGTGATTTGTTGCTAACATGTTAGCCTGTAGTGAACGCAAGATTTCTGTGTGTTCTTGTGTCCAATTTTTGATTGAAAAATCAGGTTTGATTAGTGCGTAGAGAGGTTTAACCCTTTCCGCGTAATTTAGAATGTATGTTCTTCCAAAGTTTAGGAAACCCAGGATGGATTGTAAGTTTTTTAGCGTTTTGGAGGTTGGAGCAGCGCACACTTTTCTAAAAAGTTAGCTGCCAAGCTCTTGCCTTCACTTGAAAGCTCATATCCTAGGAAAAGGACATTGAGATGGGCAATTCTGGACTTTTTAAAGTTGAACTTGTAGCCCTCAGAGGCGAAGCCCAATATAATGGTGCTTACCCTGTTCAAGTGTTTGTCCAGGTCATCGTCCGTCAGATAGATGTCATCGACATAGGACAATGCCTCATTGTCATAAATTTGTAGTAACTCTGTTACTCTCGCTGAGAATAACCCGGGCTGTTCTTGAACCCTTGTGGGAGTCGACAAAATTGACGCTGTGTCCCCATTATGGAGAATGCTGTTAAGTACCTGCTTTCAGGTGCTATGTTTTGACAAAAGAAACCATTTGAGATATCTAATGTGGTTTTATATTTTTTACGCACAATGTTATTCATTAATGCTGTGCTATGTGCATTTTGAACTGCAAATGTTTTAGAACAATTGTTTAAATGTCTGTAATCCAAAACTAGACGATAGGTGTTGTCTGGTTTGGAGACAGGAAACAAAGGATTGTTCATTGAGGAGGTGCATGTTTCAATCACCCCTTGGTATTCAAGTTGATCTAAGATCTCCCTGACCTGTTTTTTAGCTTCTTGCTTTATTGGGTACTGCCTTTGTGCAGTTGGTTCATGTTTCAGATGTATTTTATGGTGAGGTGAGTCCTCATCCCATCCTACATGATTTTTATATAATGCTGGGGCCTGGGCTACTGCCCATTTCCTGGCATAACTATATTTTAGATGAATTGGAATATGGTTGGAGAAGGCAGGCATAATAATGTCCTCGCCATGTGGGCACTCCCTGACAAATTGTGGTGGCCAGTCTTTTTCTGCTAGAAGTATGTCATAGCCCTTCGAAAGTTTTTCCCAAAAGAGTGCTTTCACCTGTCTTGGTAAGTCTCCCTCCATTCGGAGTGTTATTTCATATAACCTTTGTGGAGTACTAACCCTGGTGTCTACAGTCTCTACTGTGATGTACTCATTCAAGTCCACTATCTCCAGAAGTTCCTTCAAGTTCTGGCGAACTATTGTGACTTCTGCTGCACTGTCCAGCATTGTCTGAGCCCATTCTCCGTTCTTGAGTTGTGTTCTCAGTATTCTCGGCATGTCTGATTTTTAGACCTGCTACTTTCTTTTTGGAGAATTGAGGTTTTGTTTTATTTTTTGGAGCGTGTTTATCTTCCTTGGATTTCACGCGTTCTTCTCTATTTTCTGATCGTCCTCTTCTTTCCGAAGTCCGTGACGAGATCTGAAAGGTACGAGAGGAACGTGTATCAGTATCTTGATACCTGTTAGGTTTTCTCAAATTATCCCTATTCCTGAGGTTATACCTCCTTTCAGAGGGCTCCTTTTGAGGAGACCTTCCTCGGGATTGAGAACGTTTCTCGTTTTAATTTTGTTTATTAGTTTCCCACTTCTTTTTAGAAGATGTAGGAGTTTGTTTAATAGAGTCCTTTTCAGGAGTCTCAGATAGTTTTGGTTTTAATGGTCTTCCACCCAAACTATCTCTGCCTAATTCTGCATAGGATTGTTCAATTATTCTGGGTAGCTCAGTTTGATGTTCTGTAACATCGAATTCTCTTAATCGTTGGCGGATCGCCACTGCTGCTGCCTCCCCTTTAATATTAGATAATATTATTGTTGAGACCTGGTCGAAATTTTTCAGTAATTTCATACCTAAATTCAGAGCAGGCTCTGCCCCGTATTCGTTTTGAATTTGTTTCAGGACATCAGGTATTACCGCAATTGATGGAATACCATGTGTTTTAGTATAGATGGCAGCAAAGACTGAGCCCCAAGTGGTGCAGTCTTCCAGTTGTGGTGTGATCCCCATTGGTAAACTAATTGTTAGGATTCTGTGTTTCTCATACGGGCTAGTATTTGGAAATACTGCTTCGATTTGAGTAATTTTTTGAGCTATCCAGAATGGAATTTGCTCACGTTTTGTGGGCATTTTACCCATGACTGCGTTTAGAGTCTGTGGTGTAATTTTTAGTGTATTCCCCGATTGAGGAGTTTGATTTGGAAGTGTTAATGGTGGTTGGACTGTGAAAGTCCGCATGACATATTGGACCAATTGTCTGTAGATTTTTATTAACTCTGTAAGTTGAGTAAGTAATTCCTCGTCTGACATCTCTTCAATGTCAGGATGAGGTGTGTAGCTGGCTAGAATCGGCCATGTTGCTCCTGGTCTACCTAGTGGACCGAGCCTGGTAATGTTTTTGTGATGTTTTAGGGCGCCTTTAAACCAGAGCTGATGCTCCTGGTATGTTAATGGAATTTCAATATCCTCGAAAGGAATATATTCCTCTGGTGGATCATCTTCTTTGTAGAAGTGAAACAGTTTTGTTACTGGATTGGATTCAGGAAATATTATCCATGAATAGAATACCTCTGTCTGAAAGGATTCGTGTGCCTCTATCACGAAAACTGCTCTACCGCCTCTCGGTGGTAGGCCGTGTTTTATGAGTTTTAGAGTGATGGCTCTTCTTAAGTTTGGATGGATGTTTATAACACCCTCCTCGGTTTCAATTAAACCTGTAATGTTAAAAGCTGTTACGACTGGTTCAGCCGCAGCTACACCGTTCCCGGTGTTATCGTCCCCGTGTATGGACATTTTTGTTTTTTGAAAAATGTAGAACAAGTTTCAAGGAAACAAAGATAAGGTGCACAATATTTTGGAACACTGTATCCTTCAACGTTGAGCAAACCAAACAGCTAATATATAGGTTGTTTCCCTATGTAGCCGTGGTGGATACTTAACCCTGCCCACTCCAGACGTCTTTTGGAGTATATTAGGGTAGGGGTCTCTGAGAGAAAAAGCACAGCTGAGTTACTCAGTATCTAACGTTAAATTACCGCCTTACCAAACCGTTGGGTGCCATGTAGTGTAGCTCCTATTTCCCTAATAGGCTCTGCGCATTGGAATAATATACCCTATAGTCTTGACATAGGACTGAGGTCGGTATGTCCCTATTGAGTATATTAAACTTAATTACTTGTGCCAGCTAGCTCAGAGGCCACTAGAAACTCCTTGGATAACAAGAAGGGAGTAGTTTCTGGCAGACGCAAAACATGACAACTTTGTTTCCCTTTAGAATCAGAACGTGTCCCAGAATCGTGGAAACAATAGATAACCGTTTCACTCAGCTCAATCGTGCATGCTTAGTTTTCCTCAAAGTTACACAGAAAGAATAGACGGGCGTTTCAATAAAAGGATTTATTGAACAGTCTTGTTTCTCGTGTAAGTAATATGTGCTGTTACGATCACAAGACAGTATGCAAGATAAATAATGTACAGCGTAAGCAGTAGAAATAAATAGTACTGCTTTAGCATTATCTTTTAGCGTATATTCACATACATAAATAACATGAGCTAAAAATGCGAGTACTCATACGATGCGTCTCTAAGCTAGTTCTACCCTAGTGTACCTAACCTAACCTAGGTGTAGGGAGAGGTATGAAGTAGGTGAAGTATTCCTTTCTATGGTATACAAAGAGTATGTTACGCCTAGTATGTCTAGTATGCCAAGAGTCTAGTATGCCAAGAGTGCCTCTAGGTTCTAGTCAGCTCCATACCTTAAGAATGAGAGAGAATCTCTTGCCAGACTCGAACTCCAACACCCCGCAAGGGAAGTCAGATCACTGGAAGCTGGACTCTCTGCGTGCAGGGATGACAGCGTCTTCTCAGTGCGTCAGGCCGGGAAACGGGCTCCTCTGAAGTCGAGGTCTCCTCTGGTTTACAAGGGCTAGGGAAGGTATATTTATACCTGAGAGGTACCTCAGAATGTTAGCATTGACGTGAATCGGACAGCGGAAGACGTCATGAATGAACCCCTAATGTATAACGGTTCATGCATAATAGATGAGTCCTTGAAGAAATCAATAGTCCTGTGCTAGGGAAACTCCCGAAGCCTAAGGGTTTGTTCTTCAAGAACTCGTTGTGACGTTAGGGTGGACGGATGTCGGAGACCATGCCTGTATTTGGAGTGCACGGTTTAATGCCTAAATAAGGACTGGGATTTTATGCCTATATAAGGGCAGGGCGAATTGTGCCTATATAAGGACATGATACAGGAAAACCTATATACGGACACCCTAAGAGGAATACAACACTGCAATATAGTGATTTCTGATTTGCATGCTGCCTTTCAACTTACTAGGAGAGAAATTAACATATTTTTTCATTTAGTATGATCCTGGGGGTTTCTGCTATATGTGTTGAAGGTTTCCTAGAATGTTTCTTGTGTTGTTACCTGGGGCTGTATTACCCATGGTGCCCTGGAGGAGTAAAGAGCATGTGCACCAACTTTTGTGCCCCTTGCCATTATAGTATTACAGAAGGGTTTGCAGACAGTTGTGCGGCCCCTTCTGTAATACTGATAGGGCAGATGCACATGAAGCACCAGCCCTATCCTGATAGAATGTTCCCTCACTTGCATGCGGGCATGGCCCAGTGCAAATTAGGGAATCACTTTGTCTCTGTACTCGCACCATATTATGGACATGGCACAGAGGCAAAGATTGCCCTTTGGAGGTGCACTGAAAGTGCGCCACAAAAAGGTGGTGAACTGTCAATGTACCCCCTGAGGGCAGCCCCCTCAAGAGGATAAAGGTGGTGCCATGGACCCCTCAGACATTGCCCTGCAGGTGGGAGCAGTCACACACTGCACCCGCCTGCAGGGAGATCTCTGACACCTCTTCAAAGTGCAGGTGACTAGCTGCCTGTACAGAGAAACACATAGCGACTTTGAAGCAGCTGCTCCGTATTTCACTGAAAGTGCTGCTCCCGGGGAGGGTGAGGGCTTGCCGCTGCCCTGGGTGCAGCACATTCATTGTAGTAGGGTGCACTGTTTCTGTTTACATCTGGTGGACCTGCTTAAAGGTGTGCCATAGAGCAGACAAGGACAATCCGTGTTATAAATATGGCTGCGACAGCCAAGTCTCATCCCTGTAATTTCTTCTAACAGGGGGAAGCTTACCATGCCATCACTCTCCCACCTCCCTCCCTCTCACCTCACAATACATAGAGCCCTCAGCGTACATTTACCACCTGCACAGTGCAAGAAAAGCCATCCCTGACCCAGCAGCTCGTCAGTCTGCTTATCAGACTCTAAATGGGAGAGGATGTAGCCTAACGGCTAGGGCGATCTCAAATCTGGGGAACCGGGTTCGAGTCTTGCCAATGACGCTCAACATCCTGTGATTCTGGGCAAATCACTTAATCTCCCCGTGCCTAAAAAAAATGAATGTGTCTTTGTGTAAGCAACTGGTGCTCATGTAAAGCTCTCTGATACCTTCGGGTCAAGTTCGCGCCACTGTTTACAAGTATCTTACCGCCAGCACTAAAGGCTCTAATTAGCTAGGTACTCTCCATGATATGTCCAAACATTTATTCAGACCAAACACAGAATTGATTATGGTGGGACATGTGCTCACTCAAAACCGATTAGATCAGTCCCCAAAAAATTATATAGGTCAACATGGACAAGTGTCAACCCTATTTCTTGAGCACTCTCACAACATAGAACACTTTTATGTAAAACAAAACAGGTAATTTATCACTATCCATCACAACCTTCAATGAAGTTATGAAATGTGAAGAAGGAACATCTACAGATGCATAAGAAACATAGGGGTGATGATGAGCTCTCTTCAAGTAGTGCAACAAAAAGAGACATAAGGAGGTTATTTACTACGATAATGCATGGGTGCTATCCTGGTGCAAAGTAGACCAAAGCATTACGTTAATTTACTAATCATTATAAAAGTCCTGTGGTGCTGAGAATAGTGCAGCACAATCTCTTAGTACATCTAGGCAACAGCACTTGCCACACAGACCTTACTCCTTGTCTGATTTTTAAGAAGTATTCTAAACGCGCCCAATATATGGTGTATCACTTACTCGTCTTTTGACTGTGGCCGGATGTTCGTGGCCAGCAGAAACCTAGAAAAAGGTAGAGAAAAGTAAACAGTATTATGGAGCGAGAGAAGGGTATTGTTGTAACAACATGGTGTCTGTGGGCACCACTTACAAGCTCAAAAGAAGAAAGGAATGATTCCTGTGTTGGGACACACAATGTGACCCTCCATCCCAAGGTAAGGTCCTCTGACAAAATGCAGTGTGTAGCTGAAGTAAAACACAACTATGTAGCATACACAAGTGCTATTGTCACAAATCAAAGATGCTACAGACCTTTAGTCAAGGTCTACACATGTACAGTAGGTAAAACACCATTTTAGAAGGGGGATATGAATGTGGGCGGGGGCCAGGTATTCATCCAAGAACTGTTTAATTGAAATATAGTACAACACTCCCCCTGACCGTTGGTTCTTCTGGAGAGGGGAGAGAAGGATATTAGTGTGACATTTAGCTTTTTTTATTCATATCTGCAGTAGACCCCATTGAGATCAATATCAAAAGTGCTCCCTGGATAAAGGTTGAGCCCATCCTGGTTTAGGGTGTGTGAGGGTCAAACAAAACACATGGTAGGGTTGTTGGTTATGAAAAGAAATTCATTTATAGAGTGACCGAGTATGTGAGGTTATGGGATACCTTAGTGTGAAGAGTAATGGAATGATAACGCATTCAGCATTTTAAATTACATTTCACAAATGTATTCTCTGAGAAAGAGATAGTCCTCTTGTATAGTTGTTGCAATAATCCTAATCGTTTAACACCTGCTGCAGAAGCATCATTCCTTTGCAGCAGAAAATACATTCATTACCCATCAGAATAAATGCATTATGTGCTCAGTATGCCTAATTGGAGCAAAGCATATCTTTTTTTTGCCATTTAAGAAAGCATGTCCCAGGATAATTATTAATCAATAGAACAAGTGCCAGAAGAAATAAACCCCGTCAGATATTCGGTGCCAGGATATATTGCGACTGGTAAAATTACTTTGACAGTGAATATGTTCACTTGAATTCCTATGTCACAAAACAGGTCAGTCAAAAGGATTGTGCCTTTATGCCCTTTAATTACCATCAAAACAGTGGCTCAACTGGTATTATTTAGCGCTTTTTCAATCATTTGGAACGAAGCAACGTGTAATATTCTATATTTCACATAAATTCATAATCACAGGGATAGTAAGTACACCAGAACAGGCAGTGTCATAGTTTCAAAGTCATATAGCCATCATACTCTGCATTTGCATCTGAAGTTGCCGTTAATCATGGTGCACATATACAAATCGCATATGATCATATGTACCCAGTAATAGGCTATTGTGAATGAATGTTGGTGGTAAACAAAAGAACTGATATTTTAGACATACTTCCCATTATCTTAATATTCAATAGCACTGTAAATTTGTCAATTTGCAAGAGGTCAGAAAAACAAAATGGTGGCATCTTAAAGAAAGGAACTCTGTGATAAAGTAAGCTCACAATGTCACCCATGCACAGGGAAAAAACTCTACCAGTGGATCAGGGTCTCACTCCGGGAATCTATCTTCTGAAAGTGATGGCAGGCCTGCCATGATGTCGGGGAGCTTTTTTTAATCTGATGACAGGGTGTAAGCCTACCAAGGACTAAATGCCATTCTTAGCCTCTTGAGGATGAATAGTGCAGCTCAGTCAGACTTTACAGTGTGAGCAATATAGATTTAATGGGTATTTGGGGTTGAGTCCAGAATCCTTAAGACTTGACCTCTTGAGCTAGTGATAGGGAGAGACCATCAGTATGCAGCTCAGTTAAACAAGATGTGCTTGATATGGAAAGCAATTAGTATGAGATAAGCAGGAACTATTATTTTTCTTGACTGAATTTTAAAAAGCTAGAAAACATTCAACAGGCCTGACATTAATGTGAGAATAACATTAAAGTTGGAGACATTTATGCAGATTTGGATTTCATCAGATTATTGATAAATTGATGCACAAGACTCCTCCATCAAAATTCTCAATGGCTTCAGGCAAAGATTAAACAGGGTTGGATTCAAGCGTGAACTTGAAGAGACCCACCTGAAACCTATTACTTCTCAGTAGATGATTTCCAGCCTAACGATCCGTTTGCAATTTTTTGTAAATGAGGAAAACCAATTTCGGACTGTCTCAATAAAGCCCCTGCAGGTTTCAAGAACTTTTATAAGTCTCATATGGCTAATAGTATCAAAAGCAGCTGAAAGACCAAGAAAGACAAGGAGAAAGGAATTCACAATTATCTAGTATTTGGTGGTTATAAAACATAACTTTTATTCCTGAGCTACTGACTTTGCAGAAATTAGATTTATAACTATCCAGTGAGTGTGAGTTGGTCAGCAATGCTTTTTACAATGCCTTTCCCTAACCATGGAGGACTAGCAACCAATGTGTGGTTGGTGAGTACATTTGAGTCTGCTTGCAGATAGATGTAATAATGGTGTGATTTGGGCAGTTTTAATGATTGTGGGACGATGCCTTCTGCAATAAGGATTTATTTATACAACATCAGATTTTGAAAAAAGACTGGAGGTTCTGACAGGCAATGGGACATTGCACTTGAAGGTAAATGTCATGATACTTTACAGCATTTTGATTATGTAAGCTAGCTGTTCTTCAGAAGTTGAGAGTTTGTTGTGTATTTAGCAGAGGAAGAAACAATTTCAGGAGCTTGAGTTAGATGTACAAAAGTATTTTGCACACGCAAAGCCTGCGATTGGCAAAATCACAGGATTTATGGCTGCAAAATACATTTGTTCATTGTAGCTAGGCCATTTAATGAATTGGTAGAGTTTTCTGACTCTCAGTAAGGATTATGCAACCCTTCCGAATTGTAAATACAAGATGTGCCCTTTCCTAGTTCTGAATCACAAAAGCATGCATCAATGATTTGCAACTGCAATTGTGTTTGCAAAGAAAAGATGAATTATCGACCCCTGAGTTGAGGTGGTAACTAATTTGCAAAGGCAAGCTGTTGCTGTGGGACAGCACCCCTTAGGGAATCCTTATTTATGGCCTCAGGAGGAGAAGACAGTGGCCCCTATGAATACAGCATGCCCACCATGTGTTCCCATCCTGAAAACATTTATTTTTAGAGCAACACTTGTACATTTAGTGGACAGGGTCTAGATTAAAAAAACAGTTTTCATGCTGGGAATGAGAGTGCAGAGATGAGACTGGCTGCCACTTGCAAGTCTCCATCTCTGCATTCAAAGTCATTGTCGAGGTTGTGCGCAATGAGTTCTGTCTCATTGATATTCATGAAGAGTAACATTTTGCAAATTTACATTTTTGATTGTATATCAGCAACATTATTAGATAGAGACATGTTTTCAAATGGATTGGTGTACAATTTTGAACTTATGATTTATAAACGGGGCTTTGTCCATCAGGCTATATATGTTATAATATATTCTTTTTTAGTGATGATTTTGGTGGTAAAGAAATTTTGGAATTTGTAAGGAAATGCCTCTTTTTGCATCATCAACCCCAAGGTTTTGGACTGACACTGCTGGTTTTTTGACTCTGAGAGTGCACTGAGGCCTGCTAAGCAGACCTCAGTGCCAGTGCTCTGATCCTTAAACGGACATGTTTAATTAGCTTATACCCAATTGGCATAAGTTAACTTACTCATAAGTCTCTAGTATACAGGTGTGGCCAGCACAGGTAAGAGTGGTGGGGCGGGATGGGGTGGGGCAGGGCGGTGTGGGGGGAAGTCAACAGACGACGGGATAGGTAAAATTAAATAAAACCACTTACCTTGCGCTCGCCGCATCGCCGAGTGGTTTTATTTATTTTTCTATCTAATGTTGCCTATCCTGTCGTCTATCCTGTCGTCTGTCGACCCCACCCACCCCGCCCCGCCCCCGCTCCACCACCCCACCACTCTTACCTGTGCCGGCCGCACCTGCTAGTATATGGTGCCAGGGGTACCCTGTTCCTTTATGCTAAAGTGCCCCTTATGGGCTGCAGCACATATTGTGCCACCATGAGTGTGGCAATGTAAAACATGTCTCTCAGCCTGCCACTGCAGACTGGTAGAGCACTTTTAAACTGCTGACTCGACTTTGCCATTTAAACTAATGACAAAGTCCAGCCCTCTCCCTTTAATATATGAAAGTCTCCCTAAGGAAGGTCTATCGAGTCCTAAGGAAGGGCGCTGTATGTTAAATGGTAGGACATGTACCTTTATATGTCCTAACAGTAAAAGCCCCAAATTGGTGTTTTTACCGTGGGAAGGCTAGTAGCCCCATTGGCAAGTATGGGTTACACGCTGCCGACTCAGCTAACTCCTGAATGAGACACCCAAAGTTAGTACTTCAAGGTATCAAAAGAATCATTACATGAAACCCAACTTGATGCCTAACTCCAATGTAATGTACCTTTTGAATAAAAGGCAACTTTAGGAAGTTGCCACTCTGTTGGCCAAGTTTTTCAGTGGCCAGTCGCAGATGCTGGCCACATGACAGCCTTCTGTCCTCCTGGCGAGAGGTGTGAATGACTCCTAGGAAAGGACCCAATAGAGTCCTTCCATGGGAAAGGTGTTACCGCTTCCTGGCAGGAAGCCTTGTAGTGTGTGAGCCCCAAAGATGAGGTTCAAATGGGAAGCCACCTTTGCAGGGCAAAAGGTGGATACACAAGAGAAGGGCTGTTCTTTTGTTCTGGTAGACAGGCTGGTGTTGGAGACAGATAGGGGAAAACAGTTGCCATACCGGTCTCCCATGAGTGTGTAGCCCACAGGTAGCCACACCTCTAGTGTGGGTTACCAAGCTCCACACATCGATAGAATGGTCTTGCCACCTTGAGAGTCAGTGGAATATTGCATTCTGGGATAACTTGATGCCACACATTGCAGTAAGTCGTCATCAGGCGGGATGGGACCTGGTAGCCAATTAGCTAGTAGTCATCAAAACCCTCGAGGGCAAATTTTGTGCATAAAAGTGGAACCCCTGGCACCCAGACCTCAGATCACATCTTCTCTCTCTTGAGAGGACCGAAGAAAGACCTCTCTGCTGCTTCCTGGACCTAGAAAAGATTGGCTGCACCAACGACTGGACTGCACCTGCTGATCCTTGGGCTAGCAAAGAGAGGACTCTGCCTGTGGGGCCCTGCTCAAGGAAAGTCATCCCCGAGCCCAGGCTTACGAGGTGAACTCAATTAGTCAGTTGGCTGACTCCCTGTTACAGCTCCGGGAACGCAAGAGCTGAAGAAGCCACTTTGAACATGTTGGTGGCCATGTTTGCTTGTTTGCCGCTGACCACCAAAGCACATCCCAGGAGATGAACCCTGCTACTCAAAAGTTGCACCTGAGCCTGCTGGATCTGGAAGAGGTGTTGATGTGCAGTTTGGTCGCCCAAGACGGAGACTAGCCTAAGTTAAAGAGAACCGCTGGCTTCGCTGTGACAGTAGACCAGTGACAACTGTTTTTTGTCTGAACTTCACCTGGACTTCAAGAGACATCGCCCTCTCTGGCCAAAGTCACCCCACAGGTTTGTAGACCCCCAGGAAGACCCTCACCAACTGAACCAGCATCCTCAGCATCCTCAGCATCCTGTATCCCTTGCATCAGGACCAGTCCAATGACGCTTTTAATTTCAAATAAAATGTATAGATTTTGGGCAATGTAACACAAACAGTGTGATGAAGGAGTATCAGCTTAGTACATAATGCCATTTTCCGATGCACAGTCTCTATATGCAGGGCCATTGGAATTATGCGATTGTGTGGCCGCGGCGATTTTCACATAATTATAGATTTTTTTGCTACATAATCCATCATCTGCTGCATAATCTGCTGATTTTAACAACAACAAAAAAATTGTTTCTAGCTTAAACAATTCAAAAGTTACTAAAAAGTTACTAAAGTTACTAAATATGCAGTGACATGTGTTGCCGTGCAGTGGAAGGCCCTTTGAAAAGGATGACTCGTTAAATTTTTGTTGCTTATTTTTCTTAATGTTTTCTTTGCAGGAGAAGGAAGCAGGCCCAGTAACACCTGACGGATCTCCATGGGCACTGCCCATCTTGAGGCCCTGTTCAGATTATGCACAATTGCCTGCCAGAAAGGGTACAGGGAGGGGCATGACGTGCACAGCAGTCAGTTCGGGTGGGGTATATAGCATGCAAGGTCTGCGGAGTAAGGTATGTTTGATGTATAAAGTTATATTGCAGGAGTTTGAATCGTCAGTTGGAACTAACCGTCCGCACTCCCTCGTATATTTATACCCATTCTCTAACCGTCAGGGGATCCCCCAGTATTTCCTCCCATTCAGTCGGTAGGTTGAGTGTCTTAGGCGGTAGATCATCGCTGAGCGCCCTGTAGATGTGGGAAATAGACTACGGCCCTGGCCATATCTAGTAATGTCATCAGGGTGTGGATCAAGGCGATGCCTTGGGAAAGGTCGGCCATACCCTGTGGGCGGTGGCTGAAATTTTAATGTATTGGAGGTATTGGCCCATACCCAAAGAAAAAGAGTCTATGGCTTCCTCCCGGAAGATGAACCCCATCCGGGATAGAGGTGCCCCATTGTATCACAGCCTCTACCCCCCCCCCAACATTGAGCCACTCCATTGATGCTTATAGCAATTCTCCGAAGAGCCTGGAACTGGACTGGAGACTGCTTTGCCTGCAAGGTAACTGTCTTGCTAAGTCTTATCTGCTAACCCTTAACCGCAGTAGTTACCATTACTTGTTTGCATTTTGAGTGGAAGCAGTGATTTAAAATTAACTTAAAAACTCATATCTCCAAAATATTCCCTTGGATTTTGTTAGTTTGGTGTCTAAATCGTCATAAAAATAAAATCTATTTTTATAAATTGGTGTAAGATTTCCTTTGTGCTGTTTTTTTTTCTTATTCAATTGTTTTGGTACTTATAAATGCTTTGCACTAGTTCCTTGTTTAAAGCCTGACTGCTCGAAAACACAGCTACCCAGGATTGAGCTAAGGTTTTTACAAACGATCCAGACACGCTGAGATTGCACAACAATACTATATAATAGACCACATTTTCTGGTGAAGAAAGAATGTCTTTTTCATTCATTATATCATATTTGCATATTTTTCAAACAGTTTAAGTGATCCGGACAGTTTATTGAATGTTTAGCCATGTTCAAGTTTTTTGGGTACTTTTCTTTTGCAGTTTTGATCATCTCCGTCCCTTGGGCTACAGATCTTTGAGGTGTTTTTCTTTGCTTTGAGGGAAGCAAGTTTACCAGCTAATGACTGCATGGATTTGTTTTAGAAGTTAACTTTTGAGCTGATACTGGCTTTCTCTGTGAAGTCGTACCAAGTTTTGGTCATGGCCCAAGTAAGACATTTGTCAGTGATCTGATTGAAGATCTATGGAGTTGGAAGCGAGGTATGGACTTTCTGCTGGGATTTTAAGTAATGAATCTCAAATGGGGTGAAAAAGTGGTCAGACCAACCTACTTCCAGTGGATTATTACAGTTGATGTCGGACTGGCGAGATACTATTTGGACAAATATTTTGGCTTTGATACATGCTGGATGTGTGCATAGCTGTTGTATGCTGTTATTTTTTAAGCATTTAATGAGTGAGCAAATTCTTAGAACTGCACCAATTTATGTTGAAATCACCCACAAAGGTTCTTGACTGAGTACATTCGTTAAATATTTAAGCAGTCTGTGAGTTCTTCCATGGATTTTTATTGAGTATGGGGTGGGGGTGGCAGATGGTTTACAGGTGGAATTTTACATTCTCTGAGCATGTGGATGCTATTTCTAACATTTCAAAGGAGGAGTATGGCGGTGTTTGTATTTGCGGCAGGTGGGATGTTACAGTGATTATTTCACAGACCGCCCTCCAGACCACAAAGCTGATCTACACTGTTTATTGAATAGCTGGTCGAGAGATTGTAGTTTGGCTGTGAAGTATTATTTAGTCAGTATTCAGTAAGAAACATCATGTTGAGGGTGTGATTTAAAACTGTCTGCAATGAGTATGTGATAAGTATTTGCTCACCCATGATAGCATGCATTTGAATTGGGTAGCGCAGTGCAAGTTGGTAGAGGGCTGGTTCTATGTAACAGTGGACTGGATTCTACATCTTAAGATGTGGAATTCTGACTCAAGGGATGAAGAAAAGTATGTGTCTGCTTTAATTAATGCAGCATCAGGAAAAATACTTCAGAGAGCATGTCTTCTACTATTGGCCTTAGCCTCAGCATCTCTTCCCTTGGCAGGATTTGGTTTCACTATCTTGTAGTACAGGGAGTGGATACCTCGCAGTCACTGTTTGCTGTTTCCTTAGGGCACCCAAGGCTGTACTTCCAAGGAGTGCTATCCATAACTCATAAAATATAAAAACATACTTTTGACTACAGAAAAATACCATATTTATTCTGACTGTAGGTCTTTGTACACCATCAGGGCCTGCTAGTGGGGGATGCACACAATGAGTGCTCACAGTTGCAGGTATCCTCTCTGGACAGAACAAAGTAGCAGGTGTACCCCCATTTCCCTATCATTGATTGGCTCCCATTAGTCATGTAGCTACGGTGATGGGGACCTACTGATGCTAATAGGATCCCGCCTCCTCTCCTATGTCTTTCAGGAGTGTATTGCCATGATTGGGCCCTAAAGCGCAAGAAGGTGGCAATGCTCAGATTTACACTCCCACCAATACTGTGCTGATACTGCAGAAGTATTTCATGAGGTTTGGAGCATGGGGTATGCAATGCAGGTAAGGGACATGTCTGTTTGTTGTGCATGTTGGGTTATCCATGGAAAAATTGATCACTTGAAGATGAGTAAAACAAAATAAATGCCAAAAATCTCAAGCCTGTGGAAGCAGTGCTAATTATCAGCCTTTGGTTGCCGGTGGGGGGCACTGGCACTTATTTTTGGGGATTGGCACTTATTTTTGCCGTATCAGATATTTACAGAGTGCAAGAGAGGTAAAAACTCATAGTTTGGAAAGACCGAGGAAGAAAAAGACGGCAAAACCATTACAAAAAGCAGGAACCTGCAAGTGCGAGAAAAAGGGGCAGGGAGTATCTGGTAGTGGATTAAAAACTACTGGCATTTGATTTAGACGCGCTGTAGTTTAATTGCATCGTCTGCCGGCAATGACACGCTTTCATTCACAAATTAAGGGACATATTTATCAAGGGTTGCGTCACTTTTGCTCCACGTAAGGGGGTGCAAAAGTGATGCAACCCTTGAGATGTGATTTATCAAGCCATGCAAGGCTCCCTTGCGTGGCCCTGATTGGCTTGATAAATCTGTGCCCCTTCCGGCACAAAAGCAATCCTGCTAACATCACAGGCACCCTTGCACCATGGTGCAAGGGTGCCTGCATTGGCGTAGGAAGCACATTGCGCACCAGCGCTGGGAAAAGGCAGGAATGAGGTGTACAATGTTAAATATGGCGTATTCCTGCCCTTTCCCTATCAAGCAGCGCAGCAAGGTGACTTGCTGTGCAGTATAATGGTAAATATGGCCCTAAGCACTGTGTGGAAGACAGGTATAAATGCTGAAATGGCTTAACAGTACAGGCCCTCCTCTCCAGATAATCATCAGTGACACACTAGAAAAAAAGTAATTGGTATGCAGAACAGGATTATGAGATATACCAAAGAAATGAGACCTGAAATCAAAAGTAATCCCATCGCTATGTGGAACATCTAAAAACGTGTGTGCACACAAGAGTTCTGAAATCCACCCCGAATAGAACAGGCTATTTAAAGCATGTAAATGTATTGAAGATGCTGGGGGTGGTGTATTATCTTATTTTCTGTCTGACACCACCAGGAAAAACCAGGCGATGATGGGCAAAAATAATAATAATGACTCCCATTCTAAATGCACCTTAATGGTAAATTCTGTTGCCCAAGCATCCATTCTGATTTCCTCAATGGTCATAAGTTGTAAAACCTGAGCAAAAGTAGCTACATTCATTCACTGAGATAAAAACCCATTACCAAACGTGCATGTGAGTCAGTCATTATAGGTCCTGCCAAGCATATAACCCTGTAGAGATACTTTATTAACTTTTTGGCTAGTAGTGAGCACCAGAATAGAGTGATGGGAGCTTTACCGGTCTTGCTTTCTTCTCACTTTTAGGAGGTAGTAGAGGCGGTTGTTCCTCATTCAATTGTCTCGCCCACAAGTTTGGATCTAAGGCACAATGGATAGAAAGGAGAAAGTTAAAGAAAAAACCCTATCAATAAACGTACATTCTACATTCTCACACGCTGTCAAATAATATTTGCGTTATTAGTTCAGTCTTCTTTATTTGTAGCGATATTGGCTGAATGTGGTAGGCTGGTTTTCGGCTGCTTGCTGGAAATCTGCCTCAAGTACAACGTTCAAAGTTTCTTTAGAACAGTGCTTTCCCCATCCATAGTGTTTCCAGACACCCAGGATCTGACTCTGCTTTGCTTCATCAGTAGCCATGGTTACGACATGGGTATGCGGCACCGGAATGTCACTTTTTTGACATTCCGGTGGCGCAATGTGCCCCGGCATATTTACAAGGCCACGTCAAGCCACTTTACGTGGCTTTTCATGGCCTTGTAAATATGTCCCCTTTTCATGCAGAACACTGCGTGAAAGAGGCGTTCCATGGATTTTCCTGCGGGTGTGGGATGGAATCTAAAGCATTCCCAGATTTACGAGAAATCGTAAACCTGGGAATGCATCAGAATCTCCCCAGGGGTTAGGGAGGTGTAAGGAGGAGAAACGTTTTCATTTCTCCTCATTTTTAAGTTGAGCCTAGGCAGCGCGCACGCTGCCTGCAAGACCTGCTGTAAACAGTATAGCGAGTGTGATCCTGCCTGCTGCTTCCGATTGGTTAATTTATGCGTTACTCTGATTTCCGGGCTCCCTATTGGTTGGTGCTCCCGATACATCACTTCCCTTTTATCGGAAAGAGCACCGACTTTTATTATGCTACAACTGTTCATTTGTTAGGTTTAGGGACTTCTTGTTGTATTTTATAATGATATTGTGTCACCACGACGCTTAGCATGGCGCCTGGTTTTATCTTTTTTTTTCACCATGGCGCCCGCTTCATGGGCCGCCATGCACATAAACGAAACATGCACAGGCACTGCGATTTATATTTTAGTGCGCCCCCAGCTTTTATAATTTTTTTAAAATTTATAACCACAGCGCTCATTTCCGCCCAGTAGGTCCTTCAGCGTGACATGCATCAGGGGCCCAGTGTAGCCCGTAGCTGCTTCTCGCCGTTGATCTGCTCCGTTCTGCGATGGTGCTTTGGCCCTGAAAGCAGCAATGGAAGCAGGAGGCTTGGGCGGAGCTGCTCTCCTTGGTCCCTGCCATCGACGGGCACAGCAGTCACCCGAGAGAAGCAACAGAGGCAAAAGGCTTGCCACTGCTTTCTTCAATATATATATTTTTTATATATATATAACCACAGCACCCATTTTACTGAGGCTCCAGTGCCGCAGCGCGGCATACATCCGGGGCCCAGCGTAGCCTGTAGCTTCTTCTCGCCTGGTTTCATCTTTTTTTTTTTTACCATGGCGCCCGCTTCACGGGCTGCCATCCACATAAGTGAAACATGCACGGGCACATTTTAGTGCGCCCCCTGCGTTTATCATTTAAAAAAAATATATAACCATGGCACCAATTGCCGCCCGGTAGGTCCCGCAGCGCGACATGCATCAGGGGCCCAGTGTAGCCCGTAGCTGCTTCTCGCCGTTGATCTGCTCTGTTCTGCGATGGTGCTTTGGCCCTGAAAGCAGCAACGGAAGCAGAAGGCTCGGGCAATCAATCAATCAATCACAGAATTTGTAGAGCGCACTACTTACCCGCGAGGGTCTCAAGGCGCTGGGGAGAAAAAAAGGGGGGGGGGGTGCTGCTACTGGTCGAACAACCAGGTCTTGAGTAGCCTCCTGAAGGTCAGCAGGTCTTGGGTCTGTCGTAGGCTTAGTGGAAGGGTGTTCCTGGTCTTGGCGGCGAGGTGGGAGAAGGATTTGCCGCCGGTGGTAGTTCTTCGAATGCGAGGGACGGTGGCGAGGGAGAGGTCGGCGGAGCGGAGCTGGCGGTTGGGGACGCAGAAGAGGAGTCGTCTGTTGAGGTAGGCTGGGCCAGTCTTGTGGAGTGCCTTGTGTGCTGCTCTCCTCGGCCCCTGCCATCGACGGGCCCAGCAGTCACCCGAAAGCAGCAACATAAGCAGAAGGCTCGACCCTACTTTCATCAATATATTTTTTTTAATGTATAACCACAGCACCCGTTTTACTGAGGCACCAGTGCTGCAGCGCGACATACATCAGGGGCCCAGCGTAGCCCGTAGCTTCTGCTCGCTGTTAATGTGCTCCTTTCGGTGATGACGCTTTGGCCCTGAAAGCAACAATGGAAGCAGGAGGCTCGGGCGGAGCTGCTCTCCTCGGCCCTTGCCATCAAAGGGCACAGCAGTCACCTGAAAGCAGCAACAGAAGCAGAAGGCTATGGCAGAGCTGTTCTCTTTGGCCGCCACCATCGAGGAGAGAGCAGTCACCCAAGGCGCAGCGTCCGGAGCAGGTGAGGGACCTATGGGTTCGGGGAGCCGTCCTGAGTGTTTGTCCCTGTGTTGGACTTATATTTGCATTAAACATCTGTACCTACCCCTGGCCTCTTACAGCTAAACACGATATGCCCAATGACCATTCCACGCTGTGATCACAGGAGACTTAACCTTTAGAGGTACTCTCACACTACATAAATAGAAATCAGTTGCAAGGCAAAAAGGGGGCACACTATTCTAGTATCATGGAGTGCTAAAGGGCACTATATATGTTTACCAAAAGGGAGAGAGAAAAAATCCCCATCAGTATACCCTCCTGAAGATGGAACATGAGCTGGTTTTAAACAAATTTGTTAGCTGGTGTCACCACAACTTATGTAAAGGAGAAAGCTAAAAAAGCCATGCAAGGAGGCCTTAAGACTTTCTAGCCATAGTTGATAAGTGGTATACCTCTGCATGGTGATTTTATCGCAGCAGCCCCTTTAAAATCTTACCGGTTATCAGAACAAAACAAATTGTACATAAAAACAAAATGCAGTTTCTTTGTTTTCGCATATTCTCTCTGTCTCTTGTATCTTATAAGATTCGTTTTTACAGCAAGTTTTAATGTATATAAGGTATCTACTTTATCAGGGCAATGCAATAGGTCTCTCATTTGTGAGAGTTTGAGGTATTGGCATTGTAAATAACAATGCCTTTATTTATGTGTTGTAAAAACCTGCAAGTGGTGCACATAAATAAAAGGCATAATCATTTACAATGCCAATAGCTCAAACTCTCGCAAATGCGAGACCTATTGCATTGCAAATGCTTGTTACCTTTTCTATGTGTGCTGCATACTGTAGCACACATAGAAAGAGGAAATCGCCTCAATTGATTGCTTTTGTGCAAGAAGGTGTCCCTTCCTGCACAAAATCAATCTACCTCGCAACGCAGGCACCCTTGCACCATGGTGCAAGGGTGCCTGCGTTGGCGCATGGCAGCCCATTGTGCGCCGGCACTTGGGAAAAGGACAGGAATGCACCGTATCACATAGATACGGCGCATTCCTGCCCTTTTGTTTTGACGTAGAGCAGCGTCGCAAGATTCCTAGCGGCGCTGCCCATTGCCAAAACCTCATAAATGAGGCCCTAAAGATTCAAACCTTCTTCCATATATTCCCAATTATGACCCAACCAGGAGTCCTCACTCTATGCCTGCACACCACATCACCCAACAAAGCTTCAAAGTCCAGAAACATAGAGACAGGTCCTTGAGAGTCCAAGACCCTAAGTTGTGGAATGCACTGAACTGAAACCCGACAGCTGAAATGAACGTCGATTCAGAAAGAAACCTAAAACCTAACTTTTCAAACTTACCAACAACTGATCTCCACACAATAAAAGAGTTACGACTAAAGAACATCCGACAATGTTTCACCCCACCAATCAGACTTTAATGGCCCACCAGCTAAATCAAAAATAGCTTTAACTTCAAGACTTCAGCACTTTGAAGTAATTGAAAGTGGTCACATAGCACTGAACAAAACACCCAACAAATAAATAAATATGCATATTAATAAAAAAGCACCACTTTTCACCAAGCCCACAGGATTCAGACAACTACAGAGTCATCTCAAACATCAACTACTTGGTCAAACTAGTCGAAGCTCAGCCTAAACCAAACTGCAACACTTTCTAATATCCAACATCCACTTAGGCCCTCATTATGAGTGGCCAGAGAAATGGGCTGGTATTTCTCCATCCTGAGAATTACTGATACTGGGGTGGGAGAAATCCAGCTTATTACAATTTGAACCGTGAGGGTTCTGAGAAATTACTCAGTGAATCAGTAATTCCAGCTCCCATTTCCCAAGAAATTTCACATTTTGCCCCATTCACTCAGAGATTTTGGCTGCTTTCTGCAGCTGATAACTCGGCCTGAAAGTAAACATCTTACAATTTCGATGGGTCCAGTAATGACTGTTATCTGACCCATCACAAATAAGTGGCACTAAGGGCCCCAGACTGAGCCCAGGTGGGTTTTAGACCCTCTCAAATCCTAGAATCCGCCTTAATATTTATTAGGTACAGTCTCAAAAATAGGCTGACAAGAAAGGAGTATTGATGCTCTCACAAACTTTCCAAAAGGTCACCCATTGCACCCCATTTGAATGGCAAGAATAAATCAGAATTGCAAACAAAACCTAAAACTGCCAGGTTCCATATAGACTAATATCAAGATACTTGGACAAATATTCCCTTTTCTAGCCTTCCCATAAATAGTTCTTGCAACATTAAACACAGGCAGGCTGGCCTTTACGTAGGCCACCACCCTACCTATTGAGCTATTGAGCAGTCTCCAGTACTTAAAAACTCAGCAGTGAGACTTACACTTACATCAAAACAAGTGATCACATCACCCCTGCTCTTCACTTGTTACATTGTCTGCCCATTGCTCACAGAACTGCCTTCAGAGCATTGTGAATATCAATTAGGGACATCCATAAAATGAGCCCTAAATTCTGTGATGGTCAGTTACCACTTAAAGCACCAGTGTATGTTATACTACATTGTGTTATGCAGTAGAGCACACTATAAACACAAGGAGATGATGGACGGAGCGCTGAAACCTTTCAGACACTCACCCCCAGTCACAGATCTGGGTTGAATCCATCATCATTCTTTAGCTCACTTCGCCACCTCAGTTCAGACCCAGCTATATGCAAATCAGTCTTGACCCTGTGCCTCGTGGGAACAGTCCAGCCCGAACTGCCAAGCCAGGTCTTCCCTGAACCGGAAACAAGCATCTGGGACCGGTTTCTGGGTAACACCCCTCATCAGCCAGGCTAGCTTGAATCCAGTGGTAAAGTGAGCAAGGGACCCACGTCTGGGCATCTTAGGGCGAACAAAGCAAACACAAGGAGATGTTGGAGCAGGTGCGTTTCTAGATAAGTTTAGGGCCAAGTGGGACTATTTGAACAGCCAGGTCTTCAGCTTCTTGCAGAATTCAAGAAGTGAGGTGGACGCTCTAATGTGTAGCGACAGGTCATTGCATGCTGTAGGAGCGATGTAGGAGAAGGCTTGGCTGCTGAATCTGGATTTTCATATGCATGGGATGTGTGCAAGTAGTACAGATAAGCAGAGTTGTCTGAAAGTTTTTTTTATAATAAATTTTATTGATTTTATCATGCTGATATGCATACACTTGTAACACATATAGCAAAGGCTGAAAACACAACCATGTAACTACAATAACAAATAAGCGATGTTTCCCTACTGTCCCCCGTCCCCCCACCACACACATCCCTTTCCCTGTGTGTCAGGTACTGCCTCCCCAGATTCAATAGTGTCTCAGTGGTGTCTATCCTGGGGTTAAACTGTGTATGTCCTGAGGTCTTCCTGGAGGGAGTCATTTTGTGACTATGTTTGGGGACGCCGGTTTCTGCCGCTGTCTTTTGCTGCCTGCTGGGGACCGGGGCCAGGAGGCCCAGTCCATGAGGCCCAGACCATGAGTCCCAGACTCACTTGCGGCTTGCCTGCCTGCCACCGCCGCCGTCAGCTACAGCGCCAGGAGGCGCCTTAAAATCAATCAAGGGCTCCCGCAGCGTGGGACGCGCCCGGGCAAAGCCCGGGCCAAGGGCGGGCATGTCTGCGCCCTTCAGCGACTGGCAGAGGCTGGGCTGGGCCACCCCCCCTAAATGGTTAAACAAGATCTCCAGAACTACGGTAAGAGTGAATATAATTGCATATTTGGTCATCTGTGTCATAGTTTGAGGCTCTCATCCGTCTTAACCACGGGAAAGCGTAAACTCGCAGTTGTTTCATCAGGCAGTAAAAATGCTAGACTGAGCGCACCCATAACAAACTATCTAAACACCTCTATGGGATTAATTAATAGCGAGATTGTTAACATCGAGGAGCGCCTTGCAGCTACTAAGACAGCACTAACTGCAGTAACTGAAGGAACTGTATTGAACGAAAGAATACTAGAGTCTGACACAAATACAAATCCCCAACAAAAGGATACAACAGCTGTAATATATAATACCAGTATAGCGCCTTGTGCATCAACAATACCACTTGAAATAACAGTTTTAACAGAGAGTACAGACTCAACGACCCCTAGGTGAACAAAGGAAAACAGCCATCGAAGGTAAAAACAAAAGAATTTCGTAAACAGCCACAGTCATTACCTATGAGACAGAGTAAGGGCAAAGGGGATACTCCTAGTACTGAACATCCCCATAATCTGGAACTAATATTGAAAAAACTACATGGGAAAATTGACTCAATTGAAAGGAATTTGATGTCTGAAATAACAAAAATTAAGAGCGATGTAGCCCAGATCTCAAAATTAATTACAGAATCGATACTAACAGAGAATCGCTCCAGTGTAACCAGTTCAAATGTCAAAATCGTCAGGAAAACGACTGAACACAACTTAAGATCCCCTTTAAATGACACTTTGCCAGGCACATCAGGAACAAAAATATTGGGTGGTAGGAACAATATCAGGGAACCTATGGCTACAAAAACTAGGCATACTGCGTTGCACTCTGTGTCGTCAACCTCCTGTGCCATGAAAATGATAACAAGAAACAACAAAAATACGGATAAAATTCAATTGTGCTCTCAACTTCTAAGAAACCACCAGAGATCCCTTCATCTACCACCTGAGGCAACACCTTATACCATTGTACTTAAAAATGTGCCAGAGTTGATGGATGGGGCCAAAGAGGACTGGGGAGATCTGAAAAATAAGGCGGTGCATTGGTTTACCAAACACTGCTGTTACAACTCAAATATCCTGGACCAAAACATCATTATGGTAGAAAGAGTATAATGGGTGGGGAAACTGCAAAAGATTGCAAAGGAGACTGTGTTGTCGTTTCTTTTCGATATCCAGAAATGGTAAGAGCTTTGTTTGAAGAGCTACATAGCAGAGGGACAATTTCACCAAAGTCCCAGAATGATGTCATTACTGCAGCCCCCTTAGGGTTCTTTTTCAAACCAGGCATGGAACATTTCAGCCACCCTGTAAATAGATCAATAACAGTGGATAGGCCCACACCACTTACATTGTCTAATAGATTCTTACCCCTTAGAAGATGCAGTGACTTAGATTGACTACATCATGTTGTCGAATACAATCCTCCTCATATTATAACAAATAGAGTATTAAAACCAACCAAAAATTCGAAATCTAAGAACCTGACGTTGGTAACATGGAACATTGCGGGGATTAATAAGAGACTGAGCGATGAAGCATGGTTGGATTTATTAAGTAATTGCCAAATCATCTGCATGCAAGAAACCTGGCACACGAAACCCTTTCATATTGATGGTTTTACAACAGTTGATACACAAGCAACTCCCTCTCGAAATGGAAAGGCCAAAGGGGGTCTGGCAGTTCTAGTTTCTGTCACATGCCCATTAACTTTAAAAAAAGCCTATACTGATTCACCTTATTTTCAATTTCTGTGGTTCCTATCTATTGATAACCAGTGTTTTGTAATAATTAATTTTTATAATAATGTATTTGATAACACTAGAAATCAAGTTATATTGGCCGTTGAGAAGGAGCTTGATTTATTTTTAAAAAATATTAGAAGTGATTGTTTTTTGATCTGGGCTGGGGATTTTAACAGTAAGAAATATGGAATTCTAGATGGAAAATATTGTGGATATGGGAATGAGTCTGGTGAAAGTTATTCTCATTTCCCACATAACCTTTATGGTGAAACTATGAACGGGGCAATATATAAATATAATTTAGAACTATTGGACCAGTTTATTCCGGAGGGACAACCTTGGTTACCAACCTTCGAAAGTCATGGACAGTGTTCAATTATTGACCATATATTAATTTCTGCATCTGGGCGGGATCAGATAGTGAAATTGGAGGTATTAAAAACCTGTTTTAGTGACCATCATCCCCTATTTTTAACTGTGAAATTAAACGAGACCCCCCAGAAAGGGCCCTGCTCAGCACCCTTTATATCAACGCAAGGAGAGAATGGTATTACTATTAAGTGGTCTGGAGTGAATCCTAATGATTTCGTGAATAAATGAATGCATGATTGTAAAAATGAAATTGAGATTTGTAATAAGGGGGACTCCACTGACCATCAGATTATTGGAGCTTTTTGTAATATAACTTCTGTGATCTCTGGGGGATTGAAAAGTAAGAGTAAGAAGAACACTCACAAAAAAGTTAGCTGGTTTGATTGCCAATGTACAAAGGCTAACCAATCCTTAAAAAATGCTTTAAAAACTAGGCCCATAGATACTGTACTTATCAGTACACAGAGGAGGATGTACAAAGAGACCATTACAAAAAGGAAAAGGGAGATTCAAGACCATGCATGGGAAAAACTTACCCAGGCTGCAAACACAAATGATGCCCCCTTATTCTGGAAGACGATTACCCATCCTTATTTTAAAGATCACTTTGCAGTTAAAATTGAGAGCCTGGTGCAGCCCTCGGAGTGGGTAAGCTATTTTGGACAGGTTTTTAATCCAGAAGATGAAACTCCTATATTGGATGAAAATAGCAACCCTAATGGTATTCTAACACCCTTAGAAAGTAAAGATTTTATTACGTTTGAATCCCCTAATCTGGCCCCTATTATCTTGGACGTGGTCGTACTGGCCCTGAATAGATGTGCAAATGGAAAGGCACCAGGTCCCGATAGATATTTTTAAAACCGATACAGACTTCTGGGCCCCATTTTTTATAAAGAGTATTTAACACCATATCGGGTGGCCTTGTGCCAAGAACGTGGATGGAGAGTATTATTGTCCCAATTTTTAAAAAGGGTGACAGAAGTAATGCCAAATGTTATCGCCCTATTTCCCTCCTCGACACAACCTCAAAATTGATGGGCAGAATTCTTCTGGAGAGGTTGGAAATATGGGCAGATGAAAATAAAATCCTTGCTGAATCCCAGTATGGTTTTAGAAGAGAGATAGGGACAATCGAACAGTGCATAAATGTGCACCTCATAATCAGCAAATATACAATTGTAAAAAAGGGACACTTACATCTTTGTTTAGTCGATCTTACTAGTGCCTTCGACTTAGTAAACCATGCGAAGCTATGGCAAACATTGACTCACATGGGCGCACCAAATGATATTATTGTATATCTTTCACAAATATACAGCCGACTGAGCACTAGAGTTCGATACGGGACAGAAGGAGAATGTACTACTAGTTTTAGGGTAACACAGGGAATTAGGCAGGGTTGTGTACTTTCCCCACTCCTTTTTTCCTTATATATAAATGGAGTAGACGAAACTTTGCAAAAATTAAATGCTGATGTCCCTAGAGCTGGTAAACGTGCTATCCCCACTCTGCTCTATGCGGACGATGCAGTTCTTTTATCAAGAACTGCAAATGGGCTGCAGTCTCTAATCGAGAAATTTGCTGATTACATGCAGGAGAAGGATCTGATATTGAACTTGAAAAAGACCTTCACGATGGTGTGTGGGAGAGGAAAAATAAAGAGTAGGACCCATCACGTAAATAATGTCCCTATTGCAATAACGAATTCATTCGTATATTTAGGACTAACATTTACAGCAAATGGACATTGGGGAGCCCACATTGAACATTGTAAATTAAAATTTACCCGGATAATAGAGGCAATTTTTAGGTTTTCAAAGAAAATGGGCAATAAACCCATTAGGGAAATTATGACACTATACAAAAGTAAGTGTCTCACAGGAACCTGCTATGGCGCTGCGCTCTGGGGAGCGGCCAACCATTCCATCCTCCAGACTGAAGAAAATATTTTTTTATGGAGATTGCTGGCCGTCCCGAATTCCACCCCCATATATAGCGTACACAAAGAGCTGGGTGCCCCTTATATAAAGGATTTTATTAGTATAGCAAGTTTAAATGCCTGGTATGGAATATGGAGCAAGGAGGGCACAAAATTTACTCAGGAGATTATTAAGGATTGCTTTGCACTAGAACATGGGAAAAAGATCCCATGGCTGATGTATATTAAATATCTCTTAAATGAATGTGCTGATAATATTGTTTTTAACAAACCCCTCCAAATACTTGAGAATAATAAAAAGGACCTGAAAACTGCCATCATAGAATCTCGGAGCTGGCTAAGGGAAGTCGAGGCAAACTCGAAACAGATGACTAAGGCATATTGTGATAGGACCTTGGGGATAGGGATTCAATACTATTTAATTCAGGTTACAAACACAAGACACAGAGTTTATTTTACTAGATTAAGAATGGGAATAGTCCACTTTTTAATAGCTTTTCCAACAATGGGGAAATGGAAACGAAATCTCCCAAAGTGTCCTTGCAATGGAAAGTCAGATCAGACAACCTTGCATTTTATCTTATTTTGCGGTTTTTATAGAGATTTAAGGAAGAGCATTTTATGACCGCTGTTTTTAAAGGAGAGACTTTTTACATATAAAATTACCTTTGAGTATATCTGTAACCTAGTAAATAATAGAGTCTGTAATGCAGTGGCGGTTTATATACAGAAGGCAATTAGAATAATGAAAAACAATTCACAATCGAGGTCCTTATATATGAAGAAGATAGGTTGCATACCGATAACTGATGATCAGGGTATGAGTTCTGCTCCTGATTGTATATTTTGCACACAACACTTTATGTATAATGTTTATATCGGGCTTGCCATTGGAATTCTTAAATTCAAATGCACTTTACTATATACTTTTGTGATGAAATGTGAAAATGTTTTTATTTTAGGATGCTTTTATGGTTGTATTTTTATTAAACAAATAAAGCTTGCTTTGATTGAGTAACAGTGATCCCTCTATATGTTTTATGGCTGCCAAATCTTGCATTGTCTGGAAGGTTTGTTAGATCACCATTCACTCAGGCTACCACATTTCCAAGGAACATGCATTGGCAATATCCCTTCACAATGTAGACTTTCCTCTGCCTAAAAACATTTTCACTATTGAGGGAGTCGCTGCTTTAGGAGGTTACTGAAAATGTTGCTCAGTCAACAACACAACTGTAGCTTCTGTATATCATTATCCCTTATACAATCCCTCTGGTGTTCCATTTTGTGCTTGGTCAAACTAAGTTCTGTTGAGGGTCAGAGAGATGCCCAGCAGACTGGCTGGTGGAACCTGAGGGTGTCACTTAATACATTTACCTTAGATGCCGAGTGTCCATTCTTCAAGTGGTAAATATGTGGTTCCTCCAACTAGAAGCTATCTTGTGTGGTGGTATGCTCTAATTGAGTCCTCTGGTTATCTTCTACCCTGCTGACAATCGCTGCTGTTATGATCAAGGGAGTCCTTACCCTAACATATGCTTCTGAGGTTGATATGGTGCAAATTCTCTTGGTGGACAATTTTAGGGAAGGGTGCCGAAGATTGCACCTTCGAGAAAAGGTAAATGGGTGTCAGTATGCAGACTGTAAACCACTGGCAGTTCATAGCATGCATAAGAAGGTGCGTGTCCTGTGAGCATTCCACTTATGGTTTGCATGCCAGAAGTATGGCAAAAGTAGAAATAAGAAAAAACCCACTTGACCTGTATTACTTCCTATATGCCTAACACGTGCTAATGGTTCTGATCCCCAACTAGAATATACTCAATATGCAATGTAATTTATGAAACATAATTTATTCTTATATCTTGTATTTTATCATACTTGTTAACAAGATATGTTTGATAAATTACATTGCATAATGAGTATGTTCTAGTTGGGGATCAGAACCATTAGCAATTGTTAGCCATATTCAGGTCTCGATAGACTCAATTGTTCAAGCTAAAGCTCCGGGCCCAGATGGAATCCCGGGCAATCTCTTTCTAAACGATAGAGATAATTGGTCAAGCTACATTATGATACTCTCCAATGCCATAGCAGGAGGTGCCTGAATCCCAGACTCTTGGAAGGGCGTAGAAGTGCTCCCCATATACAAGAAAGGTGACAGGAACCTACATTGCAACTATAGGCCCATTAGACTTGTTGACTCCATATAAAAAGTGTTTTGCCGTTCCCTTTTGGCCAGGATCCAGGAATGGATAAGCGATAATAACATTTTAATCCCTTACCAAGCCAGTTTTAGGCAAAAGACGAGGACAATAGACCAGGTGTTTCGCTTTCTTCTTTTATTTTGGAAGACCGTGGTCATTGGCCAGGGGAGCCTGTATGTAGCATTTATCGACTTGAAGACAGCCTTTGACCTCATCCCAAGAAATAAACTGTGGCAAGCGCTAAAAGATATGGGGATGCCTAAGGAGATTTTATCTCTAGTTATTCGCCTCCATGAGGCTAATTAGGCCAAAGTGCGCTGGGGCGAGCAAGGCCAGCTTACAGACCCAATTAATGTCGACAGGGGTATACACCAAGGGTGTGTACTGGCCCCAACACTTTTTTCCCTCTTTATGAACAACGTAGTCCAGTTTCTATCTCAGACTCCAACGGATGCACCCATGCTGGGGAGGGAAAACATTGTGACTCTTTTGTTTACGGACGACACTTTGTTAGTTTCAAAAATACCAGAGGGGCTCTAGTTGCTCTTAAACCAATTTAAAGTTTTTTGCTATATGCAAGTCTTAGAGATCAATACAACAAAACGATAAATCCTCACAAATCGTATAGAGGGAGACCGACTCTCGCGGTGTACCTCTCGAGAGGGTCAGCACCTTCGACTACCTGGGCATAAAGCAATCTGAAGATATGACCTGGAAACCTCACATGACCAAGATGACCCTTAAACATAAGCAAATAGTTGGGCCCCTGAGGAAAGAACACTGCACATCATTTAGCAAACCTGTTGCTGCTGCCCTCCAGATTTACGATTGCAAAGCAGCGAGCTCTGCCCTATATGGGGCCGAGCTGTGGGGCTTTGATAGAATGGACAACCTCTCCAAATCCGAGCACAATTTTCTGGGGAGCTTGGTATCCCTATCTCAGAGTACACCACTTAACCCTCTTAGGCTAGATATGGGCAGGAAATCCATCACAGAGAAGGCCAAATTATGCCCTCTGTTAATCTGGAGGAGAATCAGGACTACTCCTGAACTAATTTATTATGCCAATGCTCTTAAGGAAGTTAGTTCCTTGGACAAGTATAACAAGATAGGCTGGATAAGTAATGTGAAGCGGCAATTGACTGACATTGACTTACAGGACCATTGGGACAATGCGGATCCTCTATCGCTTCCTCCCTAAGACCTTGTGAAATCACAGTACTGGGACTGGGTAGCATAGACTGAACTCAGTAATACATTGTGGGGAAGACTAACCTTAGAGTTCATGGATTTCAAATTGGTTAGATCCCTGGAAAGCTACTTAGATATCATTCAGAAACCCAACAACAGGAAGCTTTACATCCAGTTCAGGTTTGGCACACTTCCCCTGAATTCTTCCACAAGTAACATGCATCGCAATTCAACAGCATCCCAGTTATGTCCTAGTTGCACCACAGCCACTGAATCATCTGCGCATGTTTTGTTTGCTTGTCCAGCCTATTCACTTCCAAGAGCAAAATGGCTCAAACCTATATGCAAGCAGTTAGGAACCCGTAATTATGGTGAAGCACAGCGAATCTTAAGATCCGATCCAAGACCTCTGTTTGCATGTTCAGTCGCAAAATTTCTGGGCCACCTGTGGTAGTTGGAGGAAAGCACAGAAGCCCTGATCTATTTGCCCACACTTTATTAACTGTGCAATCACATACGGTGTTTTATCATTTTATCTGCAAAAATACATATGGAACCATTAGAAATTGATATTCGGAGATCATAGAGCGCATAGCGGACCCGTTTTTAGCCCAACATATCGTCTTCCTAGAGGTTTTGGCTGCCATTGGTCACATTTGCACATTAAGGAGGGTATATATTTACGGTCATATAACGTTGATTGCCACTTGGTACTAGCCCAATCCTTGACAATTGTTCCTGTATTAAGTAAACTATGTAAAATTTCGAATTTTATTATCTCTTTTAAATCGCTCGCTATGTATTGTATTGCACATCGCACTTTCATGGTAATTTGAACGAAATAAAGTTTTTAAGTATTAAGTTAGCCATGTAGGAAGTAACACAGGTCAAGTGGGACTTTTCATATTTCTAGTTGTCGTTTTTTTCCCCCTCGTCCAGACCTAGAAGTATAATTATAGGGGGTAACCTTTTTTCAAGTTGCATTCCAGAAGTCACAAAAGTGATAAAAGAGTGGTGTCATTGTATCTGAGACAATTTTATCAGACAATGTTGTTTTTATGTCCAACAGGGGAAAATGTATCTAAAACACATAATCCTTGCACTTGCAAAGAATCTGTCTGTATCAGAGGTGAACCTGGTGAACTACTGTAAAGAATGGTGTCACATATTTTGTACTATGTTCTCTCTCATTTACTATTACTTAGATTACATTTTAATTTATTGACAGGTAAACACAATATATTTTATTCATTAGTTGATTTGATTGGGTGGGGGTTAATTTTTCCCCACAGTATCTTTGTTGTCTGGTAGCTTATTAAATTAATGAATTACTAACAGCTCATTTAGAGTGCGTTGGAGCCTGCAGAGCTCTCTGCCCACAAACGCCTGTACAGTATGTGCAACCACACTCACAGCAACCCAATGATGTCACCACAAATAGACTCCACACGAGTTTTTATAAAACGAGTATAATCTTTATACAAGAAGATATACGATATGACCACACGATAAAAAACCAACATATAATAATGGGTAGTATTCCTCCCGGAGGGTTGGTAGGTTCTAATCCCAACCACCGCTTCTAACCAACCGTTTCCAAAAGGTTAGGTAGGTCGTATTGCTAGAATCACACACATTGCAAAAGAAACTAAATACTGCAATGCGTAACGAGATACTCCTGAACTGTGCAATAGAGAAACAATGCCATACGTAGCGCCACAGTCATGTACTTTGCATTAGAAGGAATAATGCAATGCGTATCACCACCAGCATGCCCTGTGCAAGGAAGAAACAAAGCAATACGTCACGCTACAATCATGTACTGTGCACTGAAGAAATAATGCAATGCACCACGTTATAATCAGGTACTGTGCGATGAAGAAATAATGCAATGCGCCACGCTTACAATCATGTACTCTGCAAGGGAAATAACGCAGCGTGTAGCGCACCCAGCATGTAGTTCATCAGGCACAAATAGAGTCAGGCGTCATACGACAGTTCGATAGTTCGTTAGCAGCAATAATGCAAAGTGTAATACGACAGTCTAGGTGCTCCGTTAACAGTTGCCCCCGACATGGATCAATGATGACACAAAAGTACCGCTTCTCACTCCGGCCCCAGTACTGCCCCTCCTTGGGCCAGCACGGGCCTCGATCAGAGCCGAAGCAACAGGCTCACGCAGCTGCCAGGAGCGAGAGGCCGAGAGAGTGTCCCTCCGAGCCCGCACCCCACCCCAGGTGGTGATCCACGTTACCTGGGGGGGGGGGGGCGCGATCCCACTCTCCTCCCCTCCTTCAGCGACTTGGGCCTTGATCCAGAACTCCGTCAATGGGCACGGCGAGCTCGGGTAGGCGACTCCGCTCCTCCGGGACTGCCGGTCCGGGCCGCTACTGTTGCACTCCGAGGGCCCAATGACCTGGCCCTCCTTCCGGCGGTCTCAGTGGACACCGAGACCCGCCCTCAGCACTTGTGGAGACTTACTTCGATTTCGGTGCACACGCTACCCAGGCACTCCTCACCAGCACCTCTGGTTGCACCGCGACACGCACTCTGCACGTCCGAGACTCGCCTCTTCTCTGGTGCACACGATGACCAGGCGATCGTCACCACTCCTCGGCTTGCACCTCGACACGCACCCTGCGCGTCCGAGTCTCACCTCTTCTCCCAGTGCACACAATGACCAGGCGCACTTCACCAACGCCTCGGCTTGCACCACGACACGCACCCTGCGCGTCCGAGACTCACTTCTTCTCCCGGTGCACACAACGACCAGGCGCTCCTCACCAACGCCTTGGCTTGCACCACGACACGCACCCTGCGTGTCCGAGTCTCACTTCTTCTCTCGGTGCACACAACGACCAGGCGCTCTTCACCAACGCCTTGGCTTTCACCACGACACGCGCCCTGCGCGTCCGAGACTCACTTCTTTTCCCGGTGCACACAACGACCAGGCGCTCCTCACCAACGCCTCGGCTTGCACCATGACACGCACCCTGCGCGTCCGAGTCTCACCTCGTCTCCCGGTGCACACAACGACCAGGCGCTCCTCACCAACGCCTCGGCTTGCACCTCGACACGCACCCTGCGTGTCCGAGACTCAGTATACTCCTGCGTGCCCACAATCACAAGGCACAACTTCTGAGGGTCTCAAGCTGCAAAAGCACGCGCACACCGCATTGCTTGGGACTTCTCCGGAAACTTTTATGTTCCTGTGTTTCCAAACAGGGAGCCAGCTCACCTCGGGCCCTTGGGGTTCAGGACACAGCACAAAGCACAGTCCTGTTCAAGAAGAGGGGGACACCACCCACTGCAATGTCCCTTCAGTCTCTTCCTTAGTAAAAGCTACAAACTGCAGGCCAGCCCCAGATCACGAAGCAAGGGTAAGTCCTATCCAGCAGTCTCTTCAGCAACTTCTTCCTTGGCAGAGGTTCTTCTTGACCACGAAAGAGGTCAAAGCCTTTGCAGACTCGACCTGTCCATTTCGCCATTCAAAATTACACCAAATTCTAGGGGTTTCAGTTCTCTTAGTTATACCCCTTCATGTCTTTGAAGTTCGTTGTGCTCAGGGGTCCCTGACCCCTGCCTAAATCAGTTCTGGGTGTCTCCCTCCCAGTGTCACCTTTCTCCCTTTGATACTGGGGGTCTGGACCCTTAATCACTCAGCAGGAGATGGGTCAATTGTTTTATAGCTGCAACCCAGGCCTCTTCACCTCCTGGGGTTTCTCCTCGCATACTCTCCAGATGCAGGTCAGCCAGGTGCCATCTCACCCCCTCCCATCTCAGATCCAGACAGTCAATCCACATTCAGCAGAGACACACAGAAATGCTTGAAGCACAAAACTCAGCCACTTTCTAAAAGAGTGGTTTCTGAACACACAGTGACAAAACCACTTTCATAGAAAGATGTGTTATGACACTGTGAGTTCATAGATACTAAACTTCACCTCTCCATTATAAACTTATAGGAAACTAGTCTAACAAAACACCATACCCAGCCTCCCCCATTCTGTTCTATGGGCAGAATGGCCTTTCACCAGTGAAAACGAAATGGAGTGTTTTTTCACTGTCAGGACATATCACACACCTCAGTATATGTCATGCCTTTTACCTACACTGCACCCTGCCCAGTGGTTACCCGGGTCCTACCACAGGGGTGCCCACAGTGTACGCAAAAGGGAAAGTAAGGCCTGACAAGTGGTTGCACTTCTCAGGACAACATGCTAACTTAGCAAACTGCGCGCAGGCCCTACACTGAAGGCCTGAGTTCCCTTCTCTGCGCGCCCTTGCATTACTAGCCCTTGCACACACAGTGCACATCACTAGGGACTTTTACTAGTAAGGCAAACCTACCAATCATGGCCAACCAATTACCATTGTACTTTACATAGGGAACCCTTGTACTTTGACACTGATCAGCAAGGGCAAAGTACCCAAAGCATCTAAAAACAAAGGAGATAGAGGCAAAAAGTCAGGGGTACTCACGCCCAGATATGCCAGGTCTAACACGCGTCCCCTCCAGCCGAAAAGTGGGGGGAACTACCCACCCTCATGGGAGTTCTCATCACTAAGGCGGAAAAATCTGGACAGACCATCAGCATTGGCGTGTTCTGTTCCCGGACGGTTTTCCACCGTGAAGTCCATCCCCTGTAGGGAGATGGACCACCTCAACAGTTTTGGGTTCTCACCCCTCATCTGCCTCAACCACCTGAGGGGCCTGTGGTCGGTCTGAACCAGGAAGTGAGTCCCAAACAAGTAGGGCCTCAACTTCTTCAGCGCCCAGACCACAGCAAAAGCTTCCCGTTCAATTGCACTCCACCTCTGTTCCCTGGGAAGTAGCCTTCTGCTAATGAAAGCTACGGGTTGGTCCAAGCCCTCGTTGTTCAGTTGTGAGAGTACTGCTCCCACCCCATGCTCAGAAGCATCTGTCTGCACTATAAACTCTCTGGAGAAATCCGGCGCCCGTAACACGGGTGCTGTGCACATGGCAGTCTTCAGGGCATCAAAGGCGGTCTGGCAGGCATCAGTCCAGGCCACCTTTTTGGGCTGTTTCTTGGACGTCAGTTCCGTCAAGGGGGCAACGAGGGTGCCATACCCCTTCACAAACCGTCTGTAATACCCAGTGAGTCCTAGAAAGGCCCTCACTCCTGTCTGGGTCTTGGGGGGTTCCCAAGCCAGGATGGTATCAATTTTTGCCTGTAGGAACGCCACCTGGCCGCTCCCCACCAGGTGTCCCAAGTACACCACGGAACCCTGCCCTATCTGGCACTTACTTGCCTTGATAGTTAGGCCCGCCCTCTGTAAGGCCTTTAATACTTCACAGAGATGTTGCAAATGTTCCTCCCAACTGGAGCTGAACACTGCAATGTCGTCCAGGTAAGCGGCGCTGAATTCCTCCAGCCCACTCAGCACCTGGTTAACCAGTCTCTGGAAGGTGGCAGGGGCGTTCTTCAACCCAAAGGGCATAACCCTGAACTGTTAGTGCCCCTCTGGCGTTGAGAACGCTGACCTCTCCTTGGCCCTCTCAGTCAAGGCAATCTGCCAGTACCCCGATGTCAAATCAAATGTACTGAGGTACCGGGCAGCGCCCAGCCGATCCACGACCTCATCAGCTCATCAGCTCTGGGGATGGGGTGTGCGTCAGTCTTAGTGACCGCATTGAGCCCACGGTAATCAACACAGAACCGAAGTTCGGGAGTGGCACCCAGCGCAGCAGCTTTTGGCACAAGGACCACTGGACTGGCCCAGGGGCTGCTGGATGGCTCAATCACCCCTAGCGCCAGCATCTTGGAAACCTCCTCCTTGATGCTGGCCCTGACCTTATCAGCTACCCTGTAAAATTTCTGTTTTACAGGCAGACTGTCTCCAGTGTCCACATCATGGATGCACCATTTGGTGACTCCTGGGGTCAGGGAAAACAGGGAGGCGAACTGACCCAGTACCTGGCGACAGTCCCTCTGCTGTTCCAGGGTCAGGGTAGGCGAGAGGTACACCCCATCCACTGACCCATCCTTCTCCTTGGCTGACAGGAGGTCCGGAAGGGGTTCACTCTTCTCTTCCGCCCCGTCATCTGTAGCCAAGAGCATGGTCACCTCAGACCTCTCAAAGTGTTGTTTGAGGCGGTTCACATGGAGAACCCTCAAAGGATTCCTAGGAGACTGTAAGTCCACCAGGTAGGTCACTTCGCTCCAGCGCTCCACCACCTCATAAGGCCCAGTCCACTTGTCCTGGAGCGCACAAGGCTCCACTGGCACCATTACCCACACTTTCTACCCAGGTTGAAACTCGACCAGAGTGGCATTCTGGTCGTACCATCTTTTCATATCCTCCTGGCTGGCTTCTAGGTTCGCCTGAGCGAGCTGCCTGAAACGCCTAGTTTGGTTCCTGAAGGCCAGCATGTAACTGTATACATCCTGGGGGGGGTTTACTAGGAGCCTTCTCCCAGCCTTCCTTCACCAAACTCAAGGGCCCTCTGACCGGGTGCCCATACAGGAGCTCAAAGGGACTAAACCCCAATGACTTCTGTGGCACCTCCCTATAGGCAAACAGCAGGCATGGGAGGAGGACGTCCCACTTACGCCTCATGGGTTCCTCCAGACCCATAATCATGCCCTTCAAGGTCCGGTTAAACCTCTCAACCAAACCATTACCCTGGGGGTGGTAAGGGGTGGTGAACTTGTAAGTTACCCCGCACTCCTCCCTCAGAGATTTCATATACCGCGATATGAAATTAGTACCCCTGTCGGACACCACCTCTCTGGGGAACCCCACACAGGAGAAAATCCCCATCAGTGCACGGCCCACCACGGGGGCCGTCACTGTCCGGAGAGGGATGGCTTCTGGGTACCGGGTGGCATGGTCCACCAAGACCAGGATGAACCTGTTGCCCATGGCTGTCTTGGGATCCAGAGGCCCCACAATGTCAATACCCACCCTCTCAAAGGGTGTGCTGACCACAGGGAAAGGTTGGAGGGAGCCTTTCGCTTCCTTCCACTCTTACCACTTGCCTGACAAGTCTGACAGGTCCTGCAATGAGTATCAGAACTCTTGCGCATCTGGGGCCAGTAGAAGTGGGTGACAAGCCGCTCAAAGGTCTTGTCCTGCCCCAAAAGTCCCGCCAAAGGTACATCATGAGCCAACCCCAATAGGAAGATTCTGAAGCGCTGGGGTACCACCAGCACCCGGGCTGACCCAGACTCAGCCACCTTTGGCTCACTATACAGGAGATCGTTTTCCCAGTAAATCAAGTGTGATCCCGGCGGATCACCTGCTGCCTGGTTTGCTGCCTGCTGCCGCAAACCCACAAGAGAAGGGCACTTCTTCTGCTCCTCACAGAATTCCTCCCTGGAGGGCCCCCCTTCCTGCTGCCATTCGGTCAGCCCGGGTAGGTCCCCCAGTTCAGCCACTTGTTCCCCCGTAGGCTCCAGGGCATCCCCCTCAAAGGGTGCCTCCTCCTGGACCGTGGGAACTGTGGGGGCCGGTTTCCCGCGCCCCCTGCCTCTTTTCTTACTGGCAGGCACCTGGGCCACTGTTTCAGGCTCCAGGTTCCCATGATTACCTTTACTTGCTACCATAGACCGAGTGGTCACACAAGCCCACTCAGGTAGACCCAACATCTCCAAATGCGCCTGGCGCTCCACCTCCTTCCAGGGGGAACTCTCCAGGTCATTCCCTAGCAGACAGTCTACAGGCATGGACGGACTTACAACAACCTTCAAAGAACCTGAGACCCCTCCCAATTCAAAGGGAACCAGCGCCATCTTGCAGAGGCGCACTGAATTGTCTGCTGACATTACAGGGTGAAGCACATTGGGAATTACTTGTTCTTCAGACACCCACTGACACCTGACAGATGTCAAACTGGCTCCGGTGTCTCTCAGAGCCTCCACCCTTCGTCCATTGATGGTCACCCAGTGCCTGTACTTTTTAGTGTTCTCAGGCAGAGGGATTTCCTGGACCATCTCTCAATCTCCTAAGGAGACCAGGGTCATAATTGCTTGCTCCTCCCCATTCCAAAGACTCAATTCCTCCCCCAACGCTACACTCACTAAACCAGGGGTTGGAGCACCATTGGGTGCAGATGACTTTTTGGGGCATTTAGGGGAAATATGACCCACTTCTTTACAGAAGTAACACGTAGGAGGACCTCGGGGCTCCTTCTTGCCCTTGGAGGCCCTGGCCCTCTTGGCCTTGGGAGACTGGGACCCTTTCTTGGGGGAACTACCTTGGGGCCCTTTAGGGGACTCCTTGTGGTTACCCTTGTCCTCCCCGACCCTCGGCGGGGGACCCTGCACACCCTTAGCAGGGGTACTCCCAATCCCCTTGTGGACCTGGGTACTAGTCCAGCGGTCCGCCTCCTCAGCAAGCTTACTGGGATCAGTCAGCTTACTATCCAATAGATGCTGGCGCAGCTCTGGAATACACTGACTACTCAAGTACTCCCAACTGATTAAATCGCATAAGCCCTTAAAATCATTGACCTTGCTGCCCAGCATCCAACCATCCAGTGCCCGGGTGTACTCATTCACACATTCTACACAAGTACGGGATTCTAGTTTCTTGGAGGTCCTGAACTTCTGCCGGTATTGTTCAGGAGTGAGCCCATACTGGAGGCATAAAGCCTCCCTCATGTTGGCATAGGTCAGGGTTCCCGCCCTCTCTAAGGGTGATAGAACGTCCCTCCCCAAAGCCTCAAAGTGTTTCCATAGGCCCGCCCCCCAATGCTTTTCAGGCACCTCATTCATCCTCAGTGCAATCTCATATGCCGTGAACCACGCATAAATGTCATCACCCCTCTGGTAATCTCGCACTAAATCCTTGGGAATGTACACCTTCCCTCCTGGCACTGGTGGTGCCCTGCCACCATTCGAACTGGACTCTGTTTGTTTACCCTTAATGTCCAGTTCCCTCATGCTTAACTCATGAGCGAAGAGAATCCGTTTCTCTTCCAACGCGAGAGCGTTCCTGCTCTTCTCTGCTTGAGTTTTAAGTTTTAACACCTCCAACTCATGCAGTCTGACCCTTTGGTTTTCCCCCAACTCCTCTGGTGAAAAACTCCTCCCTGAATGGCTACTACCAGCCCCTGCGGCTGGTCTCTCCACTGGCAAATCCTGTGGACCAAATCCATTCCCTGGGTCATCCTCATCCACCTCAACATCCCCCATCTCCTGAGCCTCTTTGGCTTCCCACCAGTCCCTAAAGGCCATTTGCAGCTCCTCCTTCTTGGCGCTACCCTTCATGGGACATCCCAAAGCTCTGCAGAATTCCCTCAACTGATCAAACTTGTAGGAAAACAGTGCCTCAATGTTAAACTCTAATTCTGCAGCCTCACCGGCTATCTGGCTCTCTCCCTGAGACATGATGTGTGGTTTAAAGGTTACTCAACAATAGAACCAACAATTCCAAAAACTCAATATGTGGTTGCGTCGTGGTCTGCGATCAATTTATGATGAACACCAATTACTGTGAGTGATTTTGCACATACACATTTAATTTACATTAGGATCGAATCCCACCGCTCTGCCGCCAAATGTTGGAAGTGGGGGTCCTCATCCCTCACCGCCGCCACCAAATGCTGGAGTCCCTGTCCTACACCACTGTTGCCAGGTGCGAGATCCAGACCCCTCGTTTCAACATTAGGCTAAGTAAGGACACCGTCTGAGATAGCCCTGCTCACCCCCTTAGTAGCTTGGCACGAGCAGCCAGGCTTATCTCCAAGGCACGAGTGTACAGTAGGTGCAACCACACTCACAGCAACCCAATGATATCACCACAAATAGACTCCACACGAGTTTTTATAAAACGAGTATAATCTTTATACAAGAAGATATACGATATGACCACACGATACAAAACCAACATATAATAATGGGTAGTATTCCTCCTGGTGGGTTGGTAGGTTCTAATCCCAACCACCGCTTCTAACCAACAGTTAAGCTGACTTCTAACCGTTTCCAAAAGGTTAGGTAGGTCGTATTGCTAGAATCACACACGTTGCAAAAGAAACGAAATACTGCAATGCGTAACGAGATACTCCTGAACTGTGCAATAGAGAAACAATGCCATACGTAGCGCCACAGTCATGTACTTTGCAATCGAAGGAATAATGCAATGCGTATCACCACCAGCATGCCCTGCGCAAGGAAGAAACAAAGCAATGCGTCACGCTACAATCATGTACTGTGCACTGAAGAAATAATGCAATGCGCCACGTTATAATCAGGTACTGTGCGATGAAGAAATAATGCAATGCGCCACGCTTACAATCATGTACTCTGCAAGGGAAAATAACGCAGTGCGTAGCGCACCCAGCATGTAGTTCGTCAGGCAAAAATAGAGTCAGGCGTCATACGACAGTTCGATAATTCGTTAGCAGCAATAATGCAAAGTGTAATACGACAGTCTAGGTGCTCCGTTAACAGTTGCCCCCGACATGGCTCAATGATGACACAAAAGTACTGCTTCTCACTCCGGCCCCAGTACTGCCCCTCCTTGGGCCAGCACGGGCCTCGATCCGAGCCGAAGCAACAGGCTCACGCAGCTGCCAGGAGCGAGAGGCCGAGAAAGTGTCCCTCCGAGCCCGCACCGCACCCCAGGTGGTGATGCACGTTACCTGGGGGGGGCATGACCCCACTCTCCTCCCCTCCTTCAGCGACTTGGGCCTTGATCCAGAACTCCGTCAATGGGCATGGTGAGCTCGGGCCGGCGACTCCGCTCCTCCGGGACTGCCGGTCGGGCCGCTAATGTTGCACTCCGAGGGCCCAATGACCTGGCCCTCCTTCCGGCGGTCTCAGTGGACACCGAGACCCGCCCTCAGCACTTGTGGAGACTTACTTCGATTTCGGTGCACACGCTACCCAGGCACTCCTCACCAGTGCCTCTGGTTGCACCACGACATGCACTCTGCGCGTCCGAGACTCGCCTCTTCTCTGGTGCACACGATGACCAGGCGATCGTCACCACTCCTCGGCTTGCACCATGACACGCACCCTGCGCATCCGAGACTCACTTCTTCTCCCGGTGCACACAACGACCAGGCGCTCCTCACCAACGCCTTGGCTTGCACCATGACATGCACCCTGCGCGTCTGAGTCTCACTTCTTCTCTCGGTGCACACAACGACCAGGCACTCTTCACCAATGCCTTGGCTTGCACGACGACACGCACACTGCGCGTCTGAGACTCATTTCTTTTCCCGGTGCACACAACGACCAGGCGCTCCTCACCAACGCCTCGGCTTGCACCACGACACGCACCCTGCACGTCCGAGTCTCACCTCATCTCCCGGTGCACACAACAACCAGGCGCTCCTCACCAATGCCTCGGCTTGCACCTCGACACACACCCTGCGCGTCCGAGACTCAGTTTACTCCTGCGTGCCCACGATCACAAGGCACAACTTCTGAGGGTCTCAAGCTGCAAAAGCACGCGTACACCGCGTTGCTTGGGACTTCTCCGGAAATTATGTTCCTGTGTTTCCAAACAGGCAGCCAGCTCACCTCGGGCCCTTGGGGTTCAGGACACAGCACAAAGCACAGTCCTGTTCAAGAAGGGGGGGACACCACCCACTGCAATTTCCCTTCAGTCTCTTCCTTAGTAAAAGCTATAAACTGCAGGCCAGCCCCAGATCACGAAGCAAGGGTCAGTCCTATCCAGCAGTCTCTTCAGCAACTTCTTCCTTGGCAGAGGTTCTTCTTTTCCACGAAAGAGGTCAAAGCCTTTGCAGACTCGACCTGTCCATTTCGCCATTCAAAATACACCAAATTCTAGGGGTTTCAGTTCTCTTATACCCCTTCATGTCTTTGAAGTTCGTTGTGCTCAGGGGTCCCTGACCCCTGCCTAAATCAGTTCTGGGTGTCTCCCTCCCAGTGTCACCTTTCTCCCTTTGATACTGGGGGTCTGGACCCTTAATCACTCAGCAGGAGATGGGTCAATTGTTTTATAGCTGCAACCCAGGCATCTTCACCTCCCGGGGTTTCTCCTCGCATACTCTCCAGATGCAGGTCAGCCAGGTGCCATCTCACCCCCTCCCATCTCAGATCCAGACAGTCAATCCACATTCAGCAGAGACACACAGAAATGCTTAAAGCACAAAACTCAGCCACTTTCTAAAAGAGTGGTTTCTGAACACACAGTGACAAAACCACTTTCATAGAAAGATGTGTTATGACACTGAGTTCATACATACTAAACTTCACCTCTCCATTATAAACTTATAGGAAACTAGGCTAACAAAACACCATACCCAGCCTCCCCCATTCTGTCCTATGGGCAGAATGGCCTTTCACCAGTGAAAACGAAATGGAGTGTTTTTTCACTGTCAGGACATATCACACACCTCAGTATATGTCCTGCCTTTTACCTATACTGCACCCTGCCCAGGGATTACCCGGGACCTACCACAGGGGTGCCCACAGTGTACGCAAAAGGGAAAGTAAGGACTGACAAGTGGTTGCACTTGTCAGGACAACATGCTAACTTAGCAAACTGCGCGCAGGCCCTACACTGAAGTTCCCTTCTCTGCGCGCCCTTGCATTACTAGCCCTTGCACACACAGTGCACATCACTAGGGACTTTTACTAATAAGGCAAACCTACCAATCATGGCCAACCAATTACCATTGTACTTTACATAGGGAACCCTTGTACTTTGACACTGATCAGCAGTGGCAAAGTACCCAAAGCATCTCAAAACAAAGGAGATAGAGGCGAAAAGTCAGGGGTAATCACGCCCAGATATGCCAGGTCTAACAGCCGCCACCTACAACCACTGGCTGTGGGGATCAATAGCAATATATAACTCAAACAGAGAGATAGGACAGACAAAGGAGGAGAGATAAGCCTGCTATCCTTTGGAGGGAGGCTGTGACTCGGTCAGATATCATGTGGCAACCTTAGGGGTTTCTAAACTGTGTGTGGTCAGTCGTCCTTGGAGGGAGGCGCCTTAGTAAGTTGTAGCACCCGGAGATATCTTGGGCATGTGAGCTCTGTGAATTCTGTGGACAGAAATTCTATGGTGGTGCCCCAGGTCCTGTCGAACTTGAGGAGTGAGCGTGTGAGACCCGCTGTGATCTTTTCCATCCCCGTCTCCCAAAGCTTATACACCCAATCCAGTGGGGTTGGTAAATCCAAAGTTCCCCACCTGGACAACAACACCTGTTTGGCAGCACCTAGTGCCAGAGTGATCGCTCTCCCTCGGCAGGATTTAAGAGGGTACATCAGGGCATTGGGGAGTCCTAGCAGTGTAAAAGTGGGGAGTTTGGGTTTGTCCGTATGATATATGTTGTCAATACCAGAGAATATGTGAGAGGGTGCCCGATAGACCGCACTGACGCCAACATAGACCGTTCCCTCCCGGTTTCCACCTAGCGAGCCTAGCCGGGGTGTAATACCAGTAATGTGCTAACTTTAAAAACATTTCCTTGCCGGCAGTGCTACATGAGGAGGCTCTAGCTCTATGTATAATGTCGTGCCATTCTCTAGGGGAAAACTCATATTCAAGATCCGATTTCCATCGACGCTGCGCAGGAGATTTACTGCTCTGTCTAGGGGCATTCAGGAAATAGTATATGTCCGACAGCAGGCGTCTATCCGAGGTCCGGGTGATATACCAGAGCTCGAACTTGGTCAGGGGGTGACTAGCATGGGGGTACACCTGTTGTTGGGTCACCCAATGGCGGAGGGCCCGGTACTGCCAGTACACAGTCTGGGGGATCCCAAAGCCTGAGATAAGGTTAGTGAACTCCACTACTCCCTTCTCGTCGAAGAGATCACCATTTCGTGTTTACTCAGCAAGGCTTCACTGGCTATTTAACCAAATCCGTTGTCAATTGAATTGATATCTTTGCTCATGTAGTTAGTGCTGATCAATATGTTTGTTCCAATGCACTAATAGTTTGGAATTTATTTTTTAAATATATTGTAATTTTTGTGTTTTTTGCATGAATGATTTTAGCAAGAAGTTACATAATAGGCTTAGCTTTTAAAGATTTGCCACAGTGAAAAATGAAGTCAAAGCATACCATGATATTGATTTTAACATATAGGACTTGATTTAGAGTTTTACAGACAGGTACTCTGTTACAAATGTGGCGGAGTACCTTGGCTGCCAAAGTGACTGCCGTCCGCTCTATTTTGAGTTGCATCGATTCTCATGTTTCTGAAGGCTGAACTGGCCCTGGCACTGCCATCCGAAACCCTACTTTGACTGGCGACAGAGTTGGGCTGTCAAGGTGCATCAGACTCTGCCCTATTTAGAACCGATGGTCGGATGTATTTTTTATTAGTTCGGGACAGCCAGCCAAAACCTGGTGGTTAAAAACTGAAAAAAAAAGAAAAAAAACACCACAACCTGGGAGAAAACTCCCAGGCTGTCTGGGTCATTTAGGTTTGTTTTTCAAAAATAAATTGCCATTTTGGGAGCTTGGTTTTGGAAAAGAAAATTGATGTCACCCAACTTTCAGCACTTTTAAATGAACTGCCCTGACCAGGACTCCTCTGAAGGCACAGAGATCGCCACAGGGCCGGGAGAGATCCAAAATATGGCAGGCGGTAGTTCAGCCAGGCTGGAGGATGAAATTACTTCTGCCACCCTGATGGACGGCAGGCTGTTCACCATAGTCTAAATGAGGCCCACAGTTTTTTTAGAACTACTATTCAATCTGTTTTAGATACTGTTACATTGCTTAATGTACTGTAAGTAGTATTCACTACCTCTAAAGACTTTAATAGGTTTATTAAGGCATAAGATGGCTAGGATTTTCCTATTATTCCCAATTTTAAAATGTATTGTATACATCATCTTGCCAAACTGAATCCCTTTCTGCCACGTCCAATGTACCAATGGTCTGATGGCAATCAGGCTACGCTGCTTTGGCCTGTCAGCTCTCGTCCTGTTGCACTGCCCCAGCTGCAAGCTCACATTACAGAAAGATTGCATCATTCATGAGGACAAACCAGGTTAACCAATCCGATTGTTCCTTACAGGCACTCCTTAAGCATCCTTTACTACCCAACTGAAGGTCCAGAATTTTGTAGGGGATACTGAATGGCTGGTCCATGAAGGGTGAACTGGCTGTAATAATCAGTTGTAGATGAAAGGAAGTCACCCAGAGGATTGCTAAAAAATGTGCCGTATTCAAGGACTTCTGCATACCTATTAATAGAAGGCAGACTCGCCTTACCCCAGTTGCTCCATGCAAGATTCTTTGCACCCAGCTGTAAGTGCATTCATTCCTCCTTGTACATTATGGAACTTCACTGCTTGTTGCTTTACTTTAATATCCCTTTGTTGCTCCAAGTACACCCATTTCCTCCTTCGCAGATCTTTCCATTCGCTGCAGAGTGATTAGGCTACCATTGTATTTAATGCTGTCTCAATGCAATCCCATTTCATTTTTGCTTCCTTCAAGCAGTGTCACCTCATCTACAGCTCCTTTTATCTCCATTGTCTGCTCTCCCTACTAAACTGCACTACATGAACATCTCCCTGTAAACTGGCCATTGCACTTTCTGATCCCTGGAAACCATATCTCAAGATTCATGGTATCTTGTCTCACCAACAAGGTCTCTGGGCTCCTAGCTACCCTTCCAGAGTCTCATCTTACCTGAGCTGGCAGACAGGTGCAAACCCCGGGCATTAACCTGTCTTGCGGATGCTCTTCCTGTTGCTGGACCGCTCGAACACCGTGTGAGGAAGACTGGCATTTTCAGGAGATCCTCTGTGCTGCCTAGCCCTGTTGACGTTGTACGGCATTTGGGCTGGAACCACAGAAAGAGGCTTACATATCAGTGAAGTGGCATACCGTGCCAAAAGTCTATCACACTAGAAAATTCAGGGGGGGCATTTATCAGAAGACAGTATGATGCTATATAATGGCAAACATATGCATGTCTTTTTGGACTTGATCATATAAAGGTGGAGACTCACCTTGGGTGGTAAAGGGGGAGGAATGTCGATGGCCAATGTGCCTCTGCAATAGAAGAAACAAAAACGTCAGCCTTAAAATTAATTAAAGAAGGTGCAAACTAAACAACAATAGATATATACATATATTCTTCTGTATATGGGTATTTGTTTTTGTGTACCTGATTATTTGCTTGCATGTTGGTGTACTTATGCATCAGTGTACTGGTTTCATGCCCCTGATCTATTTTGTCTCTGAGGCAGATAACTTGTTCTAGCCTAGCAGATGGGCTGGACTGTCTCTTGCCATGTGGGACAAAATTGATCTGTATAAGATGGTCATTGTCTGTAACGGCATGGGGTGCAAAATCCCCAAAGGAATGGGAATGGGACAAAGCTCAGAGATAATGCTAGTGGCCAAGTTTATTTTAAACATTTCATTCATTACTTGTTATTTCTCTCATTACGTCACTTAAGGTGGGAGAAGTATGTGAAGACATGGAACTCACAACTCACTGGGCCTTAGCTACTAAAGCTGTCCTTTAGTGATGAGGCCTAATATGGTTGAAACATCTACGGGATTTCTTGCATTCTTGTTTGGAAGAAACATGTCTTTACAGGTAAATTCAGCGGTCCCTTTTTGAAAGAGGGAACAGGAGGGTGGCAGCCGTCAGTGATGGTAGATGCCAGATGCCAGAGGTAAGTAACCACATTAATAATATGTATCCAAAAGGCAAAGGCATGGACCAAAATAGTAAATGGACAAAGGAATTAATTGAAAGAATTGATGTCTGGTAGAAGGTCTGCTTAACCACACATGTCACTGAATGAAATGAGTGCAAAAGGAAGGGTGGGATATGCCCATGAATTGAATGTACAGGAAGTGAGAGGCCAGCCATGCCAGTGCTGTGCTACTGGTCACAACCTGACTAACTGGTTGCAGGAGAGTTCTGTGAGAAACAATGTAGAGCACCATTGAGATCTCTAATAAAAAAAGCCAAAGCCAGGAGGTGGTGAGAAGTACAAAAAAGAGAGTACAGCCATACTTAGTAATTTTAACTATAAAAGGAATGTTGGAGATGGGTCAAGTGACCAGGTTATACAAACACTGGTAAGGTCTTCACTAAAATTCTTGTGGAAAACACATGTCAATAATGTGTCCACCTTGATGTGTTTAATCCTCAGATTACTGGGATACATTTAGCACGTTCAAGTTGGGCAGGAGATAACAGGTGTCAGTATCGTCTGACTGATCCACTCAAATAATAAAATTCCCAGTTAGTTTAGAATTTTAGACTAGGAGCTAAGAAGTATTTCTGGGAAAGGAATTGAAAAAAGACTTTCAAATCAGGAATGTTTGTAGAACAAAAGTAAGATATTAGGAAGCCTGGGGGATAGGACTGAACTGCACTGGAGCAGAGGAACAATTACCGTTCCATCTAGATGTCTAGCAGAGCTAGTATCTCTAAAGAGACTGGAAGGCCGCCACTCTGGCCTGTTGGTCTATATCAGACGACAACTTTAGAGTGGAGGACAGTCATCACAAATCATAATAGGGAGACTGCCTTTGGACAGCCAAATCTTGCTGGAAAGTGTCACATCGAATTTTTCTGGGAAAAGTAGGTAATATTTTTAAAGTTCATATTTTATGTATATTTATCATTCAGTGGAAGGATGGAGGATCCAGGGAGCTCCAGGCAGCCTTCATATGTTTCTGCAAAATATATCTTTGGATACTGCAGGCATAATTTCAGCTGGTTTTAGGTAAAGACCAAGAGAAGGAACCCTAGCTCATTTGATAACTTTCTCGAGGAGAGGTGAAAGATCTGGAGTGGTAGTTTTAGGAGAAGTGCATGGTGGCTGCTCTGACTTTTCCCCAGAGTCAAATATATTTATAACTTCTGCTATTTTTTGTTTACGATTCGGGAGGACACATCTGAACCACTGAAATTTTGCTACTTATGCTTGTGTACATTGTGTACATTCTGAAACTAAAATGTATCTGGCATTTGAAGACTTTCACTACATCAATTTAGGAGCATATGGATCAGGTTTTTTTATTCTTGCCAGTTTGTGTACTTTTTAATTATAGATAAAGATATACTATCCCTTAATGTATACCTAGGAACAGGTATTGTCTTGAAAATACACTCCTATTATTCCACACCAAGTCTAAAGATATTAATAATCCAACTACAAATATATGACAATTACAATTTTTATTAAAACCTTAGTATCCAATATACATAATTAAAAAACTGTCCCAAATCATGTGACACAATCTTTTCATAACACAAACATAATATGCTTAAAAATACGATAAAAAAACAAACCCCAAATACATCATACAAGAAACATTTTCATAGAAAAGATAAAAGAGAGAAAAAGAAAAAGAATTATGACAGTACAATTTATCATTAATATTGCATATCACATGAGACAATTGATCACTAGGCCTTTATGTCCTTAAATTAACCACATCTAAAGAGCCAAATGTTCCCCTGGATTATGCAGTTGATTTTGCGTCGACGCGTTTCGATGGCTTCTATTGATAATCCATCTTTTTCAAGACCAAAGTATGTTTTAATCTCTCTGTGCCATTCTTTTTATGGCCATTAAAAATTTCCTGTTCTTAAAATCGACTGTATAGAAGACCCAGACTCTTCTTTTTACTTTAATATGTCTCTAAACTTCCATGCACCTCGCTTTCTTGTTCGTGCTTACAACTAGCTTTCGCATTCCTCTTTTCATATATATGGATCCTGAACGAGATTCGCCTATTTCCGTAGTCTTACTCCCCCTTACTGTTTTATAATTCTTTGTTTAAAATACGAATTGGAAACTTTATTAATTGTATTCCCAGTCGATTTCACTGTCAACAGACGACAGGAAGGACGGATGAGGCTGTAACGATATTGTCCTAAGCTCACCGCGTTTATTAGCGAGAGGAACCCTACAGTGTGTGGTCCCACATTTTTGTTACTGAAATCGACTGGGAATACAATTAATAAAGTTTCCAATTCGCCTATTTCTGTAGTCTTACTCCCCCTTACTGTTTTATAATTCTTTGTTTAAAATACGAATTGGAAACTTTATTAATTGTATTCCCAGTCGATTTCAGTAACAAAAATGTGGGACCACACACTGTAGGGTTCCTCTCGCTAATAAACGCGGTGAGCTTAGGACAATATCGTTACAGCCTCATCCGTCCTTCCTGTCGTCTGTTGCCATGCTTCAGCCCTTGTTCAGTAATTTTGCACTGCCACTAGGTGGCGCCCAGGGCTGCTGCCTTTTCTTGCCTTATGGAAGAGCAAGCCCTGCACAGAGCAAGCCTCACTTTACAGCAAAGGAAACAGGGTGAAGGGCAGAATGGAGTAAGATGAAAAAGGAAGAGAAAAGAATCACGCTCCATTACTTGATATAGAAGAGTCAGGACTTACATCTCTACGTCGTCATAGTCATCATCCACTTCGCTGCTATCGCCCTCCTCCCTGTGAAGATTGAAAGACAAGCAGGAGAGATGCGATTTACTTTGGAAGCCATAGGAGAACTGTAGAGTAAAAAGGAACACATTGAACAAACTGAATCTAAGCCAATCCCTGGGTGTGGGGCTTGAACTAGTGTTGGGTGGTAATAGAAAATTAATAAGAAATGTTAGCAAGTACAAATCAGGAGGAACATTCACCAGTGGAAATTCCTCGACACTAGGAATAATACAGTTGAGGGGATTTCGCTGGAGCATCCTCCTCTGAATGTATCTCTTCATCCATGGACGTTGATTCATCAAAATGTCAGGGGCAGCAGAAGTGACATCACTCACCCTTTGACCTGAATCTTCCCGGAAGTGATGTCACATGACCTACACCCTAGTGCTCTTACAATAATCGACATAGCTGAAGCTTCATAATAACTGAGTGATTAATATACCAACACAACACAGACACATGTGTATTTTACATCCTACCCATATTAGGGTGCTGACACAATATTCCTGGTAGTTATTCTTTGTATTACAAGAAAAATTATATGTTCGTCTGAAGAGAATACCTGCCACAAAACAGAGAACAGCACTGGGGACCTGAATTATTTATACCACAAACTGTAATGATTTAATAGTTCCTTTAGTGCATTTCACAAAGATAACTGTATTAATATATCAGAGGGAGAGGAAAAAAGAGATTCTAAAAACAATAGTAGTTAAGTATACATGTATTAATATACTGAATTTGAATTACCTTATTGGTTTAAATTATTCCTTATTCTTAATACATTTAATTTTGTGATTATCAGCAAGGCACTATCATTCGTTAGAAGCACAAAGGTGAAGGTTTTAATCAAATGCATCATTTTTCATGTATTCACAATAAAGAAACATGGCAAAAGCTTCTTTAAAAATGCGTCCCAGTAGGAGCAGTATAAAATAAAGAATGCTCATCAAGAAACTGTTTCTCTTCTGTTTTGACAGTGGAAGCTGGTAATCTTTGAAAGTGTTGGGGAGTAACACTCTACGTAAATCGCAACAAGCAAAGCCCGACCTCTTCTAGGGAGGTATCGGGAGATGGGGATATTCTCCTCAGAGTACATTTTGAAAAAAGGGGGTCAAATAGTATATTTTAAAGAACAATTTTCACATAAATGTTCTAAAGAGCAAAAGGCTTTGAAAGGACACTCATTAAATATCCAATAAGTCATTCCATGGGGTGCCAAGCCAATGAAACCTGACACCCCACATGAGACGACCCATTTTTTTCCAAATTGTTCTATAGGTGCCCATATATATAAAGACATTACCTCTAGTATGTCCGGGCCTGCATTTTGTCATGGTTGCCTGCCTCCCATATGCCAAAGTCGTCCTACCTTATGTCAAGAATTGCCTCCAATGTGCCAGCACCAGCATTTTGCCACATGTGCTCCCTATGCCAACAATTTTCTCAAGGATGTCAGCACCAGCATTTGTCATGGGTGCCCCATGTAAAGAATTATCTCGAGTATGCCATTTTACCATGGGTGTTCCATTTGCCTAATTCATTCTAGTATGCCAGTGCCAGTATTTTGTCACATGTGCCTACCATTCTAAGAATTGCCTCCAATATGTCAGGTTCTGCATTTCGCCTTGGGTGCCTCTATAAGCCAGTTACCTTTAGTTTGCCAGGGCCAATGGCAGATTCCAAGCACAACACAACATTCTCACTTGCACTCCCTTACTTTCACTCACACTCATCCTCACTCACTCCCACTCATTCAGTCTCACTCACTAGCACTTATTCATTCTCATTCACACTCTTGCACCCATTCTTATTCTCACTCACTCATTTTTGCCAATTTATTCACACTCACTCTCACTCACATTCACTCTTACTCACTCACCCATACTTTCTCACTCACTAACACTCACTTCTATTCTCAATCATTCATTCTCAATAATTCTCACTCACGTTGACTCACTCATTCTCACTCACCCCCATTCTCATTCACACTTCCTCAGATTCTCTAACACTTAGTCATTCTTACTCATTCATTCACATTCAATCACTTAAATCTCTCTTTCACTTATTCTCACTCTCTACCACTAACCCATACTCTCTTACTAACAGTCAGTCTCATTTTTACTTACTACTTATCACTCACTCATTTTCACACACACACACACACACACAAACTCACACATACACACATACATGCTCACACACGTTCTCACACAAACACTGTCTCACCCACATGTTCACAACATACATTTAAAAGCATTTTATTTAATTTACCACAGCTGCCAGTGAAGGTCCTGCTCCAGCTCTTGGTGCTCCATTTTGTATTGCACTAATAGTGAATATTTGTAAGAAATTGGGTTATTGTGCCGGATGTCAGGCTGCACAAATAATAGGTCCACAATTGTCTCCTCACTGGGAGCCAAGTACCCCATTGTAGGAATTGACTCTCTCAGGGTAGCAAAATAAAGCAGTCCAAGGCCTACTCAAGGAAGTTAGTGTGGTCTAATAATCATAATTTGCTGGCATGCAATAACAACACTCAATAAATCACTGACAGTCAGTGCTTTTTCTTTGAAAAAGGAAAAGTACCATTATAACCCACACATTACTAAATACTATGCATTAGTTTACAAATATGTACATAAGATAGGTAGAAATACCTTTGGTGACACTCTGAAATCACAGTCGTGGTTCCTGATCCCCATAATCATAACACGCCCTTTACCCCACCTATACCATCTACAACATCATAATATATGGTGGTGTTATTTTAAATAAAGCAATCCTATTGGATTTGTTAAGGGGTCACCACATCAAAATATAAGGCAAAACTATTAGCTTTGTCAAGGAGTCACCACACCGAAATAAATTGACTCATTACATACTGGGATTTACCATTAAGACCAATGGAGTCAGTAACCATGTTCAAATATAATCACTATCAATAAGTATTGGATTGTTTATCAACAAAAGTTATCAATAAAGCATTTGTATTCACAACTACATTAGACATGTGTTGGAATCTTTATTTTACCACTTCAAATGAAACCATAGAATCAATCTCTAGGCATCATTGTACTTACAAGCTGTAGAACAGAGCCCACCCCATGAAAACTTTAAAATGCTGAATACTTCTCCTAGGGTCATGGATTCAATGACCCAGGAGACTTAGGGTTTAAAGTTATAATACATTCCTGGGGCAACTGCTTCACTCCCTACAGCCCCCCACAACTGTAAATGTGGGTTGGTGGTGCCCCTGTCCATTTTGGGGCACCACTAAAGTCAGGAAATATGTAAATTAGCCTCTCACAAGGCATTATGGCACACTCCCTCAGTCGGAGCAGTGAATAAGTAATTAGTGGGTTCTCCCACTGCTTTTATTTGGTTGTATAACCTCACACTGCTTATTTTCTTTTGTTTTTTTTAAGATGGGTGCCCCAATCCCACTCAGGGAACCCACAGCCTCTGCTCTGCTTTTTTTTTTTTTAAATAAAAGGGCTGTGCAGGGAGCTCACTCTCATGCTGTCTAGCCTTTTTCCCTCCCGTGCATGCTCCTGCCTTTAGCCAGCAGGGAGACAGGCTTACTTTCCGCCACCACATGGAGCGCGGATGGGTACTGCCTGGCAGGCCCTCCTTTGTGTGTGGGTTCCGGGGAACGGGGTCCTGGGAGCCTTCTTTTCACTTGCTGAGTCAAGTGACCAGTTTCTTTTGCACCAGTCCCTGGAGAGATGAGGGCCTCGGGGACAATAGAACATGCGTGGAGTGAGACTCCATACATGCCTCTCTACCCCAGGAATATTTAAAACATTGTTGCATTGACCCCCGGCACTGGCCAACCCCGGGGTAATTTTAAAAAAGTGCAGCAGAGCCATTCTGCTCCATTTCCGAGCAGGTCCCACACTCTCTGTTTCTTGAGCAGGGTGTCAAAGATCAAATCCTTTAAAGCTGCAAAACTCAGGCCCCAATGAGCTGATTTAAACTATCTTGGGCTTATTTTGCTCCTGGTGGCACGCTTTAGCCACCTGGAGCAGTTCCAGCAGATCTCCTGGCCTCAAAGGGGCACACCTTGCGAGGAGCTGGTTTCACGGGCTCCCTGTGCCAGCCTTCTCATCTGCTTTGCCTTCCACAGTCCCCATGGCATCCTGGCACTCTTGCAGGGCATCTGGGGATCGGTGGTGTCCAAGTCTTCCCCCAACTGGTCTTCAGGGGTCATAAAGGGGCTAGTATCACTTGCCCTAGAGAGACCCAACTAGTCCTGGGGGTCAGCTGCAGGCAAAGTCCTTAGTCAATCAGGGGCATCAGGTGGCTTCTCCTTCTAGTTGTCCCGGGTGTTGCTGCTATTGCCATCCAGGTGCAGGGTTTTGCTCACTGTTTCTCCCATGTGCAAGGGTTTTTAAGTGTGGATGGAAATTTCAAGTCCCAGGCACACCTGCCCAATCCTAGGATGCCAGATCATCTGCCACCCTTGTCCCAGCCAACCTGCACTGCGTTCTGGGACAGTCCAATATGGCACTGTGAGATTTTCTCTGTGCAGCACTCCTTGAGGGCCTCAGATCCACCCATAGCTAATACCTCCCCACCAAAATGTCAAAGATGTGCCCCTCCTGTGTTGGCTCTAAATGCCTGGGCCTCCTCTTTTATTCGGTGTGCCTAGACTGTCCCAGCCCATGTGGAATGCGACAATGTGAGTAGGGGTCTCTGAGAACAGCACGACTGAATTACTCATATTTTACCATTAAATAAGTACCAAAGTATGCCTAAACATGGGTCCCTTGCTCACTGTGCCACTGGATTCAAGCTAGTCTGACTGATGAGGGGTGATTCCCCGCAACAGGTCCTAGAATGCTTGTTTCTGGTCCAGGGAGGACCTGGCTTGGCAGTTCGGGCTGGACTGTACCCATGAGGAACAGGGTCAAGACTGATTGGCATAGAGCTGGGTCTGAACTGGGGTGGTACATGGGGAGCAAAAAAACGATGGATTTAGGGCCAGATCTCTGTACTGGGTGAATGTTTGACATTGATCAGCATTCTGCCCATCAATTGTTCTTTTTGCATTTGTCACCCCGAGTGGGACGGGTATGGCCAGATGTGGGTCCTGTGATCTCCATGCCACTGGTGTCAAGCTAGCCTGGCTGATGAGGGGATGATGCCCCGAAACCGATCTGAGGATGCTTGTTTCCAGTCCAGGGAGGACCTGGCCTGGCAGTTCGGGCTAGACTGTTCCCATGGGGAACAGGGTCAAGACTGATTTGCATATGGCTGGGTTTAAACTGGAATGGCATGGGGAGCAAACAAAGGATTTAGGCCCAGATCTATGTACTTCGGTGAATGTTTGACATTAATCAGCATTCTATCCAGCAGGTGTTCTTTTTGCAACTTATTAAGACCTTGGTGTCAGACCGCCAGCTTGCATCGTCTGCGGTCGGGAGAGTGCTGCCAAGCCGGCTGCAATCTGACTACCGCATTTAGAGTTTACCCTTGGGCTGGCGGTGTGCCGGTGGGGGCATTCTTCAGCTCACAGAGAGAGCCTGGAGGCCATGCTGCCGCACTGCAGCGCCTGCACTGTTGTGCGCACACTGTTGCCATGCACCATGTTGTGCATGGCACACACAGTGTGCACACGACAGTGCAGGCATAGCGGGGCACAACATGTGACCCCAGCCACAATGCTCAATGGGCTAAAATGCCCAGGGGGCCTGTTAGTGGCCCTTCTCTGCCTTTCCATTGACCTTTACATGGGCAGGTCCCTGCCATAAAAAGATCCAGGGAAAGGCAGGTCGTAAACAGCACAGCGGTGCTGGCATCAGCACTGCCTCCTCGGCCCGCCACTTTCCCCACCGCCACGGGATCAATGATCCTTGCGGTGGCGGCAGTATCATGACAGTCTGACCACCATGCTTGTAATCGGGCAGTCGGACCACAGAGGAGGCGGTGGTCAGACCGCCACCGACGGTACGACGATCTCAGGACCGCTGTACTCGTAATCAGCCCTTAGTCTTGTTCTCCTTTTGCAGTTCTCTACAAATTCATTTTGCTTGACATCTTTAATAATCCAATTTCTGTTGGTATACTTCTAAAAAGTAAAATGTTGGATTTGCCAGATAAGACAAGGTAACTCTGCTGTCCTTGACCAACAATAGGTTGGTGGGGTTGTCACATATGATGACTCAGTTCCAATGTTTGAAAATGCGCTTCAGTATCCTTGATTTGACATTACAAATGCCACATTCAATCTTGGGATCCACAGGGACCAGTTCATGAAATATTTTTAGCACCTGAACAAAGGGTAAAATTTGTAATTGGAAATCCCTAATTCTCATGCAAAGAATAGGGAATTGCAGATTATGGCGAATTTTCAAAATTTGTCCAACACAGCTGTAACTTGGTTGGTTTTCACAACCACTCCCAAAGGTGGTGATCCACTTCATCTGCGCAAGTACATTTGCTGCTAAAAAGGAATTAGTAAAGGTGCAAACGTGATGTAAAATTCTCTTAATAGCAGTTCATTTTCTGAGGCGTAGGAGAGCGAAATATTTTTCCAGGTAGGAAAAAAGTTAAATCCACTTGTTAACCCATGAGCAGTGTCCTCCCAAAGACAGTCCTCAAAGAATAAGGCTAGAGCATGAGGTGGACAATTGTAAATCTACAATTTCATAAGGCTTGCATGCGTACTCCTGAGGACTGCACTCAAGAATCTAAAGGCTGAAAATTTGAGCCATTGTTGGAGAAAATATCTATAGAGTACCGACTTCTTCGTTATTTTATCTGAATTGAGCTCTTACTTGAGAGGATTGTTTGGTTGCTTTATTGGCTTTCTCCAATGAATTAATGTCTGTTTAGCCCACCAATGAGAATTTCTCTCACTTACTAGTGCATGCAATTATGCAAAGAGCTGCAGGTCTTTTAGCCTGTCATTTTTCCTGAATGTCCAGTGGGAACCTTTATTTTTTCTACTTACCTTTCTCTTCTTTTTACAATATGAGGGAAACAGAGGATTTAGGGGGTCATTTAGAGTTTGCTCAAGTGGGCGCTCATTCCATAAATCGCCAGGGCTCCTCCTCCACCAAACATGCTGTTCTGTCACCACATTTACTTTTGAAACAACCAGTGAGTGACCCTCGACAATCATTGGCAGCATCGGATTCACTACAGGGCCGCCTTTGATGTGTCAGGTGGCCACGGTCTATTGGGGGGAGGGCGTGTTATGACTCAGACTCTGCTGCCGTGTCTGGCAGTTAACCTTGGGGTGGGCAAAAGTAGGGCTTCCTTCACTCCAGCAGCCTAGATGGAGAGTTTGCACACAAAATGGGATTCCGAATTGTGCTGTGATTACTACACCCACTGCTTGCACTTACTGCCCACATGACCCCCCCCTCACATCTCCCCCCCCACATGATTTTCTCCAGGTGAAACCTGGTGGAATTTGTGCAGGAAAAAAACATATCATTCTAAATTTTCACACAGCTGAAGTGCGGAGGCAAGGGGGGATTAATGCTTTATCCCACATATTAAGGTGTGGAACTCGGAATTATACTGCACAGAAAAGTACCACACTCCAAGTTACCAATACTAACTGTAGAGGGTAACATTACAGGAAATAATAGAGCAATTGTAATGAGGCTTATTTTGTGACCGGTTCAGTACACATTTTGGCACTTAAATTAGTATTTGTAAACTTTATTAATTTAGCTTATTTTGTTACTGTGCTACGTTTGCCATGTCACAGGTCTCAGATGTTTAGGGAATAAGCACTAACAAAGCAACAGGTCTTTCATTCACCACCAGCCTTTTGTCTTTGTTATGGCTTGTTTTGATATGGTTGTTTTTAAAACTTTATTGTTGGTGGAGCTGCTGAGACCTCAAAAATCTACAAAAGATTTTTGGCTAAAAGCTAAAATATTTTTTGGTCTCAAAAAGGGCCTGTTGCCATAGTAGTCCCTCGCACTGAAGGGAACTACTTTGTGTGTGGATGTGCTCTTTTTGAAAGGACAGAATGCCGTCACTCACAGTGAAATCAGCCAACGGCAGAAGGGGGCTGACACTTTACCCCAAGCTGTCTGCTATAGTAGGTGGAAAAAAGGTGAATGACATAATAACAAATCAATTGATCAGGAGGGGTGGCTGAAAGCTTCTATATGTAATTATATTACATAGAATTCACGAAACGCAAAGGTCTTTGCTACCTCCAGATCTAAAAAACTAGAGACAATAACTGTTAAATGGCAGTAGCAGTAGAGGAAGCGCTCTCTGACATCCTTTGATCATTATCCCATGTGAAATCCTTCAGTTGAATGCCAATGCGAAAGGTTCTGATTTCAGATGCTTTGTGAATATGAGATATTTTGCTTCTCTCCTCAGGACCAGGTCAAGTGCAATCCAGAACCTTACCATCGACTACTGTACTTTTGTTACTTGGGTGGATCTGGTAAGAGCTGTCTGATTTAGGCGCCCTGGACCACATTTTACATTATTTGTGTGGTAATGTACTCCACATCATTTTTGAAAATGTAATAAACTGCGTAGGTCAAACTTACACATTGCATACATTAAATGTATCACCCCATTCCATGATATTTTTTTCTCTACTAAGCTATTATCTGGTCCTATTTAGATATGTTGCTATGAGTAGCAATGCACCCCTTATAGTAATCATAGGTGTTTCGCTTTATCTGGCAAACAATCTGCATGGCATACACTTGCCTCCTCTGCCTCCCTGAGTGCCATAACCTAACAATGCACAGGTGAGGAAAGCATTTCACATGTGGGAAGACTGGCAGGTGAGAGGGGAATTATCATCATGTTAGGTACCTCTGTCATCTTCTACCTTTTCAATGTACAGGTGCAACTCATACCTAGAGGTGTCTGTAACTGTCACGGTTCTTTGAGACCTGGAGGCGTGGCCAACATACAGGGGTCGATCCTATAAGAAAAAGAATGAAACTTTAGAATGAAGGCAATCACACTGAGCTGTAGATTGCTCTGCAAAATCAGTATGTAAGGCTCAAGTGAGCATCTCCCATGGCCATCTGCATGTGATACAACTGCACAAGCCGTGGAACATTTGTGCAGCGTCTAAAACTAGCTGGGTTCAAAGAGGACAGGGAGAGTGGACAGTGATAAGGACAGGGGAACAAAGATGAGGATGAGCATTTAAGGGTATATAAAGACCTAAGGTACAATGGACTGATTAAATGACTAAACATTTACAGCATCATGTGCCTGAAGGTCGGCCTTTTGGCACTGATCTAAAATGCAACCTATGCCAAACAAGATGGTCTTCAGATTTGTACTGAATTCCGGAATGAAGTGGAGGTCCTAACAGAGGAACAACATTCCAAATGTTAGGAGAATGAACAGAGAAATGTCTGCCACCCTTAGTAATAAGGCCTTGTGGTGGCATTTTTAAGCAGGACTAGTTAGAGCTGTGAAGGCTCCTTGCAGAACGATATGTGGCAATCTGGTAATTAATGCATTCTTTAGCCAGATTGTGGATGCATTTATAGGTAGGAAAAGGCGGGCCACTAAAACCTGAATTGGGTCAGTGCAGGGATCCTATTGTGGCTGAGGCATGATCTTGTCTTCTTAGATAAGTGCCAGCCCCACCAACCTCATTTTGGGCTCCAAGGAGCTTAAGGGTCTCTGGACATATTTATCATTGTGTTCCGTCGCCCTTGCGCTATGCAAGGGGGCGCAAGAGTGACGCAACACTTAAGTCTGATTCATGAAGCCATGCAAGGCCACCTTGGGTGGCCCTACATGGTTTGATAAATCTGGAGTAACGCAAGGCAGTGCAAATCTCTGCCTTGCGTTACTCTGCCCCAGGGAGGCGTTCCATGGGTGGAGCGTGGGTGTTCCCACGCATCCACCAATGGATTTTGGCTCATTCCCAGATTTACCAACGCTGATAAACCTGGGAATGCATCAAAATGCTACACCTACCCAGCGGCGGCTCCTCCCCTAAGGTGGAGAAGCACCACCCAACTTCTCTTTGAGTAGTGCAAAAGGAAAAATAAAATGATTATAACACAATGTTATATTCATTTTTTTTCCATACTGAGGCAGTTTTACGGGGGGAGCTGGGCTGTCGTCACAGCCAGCAGGAGGAGGAGTGGTTGGTGCATTTAAGTGCGTGTGATGGTTTGACCTGCCGTCTTGGGCCGGCCAAACAGTCATGCACATTTAGCATGAACTCCACCTGGCTGTATTGAACAGCCTGGGTGTATAACATGCACAGGCTCCCACTCCTTGTTTGACTGCCGAACCAGGCCGCTCAGACCAATCACACCGCTGCTATCATGCTGGTGATAGCAGCGTCATGATTGGCTAGGGGAGTCTGGGAGCCCGGGCTCTGCCGGGAGACAGGAACAGAGGGAGGATGGAGGAGAGGCTTTGGCCGGCATTCGGCAGGTAAGTCATCTTTTTTCCTAAATGGCAGCAACTCCTAGCAGCTGCCACTGTGCCTTCCCAGGGGAGGTGCAACGAGGAGAGGTATAGTTATTTCTCCTACTTTTTTCCTCGTTCTGTGTGTGCTGCATTTTTGCAGCCCACTTAGAAAGAGGAAAATACCCCAGAGGATTACTTTTGTGCACGAAGATGTCGCTTCCTGCCCAAAAACAATCCTGCCTGCAACACAGGCACCCTAGCACCATGGTGCAAGGGCACATGCCTTGGCGCAAGGCAACACTTTGTGCGCCAGCAAAAGACAGGAACGCGCCGTATAATGGTAAATACGGCGCATTCCTGCCCTTTCCCTTTTACGCACCGCAGCAAGGCTTGCTGTACTGCTCTGCGTGAAAGAATGATAAATCTGCCCCTCTGTTTCTAAGGAGAGCACAGTAAAAGGCGTTATGATTGGTGGAAAGGCCAGATGATGTATGGTATGATAAGGGTGAACTTTAGAAGGTTAGCATGTTCGAAAATCACTATACCTTTTCAAAATAGGAGTCCGTCTCCTGCATCAGCAGCTGCTCAAAGCGGAACTGATGCACTGCAATGACAAGACATGTTATGCTTTAACATACAAGCAACATTTATTTCCATTATCAGCCATCAAAGGTCACAATAACTGAATGTCGAGACTAGAAAATAGTATGTCAGGTCTTGCAGCATTATTCCTATCTCTTCCTACACAACTACTCTAGAGTGAGTTTCACCTTCGAAGTATTGTGTCTTGTCCTGGTCTTGGTGACCCAGTGCTCCCGATAATGGCACCGCACCATATTGTAGGAGTCGTCCACCTTTGCTATTCAACCTCTCCTCAAATCTTCATCCCAATACACCTTAAAACTTCAAGACCTTATCCCAGATAACTACATATCCTCGAGCTCACCACAGCATTCATCACTGACCCATTGGGACTTTGTGAACTATAACACAATCTGCTGAAAATAGCAAACTTAGTAGGACTAGTGAGGCATTTGTTTTGTTCCTGGATTCCATCTCATGCAAAGAACTCCCAATCCTACACTTCGACAGCTTACCAGAAAGCTTCATCGCTAGTCCAACAAGTTTGTTCTCTAATATGAAAAAATGGTGCATCTAATTGCCCATTATCCTCCTTCACTTGGAGCAATACATGTATAGTATGCAAAACCAAACCATCCTGATAGGAGTGTTGAATACCTTGGTAGATGAGCCTCACAAACCAAGGATAGGAGCTAGAGACTCAATTGGCTTTGCCAGTTTGTTGAAATCTCCCCTCACAAAAGCCAAAACATGAAGCAAAAGAATAGCATAAATTCTTAAAGTTCTTATCACGATTTGAGAAAAAAGTTAGACGCTCTTAGTTGTCAACTAACAAACCTCATTATATATTCAGTTAAACTCCAAATCTATAGACAGGAAAATAATTGACTAGTTGCTGGCCCGCTGCAGCAACATATACACATTACAAATCCCAGCATATCAAGCCCTCCACCCTTCCATCACTGCACTCTATGAAAACAGCTTGTCGCTGATCAGAACTCCTTTAAATGGGATTGACAAAACTGAAACATAAGGGGACATTTACTAATTGGCACAACCCAACGCAGCAACACAACGTGCTGCGCTGCATTGCATCAAATGGAGAGGTTAGGAATGCGCAATATCTGCTAAGATATAGCGCATTCTTGTTCTCTTTCAGCGCTGGTGAACTTGTGGATGCCAAGCCCCTGCATTACAGTGAGGATTGTTTTTGTGCAAGAAGGAACACTTTCCTGCACAAAAACAATCCTCTGAGACTTTCCTCTCTTTCTGTGTGTGCTGCAGAATACAGCACATGAAGGAAGTGGAAAAAATGAAAAGAAATAAACATATTTCTCCTCGTTATGCCTCCCCTGGGAAGGCGTACCATTTTGACACATACCCAGGCTTACTGGTATTAGTAAATCTGGAAATGCGCCTAAAATCATGAGTGGGTGCTCGGGAACACCGTCGTTCCAACCACAGAATGCCTTCCCAGGGCAGAGTAATGCAAGCCAGAAACTTGCGCTGCCTTGTGTTACTTCGGATTTACTATGCCACGCAGAACCGCACAAAGTGGCTCTGAGTGGCATAGCAAATCTCACTTAAGGGCTTGCATTGCCCTTGATAATTTTGGCCCATAGTACTGATCGTTCAGCCTAGGAATGCAGTGACTCAAAGGAAAATAAACACCAAATCCAGGAGTAACCTCATTCAAATCCAGTGCCTTCTTCCGTCCCCAACTATCACTGTCTTCAAAAAGTACTTCAACAGAGAACTTTACAAACGAGGTGTGCAAAATCCGTGCAATTTGCTTTCATCCAATTACAAGAACATTTGGAAATATTATTAGAAATTATGCATAATAATACAAAATACAAATCTGGCTCTTGATATATTTTAGCTTGAAAGGGGCACCTTCTTTAGACGTTCAGATGAGGTACGGACTTCTGACGCTCGTTCAGAAATTCTTTTGGCAAATTCGGAAATAACAGCACTCTGATGAGGTGGCGAGTTGGGGGCATGTTTAGGCCTACACAAGTGGCTGGTAAAGGGAGATCAACTAACCATAGCACGAGAGATGCACTGGGAGCTAACTCCTAGTTCCCCCTCAGTAGAGATTTATCTTTGGATATTTATGCTTGTTTTGGGAACTTTCAATGAACCTTGAAAATAACTGTCACAGCTTTTGATTCAGGAATATCAAGAACTTTTTGTTATTTAACATAATAAACTGTCTTTCTGGACTTTGCTCTCTCAGTGGAAAAAAACAGCATTTTCATGTGTGAAATGAAAACAAATTCTTCATGAAGGTAGAAATAAGAATTGTTGACTGACCTTTTTCCTTCCAACTCTCCTTCCCTGCAGTCCCCACCATAACTTCCCTTCCCCCGTTTGGGCAAATCGATTCTCTAATGAAATATGAAAACTCAGAGTTGGTGCTGCCAGAAGGAGGGCATCTTAAGAGCATCGCCTCCAAGAAACTGGGCCTATCAATACCCCAAGCCACATGATTTTCTTTAGAGTTTCATCCTCGCTACCCATTTATTTGACCTTTATAAGGAGTCATTGGGAGACATTCTAATGGATCATGGCATAAATGACCACATAAATTAACACAAGTACTCTGATAACAGCAAGCTTTATTTTTAGAATAAACAGACATATTTGTCACTGGAAAACTCCTAGAGACTAAGGTTGATTACCCCCCTCAAGATCTTAGAAGTAGGCTCCATCTCAATGAACCCATAAAAAAAGATTGTTAAGGGAGTTCAATATATATATGATGGAAAATAAAATAATTTATTCCAAAGTAAGATCTAAAGACATTAGTCCAAACATTGGGTCCTAATTAGAATAGACTATGGCAAAATCCTGTTAACTAGGTTATCTGAGCACATATGGGACCAGAGTGCATAAGGTTCACTGGCATCATTGAAATTTTGAACCACTTTTCACAATTAAATAGATTGTACATTTTGTACCAACATTTGGAGAGATCAACAGGTGCAAATGTTTTTCACTGATCAGTCAGTGAGAATGTCATTTTTACTTCAATTTAATCAGGGTAAACTGCTTCTGTCAATTACTCTTCAATATGGTACCTAATGTTCAAGAATTGCATTTAAAACTTTTACAAAAAAGGCAAAACTTTAAGGCCACTCTTGCCAGTGAACACCTTGTATTTAGAAGAAAGGGGTTTTGATAAAATTCAGAACTATTAATGAACAACTACTATGCTAGTTAAAATTACAAAACCTGCTAGATAGTGATAACTTTATTATATGGTTTAATGTCTCCTTTCTTTTATTTGGACTTACATTATCTGAACCTGTTGGTTTGAATCTGACTCTTTTTTTTGGGGGGGCTGCATTTTGTTTATTGAGCAAAATCGAACAGCAGCACAAAAACAAGCAAGATTGACACAGTACTGATAGAATAGAATAAAATGACATAGTGCGTTTTGCTAGAACTCAAATCGCAGCAATAAGTATGGATGTAGAGCCAACTACTAAGAATGTGTGATACCAGCAATACTATCAATCGTCCAGAATTATACATTACTAATAAGGCAAGTAAAATCTCATAGTGGCTGTTACCCTGCACACAATCGAAATAGCAAATATCATATCAATAATTCAGATTTATACAGTACAAAGAAAACAAATAGTGTCAGTGCATATTACAAAAAGCGACAGACAAAAACATTTAACACCGAACCAATGTAAATAAAAATAGCAGGTATCATATTCATAATCCAGAATGGTACAGTACTAATGAGGTAAATGAAGTGTCATAATGCATATTTCACTTTTTATCAAGGGGAGCAAAATACAAAATACCAAAACAGTTAATTATCTAGGAATCCAGTTCTCCTACAAAGGGGACTGGCAGCACCATAGAGTAAGTTGCGATCCAAAATGGCAAGAAACAATAAGGGCCTTTTTAGGTTTGCCTCTAAATTAGGCTCTAAACCTATTAGAGAGCTACTTTTTTTTATATATGGACAAATCAATTTCAGCTGCTTAATTTGGAGCAGGAGTCTGGGGGTGGGGGATAATGGAACGATCCAAACACAAGAAAATAAGTTCCTAAGAAGACTCCTAGCCGTACCCCAATCCACATCAGAAACTATCCTTCATGGCGAACTGGGAGTTGGGTTTGTTTCAGATTTATGAAAAAAACAAAGAACTATTGTTATGGCATTGCGTTCGGTCAAAAGTAGAGACACACTTCACCAGATCTATTATCACAGACTGTATGGGTCTTGATCATTCAAGTAAAATCCATAGGCTGAAGCAAATAAAGCACATCCTGGGAGGGCTTGGCCAGACAGAGGGGGATCTTTGGGCCCACCCGGAGAATATTATTGACTATCCTAAAAAATGCCTTAAGGAGCATATCCTTACAATTCGTAATGAGGATAGGGTCCAGTCGGATCATTCGAAGGCCTCTGTGGTAAGATACCTGCCAATGAATGTTTCAGCCTTGGTGTAAAAGGTAGCTTATGATAATCCATAACACTCACCACAGATTTCTGTTAACTCAATTTCGAATTCTTATTTTCCACCAAATGGTCTCTTTTCCAAGGAATGAAGGGTGGGGCCCTTTAAATAAAAAAATGCCCCTATGATAATCGATCTGACCACGACTTTGCACATTGCACTTTTTTGTACATTTTATCATTCACTGAGAAATCAATATCTTTAACCACTTTTTATGCACAAAAGAATCTTTTATTATCAGGAGGCCGTTCAGTTTTTTGATGAGTTTATGGATAATCTAGTTTGTCATCGGGTAGCCATGTTCCATTCTAAGGTGCTGCGTACTAGGGACTCATTATTTAGCATAGAAAATATACCTTAGTCTATTAGACCACAGTGCCCCATGGAGGATGAACTCTGATTGTGCAAAGTGTAAAATGATTGTACCTTATAATGTTTTATCTGCTTACATCTTAATAGCTTAGTGTCAATATCCTGAACAGGGCAGGCTTCGTTTTATAATTAATCAGGATTATGGTTGTTTTTAATATGGACATCCATTGTACATTTTTAACTTGGTGAATAATTTATTTTCTTTGATATTTTATATGTATTTATATCTTAACATTGTACAATTGTTGTGACGCTTTTATGGTTCTAACATGGTATAAACCGAATGAAGTGTATTGAATCGAATCGCATATGTCACTCCATGCATTGGAAATAGCAAATATCATATCAATAATCCTGATTTATACAGTACTAATGAGAAAATATAGGCATATTAGCAAGACCGGCGATAAAATTATCGCCGTTTTAGCGGCAGGAAACTGCCGCTAAAACGGCGATAATGGGCTTACTAATATGCGTCATAGAATTCCAATAGAAGCCCAGGTTAGATGTGCAGGACATCTAACCTGGGCTTCTATTGGAATTCTATGACGCATATTGCCGCTAAAACGGCGATAATTTTATCGCCGGTCTTGCTAATATGCCCCATAATTTCATAGTGCATACTACAAAAAACCACAAGCATAGACTATTAGCATCAAACCAGTAAATGTCAATATTAATAGGCAGACTATCCCAGCCCACAAGCGAGACAACTGAAAGGCACATTACAGTGCTCCTCTGAGCTGAGATACTAAAGTGCTATCGTGCTATGGCTGCTCGAGCATATAGGGCCCCAGAAACATGACTTATGACATTATGCAAATTGGAAACAGGGAAAATACATGCAGACCCTGGATAGAAACCGTGATAAAGCTGAATTAACCATTTTTTAATTCAAGGGAATATGAACAACCTTAAATTATCTCCAATTATGCTAAAAGCAGGTCGGGCCTGCCTTTTTAACTGAGTCAAGATACTGCCAAGGGACAGTAAATCTCTTTAAACCACCAACCCGTTTTCCATATCCCTCCTCAAACTTTCTGTTCTGATCAGTTTTTCCAACCAATCCAGTATGTTGAGACCTTTCGCGTTCTCCAATTTTGAAGAATCAAAGAGCGAGCAATCGAGAATGCAATTGATACAAACTCCTGCCCCCACTTGCCGCTGCTGGTGCTCTGACTCTGCTTGGAGACCCCAAAAAATACCACACATGCCTCCGGAATTAACTTAGCCTGAAGGCCAAGGCTGATAGCAAAAAAAAAGTTTTCCCCAGAATTGTCTATTTGTGACAAGTTTAAAAAAAAATGGAGCCAGATCCCAGCCCCTGTCTGTTGGCAACAAAAACAATGATCCTCAACCCAGATCTTTTGTGATATTTTCTAAAAAGGTAGTCACCGGTTGATGGACCCTGTAATTGCGCAATAGCTTATACCAATTTCCAACTCCTTGGAGCTTAGACCTTAAAAGTGAACGCATAGCAGGATGGATATCTTGACTAGCTTCCTGGCAGCTATTAATTATGAAATGCGTAATCTGCTGGAAACTAAAAAAGAAACGATTGCACTGATTACCACCACGTGCGAGAAGTTCTTGCCTTACAATGCATTTACCCCTCAGAATAAAATGGCCAAGCTCCTTGGAGCCACAAGAATTCTAAAACCTGATCTCAGTACGTGATATTGTCAATCCAACACAGTGATACTCCTGCAATGTGAGATATGTATAACCCACTGCATTATGATTTAATGCATACATGGCTTTCAACTGACTTCCAAGATCCTGGAGCACCTTGTACCTAGTTTTCTTAGGGAACTTTGCTGTCTTAATAAAAACTGGCAGCTTGGTTTCTGCTTCCTGCATCATTTTTTCAAGAAAAAAAGATCTACTACCTCTCTTCCCTCTAGCGATCTCGCCAATTTATCCAGCAAAGATGCCTCATAGTATGTCTGCACATGAGGGAGCGCCAACCCTCCCTGTAAAATATCTAATTTCAAAACTGAGTATTTCACCCTTGGGGCCTTTATTTCTAAAAAGTGCATCCAAATCCTTAAATAACTATTACAAACATTGATAGGAACATTTGAAAAAAGAAATCTAAGTAATGGTAAAATAGACATTTTGATGAGTGCGGCACTACCGATCACAGTCAGGGGGAGAGATGCCCATCTTTCCAGTAGCCCCCGAATTTTCTTAAACATTCCATTGTAGTTCTGTTGGAATAGCTGAGAGTAGTTATTGGTCACATATATACTTAGATAGCGTACTGGGTGGGCTTTGAGATCAACCTTGCTGCTGCGGGGAAACAGGTAGATCACCAACTGGAGTATTAAACAGGAGCAGCTCTGTTTTATTTTGATTCATTTTATACCCCCCAATCCTCGTAAACTGCTCAATCCGATCCAGAACCCTCTGCACATTCACCTTATTGGGTTTCAAATAAAAAATGATGTAATCTGCAAACAACTTCAATTGAGGCATACCGGAGTCCGGAGCACATATTGCTTCATTATTCCGAATCCTGACAGCTGGAGGCTCAATGAAATATGTACAAAAAATTGGGGATAAAGGACACCCCTGACGGGTTCCTCTATAGATTGCCGCTGTTCCCACGAGGCTGAAATTCACAAAAATCTTTGCTTGAGCCCCTAGGTAAAAATTCTCCAGCATTGAGATAAACTGATTGGGGAAAACAAAATTCTTTAGACTGGAAAACAGCGCCTCCCAGTTAACCAGATCAAATGCTTTCTCTGTATCAGTCACCATTACTGCTGCACTGATCTATTTAACTGAGAAGTAGTCTAATGCCTACATTAAGAAAACAGTGTGTGCAGCCATCAAAAGGGTTGGACACAAACCCACTCTGATCTATGTGGATTCAAGCCTGAGCAGCCGGAATAATACGCATAGCCCATATTTTCATCAATAGCATATAATCAGCATTCAATAGACTAATGGGTCGATATGAATTAACATTACTAGGGCTTTTATCTTTTTTTAAGAAGCTAACAATAGTTGATTCCTTAAAATTAGAGGGAACTTCGCCACTCTCCTTAATAAAATGAAATAGATAAGTTAGGAAACGTGCGAGGTCAGTTATAAATGCTTTATAAAACTCTGTCGGAAAACAGTCATTGCCACACGCCTTTCCACCTGCCATTCTTGCAAGAGCTTCCTGAACCTCTGCCACTGTTATATTGGTGGTGATTTCATTGGCCACAGAATTTGACTGCTGAGGTAGCTTTATGGATCGAAAATACTGACACAAACTAGATTGCGAGATTGAGTACTTGGTTTCATACAGGGTTCTATAAGGCTGCAGAAAAACAAGGGACACATCAGCCTTCTCAGTAACTAAATTTTGGGTGTCTGGATTCGCAAACATCCTTACTATCGTGGCATCTTGCTTAAGCCGGGTACCAGGCCAAAACTTGCTTATCAGTTGTCTTCATATACCCTTTGCTGATATGCTTTAGAGCTATTGATTTCTTCCATTATAGGAAAATCTCTCAAAGTTTGCTTAGCCTTTTCAAGATGGTTCTCTAAAGGTGGCTGTGTACTCAGAGGCCTATTCTTGTTCTGAAGGGATTGATCTACTACGAATTGCAATTCAACTGTTTGGTGTGTACGTAATTTATCTTGGTGAGCTTTCTAAGCAATAATCTGCCCCTGAACTATGACCTTAAAAGCTTCCCACAATGAAAATAAAGAGGTCGCATCCCTATTATCCCCCAAAAATCGCCTCCGCCCGACATCGCCACGGCCATTCCCGACGGATACAAGATCCAGAGGAAGGACCGCCTCGACCGCCCATGAGGGGGCTCGCCATCGCACACAAGAGCTCCCTCCTACTCTCCAGCTGCAGCTCAAGCGACTCCCTCTCCAACACCGAACAGCTCCACCTCCAGATCCAGCCCAGCCCCAGAACCACACTTCGTGGCACCCTTGCTTACAGACCCCCTGGGTCTTGCGCCTCTTTCGCCACCTCCATTGCCGACCTCATCGCACCCCACGCCATCTCCTCCACGGACTAGATACTCATCGGAGACCTGAACTTCCACCCCGACAACAGCAGCGACCCCGACTCCACAGCCCTGCTGGACAACCTCGCCAACCTTGGATTGAAGCAGCTCGTCACCACCCCCACCCACAAAGCCTGACACATCCTCGATCCCATTTTCGCAGGAGGGACCAAAGACCACTTCAGCCACACCTCGCAGCCCCTCTGGACAGACCACCACTGTGTACACTTCTCCTTCAACACCACCACTGCACACAAGCCTGTCCCGCGCCTGCCACGAAGGAACTGGAGCAAGGTCACAGAGGAGCACCTCAGCTCCACCCCCATCCACGACCCCCCCTCCGCCACGACCGACGCCAACTCCGCAGCCAAGGAACTACACCACTGGATCTCCAGCTGCGCAGGCAAGCTTGCACGCCTCCGCCACACTGACAAACGACCTCGGAAGGCCGCCTGGTTCACCACCGACCTCCAAGAAGCCAGACGCTCCTGCAGACATCTTGAAAAACGCTGGAGAAGCAGCAAATCCACCGAGGACCAGAACACCTACAAGAACGCCACGACAGAATACCATCAACTCATCAGAGCCACCAAGAGGACCTTCATCCAAACCAAAATCCTCATCAATGCCAGCAACTCAAAGGAACTCTTCAACATCATCCAACAGTTCACCAAACCCCCCAGTGAAGCCACGGCCGTCCCGCCGTCCCAGGACCTCTGCAACAAGCTTGGCTCCTACTTCCATCTGAAAATCAAAGCCCTCTACGACAACTTCAGCGAACAGACTCCAGAAACCACCCTCCCCCCTGCATTGACAGCCAGCCCACCATCTCCACCTGGACACCGATCACCACCGAAGATACCACCACAACCATGAAGAGCTCACACTGAGGAGCCCCTACGGACCCCTGCCCGCCACACATCTTCCACAGAGCCGCCGCCACCATAGCACCCGAACTACGCCGCACCATCAATGCCTCCTTCGAATCCGGCATCTTCCCTGACAATTGGAAGCAGGCAGAGGTCAAGCCCCTCCTCAAGAAACCCTCAGCTGACCCGAAGGACCTGAAAAACTACCAACCCATCTCTCTCCTTCCCTTCGCAGCCAAAGTCACTGAATCATTCGTCAACGCCCAACTGACTACCTTCATCAAAGAGAACGCCATCCTCGACTCCTCCCAGTCCGGGTTCCGCAGTAACCACAGCACCGAAACCGCCCTCCTCACTGCCACCGACGACATCTGCGTGCTACTCAACCAAGGCCACACCGCAGCCCTCATCCTGCTAGACCTCTCCGCAGCCTTCAACACCATCTCCCACCGCACTCTTGCAGCCAGACTCCATGACGCCGGCATACGGGGAACCACCCTCGACTGGCTTTGCTCCTTCCTCACCGGCAGAACCCAAAGGATCAGACTCCCACCCTTCTTCTCCCAACCCACAGAGATAAACTGCGGAGTACCCCAAGGATCTTCACTCAGCCCCATGCTCTTCAACATCTACATGGCCCCCCTCGCCGCCATTGTCAGACAGCATGGGCTCAGTATAGTATCCTACGCCGACGTCACCCAGCTCATCCTCTCCCTCACGAAGAACCCCAAAGACACCAGACTCAGTTTCCAGAAAGGAATGAAAGACGTAGTCGCCTGGATGAGCAACAGTTGCCTAAAGCTCAACTCGGAGAAGACAGAGGTCCTTGTCCTCGGACCCTCCCCCACCACCTGGGACAACACCTGGTGGCCCTCGGAAACCCACCCACCCGATGGACCACACCCGGAACCTCTGCATCATTCTAGACTCCTCCCTCACCATGACTCGCCAAATCAACGCCGTTGCCTCCACCTGCTTGAACTCCCTCCGCATCCTCCGCAAGACCTTCAAGTAGATCCCCCCCGAAGTAAGAAAGACCGCCACCCACGCACTCATAACCAGCAGATTGGACTACAGGAACGCCAGTATCAACAAATCCCTGCTACACACACTCCAGATCATCCAGAACACAGAAGCCAGACTCGTCCTCGGAACCCCACGACATGAGCACATGACCCAGCACCTGCGAGACCTCCACTTGCTCCCCGTCGAGAAGAGAGTGACTTTAAAGCTACTTACTCACGCATACAAATCCCTCCACAACATCGGACCCAAATACCTCAAAGAAAGAGTCTCATTCCATGTACCCAAAAGAAACCTACGCTCCGCCGACCTCGCCCTAGCAGAGACCCCGCGCATCGGCAGAACCAGAGCAGGTGGAAGAGCTTTCTCCTATGTCGCGGCCAAGGCCTGGAACGAGCTCCCAGCCAACATCAGACACTCCCCTACCCTGCACACCTTCAGGAAAAGCCTCAAGACCTGGCTTTTTGGCTGCGCTGGCGCTGCACCCCCCCCCCAGCGCCTTGAGACCCTCACGGATGAGTAGTGCACTTTAAAAAAAACCCTGATTGATTGATTGAACAATTAATTTCCTCATTTCAAGAAGACATTCTTGATTGGAGAGTAGGAATCGATCCAGCTGCCACCTAGGCCTTTCCCTCCTTATTGTTTCCAACTCTACCATGAAAGAGACCAGCCAGTGGTCAGAGAAGGCATTTACGCTCAATATCCGAGCCAACCCTTTTAATTGATTGGGAAATAAGAACAAAATCCAAATGAGAAGCAGTATGAAAACGATGTGAAAAGCATGTGTACTGTAAAATGCCTGGAGGATCAGAACACCATGGATCAATTCATTGAAAATCCTACTTCAAAGTATCAATCACTCTCTTAGTTTGGGGGTTCAATTGCTTCTTAGATTTATTGGATGTATCCAATGCCAAATCCTGAAAACAATTAAAATCCCCTCCTGGAATTAGCAGTCCTGCTGCCCCCATAGCCATATTGTAAATCTGCAGTAATGGACCTACGTCATCGGTAACTGGGGCATAGTAGTTGACTAGATTCAGAGGGGTTTCATTAGCAACTACCTTAAGCCATAGCCACCTATCATGTGGATCCCTGATTACTTTGCTTGCCAGTCAATCAACCCTCTCTCCCCCAAAATAGCCAAACCCCTTACTGCAAGCCCTGTCAAAGCAAAGTAGGCATAGGGATGTTGCTTCCGGATAAAAATATTTGGGGAATTGTTCTTTAGATGGGTCTTCCGTAAAAATAAAACCTCGAGGGAGAAAGATGTCAACCACCTAATCAGCCTCCCAAATTTACGCTTATTTGCAATGCCATTGACAATGCAAGAGATAAGCTTAACCTTGAGCCCCATTATATAGATTCCCTTTTCCTAGCTAATGCAGCTTTCATGTCACTAACCAACAGTACTCCAAATCCTGTTACGATTCTGCTCATTTTAACGACAAGTGCTCCCTCCACCCCTGACTCCAACCGGAAAAAACCCACACAAGTGACCCACAAAAAACCCCATCCCTGCGAGGGAGGAATGTCCACATTACCCCCCTCGCAACTCTTGCAGCAATATGGGGGGCCATGGAGTTGCACTCTGGTGCGCATGTGACCCCCCAGCAGCACCCGCCCTCGCCGACCATAGACCATCAACATCATTGCATGGAAAAAAAAACATTCATTATTGATTAGAGATTTTCTGAAGGAACTGCTGAGCCTCTACAAGACTAGTAACCTGACATAATTTCCCTTTTACCAGCACCTTCAATTTAGACACTTATGCTATGGACGCTTGGGCACCCTGAGTCCTAAACAAGTCTAGCATTTCTACAAAGGCTTTATGATGACGAGCCGCTGACACTGACATATCTATGAAAATACAACAGTGAGGTTATCTCCGGGGGAGAAAACTATTTTTTCTCAAATGCTTTAGCCAAGATATGTTCCTTTACTCAGTAATCTGAGAAATTGACCAGGATAGTGCGTGGAAATTTCGAGCTGGGAAGATGTTGGGCTGGAGCATGATGAGCCCTTGTTATGGTTAGATCCCCCGAGTGTTCAGACAGCGAATAGCACTCGTTACTTAGCATGCGTTTAGTACGCATGCCATTACAACGCGGTCGTTAGAACGACCGCGTTGTTAGTTCGCATACCTTTACTACGCAATTCTGAACAACGAATTGCAGTAGGGGGCGCTGGATGTTGGAATAGTATAATTTACTATTCCAACTCCAGTCTATGCGGACACCAGGGAAGGTGTTGGATTTTAAATCCAACACCTTCTCTCCCCTAACGCAAGTCGTTGTTCCGACTTGCGTAGTAAAGGTATGCGAACTAACAACGCGGTCGTTGTAACGACCGCGTTGTAATGGCATGCGAAGTATCGCATGCGAAGTAAACGCTGTATACCTCAGACAGCACATGAGTCTTGATAAATAAATCCATCATTTGGGAACCTGTTGACCCTCACTACCCTCCGGCACCCCTACTATGCACAAGTTAGTATGTTGTGAGTGGTTTTCAAGCTCCTCAATCTTAGTTTCCAAAAAAGGAGCTTTGTTTTCAAAGCTGGCTGACTTCTTCCTACATAGTAGTGACATGATCTTCCAGTCCAGAAATTCTGAACTCGTCCTCCTTCAGTCTCTCTGGGAGTTGTAACATAGTTTCTTCAATTATAGACAGTCTCTCATGCAAGGCTGCTATTTCGATTGCCTGTGAGACCTTGAACTACTGTATCTAATACAGAATAATGTTGAGCACGCTTTTGACGTGTCCACCGCTACCTGCATCTCTCCTGTACTCCTGTTGATGATCCGGCTGCTGTTGCCTCTGCTCCTCCAGGGGTCAGAGGGCCACCACTGTCTCAGATTGCAGCTGGTCATGTATATCACTGTTAAGTACTGCACTCGAGGGTAGTGAAGCATGCGAAGCAACAAGCTTGACCTGAACAGAGCACAAGCTTATCGTATATGCGGGGGTCTGCACTACTGGCGAAGCGCCTGCAGCGGTGAACTGAGATGATGCCATGAGGACGGAAGCAGCTGATTTCCCCTTTACAAACAAGGGGTACTCTTTTGTGTTACCCCGATTCGAATCCGTCTCTGTAGTTATCCTCGCCTCATTATTCCGAGCTCGGTATTCGATCTTTAAAGAAGTGTCAATTGAGCATTCAGCAACCTGCTCAGATGTTACGTTTCCAGCCCCTATCACACTTCCCTTCTGGATACTAAACGGATTCTCCTCTAAACTCGCAGAACTCGTTGGCATCTTAGACTCCATTCTCAACTGAAGTCTGCAGTTCGCCTGGGCAGTAGCTGATTTTACTTGCGTGGCACGTCTATTTGCCCTCTGAGCCAAAGTTGGAGAAGAGTCCAAATATCTGGCTATATTCACTACCTTAAAATGCTGCTTTCTCATATTTTTAAGGAGCTTTGTGCCATATTTGATTCAGAATTTCTTTTTTCTTTCCCTATTGCTTCCAACGTAAGTTTAGCCTCAGAAACTCCTCAAGTCCATCAAAATCCAAGTCCGTCTCAGCTATTGCTCGAACGCACAAACAAGAGGGTCGAATTGGGGGAGGTACACGCTCATAGGTTTCACAACTCCGGCAAGCAATTAACAAAATGAGAGCAGCCACTACTTTTGCCACACATCCAAAAATGCTAACCCACCCCGACTCATCTCGGCCGGCAGCACTCACCTCTGTCGACGTAGCAAAGCTGTTCCCAAAATGAAGGCACACAGAGCCCTTTCTTGTTGCTCACGGTTGACCTAGCAATCCTCAAGTGGACGAGCTCATGTGGGCTCTGATGTTTCTACATATAGCTGCCTCCCACTTTCTATAGCCTAAATCGAGGGAGTCTCACAAGAGAGTCTCCACAGTAGCCTCCTGCTGCGGCTATGTCTGGACCCGATCTGCAATGATGGTAGGAGATGGGGCAGGTCACGTGTGCTAACGGCGGAGCATGTGAGCTATGCCTGCCCATCCCCACCACTCCCCAGTGCCTCTTGAATCTTACTCTTGTCATATCAACATTACGATTATTATCAAAATGTGAGCAGTTCCTTTCCCTTCCATCTTTTTACTTTTATATTTATTGTCCTCCCATATTAAATATTTTATTCCTACCTTGAGACACTCAACCTTTAATAATCCTTTTGAACAATTAAAAGGCTTATAGATCAATTTAATCTGGTATTTCGAAATGCTATACTATTCACATTACTTTTAATATTTTGATTCTGGTAACATTAATGTCTAGCAGAGTGGTGTTGACATACAATGTACTGTTTATGTTCAACAATTTCTTTTTTAAAGCAATATTAAGTGATGGCAAGTTTACATGATCATGACAGGGTAATTTGAATAATAGATTTGCTCTACCCTTTATTTATTTGGGATCTTGCCTCTTGTCTTGTATATACAGATGTTTTGATAAGGAACAGTGCTGACTGTATTTCTTTTTTGGAACATACTGTAGTATATTAAGTCCCAAACTAGAAGATCTTATTTAGGCATGAAGAGTATAAACAACAAGATGGCGAAGAGAAGACAAATACCTAATAGATCAAAATTCTCACCAGGACACAGTGTGTCAACTCCTCATAAACAAAGGTAGTAATAGGTTAGAAATGAGGCTACTATGTGGGACTACCTAAAAGAAACAGCTATGGCAAGGACTTCATCTTAGTTCTTAGGATTTCAGTTTCAGTGGAAGGCAAGGAGAGCAAGAACAGCAATATGTAGAAAGAGTGTTAGTTATCAGAGAGAAAACTGCATCATTGAGGGCTACAGACATAAATATAATAAATGACAAGCATGGCCTGTAAACTGGAAATACAGGCCAGTTATCATCAAGAAAGTGACATTGTCGGTTGGGATAACGATTATATGCTATTTGATTCAGACTACCATAATTGTGGTTTGCAGTGAAGGATGCGTACTCCAAGTAAATTCATAATGTTGTTATGTCCTTAAAGCACTGAATCACTGGGTAGTAAACAGTTATTCAGGCTTTTACTGTGGTACTGATCTGGACATGATTATCAATCCAAGGAAAGGTTCCTGCATGTGTGCAGCTTCAAAACGAGAGCATTTAGGGCCCGATTCACAAAAGTAATCTGAGACAAAATCCTAACTTTACGACTTTCGGTATTCACAAAGGACATTTAGGAGTAGTAAAGTTAGGATTTTGTCTCAGTAATACTTAAGTTTTGGTCTTAAGTTAAACTTAAGACCAAAACTTAAGTTTAACTGAGACAAAATCCTAACTTTACGACTGTGAATACTGAAAGTCATAAAGTTAGGATTTTGTCTCAGATTACTTTTGTGAATCGGGCCCTTAGTTCCTTTTTGTGAAAGATAGGACACATTTCCAATTGAGGCCCCTTGTGGGCTGGATAACTACAATGCCTCTATGGGCCTTGAAAAGGTAGTAGAGACATACAAATCGGAGTATAGCTTCAGGTCGAGTGTAAGAAGCAGCTTCTGTGAGCTGCATTTCAGTGGCACAAGTTTCCACTTTCTGGGTTCTCCAGGTCACACCTCTCAGATCCTTGAAGCAGACCTGTGGAGTCGAAGCTAGGGTGACCGAACATCAAGGGAATACATACAGTTGTTATCGGAGCTTGTCTGTTCGGCTCTCGCATGGCGGTGAGTAGACTGGATCTTGCGTGGTGCCACTGGAGAAAGCTGTTGTAAAAGAGAAAAAAGAAACACTTACAAGTTTACTTGTAGTCCAATGTGACAATGGGACTTAGATGAATGGAGTGCCCCCTCCCCCCATTACCCAATATTAACTAAGGAAATAAGTATCAGGGCGTGGCTTGCTTTAAGGCATAAAGCTGGCTTAAACACAAAGATCATTCTCACTTTTTCGATCTGACATTTACATGTTAGGACATGGCCGCACACCTACACTAGTCTGGATGCGGACATCGCTTCCCATCATGTAATTGTCCGAAGTGATCCATAATGCATATGTACCAATCTTCTGTTTCGCTTTCCATTGTCTGATCATAAGATTGGGCACGGTGCCAATAGAATGGAATGTTGTGCCTCTCGGCCAGAACTCACCATTTCACAGAATTTCTACATTTTAAGGGTGCCGACTACATTGGCACTCCTCATAGGATGTGAAACTGGGGATCCTATCTTTCTCCAGGCTTCAGGTAAGTTGCTTCAATGTCTAAACTAGGAAACACGATTTGCTTGCAGACCCCAACGTATAAGCATCATCTTCCTGTTTCTCTCTTTTTCCTTCTTAACAGACTGTTTAAGGGCTGCTCCCCATAAACCAAATGCTACTGTATTTGACCTAATATTACTATTTTCTTTTTAATGTAGGACTATGTTTATTGGCAAGTACACATACATAAAATTACGAACTCTAGGGTTGACTGCATGGTGTTTTAACACCTCTCACATATACTATGTTTTTGAAATGCAGAATCTGGTCTACCATGTGTGTGGCTGTGCCCACTTTGACACCAGCATCCATGTCTGAGATGCTTAGTTTTGGCTTCCTACATGTTGATACTAACATAGAGACATTATGTCATGCGATTTTTTCATTTCCAAGCCTTTTTCAGTCTTTTTTGGGCAAAAAACCAGACCTAAATTTCAAAGCGGCGGGAGACGTATTGGCTGTTGGCTATTGGACACACACCTATTGCTATTCTTACACATGTGAGATGCATTTCTTATCCTGTGCAAATATATGCAGATACGAAACTGACAAAATGATTTCTGACACTGATGAAACTCTTTACACTAACAAGAAATTTTTCTTAAAGAAAGCTTAGTGATTTTAAGTGTAGTTTGTGATTAGGAATGTGCTTACTCTTTTGTGGGTGGGTGTTTCTACTTGAATGTCTGCCCCTAAGCACCTTTCACCGCCTTCCTAAACCTCTCCCATTTTGTTGTAAGTATTGCCAATTTTCCAAATACACCCCGTCCCTCCCACACTTGCTACCAAAAAGTAGACCTGCGTGTGCAGAAATCTCCACACACGTGACTGAGATTTTGGTAAAGAAAAGATAGAAGTGGAGGAGGTAGTAATATCCTTTTGTAGTACTTGAGTAGTACTACTATAGTCCTACTTCATGTACTACAAAAAGCAGTTTGTGAATAGGGCCCTTATTATTCTCGTTTGGTTGTGTCCATACTGAACTTGCTGTATCTCTTTCTCCTGTTGTGTGTGTAGGACCCACCTTCATCAGTATAATGTAAAATGTTTGGGAATTAGGGCATCCTGCAAAATCTAGTGAGTGTCATTATGATTCATGCACCTTTTATTTATAGAATGTCCTAGGCTGAACGAACAACCCCCCTGAAGGCAATGGTAGACTGGGAGCTAAAAGCAGCCTTAGAAAAGGTGTTGACACTAGCCCTATATTGTATTGTATATATTAAACAGTAATATACATTTTACTATACGTGCGATCTTTTTACTATTCTTTAATATTATTTAAACATTAAAAATGAGTATATTGATTAACTCATTATTTAGTACACATTTAAATCATCATCATCATCAAAATATCTTTATTCGGTTTCATTTTGATAAAACCATAAAAGCACAATATGTAAAACATCATAAAAGAATTGGTATAGTACAATATATACAAACACAAAGCAAACCAAATGTGGACAAATTGGCAATTCATTCTTTAGGTGTTCATGGACAGCACAGGTCCAAAATTCATACAACTACAAATCACAACTGTTAAGAATACTAGATTAAAACGTTATAAATAGTGCAATAAAACCATTAAATGAATCTACAAGCTATTTGCTACCCAAATACATGAAACCAGGGATAGTTATGAAAAATCAGCCAATTAGTCGCAACTCGCCCTGAGCCTAATGGCGGATTTTAGGAAACTTAATACATGGAATACGACATTGCCAGTCAGCATCTGGAGGAATATATAAGCACGCCGAACTTGGTTAAAATTGGCCTGTTTCAGAATGGGAATTAAAAAAGATTTTCTAGGGGTGTCATAAAATGGGCAAAACATTGCAAAATGTACCATGTCCTGTGGAGATGAACCATCGCAGCCGCAGGGCAAAAAGGATTGTCCTCTATTTGACCCCCTTGGATATGTGAGAAGTAGATAAAAAAGGTCAAGCCGAAATCTAGTCAGAAGGAACCGGTCATAGGAGTTCACGAGGCCCAGTAAGTACGGCTCTGCCTTCACTGTGGTCCTTAATATCACAAAGCGACGTACGCTGGGCTTCGTGAGCTCCCGCTCTTCCCTTATCGTAGTCTGACGGATACTAAACACTGTCTTGAGGAGCGCTAAATCTTCCTTTCGCGTTCCATCGGGGTTAGAGAAAAGATCTCTTCTTCCCAAGCCCGTAAGATTCCTTTCGATGTAATTAAGCCATGGAACCTTAGATGCATAATCCAGGGCCAGGCAGTCTTTAAGGATTGCCTTATTTAGTGAATCCCCCTTCTTGACCCATATTTTTAACCAGAGGGACACCGGGCAAAAAAGCTATCAGGTCTGTAATATATGGCATTCCTAGCTCTTCATGGACGATAAAAGATGGAATACCCTGGGGAACAGATAGCATTCATCTCATGAATTTATTTTCTGCTACCTGAATGTCCTTCGTGTCCACACATCCCCAGATTTCACTACCAGAGAGAGCCTTAGACAAAGACTTGGCCTTATAGAGCTCCAGAAGAGCCCCAACTGGTCTTTTCCCCAGTCTAACTGCAAAGTTAAAAATTGCGGCGGTCTCCCTGTTGAGGTCATTACTCTTGTGTATAAGTTGTGGGGCCCAATTCAATCAATCAATCAATCAATCAATCATGTCACTTATAAAGCGCACTACATACCCGCGAGGGTCTCAAGGCGCTGGGGGAAGAGGGGGGTGGTGCTGCTACTGATCGAAGAGCCAGGTCTTGAGGAGTCTTCTGAAGGCCAGTAGGTCTTGGGTCTGTCGGAGGTTGGTGGGGAGGGTGTTCCAGGTCTTGGCGGCGAGGTGGGAGAAGGATCTGCCGCCGGCGGTCGTTTTCCGGATGCGGGGGACTGTGGCGAGGGCGAGGCTGGTCGAGCGGAGCTGGTGGGTGGGGGTGTAGAAGCTGAGTCGTCTGTTGAGGTAGGCTGGTCCGGAGTTGTGGAGTGCTTTGTGTGCGTGGGTGAGGAGCTTGAAGGTTATCCTCTTGTTGACAGGGAGCCAGTGCAGGTCTCTCAGGTGGGGTGTGATGTGGCTGCGTCGGGGGATGTCGAGGATAAGACGTGCAGAGGCGTTCTGGATGCGTTGCAGCCGTCTCAGGAGCTTAGCCGTCGTTCCTGCGTAGAGGGCGTTTCCGTAGTCCAGCCTGCTGGTGACGAGGGCCTGGGTGACTGTTTTTCTTGTTTCGGTGGGGATCCACTTGAAGAGCCCTGCGGAGCATTCGGAGGATGTTGAAGCAGGATGAGGAAACGGCGTTGACCTGCTTAGTCATGGAGAGGGTGGGGTCGAGGATGACCCCTAGGTTGCGTACGTGGTCGGTGGGTGGCGGGGCTGTTCCCAGTGATGTTGGCCACCAGGAGTCGTCCCAGGCTGAAGGGTTGGAACCAAGGATGAGGACCTCCGTCTTGTCCGAGTTCAGCTTCAGGCGGCTGGTCCTCATCCATTCGGCGACAGCCTTCATTCCATCGTGGAGGTGGGCTTTGGCGGTGTGAGGGTCTTTGGTGAGGGAGAGGATCAGCTGGGTGTCGTCGGCGTAGGAGATGATGTTGAGGTTGTGCTGTCGGGCGACGTGGGCGAGGGGTGCCATGTAGATGTTGAACAGCGTTGGGCTGAGGGAGGAGCCTTGGGGTACGCCGCAGATGATCTTGGTGGCCTTGGATCGGAAGGGGGCGAGGCGGACGCTTTGTGTTCTGCCGGAAAGGAAGGATGTGGTCCAGTCCAGGGCCTCTCTTGGATCCCGGCGTCGTGAAGGCGTGTTCGTAGTGTGTGGTGGCAGACCGTGTCGAAGGCGGCTGATAGGTCCAGGAGGATGAGGGCTGCTGTTTCTCCGTTGTCTAGCAGGGTCCTGATGTCATCGGTGGCGGCGATGAGGGCGGTTTCGGTGCTGTGGTTGCTGCGGAAGCCGGACTGGGAAGGGTCCAGGATGTTGTTCTCCACGAGGTAGCGGGTCAGTTGTTTGTTGACGATTTTCTCGGTGACCTTCGCGGGGAACGGGAGCAGAGAGATGGGTCGGAAGTTCTTGAGGTCCTTGGGGTCTGCCTTGGGTTTCTTGAGTAAGGCGGTGATCTCGGCGTGCTTCCAGCTTTCCGGGAAGGTTGCTGTCTCGAAGGAGATGTTGATTATTTTCCGGAGATGGGGCGCGATGGCTGTACTGGCTTTGTTGAAGATGTGGTGAGGGCACGGGTCTAGCGGTGAACCGGAGTGGATGGTGTTCATGATCTCGCTGGTGTCCTCGTCGTTGATGTTGGTCCAGGAGAGCAGGCAGTTGGTGGTTGTGGGGGCAGTGGTCTCGGTGGTTGCCGGGGCGGTCGTGGTGTTGAAGCTGTCGTGGATGTCGGCGATTTTGCGGTGGAAGGAGGTGGCCAGTGAGTCGCATAGGTCTTGCGACGGCTGGATGTCGTTGGTGTTGGAGCTGGGGTTGGAGAGTTCCTTCACGATGTTGAAGAGCTCTTTGCTGTTGTGTGCGTTGTTGTCTAGGCGGTCTTTGAGTGAGGCCCTTTGGCGGATCTGATGAGGTGATGGTGATTGCGGGTGGCGCTCTTGTGGGCGGCGTAGCTGTCCGCTGTCCGTTCGTGGAGCCAGATCTTCTCCAGTTTTCGGCATGTTCGTTTGGAGGCCTGGAGGTCTTCGGTGAACCAGGTGGCTTTCTTGCTGGTGTGGCTGTTGGGCGGATTCTTGAGCGGGGCGAGGGTGTTGGCGCAGTCGTCGATCCACTGTCTGAGGTTGCGGGCGGCGGTGTCGGGGTCGGAGGGCTCGGCGGGTGGGCTCAGGGCAAGGGTTGTGGTTAGCTGGTCTTCCGTGACTCTTTGAAATTTCCAGCAGCGGCGAGGCATTTGTTCGGTGCGGTGGTGCGTGGTGGGCTTCCTGTAGGTGAAGTGGATGCAGTGGTGGTCAGTCCAGTGGGGTTCGGAGGTGTGGTTGAAGGAGACGTGTGGGCTTGCGGAAAAGATGGAGTCTAGCGTGTGGCCGGCGGCGTGGGTGGGTGTAGTCACGAGCTGTCTGAGTCCGAGGGTGGCGAGGTTGTCGATCAGGGTGGTGGAGTTGGTGTCCTTGTTGTTCTCGAGGTGGAAGTTCAGGTCCCCGAGGAGGATGTAGTCCGTGGAGGCGATGGCGTGTGTGCTGACGAAGTCAGCGATGGAATCGCTGAACTGTGGTCGGGGTCCGGGGGTCTGTAGATGAGGGTTCCTCTGAGGGTGGTGTTGGGATCGGTGTGGATCTGGAAGTGCATGTGTTCGGCGGTGCTGAGGGTGTCGTCGGTGTTGGTTGAGACTCTGAGGGTGTTCCTGTGGACGATGGCGATGCCTCCTCCGACTCCGTTGGTGCGGTCCCTGCGGGTGATCTTGTATCTGTCCGGGATGGCAATGGCGATGTCGGGGGCTGAAGCGGGATTCAGCCAGGTCTTCGTCAGGAATGCGACGTCTGGGGAGGTTGAGTCGAGAAGGTCCCAGAGTTCGATGGCGTGTTTGCGGGTGGAGCGGGTGTTGAGGAGGATGCATCTGAGGTAGTTGGGTTCTTTCCTGGGCGGTGGTTTGGCGGGGCGGGTGCTGGCGAAGCTGCAGTTCCGGCAGGTGAAGGGCCCTTGGGTGCGCTTTGGGGTGGCCTGGTAACAGGCGTGATCTTTTCCGGGGTTGAGTGCGTGGAGGGTGCTGGCGTCGCATCGGGCGTCTGTTGATGTGGCGGGCGCGGGGATGCCCGGACCAGGGGGTCTGGTGCTGGGCGCGGCCACGGCGCGGACGGGCGCAGACGGGCTTGCCTTAGGCGCGCCTTCGGCGCGCTAGCGGCGCGGCACGCACAGCGGCCGCCATAAATGGGGAGGTGGGAGGGAGGAGCAGGGAATGGGGCAGCGAATGGGCAGTGAGGGGCGGGGCCGCAGGCGCAGCGGCGGGAAACAGGCACAGAAAGGAAAAAACGATCACAATCAGGGGCAGCAAGGGGGCACAGAAAGGAAAAAAACGATCACAATCAGGGGCAGCAAGGGGGCACAGAAAGGAAAAAACGATCACAATTCATTTTATCATCTATAAGTACCCTCAAATAGGAGAACGTGGATGTTTTTGGGATCGCGGTAGTCCCTACCCTAAAGGTATAAGGTCTGCTAGACCGCACCCCCACCTGCATGACATATGACTTGGTGTTATTTATCCTCAAATCCAAATCTCCCATGAACTGAACAAAAGTGGTTAATAGAGTTTGCAAACCCCTCTCCGTCCTTGCCATTAGGATGGCGTCGTCTGCATATAGCAGAACCGGGAGACCTCGCCTTCCTATCCGGGGGTAATCTGCCTTAGTCTCCAGAAGAGTTTTCTCTAAGTTGTTTATATAAAGGTTAAAAAGGAATGGGGCCAAAATGCAACCCTGTCGAACACCGGCCCTGATAGGGAACGAGCGCGATACTTTCAAACTAGCCGTATAACGCACAACCCCCTTAGTATCACAGTGGAGATCATATAAGAAGGAGTCTATTTCCCTGTCCACCCCTAGGGAGAAAAGGATCTGCCATAATTTACCTCTATTCACGCAATCGAATGTGGAAGAGAGATCCATAAAGGCCAGGAAAATGGTTCCCCTTCGAGCTACTGTATATTTATTAGTTATCAGTAGCAGATTCAGGGATTGGTCAATTGTTATGTTATGTTATGTTGTACAATCTTATAGAGCACACTATCACCACATGGGTATCTTGGCGCTAAGATTTCCTTAAGTTCCAGTGTACACACATATTGCCATACCGGTCAGATGTTTCATAAGCGGTGGCTAGGCTCCATTATACCTTAGGAAAGAGCCAAGTTTTAAGTTTCTTCCTAAAAAGAAGAAGATCTTCTGTTTGTCTAAGATTGGACGGTAGTTCATACCATAGCCGAGCCACTACAGAACTAAATGCTCTTCCTCCGAGCCTGGTCTTTCTGAATCTGGGTGTGCTCACCAAATTGTAGAACGACCAGGGCGAAAACCATATTGGGCGTCCGACAGGATATTATTATCTGTAGCCCAGGTCGATAGCCTACCCAACAGTATCCTCCCTACCACCTTTACCACCGAATCCAACAGGGAGATGGGTCTATAGCAGATGGTACTATCCCTATCCCCCTTTTTAAAAACTGGCACGATGGTGGAAGTCGCCCATGAGTCGGGGGCACCAGACCTGGCGACTGCATTTATTACAGAAGCAAGCACTGGTGCCCAAAACGCTGCATCCGACAGGTAAAGATCGGGAGGAATTCCATCCGGACCTGGGGCCTTATTTCTTGTCATCCCAATAATACCTCGCCTCACCTCCTCCACTGATACTGAAAGAGTTTTGGGAATTCCGCCTAAATCAGGTAAAGGCGGAACTGATGGAGCAAGGACTCACAAATGAGACTTGCTCGGATGCAATCTTCTCATAAGTATTAATGTATTAAACTTGTATTGTTCATACTAACAACTGCACACATGAGTACAAGTAGCAAGGAAGCTTGCTTATGTGTTTTAACTAACAAGTAACGCTTGTCTATTCTAAAATGGCCGCTAAAGCGCGGGAACTTTACTGCGCATGTCTCAACCATATCACGTGGTATGACGTCTTTCTTTGCTTGGTGGGAAACTCTTGCTTCTGCGCAGTGTGCATTAAAATGGCCGCTTTATGTTCTCACGTGCTACAGCTTGCTTTTGAGTTGTAATTAAACTGTGGTATTCTAACGCTACTAATGCGGGATAGAGTTTATAAATAAATGGGAATAGAGTAGAAAGAGTGGGTATACAGTGAAACATTTTATTTGTGATTTTAATATTTTCTTCTTTGACTTTTTATTAGTTCGTAAAATTGGGCCTGGGGTTGGTGAACTGAAAACTCGTGTGACACTGGTTCTGCGCATGCTCCCTGAATGGCTGCCCAGAAAGAAAAGGATGAAGTCAACCTGGACGTCGTCCAAGGCCGTGACCTGATGGCCAATATTGCTGTACCCATGAATGTCCCTACCAATATGCAACAATGTACATGAAGAATGTATAAACTTTGTCATGAGACGGGTGGGAAATAAAGCAAATGTATTAAATGTGATGGGCGGTATTTTAAACAATGGGCTTTAAGAAAAATGAATTAAATCAATATGGTGTGAGGATTAACCCCCTGTCCCTGTCCAATCAGAAGTAGTGGACCCATAGTTTTTGCAACATTAATGGGAATGGGCGTAGAAGGGTATAACAGATATAGAATTTGCTAATTAGTTTAGACTAGATGCTGACAGGAAAAAGCTCCAGACGTACAAGCTGATCGGTTGCAGACTGAACCGCTGTCCAGAGAGGTCCTGAGGTGGGGGCGGCGGAATACCTTAGAAGGAAGACACGGGAGAATTCGAGGAGAAGCGAAGTACCAGAGAGGGGAAACGACGCAGGCGTCGTTGACAGAGAGGTCACCGGTCCTGTCCTGATCCGGGAGGAGGTCTTTGCTCTTCATCCTTCCAGGGTCCTATCTTTCCAACTCCTTGGCCAAGGGGTTTGGTTCTCGCACTTTAGGTAAATATAAATGCAAACCTTAGTTGCGCTGCTGTCTCTATCTTCTCCTTTCCTAAGGGACCGTCATTGATCGATAATTGATTATTATGCTTCATCCTTGATATGCGATTTAAGTATCATGTGGTTCTGTATTTTAATCTGCTAAATCTTTAGATAAATATTTTAAAACTTCTTGACTCAGTGATTATTTCAGAAATTATGAAGTGTATGGAACGTCACTCATTTTAAACTTCCCAATTAGCAAAGGGTCCATTGGTAAGTCATTACTCTTCAATCGGAAAAGTAATTGGTAGCAGGGATTTTTTGATAAAGAGTACCAACTGACCCACCAGCGGAAATTGCTAGCGTAGTATGAATGTATGGGCCCAAGTGAGTATGTTGTGTATGAATGCTTGTTGCTAGTAACCCGCTGGATCAGTTTTCTGGTTATCAGAGGATGGTTGTGCTTTGTTAATTGGGTAATGAGAATTGTAACTTCTATGAACTAACATCCGTTATTGTTTAAAGTTTGTTTTATGTTGTCCAGAAATCCCCGGGGAAAATTGAATAGCGGATGGTAAGTGGAAGCCATACTGCAGTGAGGTTATCTGTCAGGCAGAAATAGTACTGAAAAGTTAAGTAGGGCTATCAGTACTTGTTAGGGACTCTATGCGTGTGAGTAAAAGTAAAGGAATATGCTAGTGAAAATTTGATGTTATATCACCTAGAAAGGGTAACATTGAAGAAGTAACAGGTATTTCTGAAGCTTGTGTGAAGAGTAGACGGAAGGGTTTTACTCGTAGTGTATGTATAGTAAACGGAAAGGTTTTACTAAGTGTGAGAGAAACTATCCTTTTCAATTTAGAGAAACTGGCACGATAGCGAATGTTTTATGTTGTTACTGAATTTTAATAAAAGGCGTAGAGAAAATAAAGTTTTGCGTACGATTTTGTAGAAGGGAGGGTCAGCTACCGGAGAGGAAGCTGACGTCACAAAACGCCGCGCTGGGATTGGTTGAAACCGCGGGCATAGAACGACTCTTGTAAAGGAGGGGTCAGTAGTCTGGAGTAGTACTGACGTCACAGGTACCGCGCTGGGATTGGTTGAAACAGTGAGGGACAGAGAAACGCAGATTGTAAAGGAGGGGTTGGCAGATAAACGTCACAAAAAGGCCGCGCTAGGATTGGTTCAGAGACAAAAGTTAGCCGGCATCTGATTGGTAGTTACCATAGAAGCTGAAATCCTAGTGGACAGTGGAGATTGTATGTTAAAACGTGATCCGACTTTAATAGGAGTTCGTCCGGATAGGAGATTCCTAGGCTTTGCCGAATATAATTTTATACATCGAGATTTGCCAAAAATGTACGGAGAGAAGAGGAAAATGTCAGTCCTATAAAAGATTAAGAATTATTTTAAAAAGGATAAACCAATCAAAACTAGGGAAGGAATTATCATTCCACCAGCTAAAACGCCCGCTTCATTCATGATGATGGAGAGAGGTTATCATACTTGCGTATGGATAGAAAATTGGATGGAATATACCAAAAATGATGGAATATTAGCTTTTCCCGAGAATGGTACTTTCAATGGGAGAATTCTTCAAAATTTGAGATTAAGAATGAATGACCTAGAACCCAGACCTAGATTAACGCAATACAAAGCCTTAGAAGAGTGGGAAACCGAGGCATTTGAACGTGATCGATCCAGGAGTAATAGGGGTTATCGGGGATTTTTCCCTAGATACCAAAATGAGTCAAGGGACGGTCAAATGAAACAGTGGAGAAGAGCAATGCTTACAGAGGGTCTGTATCCAATATTAATGGCAGAAGAATCATTAGGGAGTAAATGCACAGAAAAGACAAAACACTTGACTAGATTTGGAGATTCCGAAGACGAATTCATGGAAGATATATTAAAGAATCCGCCACCATATCAGGAAGGGACAAGTGGATGCACCCCAAGTGCACCCTTGTTAAGAACACCTTTGGTACCACAAGTATTGCATGGTTCACCAGTTAGTAGAGTACTTCACGATAAAGAAAAGGAAGCGATAGATAAAAATAGAGCAGAATTAATTCAGAAAGTAACACAATTGAGTATTCATCCTGATTCATTGACCATACCTGTAACAATTGGTCCAGTGGTTCCCTTATATGGTGACAAAGTAACTTATCCCAAACCTCTAGTTATGCCTACACCTGTGAATGTTCCTAAACCTGAAGCAGTAGTAATGGTTGAGGATCACTTTAGTGATTGCGAGTCTATGATTTCATTAATGGACTTGCCCATTCGAGATTCTGTAAATAGTACTCCCAGAAGAGTAACACCTGGTTGCTCCAAAGATGTAAACATAATAACTTCATCAGGAACGAAAAGTGCCACAGTAGTTACACCAGAAGACTTAGAAAGATGGGCACAAGGATCAGACAAACAGAGTTCACCCCCAAAGATCATGGACATTTACAAATTAAAGGTCGAGTTAGAAGAAATGATAGCAGGAAATGTAGGGGTAGATCGCCTAAATACTTACGATGAAGAAGAATTATTGTTCGTATGCAGAAGCATCACAAGAAATGTAAAAATATTTCATGAGAAATTATCAGATTTAGCTCAACAGATGGGAATTGAAATAGGGAAGTCAAAAGTATTACAAAAACCCTATAGAGCAGATTTTTCAGATAAGGATTTGGAAAACATGAATGCCTCTGGAAGAAAATTACAAGTAAAGGAATTAATGACAGTCTTGCAGAAATGGGGAGAACTAGATAAATGGAAGGTTAGATGGACAAAGAAAAAGGAAGAGGCCCGATACAGTAGAACAACTTCTGAATATTTAATGAAGGAAACAGGGAAAGGAGATCAAATGTACCCGATGCGAGAAGTTCCAGGAGGGGGATATGTACATGTCCCATGGAGCAGACAGGATATTTTGTCATTTACGAATGATTTTCCAAAGTTGAGGGAAAAGCCAATTGAATGGTACAAGCAGGTTGAGAGGTTTGTGAAGGTGTCAAAGGTATTGTTGAAAGACTTGGATGGTTTGTTCGACATAGTGGTACCTGCCGATTTGTGGACAGATTGCAAAATCACAGTTGATTGGCCCAGTGAAGAGTATCCTAGAGATCCAAAGACAGGTGCCCCGTCGAGTGATGTCATGAAAAAGTATCAGTAGGTGATAACTTACCTGAAAGGGAAAATACCACCAAAAGAAACAGACTGGGTGAAAATAGACAGGACTACCCAAGAAGCCAGTGAATCGGTACACGCCTACTATGAGCGTTTATTGCAGGTATTTAAGCAGTATAGTGGATTTGAGGACATTGGAGATAAAAACATGAGTCAGTTTGTTTACCGATTTGTTTACGGTCTGAAGCCAGAGATTTGTCAGATGATTAAGCAGCATATGTTATGTTGGCAAGGGAAGCCAATAGATGAAATCTTGAAATATGCAAAATATTGTGGAGATGACATTGAGGATAGGCACAAGAAATTGCAAGAAAAAGTGATGTGGGCTCAGGTAAAGATGGCTGAGAAACAGGGAATTAACTTGGATAATCCGAGTGATAATCAGGGAAAAGATTCTGGAACGAATGGTGACACTGGGAATGGAGGAAAAGTGAGAGGACGAATGAGCAGAGAAGAGGCTAAAAAGAAGTTTCCTTGTCACGGGTGCGGAAAATTGGGGCATTGGAAGGATGAATGTAAAAAGATTCGGAATAATAATGGCCCAAATCAAAATTTAAATCCACAGACGCAGAATGACTCACAGCAGGGTGTAAATCCTCAGAGTCAGTTGCCACCTGCACCTATACAGGGTAATGTAAGCAGAGCAAAGCACGGTACAGACGTCGGATATCAAGGAGGAAGTGGTAAGAATGATTATGTAACCTCACAATTTCTTTTGCAGGACGACTTTTGTACCTATAGCCAATGACGGTGCCTAGGAGAGGGGGAGAAGGAGTGCGTACTTGGTGCATCCTTACCGGTAGATCAGTCAGGTCCATATGTTGAAGGGAATGTGAAAGGTAATGATATTACTTTCCTTTTGGATACTGGTGCTACCAGGTCTACTGTGAGAACAGCAGACATCCCAGACCTTCCTCTCTCTGGAGAAGCTATCCAAGTTGTGGGGGTGGCTAATCAGAAGATTAGAACACCTCTTACCGAACCAATGGAAGTAAAAATCGGAAACTTTAGAGAAATGCATCAATTTGTAGTGTGTGATTCCAGTCCAGTAAATTTATTGGGCCGAGATTTGTTATGCAAAATGAATTGCACAATTTTCTGCACGCCGGATGGTGTGGCAGTTCAGACCCCAGATGAAGACCATGTATATAAATTTATGATTGCAAAGCAAGGTACAGAAGTAGATGAGATGTTTTCTTTGATAACAAAAGACGAGTTACCAGAAGAACTGAAAACTACAGTGAATTCCATGGTATGGGATTTCACGGGAAAGGAAGTAGGACTTATGGCCAAAATAGACCCAGTTAAGATTACTGTAAAAGAAGGTGCGATTTTCCCAAACACCAGACAGTACAAAATGAGTGCAGAAGTAAAAGCAGGAGTCATTGAAGAAATAAACAGAATGGTAAAACAGGGAATACTAAAAGAGGTAATGAGTAGCCCTTGTAACTCACCAATCATGGGTCTGAAGAAACCTAGTGGAAAATATAGGATTGTTCAAGACCTACGCAAAATAAACAAGATTGTGGAACCCTGTTGTCCTATAGTGCCAAATCCTGCTGTAATTCTATACCAGATTCCTTGGAGTGCAGGATGGTTTACTGTGATTGATTTATGCCAAGCATTCTTTTCGATACCCTTGCATCCAGATAGCCAGTATCTATTTTCATTTAAATTTGAGAACAAGGTCTATGTATGGAATCGTGTTCCTCAGGGGTACACGGAAAGTCCTTCCATCTTCAATCAAATATTGAAAAAGTGCCTAGAGAAACTAGTGATGCCAGGAAGCTCAGTCTTAGTGCAGTATATAGACGACTTACTAGTGGCATCTAACACCAGAGAGGACTGTGTTGTTGACACCATTGCATTATTAAATCATTTAGCTGAAGAAGGGCATAAAGTTTCACCTGAAAAATTGCAGTTCTGTACAACAGCAGTTAAGTATCTAGGACACCAGATTGAGAGGGGCAAAAGGAGAATAACAGCTGAAAGAATAAAATTAATAAAGAAAATGCAAATGCCTGTCTCTCAACGAGAAGTGAGAATGTTCCTTGGAATAGTAGGGTATTGTCGACAATGGATACTAGGATTTTCACTGTTAGCAAAGCCCTTAATTCAAATGACGAAAAAGAAGGCAAAGGACCCAGTTGAGTGGGATGATGAGAGCGTAGGAGCTTTTGTAAAATTAAGAAATGCTTTATGTGCAGCACCTGCCCTAGGCATGCCTGATTATAAAAGAAAATTCGCATTATTCTGCCATGAAAGAGAAAATTGTGCACTTTCAGTCTTAACCCAGAGACATGGTTTAGACAGACGTCCTATAGCATATTTTTCTGCTACATTGGACCCAGTGGCAGCCGCGTTGCCAGGCTGCTTAAAAGCAGTGGCGGCTACCTGTTTGAGCATTGAACAAAGTGAGTCAATTGTAATGGGACACCCTGTAAAAGTGTTCGTTCCACATGCGGTTGTGATTTTGTTGACAAGAACCCGAACTCAGCATCTTACTCCTAGTCGGCTGACTAAATATGAAAGAATAATACTGGGTGCTGAAAATGTGACCATTGTAAGGTGCACAATAGTAAATCCAGCTACCTTACTACCAGACCCATATCATGAAGAAGTTAAAGATGACGAAGAGGAACATGATTGTTTACAAGTCACAGAGTTGTGCACGAAACCACGTCCTGATATTCAGGAACTACCCCTCAGGAAGCCAGACAGGGAGCTGTTTGTTGATGGTTCATGCCAAAGGCATGAAGATGGAAAACTAACTGCAGCATATGCAGTGTGTGAACTAACTGGAATAGTCGAAGCATCCTATTTACCGGGAGTCAAATCTGCACAAATAGCTGAATTGATTGCATTGATAAAGGCTTGCAAAATTGGGAGGAATCAAAAAGTAACTATATTTACAGATAGCCAATATGGTTACGGGGTTGTGCATGATTTTGGCCAACTATGGATGCAGAGGGATTTCATGACTTCTTCAGGATCCCCCATTAAAAATGGACAGTTTGTAAAAGAACTATTGGAGGCAATACAATCACCAAAAGAATTGGCTGTGGTGAAATGTGCCGCACACCAGTCAGGAGATGACTGGGTGGTAGTCGGCAACAGATAAGCAGATCTTGTGGCTCAACATTGTGCCAAAAACAGATTGTCAGTAAATAAAAGGGTGGAAAGAATGGGAATCAGCTGCCAACTTATGCTGTATGCACCTCCTGAAACATGGAATGATGTAAAACGATTGCAAGATGATGCTGATGAGAGTGAAAGAAGTACATGGATTAAAATGGGATGTTCTCAAAAGGCAGATGATGATGTATGGATTTGTGCCGATGGCAGACCAGTCATGCCTGATTGTCTGCTTTCACAAATGGCCAGGATGTATCATGGAGACACACACGTAGGGAGAGATGCAATGATTAGGCTCTTTAGACAAAATTGGTACAATCCAAGGTTTAGGGCGGTAGCAGAGAGTCTTTGTCAGAGATGTTTAACTTGCCAAATGCATAATCCAGGAAGAAAAACAGTAATTGGGTTTGGAAAAATTGGAAAGGCGGAGGGTCCATTTATGAGATTGCAACTTGATTTCATTCAGTTACCACCATGTAGAGGGCTGAAATATGTACTAGTCATAGTGTGTCTGTTTTCAAAGTGGGTGGAGGCATACCCTACTAGGAGGAATGACAGTATTACAGTCGCAAAGTTGTTGCTACGTGAACTCATTCCTAGATTTGGTTTTCCAGTAACTTTGGAATCAGATAGAGGAAAGCATTTTAACAGTGAAGTGATTAAGATAATCTGTGAAGCATTCCAAATTGAGCAAAAATTGCACTGTGCATATCGTCCAGAGGCTTCTGGAGTGGTTGAACAAATGAATGGCATGATAAAATCCAGACTGGGAAAAATGTGTGCATCAACATCATTAGATTGGCCAGATGCATTGCCTCTTGTTTTAATGGGACTCAGAAGCATTCCTGATAGAAACACCGGATTGAGTCCGCACGAGATAATGATGGGAAGAGCAATGAGACAAGCACATGTTCCCACAAATAAACTGCTGAATATATCTGATGATATGGTTCTGGATTATTGCAAAGGATTGGCTGACCTAGTGCGTTCTGTCTCTCACCAGGTTGGAGAAGACGCAGTTTCCAGGCAGCCTGAACAAGAACATGATCTGAGTCCCGGAGACTGGGTGGTAGTGAAGAATCACACCAGAGAAACGTGTCTATCACCTAGGTGGGGCGAACCTTGTCAGGTCATACTGGTCACAAACACAGCAGTGAAGTGTGCAGGATTTCCTAATTGGATTCATGTAAGCCACACCAAAAGAGTACCAGATCCTGAAGAAGAAAATACTCAGACAGTATCGATTGCTGAGGAAGCTGAAGGTTGCCCAGCTGAAGAATCTCAGGAACAAGATTCGAAGGAAGCTGAAGAAGAACAACCGAGCACAAGTCAGGACTGGATACCGGTGGTGGAAATTCCTGAAGTTTACCACAGAACAAGAAGTCAAGTAAATTTAGAAGAAATTGAAGAAGATCAGATAGGTGAAGAAGAAGCAGCTCAGGAAGGAGAAGAAGAGATAATAAGAGAACCTGAGCAGGAACAGATAGGGAGAGGAAACTGGGCTCAAATTAAAGAAGAACCAACAGATTTTGAGCAGGGACAGACAGGTCTAGAAGAACGCAGTCAGGCTGCAGAAGTACAAAGTGCAATAAGCCCTGATCAGAATCAGTTAGATCAAGAAAAGTACACAGAAGAAGAAGATCTTGAGAATCTCGAGCATGAAAACGTAAATCAAGAACAAGATCAGTTACTAGAGACTCACAGTGGAGCAGCTGAAGAAAAACAAATCAGACCGGAAAAAGAACAAATAGTAGAAGAAACAGAAATTGAAGAACATCAAATTGTAACACAACCTGAAAATAAAAGAATTTCTGAAGAAGGAAATAAAGAGACAGTGCAAACAGAGAAAACAAGAAAAGGTGATCATTGGCCTAGTGTCATTAAAAGAGTAAAATACCACATAACAACCAGAAGTGAAGATCCAGATCAAGTGAACGAAGTAACAAGCCAAACGGGACAAGAAAATAAAAGTGAAAAACGAAGAAGCAAAAGACTGAAACTTGTGAATAACAAATTTAAAGGTCCTGATTGGACTTATATCATCCTTGAAGATTACGAAAGCTCAGAGTCAAGTGAAAGTGGTGACGAAGGAACCAGTGCGGAACTGACTTATGAAAAAGAAATAAAACCACCTTGAGAACGTAAAGAGACTTGAAAAAAAAAAATACGATAAGAAGAGCAATCTTCCTTGTCAAAAATGCCTGACGATAGAGTTACTGGGAGACCAAAGCAGAAAGGTTGTAAAAGATGTTGTGCTATATGCATATGCAATCTGGTAGTGATGCTTATAGTATGGTTAGTTGTGATCGTAGCAATTCCTTACCTTATGATAATAGATAAAAAGATTAACAACGAAACAAAGGAAAGGACAGATAACTTGAAAAGTAATAGAGTAGAACTAAAGGCAGAAGATGAACAAGAAATTCATCATGAAATAACAGATAATGACACTAGTTTGAATGTTTTCACAAAATTATTGTTTCAATATGTAGATACCATGGAAGTTAGTAATTGTTATGTCTGTATGAAACTACCTGAATCAGTAGCAGAAGGGTTAACGTATCATCATTTGCCATTAACCTATGGCATATCCTGTAGTGTGCTGACTAGTTTGTTTTATAGAACAGGGCGACTTCAGTATTATTATTCAAATATAGATGTGATATTTTCTGAGGTTCCGATTCGAAAGAATATGAATCCAGTGCTTAGTAGTAAAGATGCACAGTTTATGGGAGAATTTTTCTTAACAATGAAATCAATAGACATAACACACGCACATAGACGCAATTTAACATGTTCTTTACATGAAGAAGAAAAGATATTTTTGAATTTAGTGGAGAGTAGAAGACAAGATTTCCAAAAGAAAGCTTCTGAGCATAAGGCTCATTTGCCACCTTGGGCTGAGAAAGAAGGTAGTTACACACCTGGCAAGGCTCAAGCTGCTATGGCTCTAGATTTTGTAAAAACAGGGAAAATTTGTCTACATAGGTTAAAGACGGAGTATAACAATGTTTTCATCGGTACCAGTGAATGTGAACACAATTTCTTAATTCTTGGAGGTTGGGGACTCAAAGGAGGAACAGATTCAGTTTTTCCTGGAATCTATTATGTGTGTGGGAATAAGGCTTACTTTAGGCTTCCTGCACGGTGGTATGGAAGTTGTTATTTTGGAATAGTATTTCCAAAAATATACCACGTAAAAAGAAACACTGGCAGCAATGAAAATACTAGTGAATTAACACGTAGAAAAAGAGCTAGTTTTTCAGAAATTGTAGGTGATATATTTGGTGCATTGATACCTTCAGTGGGAATAATTCTGAACTCAAGGAAAATATGTAAATTATCTACAGTGGTTGATCGTTTATCAACTGACACTGCTGGAGGATTTCTAATGATTAATGCGGAGATGGTTGCGATTAGATCTATGGTTATGCAAAATCGACTTGCTCTTGATATTATATTGGCAAAAGAGGGCGGAGTCTGTAAATTATTGAAGACGAAACACTGTTGCACTTACATACCTGATAAAAGTGCAGAAATTGGAACGTATATACAGAATATAACTAAACTTGAGAAGGAACTAAAACCACTGGAAGTTGATAGTGTATGGGAAAGATTGACCAATAGTATTAGGTCAATTGGTACCTGGTTTGCTAATATAGGGAAAGGACTTATAGGTCAAATATTAGTACCCTTAGCAGGGATAGCAATAATAGTACTGTCAATAATAATATGGTGCAAATGTTGTAGAAAGAATGAATCGTATAATGTGACAGGAAAAGGAAAGAAGCGAAAGTTTGACGAAATTGAACTTGAAGATTTAAGAAGTGAATTATACAAGAAACTGAAAGGAGATGTGAAAAATAGAAAGTGTAAAAATGAAAGTGAAACTATATTATGCTAAAAGTTGGCATCTGGTTGTGGGTAGTAATTGATGGCTCAGAAACGCCATCAGAGAGGGGATTGATGGAGCAAGGACTCACAAATGAGACTTGCTCGGATGCAATCTTCTCATAAGTATTAATGTATTAAACTTGTATTGTTCATACTAACAACTGCACACACAAATATAAGTAGCAAGGAAGCTTGCTTATGTGTTTTAACTAACAAGTAACGCTTGTCTATTCTAAAATGGCCGCTAAAACGCGGGAACTTTACTGCGCATGTCTCAACCATATCACGTGGTGTGACGTCTTTCTTTGCTTGGTGGGAAACTCTTGCTTCTGCGCAGTGTGCATTAAAATGGCTGCTTCATGTTTTCATGTGCTACAGCTTGCTCTTGAGTTGTAATTAAACTGTGGTATTCTAACGCTACTAATGCGGGATAGAGTTTATAAATAAATGGGAATAGAGTAGAAAGAGTGGGTATACAGTGAAACATTTTATTTGTGATTTTAATATTTTCTTCTTTGACTTTTATTAGTTCGTAAAATTGGGCCTGGGGTTGGTGAACTGAAAACTCGTGTGACAATGGTTCTGCGCATGCTCCCTGAATGGCTGCCCAGAAAGAAAAGGATGAAGTCAACCTGGACGTCGTCCAAGGCCGTGACCTGATGGCCAATATTGCTGTACCCATGAATGTCCCTACCAATATGCAACAATGTACATGAAGAATGTATAAACTTTGTCATGAGACGGGTGGGAAATAAAGCAAATGTATTAAATGTGATGGGCGGTATTTTAAAACAATGGGCTTTAAGAAAAATGAATTAAATCAATATGGTGTGAGGATCAACCCCTGTCCCTGTCCAATCAGAAGTAGTGGCCCCATAATTTCTGCAACATTAATGGGAGGTACATGGGCGTAGAAGGGTATAACAGATATAGAATTAGCTAATTAGTTTAGACTAGACTAGACGCTGACAGGAAGAAGCTCCAGACGTACAAGCTGATCGGTTGCAGACTGAACCGCTGTCCAGAGAGGTCCTGAGGAGGGGGCGGCGGAGTACCTTAGAAGGAAGACACTGGAGAATTCGAGGAGAAGCGAAGTACCAGAGAGGGGAACGACGCAGGCGTCGTTGATAGAGAGGTCACCGGTCCTGTCCTGATCCGGGAGGAGGTCTTTGCTCTTCATCCTTCCAGGGTCCTATCTTTCCAACTCCTTGGCCAAGGGGTTTGGTTCTCGCACTTTAGGTAAATATAAATGCAAACCTTAGTTGCGCTGCTGTCTCTATCTTCTCCTTTCCTAAGGGACCGTCATTGATCGATAATTGATTATTATGCTTCATCCTTGATATACGATTTAAGTATCATGTGGTTCTGTATTTTACTCTGCTAAATCTTTAGATAAATATTTTAAAACTTCTTGACTCAGTGATTATTTCAGAAATTATGAATTGTATGGAACGTCACTCATTTTAAACTTCCCAATTAGCAAAGGGTCCATTGGTAAGTCATTACTCTTCAATCAGAAAAGTAATTGGTAGCAGGGATTTTTTGATAAAGAGTACCAACTGACCCACCAGCGGAAATTGCTAGCGTAGTATGAATCTATGGGCCCAAGTGAGTATGTTGTGTATGAATGCTTGTTGCTAGTAACCCGCTGGATCAGAACATCCAAAGCTCCCTTGAACATGCCCTCGAAGTGGCTGACCCAATCGTTCTCTGCAATATGTGCGTCAAGAACGTTCGCAGCCTCTACTCCTAAAATAGGGCTATTTACAATATTCCAAAACTTAACACTGCACTTGTAAGTTGATGCTTCCATGAGTTTGCCGCAGGCTTCCTCCTTCAGAGCATCCCTGAGGTTATGGAGGGCTAGTTTATACTGTTTCCTTCGCATTTTAACTAGCGAGGTGTTTCTCGGGTTAGCATGCAGAGCTAGTTTCAACCTCCTAGCAGCAAGTGAGCATTCTGGGTTAAACCATCTGGGCGCCCTTTACTTTTGAGCTCCCTTAGAGGGAGCTGTTAGTAATTTGGTGACCGAACTAGATATAGATTCAAAGGCACGGACGATGGACTCATCCGACTCACCCTTCGCATTCTGACAAACCTGGAACTCACTCTGGCTCAACTCCCGAAGGGTCTCACACAAGTCACCTGAAGAAATCTGACCCCATCTAAGCCGTCTCCCACCATCTGTTGCGCGCAAGGCCCCTCCTCCAGAACTCTGTTTTTTTAATCAAATAAAGGCCAGTGAGCTTGAATACACAGGGGGTTGTGATCACTGTAGTTACTGGCTAATATTAAAGAATCAGAGATTAGATAGTAAAGAGGAGTGGAGATTAAAATAAAATCAATGATGGAGGGTTCCCGGCCTAACCCCTTGAAGGTCGGGATTAAATACCTATTAGGGGGAGTCATCTTTCCCATGGAGGGTTGCAAATCCATGTCGCAGAGCAATGCATTTAATATCTCACCCTGTCTACTATGTGCGAAATGTGCGCCATCTGCACGATGACAGACCGAATCCTCACTAGCCCCCATCACCAAACGCCTTAGGTCCCCAATAGGATGCGTATTAAAGTCCCCTAACAGGACAATGTTACCAGACTTGCATGGCGAGGCCACTCCGTTCTTCAAAAATGAACATAAACGTGTAACGTTACACATCTCGGGAAGAGACGAAGTGGCATTATAGAAATTCAATAGCAGTAAGTTGTGTGCCCCTGATGAAAATGTTAGTGCCTGAAGACACGGGTTAGCTGTGTTCAGTTCCACTATGCCACCTCTTAGACTGAGTGACACATAAACAGCGAGACCTCCTTTCGGTCGACCCGCCCTTGAAGGGGTTGCAGGTATTTTGAAAAGCTTAAATCCCTCCAAAAAGTAATTATTATCAACGGACCAGGTCTCCTGCCAACAAATAATGTCATAATTTTTGATAAACGTCAGCCACTCCGGATCCATGAACTTGCTGGCCAGACCGGCTATGTTCCAATCAATCAATCAATCAATCAATCAGGGGTTTGTTAAAGCGCGACTACTCACCCGTAAGGGTCTCAAGGCGCTAGGGGTGGGGGGGGGGTGCAGGTTCCATCCATCAAGGTGGGGGTCTGTCGAAGAGCCAGGTTTTGAGGTTTCTTGCGAAGATGGGGAGCGATGTTGTCTGTCTGAGGTGGAGCGGAAGGGCGTTCCATGCTTTGGCCGCGAGGAAGGAGAAGGAGCGGCCTCCCGATCTGGTCTTTCTGGTGCGGGGGACCATGGCGTAGGAGAGCTGGGCTGATCGTAGGGTCCTTTGGGGTGCGTGGAATTTGAGTCGGCTGTTCAGGTATGCTGGTCCGGTGCCGTGGAGGGCCTTGTGTGCGTGGGTGAGCATCTTGAAGGTGATTCTCGCCTGGACAGGGAGCCAGTGGAGTGTGCGCAGGTGCTGGGAGATGTGGCAGTGTTTTGGCAGGTTGAGGACCAGTCTTGCGGCGGCGTTCTGGATGTTCTGTAGCTTGCGGGTGAGGTTTTTGTTTATTCCGGCGTAGAGTGCGTTGCCGTAGTCGAGTCTGCTGGTGACCAGGGCGTGAGTGACGGTCTTTCGGTGTTCGAGGGGGATCCATTTGAAGGTCTTACGAAGGAGGCGGAGGGTGTGGAAGCAGGAAGACGAGACAGAGTTGATCTGGCGGTCCATTTTGAGCTCGGAGTCCAGGATGATTCCCAGGTTGCGTGCGTGGTCCGTGGGGGTTGGCGGGTTTCCGAGGGCGGGGGGCCACACGGTGTCGCTCCAGGCATCAGGGTTTGGGCCCATGATGAGTACTTCTGTTTTGTTGGTGTTTAGTTGTAGGCAGCTGTTTTTCATCCATTTGGCGACGGCTTCCATGCCTTCTCGAAAGTTGCGTCTGGCGGTGTTGGGCTCGTTGGATAGGGAGAGGATGAGCTGGGTGTCGTCTGCGTATGACACGATGTTGAGTCCGTAGGTTCTGACGATGGGTGCGAGTGGAGCCATGTAGACGTTGAAGAGCGTCGGGCTGAGGGAGGAGCCCTGGGGGACTCCGCAGGTGGTAGGTGTGGGGTCCGAGAGGAAAGGGGGGAGTCTGACCCGCTGCGTCCTGCCGGAGAGGAAGGAGCGGATCCAGGCGAGGGCCTTGTCCTGGATTCCTGAGTCGTAGAGTCTGCGTATTAGGGTGCGGTGGGAGACTGTGTCGAACGCCGCTGATAGGTCGAGGAGGATGAGGGCTACTGTTTCTCCTTTGTCCAGTAGGGTACGGATGTCGTCTGTTGCGGCGAGGAGGGCGGTTTCCGTACTGTGGTTTTTTCTGAAGCCGGATTGGGAGGAGTCGAGGATGTTGTGTTCTTCAATGAATGTGGCGAGTTGGCTGTTGATGGCTTTCTCGATGACTTTCGCTGGGAACGGGAGCAGGGAGATGGGTCTGTAGTTTTTGAGGTCGGTGGGGTCCGCTGAGGGTTTCTTTAGGAGGGGTTGACCTCGGCGTGTTTCCAGTCGTCGGGGAATGAGGCGGTCGCCAGGGAGCGGTTGATGGTGTGGCGGAGCATGGGTGCGATGGTGTCGGCGGCTCTGTTGAAGATGTGGTGGGGGCAGGGGTCCGTGGGGGCCCCTGAGTGGATTGACTTCATTGTCTTCAGTGTGTCTTCAGTGGTGAGGGCTGTCCAGTCGTCAATCGCTGGTTTCCGGGTGTCGGGGGTGGTTGGTTGTCTTCGTCGAAGTTGTCGTAGATGCTCTTGATTTTGTGGTGGAAAAAGGTGCTGAGTTTGTCGCAGAGGTCTTGTGAGGGAGGGATGTCGGTAGACTCGCTAGTGGGTTGGGCGAACTCCTTTATGATGCTGAAGAGTTCCTTGCTGTTGTGCGCGTGGGTGGAGATTCTGTCTTCAATCGCTTTTTTCCTCGTTTCTCTGATGAGTTGATGGTGGGCGTTGGTGGCGGCTCTGAAGTTGTCGTGGGCTTCTGTGGATTTGGTGTTCCTCCAGGCCTTTTCGAGGCGGCGGCATGTGCTTCTGGACTCTCGAAGTTCGGTGGTAAACCATCTGGCTTTCTTGGCGCGGGTATTGTTGTTTTTCTTGAGGAGGGCTATGGTGTTGGTGCTGTCCGAGATCCATCTATGCAGGGTTCGGGCTGCGGTGTTGGGAGTCATCGTTTTCCGCGATGGTTGGGGTGGAGTTGTTGAGTGAGGAGGTGAGCTGGTCGTCGGTGATTTTGGTCCAGTTTCTTCGTGGAAGCAGGTGCTGGTGTCTGTGGATGGTGGGTGTTCTGAAGGTGAAGTGGACGCAACGATGGTCGGTCCATGGGAGTTCGGTGTTGTGGCTGAAGGTGATGGAGTTTCCTGTAGTGAAGAGGGGGTCGAGGGTGTGTCCTGCTGAGGTCGTGGGCTCGGTCACGATCTTGCGCAGTTCAATGTTGTGGAGGTTGTCCAGGAGGGATGTGGTGTTGGGGTCCAGTTGGTTGTCGAGGTGGAAGTTGAGGTCTCCCAGCAGGGTGTAGTTGCTGGATGCGATGGCCTGCGGGGAGATAATGTCCGTGATGGAGTTGGCGAAGGGTCTGCGGGGGTCCAGGGGGTCGGTAGATGAGGGTTCCTCGGAGGGTGGCGGTGGGGCTGGCCAGTATCTTGAAGTGAAGGTGTTCCATCAGTTCTGTGGGCTCATCAGGGAGTGTGCTCAGGCGGAGGCTGGATTTGTGGACAATGGCGATTCCTCCTCCTGGGCGGGTGGGGCGGTCCTTCCTGGAGATCTTGTATCCTTGGGGGATGGCGATGGCGATGTCCGGTCCCGAGGTGGTGTTGGTCCAGGTTTCGGTGAAGAACGCTACGTCCGGGGTGGTGCTGTCGAGGAGGTCCCAGATTTCTGTGTCCAAGAGATGATGTTTCCAAAGTTTTTATCCAGCAAGTGACTACAAGCGGCCCCCTGTGCCAATTGGACCTTAGAGACGGGCTGTAAAGGCACCTTAGAGTTCCAAATGGCTCAAAATAATTAAATAGAGGGATCAATGAAGATACTTGAGGCCAGGCAAATGGGGTCAAGGGCACTGGTTTACTAAACTGCAAAGCCACAAATGGAGGTTGGTAGAAATAGCCCAATGGCAGAGCCCTAATGGAGGAAAAAGGGCCGTACCATTGCCCTGGTTAGCTACATGGAGAATCCTATCTGCCAAGTGAGGTTGATTAAAGTTAATAATTACACAATCACCACCGCTGCTCTTTCTCGAGCCCCATATCCAGGCTACCCTCCGGACCATAATAATGTGCCTTTCCACTCTAAGGCCCAAGGGAATGTTGTTGTTAAGCCAATGAAGGACCTTGTTCTTCAATTGGTGAAAGTCCTCGGTAAAACCCGGCTTTAGAACTGGCACATTTCCTAAGATCACTACGTATGGGGTTGCTTCCGGGGGAAGGTGGATGGAATTAGGACCCTGTGGCAATATGTCCTGGGCACCGGGTGCAATTGTAGAAGCTTCCACGTCTGCCGCCCTTGTGTCAGTAACCAACTCCTTAGGGTGATTGCCCGTTGACCTAGATAGGGCCGGTTGACATGCCCTCACCTGTAATCCGCCTGTGGACGGTAAATGTTGACTGGTACTTATAAGAGGGCCAGACAAGAGAAGAGCATTTCCTGAATGCGAGGTTTGAGCTTTTTGCACCTTACTTGTGACTGATGAAACAGGGGCTGGGACAGCAGATGAATCGGCTGCGTTGCAAAAGCGAGAAATAAGGTTGTAGTTTGTGAGGAGTTGTGACAAGTTTGAAACGTCTCTCTCAATAAGGGACAGTCTTTGCTTTATCGGTTCCAGTTTTGAATCTAGACGATCAAGAAGGGAAGACAGTCCGGCTTCAAGCATGGCCGCCAGATCATATTTCGATACGGGAACTGCACCCTGGGTACTAGACGTTGGCACATCCACTTTGGGTCGTTTTGCCTTTGTCCCAGGGGTGGAATATTTATGCTTAGCCCCAGGTCCAACCCCACCGTGAGACCGCCCCTCCAGTGCAACTGCACGAGAGACATAAATTTGAGCCGGTGACCTACGACCTGGTGAAGATTGCCCGATTAACTGATCACTCCCGGACTGTGACTCAATAACGATGGGGTGTACAGAGATAGCTGCTGACTCAGCTCCCACCACGGAGCACTGCGACCCACCTTTAAGAGTGCAGGCTTGAGGGTGTAAATGATTTGCCGGAGATCGGGAGAGTCGACGGGTCACCATTTCAATTTCTTTTTCAAGGACCCCGCTGCTCTTTGTAGAAAGCAATCCATGGTGTTAGTGGTTGGGGCAGCATGAATCACCGCAGTAGTTTTGCGCCTACCCATAGCTCCCAGATCTTACGCTTCAGTGTTTCGTAAACATCTATGCACAATTTCGTAGCTACAGGTCACGGACCTTCTCAAGACCTTCCCCTCAGAGGTCAATTAACGGGTAACAATGACAATGACTGATTAACAGAAAAGTCCGGATCGAAGGGAATGTAATGGGCCCCCAGGGGCTTACCTTGCTACTCCAGAGGATTGCTGAGCCCACGACTAGATCGAACATACAAGTGGAAATGGTAGTTGAATTGCCGACCTCCAGGCCTCAATACGATGTCCTTCGTGTAATTCCTGAATTATCGAACTCCCCGATGATACAACCAAGAAAGAGGGCCCAGCCCGGCCTCCTTCGGGCTCTGACGGGCGCTGCGGGAGCCCTGGCCGGTGTTTATGCACCTCCTGGCGCGAAGAGTGACTTGGGCGGCGAATGCGCCGGTTGGCGGGCTGGGAGTTGTAGTCCCTACTCCCCCGCAGAAGAAACAGGCAGGCAGCTGGACGGGCAGCCAGCAACAGGCAACAAGGAAAAGGGGCTCCCGCGCTGCGGGAGCCCTGGCCGGTGTTTATGCGCCTCCTGGCACGAAGAGTGACGTGGGCGGCGAATGCACCGGTTGGCGGGCTGGGAGTTGTAGTCCCTACTCCCCCGCGGAAGAAACAGGCAGGCAGCCGGGTGGGCAGGCAGCAACAGGCAACTAATCAATGTGCTGTAAGTTTTTATTTTATTCATTCTAGGTTTGATATAAATGTATGCAATTATTTTCCATTAATATGTTACATTTAGTATTTTTTTAATGATTAATATACATTAATAATTTTCCTTATATGTTCTCATAGGGAGATCTTCGTCACAGTGGCACAGTTCTCCATTTACATGTAAGAGCAGTAGATTTACACTGTTAAACCTGGTGCAGGAGACTCGACTTGGGGGTGAAAAAATATAGGTATTCTCCTAAGACTAACTTTACACTAGGAAATGGTGTAAAGTAAAAAAAAGTATAACATTACTTTCAGGTGCAATAAAAGATTAACACGTGAGTAAATTTACACGTGTCAATTTACCTTTGTGAATAACCCCAAAGTGTGAGCTCTGTAAGTCTTAAAGCAGAAAAATGAGAAGTATGGATGAAGTTCATCCTCGTGGAAGAAGGGGATAAAAAAGAGTTGTATCACTGCTCAAAACCACTTGGAAAATATGGCAGTGTTACTGCATGGGCACATATTGCATGGCCAAGGAAAAGCAGTGACCTCTTGAGGTAGGCTTCATCCTTCAGGTGCCCTGATTGTAGGTCGGTTTGACAATCTAGTGATGGCGGAAGACATGTTAATATGCTATTTAAAATGGAAAAATGGCTAATTATGTCTTCGCCACATATTTAGTAGCTGTCCCAAATGGTAGGCTCAGTCTCAAGTTTGACCATGCTTCTCATTGGTATCGCCCTAGGTTCTCTGAGGCTGTTGCTCCCCCGCACCAGTTGTTTACCCAGAGAGCTTGAATAACTCCTTTCAACCACACAGTAACATGTAATTTTCAAGTTGGATCCACAGGAGATGATCAGCTAAGCTGTGGTTTTTGTAGTCAGGGAAAATGAGCAGTTCATGACTCACCCCCAAGAAAGTCAGATGGGAGTAAGTCTCATGAAGCACAGCATCAGATTACTTAGGCACTGTGCCATGGTGAATATACCAAATATGTTGAAACTCTGAAAATTAACACACAGGATGCTGCATCTCAGAAAATGTGTCTTTCCCATTTCAAGCTTCTGATCTTGACCCAAAAGACCTCTTAGAGATTTGTAGCTGACGTTCTGTATGTGGTTAAAATATATTAATTCCGGGCTATTTAGTCCTCTCAAGCTACGGTCTCATTCAAAGAAGCCTTTTAGCAGATTGGTGTAGGTACAGAATATTGCATTATAAGAATATCATGACCAAAATATCGAGGGCGAAGGTATCAACGGGTTAGTTTGCTGTTCTATATTTAACTCCACATATAAGTACCTTGACAATATATATCTTGAAAGTACATAGATGTGGAGTTAAGAAGAGTAATTCTATAAACACCTATATGCACCTACCTCCTCCATATTTTGGTTATAATATTCTCGTACCTCAATATTGAGGACACAATCTAGACTACAATCCAGCAGACTAAACTAGAAAAAAGTTGAAGTGTCTATCAAAAGGTTGTTTGCTACTTTGATTATCTACCTGTGGATAAGTACCTGCTGAGCTTATATAGCCATGTTCCAGCTGCTCTATCAAATTACGTAGACAAGTGCCAATTATTTCTCATTTTTGGTGGAAATCGAAATCAGGTCTGTTTTTCGGTCGTATATGATATTTTTGCGTGCCTATTGCTGTTTGTGGAGATGCTGACTACAATCCCCAGAGAGCCCTGAGTGAGGAGGGAGGGTGAGCATCACAGTGCTGGCCAGGGGCTTGAAAAGGCCCGCATTCATTCCGAGACATGGGATGTATGCAGGACGTGCCCAGGCACGTACCCGGGCAAAGACCAGGCTAAGAGTTGGCCCATCTGCGCCTGTCAGAGACCAGGGGAGGCCGGGCCATCCCTTTACATATATGATTTTGACCTTCTGTCAAACAGGGTGAGTGACTTGTGTACTTTTTATTTGCTTTATTCATTATATACCCTTTATTTTTGGCAGTGTGAATGGAAGCGGAAAGGGGAGTCAGCGAACATGGTTGAAAGGAAGCCACATACACAGAAATACTGACTTTCTCAGTAATGCTGTGAGTGTTCTATCTCAAGAAATTATCATTGTTGAAAATCAATTGGCTCTTAATCGCTCTGAGGTTAATTCTGTATCTGCGAAAGTAGAGGCCTTGCCACCTGCCATGTCTATCCAGGTCTCTCCAACCATTAATGCTGGGTTATCTGATAGGGTGAGTGCTGTGGGGCTTCATAAATGTGTAGGCAATGTACCCAGCACCACACCAGACAGACCTACAAAAACAAGTGGAAGGATGAGAAATAAGATTCCTATATCCTCCAGGCAGCTCATCCCAGAAAGCAAGCCAGGGAAAAAGAGCAAGAAGTCAAATTTGTCAGAGGCTGTCTCTATGCTGTCATGTAATTGTCTTGTACTATCACAATGTCTGGACATGAACATTTCTGTAGCCTTTGAAGCGCTTAATGTATGTTTGACTAATTTGGAAGAGATGGTGGGAAAGCTGGGGGGGACTTTGGGTCATATTTCTTGAATCGTAGAGAAAGTGGAGAGTGGGTTGCATGACATAGACATGTAATTAAATGTCCCTCATGATGCCCTTAATACCCTACTCTTAAAGGTATCAATCAACCGCTCTTTTGAAGACCCCATCCTGTTCCCCGCAATAGGGTAGGGTCTAATGGCCACACTTATGAGATTTTAATGGTAGACGGTTCTTATAATAATTGCAAGCGGCTAGACCCCAGCCACATTTTCTTAGAGACAACAGTTGTTTACTCCCTAGTGCATCTCCTCCAGATCCCCCAGAGCCTGTTGCTTTTGGCCCCCTAAGGGGGGCTGTTTGTCACCCACCTCTCCAGAATGAAATCCGGGAGACCAAACCTTGTAATGTGGTTATCCATCTGCCTCCTGCCTCAACACCATATGTTCTTGTTAAGACAAATGTCCCGACATTAAAAGGCAGTGATATTGAAAACTATTATCAGCTCTAAAACAAGGTGTCTCGATGACTATTGACCCGGACTATTATAGCATCACCCCTATTTGATGAGATCATCATGGCCCAAAGAGTAGGCTGGGAAGGGAATACTTCATCAGCCAGGCTACCTTGAATCCAGGGACACTGTTAGACTTGGCATCTTTTGGCGTGTTTCCCCTGACTTTTTGCTTTCTGACCTCCCGGTTTTGACTCTGTTTTTGCTGGTGTAATGATTCTGCGCACTTTCCTCCCTGCGGTCCAGTGGGAAAGTGCAAGTGCTCCTGTATAAAATGTGTTATGGATTGGTGTTTCCATGATTGGCCTATTTGGTTTATCTGTCAGTCCCTTGTAAAGTGCACTGCGAGTGCCAGGGCCTATAGACCAAATGCTGTTGGTGGGCTGCAGCACTGGATTGTGCCACCCACGCAAACAGCCCGTAAAGTGTAACTCAGGCCTACCATCGCAGAGCCTGTGCGCAGCCTGGGGCTGCCATGTCGACTTGGCAAGTGCACACACTTGCAAGTCCCTAAACCTTCCCTTTGCTACCTGTTAGTCACCCCTAAGGTAGGCCCAAGGTACCCCTGTGGGCAGGGTGCGTTGTATGCGAAAGGTAGGACATGCCCGGGTGTGTGCGGCATGTCCTGATAGTGAATTACAGCCTAGTTCGTTTTTCACTATTGCAAGGCTACCTGTTCCCCCTAGGCCAGAGCGGGCAGTTTTGATTATTACAGCTTATAATCCTAACTGACCCGGGAACATGGTAGAAATTCGAGTTTAGTATGCCTGGACTCAGAATGATAAAATGCATCTTTTAGTGAAGTTGGTTTTAACATTCTGTGTTTGAAAATACCACTTTTAGAAAGTGGGTATTTTCTTGTCTAACCATCCAAGCCTGCCTCTGCGAGGTTGTGTATTCCTTGTCTGGAGTGTGAGTGACAGGGGCTGGGGGATGCCAGGAGACAGGGTGAGTCAGCACAGGGCTGAATAGCAAGATCTACATGTAGATGGGTGGGAGGGGTCGCACCTGGGCCCTGAATAGGACAGTGCCTTCCCTCCACAATGCTGGCTCCACCTCCTGTGGTGCGTCTGATGTCCCTGGCCTACTCACTGAAAGAAGGGACGGAGACTTGTCAACAAAGTGCTCCAGAACTGGTTTGGACTAGGCAAAGGCCTCTCTGCCTTCAGAGAACAAAGGAATTTGGGATATAAATATTGGGGCCCTGACCCCATGAATTTAGATCTCGCTGGAATCAAGGAACCTGCCAAGACGAAGAGCTGGAAGAGCTGCCAGGAGGAGTACTGCCCCTTTGCTGTGTTGTTGCTTTGTTGGGTTGGCCTGCAGCTGCTGCTTCTGCCTTGGGCAGTGAAAGGACTGGACTGAACTTTCTACAAACTTGTGCTGAGTATCTCCAAGGGCCAGGAACCGAGCTGGCCTCCTGTTAAGAAGTCTCAGGGACTACAAAGACTTCACAAGCCTCTGGGTACCGCTTCTGGAACGCTGTTTCAGTTGCCACAGAGGAAGGGAACTGCAACCGACTCCGTCAACCGAATCCATCCCTGACCGGTGACCTGTTTGCACCGCAGACCGCATCGCCCCGCTCGCATCGCAACCCTGGTCTCACCGTGGGCGACGTCCGACGCCGCCAACATCGAGCCGCTGCTTGCACTGTGACCTGTGGGCACCGCAGTTCGCATCGCATCGCTTCACTGAACCAGCCGGACCAGACCGACGCTGTCGCTGCAACTGGCTCAAGAGTCGAGACCGCACCGCACTTGGGGCACCGCTCGCACATCTGCGACGCACCGCTCCGACTCGCACCGCTGTCCAACGCCAGCTCCCGCACTCCGGCTAGGTCGCCTGCATCGCAACCTGTCAGCACCGCATCGAGCATCGTCTCACCCTGCATCGCACGCCTTGGACTCACCGACTCCGTCTGCACGACGCTCATCGAGCCACTGCCTGCACCGCATCGAGGAACACCGCACCTTGCATCGCTCCGTCTTGCACCGCAACCGCGACGAACGCCCGACCGGCTCGTACACTCCGTACCAGCCACAACGAGAAAGGTACTGTAACCGAGTCTGTTCACGACTCTGCTGGCCCGTATCGACGCGGTCGGCTGGAACTGTTAGACTCTGGGGTTTTCAGCATCACGGTAGGCTCGGACGGAGCTACCGACTCGTACGAACTTTGCTTTTGTGCTATCCCTGCAAAGAAGAAGTTACCGTATCAAGTATTCATTCGTAAAGTATAGTATTGTGGATTTTTGTCGTAATTGGTCTTGTCTTGAGTATATAAAATATTGGTTATTTTTCTAAACTGGTGTGGTGTCCGTTTGTAGTGCTTACACTGTATTACTGTTGGTTATGTGCAAATGCTTTACACACTGCCTCTGAATTAAGCCCGACTGCTCGTGCCAAGCTACCACGAGGTGAGCAGGGGTTACTTCACGAGTGTAACACCCTTACCCTGACTAGGAAGAAGGGTCCCTACTTGGACACAGGTGCAAGCCCTTGCCAACTAGAGATCCCATTTCTAACATTGGTTGTCAGCGGTGAGGATAGGACTTGTGTTTGCACTTGACTTACAGTGATTGGTGTGCACTACTACCATATCGCAGACCATTATGTACCACATACTGGTTCTTTTTCTTTTGGCCTATTTTTGATCTTGCCAGTTTTCAACTCACGACTTTTGTCATGCCTGAATCAATTGCATCATCCGTTGCATCTCTGGAAGTTATCTTTGAGGAGGACAGGTTGGAATCCTACGCCGTAAAGGAGTTACGAGCGATTTGTAAAAACCTGAAAGTCCAAATTAAAGGCCTCACAAGGAAGGAGGAGCTACAGAAGGCGCTGAGGGCCTGGGTAGCAGCCAGACATGCCAATGGGCAGCCTGGTAATCTCAGTGAGGAGGCGGAGGAGCCTATTTCCAGGGTGGATGTGCTTTTGGGTAGGGGGAACCCGCCAGGTCAGGCAGCAGCAGTCTGTCCCCAGAGGAGCTGGAGGACAGGCGGGAGGCAAGGCAGTTTGAGCTGCAGAAGCTCAGGCTGGAGAGTGAGCGGGAGGAGAAGAGATTGGCCATAGAGGAGAGGAAGATGCTCTTAGAGCATGAGAGAGAACTGAAGGAGCTAGAACTTAGGAGTAAGTCAGGCTCAGATGGTGGCAGCAATTCGTCCAGAAAGGCAGACAGGATTGTGCACATTCCCAAGAACGTAGGCAAGGAGTTCAAGAAGGGGATGACATACAAAGGTGGTTTCAGGGTTACGAGGCAGCCATACACATGAATGGGGTCCCTGAGGAGAATTGGGGAGCAGGATTGTGGCCACTTTTCCCGGAAGAAGCAAGGGATGCTCTGATAGCTTTGGGTAAGGGGTATCACCTCACCTATGCTGACATGAAGGATGCCCTTCTCACGAAGTATGGTCTTACTCCTGAAAAGTACAGTGATCAGTTCAGGTCCAGTAAGAAGTCTGATGCCAACACTTGGTTGGAATGTGTGGATGTGTTCTGCAGGTCTCTGGATGGTTGGGTGAAGGGCAGTAGTGTAACAGATTTTCAGGGGCTCTACAACTTGATTGCATGGGAGCACTTGTCTAGCCTATGTTTTGCAGATCTGCGCCAGCACCTAGTGGATAGTAAGCTAACTGACCCCAGGAAGCTTGCTATGGAAGCGGACCGCTGGGTGAGTACCAGGGTCCACAAGAAAGCGTTTGGGGAGACTCAGCCAAAAGTGGGCAGGGTCCCCAGCAGAAAGGTGGGGGGACAAGGGTAAAGCACAGGAGCTCTCTAAAGGGCCCCAAACTAGTACCCAGGGTAAAGGTTCCCAGCCCCCGGTGATAAGAAGAAAGGGGTCTCTACAGGGAAGCCTGTTGATACCGGCCCCCGCAAGTGTTATGCATGTGATCAGGTAGGTCACTTTAAGGGGGACCCCAAGTGCCCAAAGGGGACACAGCCACCCACCGGTGGACAATCCAAAGTGTTGGCTAGTGTAGCGCTTGGGGAGGAGGGGTGCCCACAGGAGGGTGGGGATCCCGCAGAAATGACCCTTGTCTCACTAGGGGACAGTGAGATGGTCCCAGGAAACCAGGTGCCCCTAACACAAAGAAATATAGCACCTGGGTGACCATTAATGGGAACAGGGTAGAGGCTCTCAGAGACACTGGAGCCAGTGTGACCTCAGTCCGGTGTCATCTGGTGTCTGAGAAGCAAGTAGTCCCAGGAGCATTCCACCAAGTAGTTGCTGTCGACAACTCTGAGCACCAGTGTATGGTGGCGCAGGTTCCCTTTGAATGGGGGGGGGTCTCAGGTCCCTTGAGGGTGGTTGTGAGCCCTACCATGCCTGTGGATTGTCTGCTAGGAAACGACCTGGAGCAGTCCTCATGGAAGGAGGTTGAGCTCAGGTCGCACTTGGAGATGCTTGGGTTGCCAGAGTGGGCATGCGTGTCTACTCGGTCAATGGCAGCCAGAAAGGGTGATCAAGAGGACTTGGAGCCTGAAACAGTGGCCCAAGTCCCTGCCAAGAGAAAGGGCAGGGCGCGGGAAACCGGCCCCGAAGTTCCCACGGACCGGGAGGAGGCGGACCTCGAGGGGACGCCCCGGTGCCTACAGGGGAGCAGGTAGCCGAACTGGGAGACATCTCTGAGCTGATCCATTGGCAGCAAGAAGGGGTCCCACCAGGGAGGAGTTCTGCAGGGAGCAGAGCGAGTGCCCTACTCTGGAGGGTCTGCGGCGGCAGGCTGCAGACCAGGCAGCTGGTAATCAGTCCGGGTCACATCTGATCTACTGGGAGAGTGGTCTCCTATACAGTGAGCCTAAGGTTGCTGAGCCTGGGTCAGCCCGTGTGCTGGTGGTACCCCAGCGCTTCAGGACCTTCCTACTGGGTCTGGCTCATGACATGCCTTTGGCAGGACATTTGGGGCAGGACAAGACCTTTGACAGGCTTGTCACCCACTTCTTTTGGCCCCAAATGCGAAGGCAGTCAGATGCACACTGTAGGTCTTGCCAAACTTGCCAGACAAGTGGTAAGAGTGGGAGGAAGGTCAAAGCTCCTCTCCAACCTTTTCCTGTTGTTGGAACACCCTTTGAAAGGGTAGGGATGGATATTGTGGGGCCACTGGATCCCAAGACAGCCATGGGCAACAGGTACATCCTGGTCTTGGTGGACCATGCCACCCGGTACCCAGAGGCAATTCCTCTCAGGACAACGACGGGCGCCAGTGGTGGGCCGGGCGTTAATGGGGATCTTTTCCCGTGTGGGATTCCCCAGAGAGGTGGTTTCTGATAGGGGGACCAATTTCATATCGAAGTATATGACATCCCTGTGGAAGGAGTGTGGTGTAACCTACAAGTTCACCACTCCTTACCACCCACAAGGAAACGGTCTGGTGGAGAGATTCAACCAGACCTTGAAAGGCATGATCAAGGGTCTAACAGAACCCATGAGGCGTAAGTGGGACGTCCTCTTGCCATGCCTACTCTTTGCATACAGGGAGGTGCCTCAGAAGTCTCTTGGGTACAGCCCCTTTGAGCTCCTGTATGGCCACCCTGTCAGAGGACCTCTGAGTTTGGTAAAGGAAGGCTGGGAGGTGGCTCCCAGGAAAACTCCCCAGGATGTATTTAGCTACATGCTGGCCTTTAGAAACCAAACTGCCCACTTCAGGAAACTCGCTCAGGTGAACCTAGAAGCCAGCCAGGAAGAAATGAAGAGATGGTATGACCAGAATGCCACTCTGGTCGAATTTCAACCTGGGCAAAAAGTGTGGGTCATGGCCCCAGTGGCACCTTGTGCCTTGCAGGACAAGTGGACTGGGCCATATGAGGTAAAGGAGCGCAAAAGTGACGTCACCTACCTGGTGGATTTGCAGGCTCCAAGGAACCCTTTGAGGGTCCTTCACGTGAACCGCCTCAAGCCCCACTTCGAGAGGTCCGAAGTGAGTATGCTCTTGGCGACAGATGATGGGGTGGAAGAGGAGAGTGAGCCTCTCCTTGACCTCCTGTCTACCAAGGAGCATGATGGGTCAGTAGAGGTGTGATCCTCTCCCCTACTCTGACTCAGGAGCAGCAGGGGGACTGTCGCCAGTTGTTGGGACAGTTCGCCCCACTGTTCTCTCTGACCCCGGTGTTACTCACTGGTGTACCCATGACGTGGACACCGGTGACAGCCCTCCTGTGAAGCACAAGATTTACAGGTTGACTGACCGGGTCAGAGCCAGCATCAAGGAGGAGGTCTCTAAGATGTTGGCGTTAGGGGTGATTGAGCCCTCCCACAGTCCTTGGGCCAGCCCAGTGGTCTTGGTCCCAAAGGCTGCGGCACCCGGTGCCACTCCAGAACTCCGATTTTGTGTGGACTACCGTGGGCTCAATGCCGTCACCAGGACTGACGCGCACCCCATCCCCAGAGCTGATGAGCTCATTGATCGGTTGGGAGCTGCCCGGTTCCTCAGCACGTTTGATTTGACGTCTGGGTACTGGCAGATTGCCTTAACCGATGGGGCCAGGAGAGATCAGCATTCTCAACCCCAGAAGGTCATTACCAATTCCGGGTGATGCCCTTTGGGTTGAAGAATGCCCCTGCCACCTTTCAGAGGTTGGTCAATCAGGTGTTGGCTGGGCTGGAGGATTTCAGTGCCGCCTACCTGGATGACATTGCTGTGTTCAGTTCCAGCTGGGAAGAACATTTACAGCACCTTGAGAAAGTGTTGAGGGCTCTGCAAGGTGCAGGCCTCACGATCAAGGCCAGTAAGTGCCAGATCGGGCAGGGTTCTGTGGTGTACTTGGGACACCAGGTAGGAAGCGGCCAGGTGGCGCCCCTACAACCCAAGATTGACACCATCCTGGCTTGGGAACCCCCCAAGACCCAGACAGAGGTGAGAGCCTTCTTAGGTCTCACCGGTTATTATAGGAGATTTGTTAAGGGCTATGGCACCATCGTTGCCCCCTTAACAGAGCTGACCTCTAAGAGGCAGCCCAGGAAAGTGATCTGGACTGAGTCCTGCCAGAAAGCTTTTGATGCCCTGAAGGCAGCCATGTGCACGGCGCCCGTGCTCAAGGCACCTGACTTCTCCAAGGAATTCGTCGTGCAGACTGACGCTTCAGAGCATGGTGTGGGAGCGGTGCTCTCACAACTGAACGAAGAGGGCCTGGATCAGCCTGTAGTCTTCCTTAGCAGGAGACTACTTCCCAGGGAACAGAGGTGGAGTGCCATAGAAAGGAAGCTTTTGCTGTGGTCTGGGCACTGAAGAAGTTGAGACCATACCTGTTTGGGACTCACTTCCGGGTTCAGACAGACCACAGGCCCCTCAGATGGTTGATGCAAATGAGGGGTGAGAATCCAAAACTGCTGAGGTGGTCCATCTCCCTACAGGGAATGGACTTTACGGTGGAACACCGTCCTGGTACAGAACACGCCAACGCAGATGGTCTGTCCAGGTTCTTCCGCCTTAGTGAAGAGAACTCCAATGGGGTTGGGTAGTTCTCCCTACTTTCAGCTGGCGGGGACATGTGTTAGACTTGGCATCTTTTGACGTGTTTCCCCTGACTTTTTGCTTTCTGACCTCCCGGTTTTGACTCTGTTTTTGCTGGTGTAATGATTCTGCGCACTTTCCTCCCTGCGGTCCAGTGGGAAAGTGCAAGTGCTCCTGTATAAAATGTGTTATGGATTGGTGTTTCCATGATTGGCCTATTTGGTTTATCTGTCAGTCCCTTGTAAAGTGCACTGCGAGTGCCAGGGCCTATAGACCAAATGCTGTTGGTGGGCTGCAGCACTGGATTGTGCCACCCACGCAAACAGCCCGTAAAGTGTAACTCGGGCCTACCATCGCAGAGCCTGTGCGCAGCCTGGGGCTGCCATGTCGACTTGGCAAGTGCACACACTTGCAAGTCCCTAAACCTTCCCTTTGCTACCTGTTAGTCACCCCTAAGGTAGGCCCAAGGTACCCCTGTGGGCAGGGTGCGTTGTATGCGAAAGGTAGGACATGCCCGGGAGTGTGCGGCATGTCCTGATAGTGAATTACAGCCTAGTTCGTTTTCACTATTGCAAGGCTACCTGTTCCCCCTAGGCCAGAGAGGGCAGTTTTGATTATTACAGCTTATAATCCTAACTGACCCCGGGAACATGGTAGAAATTCGAGTTTAGTATGCCTGGACTCAGAATGATAAAATGCATCTTTTAGTGAAGTTGGTTTTAACATTCTGTGTTTGAAAATACCACTTTTAGAAAGTGGGTATTTTCTTGTCTAACCATCCAAGCCTGCCTCTGCGAGGTTGTGTATTCCTTGTCTGGAGTGTGAGTGACAGGGGCTGGGGGATGCCAGGAGACAGGGTGAGTCAGCACAGGGCTGAATAGCAAGATCTACATGTAGATGGGTGGGAGGAGTCGCACCTGGGCCCTGAATAGGACAGTGCCTTCCCTCCACAATGCTGGCTCCACCTCCTGTGGTGCGTCTGATGTCCCTGGCCTACTCACTGAAAGAAGGGACGGAGACTTGTCAACAAAGTGCTCCAGAACTGGTTTGGACTAGGCAAAGGCCTCTCTGCCTTCAGAGAACAAAGGAATTTGGGATATAAATATTGGGGCCCTGACCCCATGAATTTAGATCTCGCTGGAATCAAGGAACCTGCCAAGACGAAGAGCTGGAAGAGCTGCCAGGAGGAGTACTGCCCCTTTGCTGTGTTGTTGCTTTGTTGGGTTGGCCTGCAGCTGCTGCTTCTGCCTTGGGCAGTGAAAGGACTGGACTGAACTTTCTACAAACTTGTGCTGAGTATCTCCAAGGGCCAGGAACCGAGCTGGCCTCCTGTTAAGAAGTCTCAGGGACTACAAAGACTTCACAAGCCTCTGGGTACCGCTTCTGGAATGCTGTTTCAGTTGCCACAGAGGAAGGGAACTGCAACCGACTCCGTCAACCGAATCCATCCCTGACCGGTGACCTGTTTGCACCGCAGACCGCATCGCCCCGCTTCGCATCGCAACCCTGGTCTCACCGTGGGCGACGTCCGACGCCGCCAACATCGAGCCGCTGCTTGCACCGTGACCTGTGGGCACCGCAGTTCGCATCGCATCGCTTCACTGAACCAGCCGGACCAGACCGACGCTGTCACTGCAACTGGCTCAAGAGTCGAGACCGCACCGCACTTGGGGCACCGCTCGCACGTCTGCGACGCACCGCTCCGACTCGCACCGCTGTCCGACGCCAGCTCCCGCACTCCGGCTAGGTCGCCTGCATCGCAACCTGTCAGCACCGCATCGAGCATCGTCTCACCCTGCATCGCACGCCTTGGACTCACCGACTCCGTCTGCACGACGCTCATCGAGCCGCTGCCTGCACCGCATCGAGGAACACCGCACCTTGCATCGCTCCGTCTTGCACCGCAACCGCGACGAACGCCGACCGGCTCGTACACTCCGTACCAGCCACAACGAGAAAGGTACTGTAACCGAGTCTGTTCATGACTCTGCTGGCCCGTATCGACGCGGTCGGCTGGAACTGTTAGACTCTGGGGTTTTCAGCATCACGGTAGGCTCGTGCGGAGCTACCGACTGCATACGAACTTTGCTTTTGTGCTATCCCTGCAAAGAAGAAGTTACCGTATCAAGTATTCATTCGTAAAGTATAGTATTGTGGATTCTTGTCGTAATTGGTCTTGTCTTGAGTATATAAAATATTGGTTATTTTTCTAAACTGGTGTGGTGTCCGTTTGTAGTGCTTACACTGTATTACTGTTGGTTATGTGCAAATGCTTTACACACTGCCTCTGAATTAAGCCCGACTGCTCGTGCCAAGCTACCACGAGGGTGAGCAGGGGTTACTTCACGAGTGTAACACCCTTACCCTGACTAGGAAGAAGGGTCCCTACTTGGACACAGGTGCAAGCCCTTGCCAACTAGAGATCCCATTTCTAACAGACACAGTGAGCCCTGGACCGGTAATGTTTGATTTGTTCAGCATTTTGTCCATCATCTGTTCTTTTTGCATTTGTCGCCCTAAGTAGGCCCAGACATGGGTCCCGTGCTAGCTACACCACCAGATTCAAGCTGGTTCTGGCTGATGAGGGGTGATACCCCGAAACCTGTCCCAGGATGCTTGTTTCTGGTTCAGGGATGACCTGGACAGGCAGTTCGGGCTAGACTGTTTCCATGGGGAGCAGGGTCAAGACTGATTTGTATATGGCTGGGTCTTAACTGGAATGGCGTGGTGTGCAAAAAAACAATGGCTTTTACCCAGATCTGTGACTACGGGTGAATGTTTGATTTGTTCAGCATTCCGTCCATCATCTGTTCTTTTTGCATCTGCTACTAATGGGTGGCATAAAGCTTCTGAGCTTCCTGTATGTACTTGTGACATGGTTTCTATTCCGGATACTTTGCACATTGTTTTTATTTGTCCTAGATTTAACACACTTTGATATAAATGTATCCGCCCACTTTTGTTGCTGATGAACTTTAGACAAGTGCGTCCGGCTTTACTGTTCTCACAATGTTTACCCACTCCAAATGTATGTCTCTATTTAGCATGGTATTTATCTGGTGTTTTAAATTCAGGTTTTTGAGATTTCATTATTTTATTTTTTGTGGTCTAAATTTCGATGTATGACTACACTACTCTAAGTCCACCCCTTACTCTTCTCTATATGAGACAGAGAGAAGAGTGACCATGCATCCTCACATGTCAGTGGCAAGCCGTCATTACCGATTTGTGGGTCTTGCAGCTAATTGGGAACAGGTCCTGCAAAGGTATGTGAAACTTTCCTCCAGGATGTGGTTGCATCTAAACTCCAGGTCCATGGTTTCTTTTCACATGGAGGTTGCTGATCGAAGGGAATATGATTCATTTGGAAAAGAACGGAGTGGTCTTATGTTGTTTCTTGGTATATATGGGTTACATCACAGGTCATCAGACCTCTTAATTTCTGGAATATCGATGAGATTTATGAGATGCTGTTGTTTGCTCCTACTCTGTGCTGGCAGTTGCACCTATCTGTGCATTAAAGAAGTCCTTGACTGGAATGTCTCACACAGAAGGTCCTCAGCCACTGCACAGTTTTGAATAGAGGTTTCCAATTTAATTCCTCACTAGTCACCTCCTGGGATCTACTTTTGGTAATCAAGGACATGAATGTTCTGTATATTGAGCCCCTAGAAGATATTTCTGCAAGCAAATGGCTTCTATATGGACAAAGTCACCTTAGCCCTTAAACAAGGTTAGATAGGTGACTTGGTAATTCACAAATGTTTACTTTAGAGTTTTTCAAGTCAAGGTAATTCTTGGTCCAGGTGTACTGTTTTGACCTGAATTTACATCCGTAGTATCTCGCAGTGAGCGTTCAGTCGTATTTTTCTAAATCCGGGTGCCTATGCATTTCCTCAATGTATTTTATTTATTCTGTACTAGGCCAATTAAAATTGGGAAAAAGTCGTCCTCTGTTAGCAGATGGATTTATCAGGCAATTTCTACTGCTTATGACTATGCAAGAGTGATATTGCCTGATCCATTTAAAGGCCAGTTATCTTAGGACTACATCGTTCTGCACAGACTTCCATGGATGTCACCATGGGACATTTGTAATGTGGCTACCCTTTTTACTGAATATTTACTAATATGGATGTTAAAGAGTGATGTTGCCTGCTACACTTATAGGCCACTCACCTTTGACGACATCATTTTCGACAGACTTCCAGGGGTGTCACCATGAGACACGTGTAATGTGGCTGTTTTTTTTACCCTTCATAGGTTTATCCTGCATTATCAGCTGTCGTTAGGATGGATTTGCTATCTTCTGAATTCTGCTTAAGTGGGTTGTCACCTGTGTCTTATTAATGTCTATTGTATATTTGTAAATTAGATTTGCTGGTAAAGGCTTTCAGAAGTATTGATCTGTGGGCATGCAGTGATCATATACCAAAGGTTAGATATCTGTCTGAATGGACATAGATTAGGTGCTAGGAGGCAGATCTCAGGTGTCTGCATGGGTCGTAGGACAGGAAAGTCTCTAGCCACAAACCTGAAATTAAAATCTCTCATTTTCATGGAGTCAATAAAGGAACGTCAGAGGAAGGGTGATGCGGTCCTAACAGCTGACTCAAAATATGAATCACACTGCATGATTCTGAACTCATTGAAATTTAAAAGTTCTTTGTTAGGAGCTCAGCATAGAAGGAATAGTTGTAAACTGAACTCAAAGTGGGCATACGAGGTCCAAAGGGAAATTTGAGTGGCTGTTCCAGGATGGGGAGTTTATCCAGGGCTAGGTGGGGGGTGATTGCAAGGGTTCTGAAGGTTGCATTCATTAGGATGCAAAGAAGAGGTCAGTGGTGAAAGGATGATGAAGTTCCAATTGTTGTGAACCCTCTGTATAGGTCCACATGGTATATACATTTATTATGTTGAGAGGAATGAGTTGGTGAAGGTCTATGGACCTCAAGAGTTGGATCTTCGTCTCTTGATGAGTTTGATGAGCAGAATTTGAGCCTAGACGACTTTCAGGCTATTGGCTATGCGATACCATTTCCTCGATCCTTCTTACAGCCGGAGGTGCAGCTGCGGTTTTCTGTGTACAAATGGAGGCTGAGATTATAAGCTTCTCATGTCAGATAACAGTTTTAAGTATATGTTGAAGAGGTGACCCTTTTGGCACCCCCAGTTGACAGAGCTTGGTGCACAAGAAAAGGGACCCACTTTGGCCTCCTAAGTACAGTTCGTCACAGATAATTTAAACCAGAGCAAGGCTGCTCCTTAAACACCAGTAGACACAGGTAAGCAGGAGAAGGGGTAAGAATGCCCCTGAACCTCAGATGAGGGGAGATGGGGTGAATTTGATGTACGAGTTTGAAATGCCTAAAGGTGGTACGCCATTCATTTCATCTATCAGTTCTTTCATTGTGCTATCATTCCCATTTACTCTCTCTTTCTTTATCTGTCTACACCCCCATCACCTCAACCTCTTCCCACCATTTCTTCAGTCATGTCCTTTCTACTCACATCTAGTTCCTCCTCCTCCTCTGTGTCAAGGTATCTTGAGTGCTTCTCTGGGTTTCGGAGTTTGTCCAGAAGTTCATGGGCCAGGGCTCGGCTTAGGCCAGACTGGGCTACAAATTGGTGCTGAAAGAAAAAGCAGCAATGTAAGGAGAGAGTAGAAGAATATGGATGCTGGAGACCAAAAAGAATCACACCCAGCACCAGTGTGATATACGCTAGACAGTAGACACCATGAGTAGCCACACTAGACAATGTGAGAAGAGTGCATACCAATGAGGCTCATGTTAGCCAAAGCAATACCCATGTAGGATAAGTCCAGATGTCATGGTGTGACATGCCAAACACCATGGAGTATTACCCTAGACACAATTTTATCATGCCAGGCACAATGCAGTGTAATGTTAGGCACCATAATGTTTTACAATCGACACCCAGGTGCAACCACTGGGGTGGAGGAGTGTGAACAGTGTGTTGGGACACCTTTGACATGTGCCCTTTAGTACCCTGAGCTTTTGTTCTCTCTCTCTAACATGGCACATAGAGTGTATGCACATGCAATAAACCCTTTATAAGCATTTTGAGGGTGAAAATGTGCAGGTTACACAGATCTCTGCAGAAGGTGCTATGGCCCCATAAACTATCTCCAAAGGGTAAAAGGGATATTTTAAATTATCTATAACATACATTCAGCCAATTTAATAGTGTTTTGAGTTACTCAGCATTGACGTTCCTAAGCACATAGTGAGGAAGGAGAGAGGAGTATTGTCTGATCTATATGGATTTCTTAGCACTGAATAACTACCAAATGGTCCAAGACTGGACAGAGGTACATCGTGAGAGTTCTATTAATTTCTCAATTCTGGGATAGTGATGCATTGTAGAGGGCTGGGGTAGGCGTGCTTTGTGAAAGAGGAACATTTTGAGTGAGGTCTATATCCCAAGCCTGTGATTACAGAGTGTCATTCAAATCAGGCAGAGATGCTTTGTCAAAGATCTGCAGATGTCTCAATGCTGGGTTGGGAGTGTTTGGCACAGATCATGGTAAGCACTGAATTTGGAAGACCTGGCTTTGTCTAAACCATGGGCGTTCTAGTGCAACTGCAAAAAATGACAGAGTACCACTGTAGGAGCGGACCAGATGACTCAATGCAGAGATAAGCGTTTACTGCAGGCCAGGTGAAGGTGCACCAAGTGAGCGCCACAGATGTCTTGGTACTTGAACATTCCCTGTTCCACTGGTCCATTTTATGTATTTGTATGTCTGTTAGCGCCAGGGAGGGTATTCAGACAAAATATCGAAATTAAACTATCGTCCTACTAAAATATTGTGTCCAAAATATTGTGATATGGAAATATAATCTGCAAGAATATCGTTGCCAAGAATATCGATTTTAAGGTAGGCAAAATCGATCTTTAAAATCTCGAAGTTTATAATACTGTTTACAAAAATATAGTTGTTTATAATATTGTTTTTTAACTATTGTTATGTATTTTAGTATATATATTAAATGTATACGATGCAATTTTTTTGTATAATTATTGTTTATGTTTTTTAATATAGTTGTTACATTTTTTGTAGTTATTAAATTTAATTTAAATATTTGTTGAGATTTTTAGTATCGTAGTGGGTTGTGGGTTTACAGGGGTACAGGGTGGGAAGTAATTTAATTATAATAAATGAATAATTAGTTTTTAATTAATATTATTTATGTAATTGATAATTAATTATGTCTATTGTGCACTATTTTTTTAATTTTATTAAAATTTTAGGGTTGGGGTTGTGAGGTTTACAGGGGTACTGGGTGGGAAGTAGTTTAATTTTAATTAACTAATAATTAGTTGTTAATAAATATTATTTATTTAATTGATAATAAATAATGTTAATTGTGTAAATTTTTAAAACATTTTTTGTATGGGTTGTGGGTTTATAGGGTTACAGGGTGGGAAGTAAATGAATTCTTACTAATTAATAATTAGTTGCTAAATAATATTAATCATTTAATTGATAATTATGTTAATTGTGTAATTAATATTTTTTTATTTTAGGTGCAGGTTGCGGGGTTTGTAGGGGTACAGGGCGGGAAGTAAATTAATTCTAATGAATTAATAATTAGTTGTTAATTAATAATAATCATTTAATTGATAATTAATTATGTTAATTGCGTAATTTTTTATTTTTTATTTTTTAGTTTAGGTGCGGATTGTGGGGTTTATAGGGGTACAGGGTCGGAAGTAAATTAAAGATGAGTAGTTAATATTTCGTTTTTAATTAATAATAATTAATTAATTGATAACTAATTATGTTAATTGTGCAATTATTTTTTTGTCATCAAATTTTAGGTGTGGGATTTGGGTTTCATAGGGGTATGGGGTGGGAAGTAAATTAATTTTGATTAAGAAATAATTACTTTTTTATTGATATTAATTATTACATTGATACATTGATAATTAATTATGTTATTTGTGTAATAATTTTTTGTTAAGTTAAATTTTAGGAGCGTGTTGTGTGTTTTGTGGGGGTATATTGTGGGAAGCAAATTAGTTATAATTAAGTAATAATTATTTTGTAATTAATGATAATTAGTTTATTGATAAATATTTATGTTAATAGTGTAAATAATTTGTTTTTTAATTATAAGTTTTAGGTGTGGGTTATGAGTCTTGTAGGACTATAGGGTGGGAAGTAACTAAAATAAAAATATTTAACAATTTTTTTGGTTAAATAATTTTTAAATAAAATTATTTATTTAAATGGAAAATATGTTTGCATTTTAATTATAATAATATTTGTAGATATTTATGTTCCGTATTTAACATTGTAATATGTATTTAATTTATTACATTTTTAATATAAAATATATTTGTATTTTATTGTGTTGAAGAGAATTTGTTTGCTTCTAATGTTGCACTGACTGGAGTGGGAATTGTAAATTTTACCCCTCTGCAATCCAACACTTTCCCTACTGTTGCAGTCGTAGTGGGAATAGTAAATATTACCCCTCCGCAATCCAACACTTTCCCTACTGTTGCACTGACTGGAGTGGGAATATTAAATGTTACCCCTCCGCAATCCAACACTTTCCCTACTGTTGCACTGACTGGAGTGGGAATAGTAAATATTACCCCGCCGCAATCCAACACTTTCCCTACTGTTTAATAATAGCTTTTTACTAGATATTTGTAAATATATATGTATATATATATTCACTGAAAAAACCACAGGTTTCAGGGAAGTTATAGTTAGAAATTAGCATTTAAAAAACCTTTGAAATTCACTGAAAAACCATAGGTTTCAGGGATGTTATAGTTAGTTGGACATTTCACTCATACAAAACCAGAGAAATTCGGCCGTTATAGTTAGTTCAGCTAACTATAACTCGCGCCCACAATGCACTGCTGATGACGTCACATATTACATCATTCATGACATGGTCAGTGACATCACTGATGACATCTCAAATGACATCACTGATGACATCACTGATGACATCATCCAGTGACTGTGTGTTTCTGAAAAGTTTAAGTATGTTTTATATATATATATATGCCAAGGTGTATTGAAGAGTAAGTGGGTGTATAAGTGTTTGAATGGATGATTTAGTAAGTGCGTGGCTGTCTGTATAAGTGAGTGATTAAACGTGTCTTAGTGAATGCATGGGTTAGTGACCTAACTGTGTAAATGTCTGTATCAGTCTGTCAGTTGGTGTGTAAGCGGTTGCATGGCTTGGTGAGTAGCTAAATGAGTGTCTATATGGGTTATTGATTGGTTGTCTGAGTATCTGTATGGGTGCCTGAGTGTCTGTGTGGGTTGGGGGTGTGTGACTCCGTGCATGGATGTGTGAGTGGGTGATTCACTGGGTGTATGGGTTCAAGAGTGCATCTGTGAAGGGCCGTATGGATGGGTGAGTGTGTGTATGGGTGTGTTGGTGAGTGAATGGATCTCTCAGTGGTACATGTGTGAGTAACTACATATGTGAAAGGTAGTATATGTGAGTGTCGGAGTGTATAAATGAACTATATGTGAGAGTGAGTGATTGTGAGAGTGGCTGTATGGATGAGTGTGTGGTTGTATCATTGATTGTATAAGAGAGTAAGTATGTGTTATTATCTGTATGAATAAGTGAGGTGGTGTTTGTATAACTGTATAGTCGAGTAAATGGAAGCGTGATTGATTTTTTGCATGACTGACTAGGTGTGTGAGTAACGCTATGGATGAGTGGCAGTGTGTGAGTGTCTGTATAGGTGTATGAGTGCATATGATAGTGCTGTACTGATGAGTGACCGAATGTATGAGTGACTGTATGGGTGAATGAGTGGATGTGTGTGTAGACCTAGGAATCAGTGAGTGGGTATGTAGTAACTGGTATTGGTGTGTCTATGGTTTCGAAAATGGTAGTCTGTATTTTAGAGTAGGTGTATCAAAGGTTATATTAAGGTGTGACCAGGTGCATCAGATTATCACGTGGATGATGTCATCAGTGATGTCATCAGTGATGTCATTTGAGATGTCATCAGTGATGTCATCAGTGATGTCACTGACCATGTCATGAATGATGTAATATGTGACGTCATCAGCAGTGCATTGCGGGGGCGTGAGTTATAGTTAGCTGAACTAACTATAACGGCTGAATTTCTCTGGTTTTGTACGAGTGAAATGTCCAACTAACTATAACGTCCCTGAAACCTATGGTTTTTTCAGTGCATTTCAAAGGTTTTTTAAATGCTAATTTCTAACTATAACGTCACTAAAACCTATGGTTTTTTCAGTGAATTTCAAAGGTTTTTTAAATACTAATTTCTAACTATAACGTCCCTGAAACCTATGGTATTTTCAGTGAATTTCAAAGGTTTTTTAAATGCTAATTTCTAACTATGCCTACAGAGGTAGGACGTGCAGAAAAAGGAAGAAAAGCGCAGAAAGAAGCAAGAGAAATGCAGAAAGAGGCAACAGAAGTCCAGAAAGACGAAAAAAGGTACAGAAAGAAGCAAGACGTGTGCACAAAGAACCAACAGAGGGGCAGAAAGAGGCCTTGTTGCAAAGTCATCCTGTGCACCCAACTTTTTGCTGACGGGTACTGGTGGTAACTGACTCTGACTAACCTGGCCTAGAGCCAGTGCTATGCTAAAAGACACTACAGTGAAAACACCTACATACACTAGGGAACACTATGCGTTGGGGTACCCCTGTGATTGGCGTGACCTCCTCTGTAAGACCCTAGTACATAATAGGGCAGGGGGATTAAACCTACCTCTAAGTCAGAGGTGCAGAAAGATGCTTCTTTAAGTAGTAGTCACATTTGCAGAGTGGTAGAGAAAGGGTGCTCGGCCTCCGACCAGCGCTCAGGAATTCCGCTGCGTAGGACTTACAGGAGGTACCAGGAGAGCTTCTTGACCTCCAAAGTCCCTCAGGAGTAAAGTGGACTTCATCCCCCATCCCGTAGTCTGCCAGGAGGTGCGTTTGCAGAGTGGTGGAGAAAGGGGGGCATGGCCTCTGAAGACGTCTTAGCAATCCCACTGTGTGGGACTTACTGGAGGTAACAAGAGGGGTAGTTGGCCCCCAAGGACATACTTGGGGGCCAACTAGCCCTCCTATTACCTCCAGTAAGTCCCACACAGCAGGATTGCTAAGTTCTCATAGCAGGCCACGCCCTCTTCGCCCACCACTCTGCAAACGCGCTCCCTGGTGCGCTCTTAGATAGGGATTGAAGTCCCCTTCGCTGCTGGGGGTCCTTTAGGGGCCAACTAGCCTACCTCTTACCTTCAGTAAGCCCCACACAGTGGGATTGCTGTGAGATGGACAAAGGCCATGCCCCATTTCCCCACCACTCTGCAAACGCACCTCCTGGCGCGTTCTAAATTGGGGTATTAAGTCCCCTTCATTCCTGAGGGTCCCTGGGGGCCAACTAGTCCACCAGGTACCTCCAGTAAGCGCCACACACCTGGATTGCTGAGAGTGGTCCGAGGCCACGCCCCCTTTTTACACAACTCTGGAAACGCGGCTCCCGGCGCACTGCTGCTCAGGGATGAAGTCCACTTGTGTCCTGTGGTCCTCAGGACAAAAGAGGACCTCATCGCCCCACCAGCAGTGCGCCAAGAGGCGCGTTTGCAGAGTGGTGTAAGAAGGGGCATGGCCTCGGACCACCTCTCTGCAATCCAGCTGTCTGGCGCATTCTAGAGGTACCTGGTGGGCTAGTTGGCCCCCAGGGACCCTCAGTATTCAAGGGGACTTAATTCCCCAACTTAGAACGCTCCAGGGGGCGCGTTTGCAGAGTGCTGGAGGAAGAGGGCAGGGCCTCCGGCGAGATGCCGGCTTTTAAAAAAAATATATTTTTAGAAGGGGGCTGTGTGGCCCCCCTTCTTTTAGTATTTTTGGGGTCCTGGGGACCCCATCCCCAGGGCCTGACCTTTTAAAAAAATAAAAATAAATACAAGCAACGGGATGGGGGCCGTGTGGCCCCCCTCCCGAGGCTGATTTCGGCCCCGGGGACCCCATCCCCGGGGTATGGCCTCCTTTTTATAAATATATTTATAGGGAAGGGGGGCCGCGTGGCCCCCCTTCCCTGGGCCACTTTTGGCCGGGGGACCCCATCCCCCGGGGCATTGCCTCTTCTTTTTTTAAATATTTACAGGGAAGGGGCGGCCCCCCTTCCCTGGGCCACTATTGGCCCTGGGGACCCCATCCCCCGGGGCTTGGCCATTCTTTTCAATATTTTAATTTGAGGAGGGGGGCCGCGCCTTCCCCCTCCCCAGGCCGATTTCGCCCCCGGGGACCCCATCCCCCGTGGCCCGGCCATTCTTTTTTTTTTAAGAAAAGGGAGGGGGGCCCCAGGGACCCCATCCCCCAGGGCCGGCCCTTTGCGTTGGGGACCGTGGGGGGAGTCCCAATGCCCCTACGGTCCCACCGGCTCCCCGCCTCCTGCAGGAGCCGGCATTGCTTTTGAGCAAGGTGAGCTGCTGACATGCAGCCCCCCTTGCTCAAAAGCAATCCTGCTTTGCTTTGTTTAAGCGAGAGCAGGTTGTCCTGCTCTCGCTTCAACGAAGCAAAGCAGAGTTTGCTATGGAAGGGTGGGAGCCGTGCTCCCGCCCTGCCATAGCAAACAGCAATGTCCTAGGGGTGGGTACCCCGGGACATTGCAGGAGCTGGCCCTGGGGGGTGGCGGTTCCCAGGGCCATCGAGGGCCCCAGGAGGGGGGCCGCACGGCTCCCCTCCCTCCATTTTCATAACCCCGGGGAGGTGGTGGTCCCCGGGGCTGGGGGTCCGCAACGGACCCCTGTATTTAAATATTCAATGCCCTGGGGAGGTGGTGGTCCCCGGGGCAGTGCGGGGGGGCTTGAGCCACCCCACACAAATTATTTATCTCAGCCCCGGGGAGGTTGCGGTCCCCGGGGCTTGGGGGGGCCCGCGAGGCCCCCACCCTATTTTAATAAGCCCCGGGAAGGTGGCGGTCCCTGGGGCTTGGCAGGGCCCGCGAGGCCCCCTGCCTTTATTGTCATAAAGCCCTGGGGAGGTGGTGGTCCCCAGGGCTGTGGGGGGGCCGCGTGCCCCTGCGCATAAATAATAAAGCCCCGGGGAGGTGGCGGTCCCCGGGGCTGCGGGGGCCCCCGCGGGCCCCCACAAATTAATTTGGCATTGCCCCTGGGACCTGGTCCACCCAGGGGCTTTAAGAAACAAAGCGCGAACCCAGGGCGAATTTGGACGTTTAAAAAAAAGGCGTTTTTTGGCCCTGGGGGTCCTTGTGGGACCCCCTGAGCAGGCCTAGGGGGTCAGGGTGTTTCTACCCTGTCCCCTTTTCTTCATTTTTCACTTTTTTTCCCCCTTTTTCTTGTGCCTTGGTTACTGAGTCACAAGATGGCTGCCAACACTTCCTGGTTTGGAGTGTTGGCAGCCAATCAGAAGTCAGCTCGTGCTCGGGATGAGTCGTGACTCCTCCTCGGTGCTCAGTTATCGATATTTTTCTTTTTTTCATTTCTCAGGAACTACTGAACGGATTTACACCATTTAAAAAAAAGGGCGCTTTCTGAACCAAGAGCTACCCTTTTGCCAAATTTGGTGTAATTCCGTTCAGCAGGTCGGGCTGTAGCCTGTTCCAAAATTTCCTATGGAAATTAACATGGGGAAAATGCATTTTGGGACCCCCCTTTTTTCTCGGACCCTGCTTGAAGAATCATCCCGAAACGTTTAAGACAGGAGCTGACCGGAGCGCCCCATTAGTTTTGAAAATTTCGCGAAGATTTGTCAAACGGTGCCAAAGATATTGGCAAATCAAAAATCGCTTTTCCTATGGATAATAGGTCCTAACTATAACTACCTACTGGCGACCGCCAGTAGGTAATATATATATAACTCACGCCCCAGCAATGCACTGCTGATGACATCACATATTACATCACTCATGAAATGGTCAGTGACATCACTGATGACATTTCAAATGACATCACTGATGACATCACTGATAGCATCATCCACTTAATCTCTGATGCACCTACTCACACCCTAATATAACCTTTCATACACCCACTCTAAAATACAGACTACCATTCTCGAAACCATAGACACACCTATACCAGTTAGTACATACCCACTCATTAATTCATAGGTCTACACACACATCCACTCACTCACCCATACAGTCACTCATACATGCAGTCACTCATCAATACAGCCACTATTATATGCATTCATACACCCATATAGACACTCACACATCGCCACTCACCCATAGAGTTACTCACACACCTAGTCAGTCACCCAAAGAGTCAATCACAATGCCATTTACTCACCTATACAGTTATTCACTTATTCAGACACTAACACATACTTACTCTCTTATACAATCACTGACACAAGCACACACTCATCCATACATCCACTCTCACAATCACTCACTTTCACATACAGTCACTTATATACTCCAACACTCCCATATACTGCCATTCACATATGCAGTTTCTCACACATATACCACTGAGACATCCATTCACTCACCAACACAGCCATATGCACACTCACTCACCCATACAGCCCCTTGCAGATGCACTCATGAACCCATACACCCAGTGAATCACCCACTCACACATCCATGCAGGTAGTCACACAACACATAGACACTCAGGCACCCATACAGGTACTCAGACAACCAATCAATAACCCATATAGACACTCATGTACCTATTCAGCAACCCATGCAGCCACTGACACACCAACTGACAGACTGATACAGACATTCACACAGATTAGTCACTCACCCATACATTCTCCCAGACATGTATAATCACTCACTTATACAGTCAGTCACACACTAACTGAATCATCATATATATATCACATTCTTAAACCTTTTAGAAACACTCACAGTCACTGGATGATGTCATCAGTGATATCATCAGTGATGTCATTTGAGATGTCATCAGTGATGTCATCAGTGATGTCACTGACCAAGTCATGAGTGATGTAATATGTGATGTCATCAGCAGTGCATTGCGCGGGCGTGAGCTATGGTTAGCTCAGCTAACTATAACGGCTGAATTTCTCTGGTTTTGTACGAGTGAAATGTCCAACTAACTATAACATCCCTGAAACCTATGGTTTTTTCAGTGAATATTCAAGGTTTTTTTAGGAACAAATCTTTTTATTGGTTTAGTCGTAAGGTGCTGTTACACCTGAACACAGCCATTCGCCTACAACCACAAGGTCCGGCGGCTAAAGAACAATGCAATATAGATATGTCTCGCGTTACTGCTTGCAGTCCAACATTGGTAGGCAGGCGGTACTCAAGGTGAGGCAATTCAGGCAGGAAAAACTGAACCTTCAAACAGTATAGGCTATAGCATGCTGTCCCGCCATAATAAGCAAACAGTAGATAAGAAACACCCACCCTCCCTCCCACCCCCGCAATAAAACATAAAAGAAAAGGTGAAAAAGGAGGGGGGACCGTACCAAATACACTAAAAGAATGTGCGATGTCCCGCAGAGCCCATTGGAAACCACCCAAGTCATACTACACCCTCATGTAGGGGTCGCTAAGTCCGGAGAGGGAGGAATGAGTCGCAGCACCTGTAGGAGTTTGGGGCAGGTGACCTCGCGTAAGTCCTTCGAAAGCATTATTATAAAGGGGGCCCAGAGTTCGGCATTTTTCTGGTATTCGTGATTGTGACTCATCGTTAGCCGTTCCATGGCCAGAATCATCCAAAGCCTATGCAACCAGGCCGAGTGGTCCGGCACCGTAACGGTACCCCAGTGGATTAAGTTCGCCTGGCGTGCTGCAAGCAAGGCTAGTGCCATCTCTCTGCCTCTAAGGGACCGTAGCGGAAAAGTGATTGGATTGGACAGCCCTAGCAAAGTGTAGGCCGGGAAGCGGGGAATCTCGGTGTCAAATGCAACGTCAATGTCGTTAAGCACCTGGTCCCAATACCTCTCCAACCGTGGGCAGTGCCATAAAAGGTGTGAAAGGGAGCCCGTCAGGCCACAACCCCGCCAGCATTCTTCAGTGTGATTCTTGTCCCATTGGTGTATCCTTGCTGGCGTGAGATACCAGTATGATGCCACCTTGAATGCAGATTCAGTCCCTGCAGTGTTGTAAGCCGTGTGGTGAGCCCTATAGTAAATGTTGTCCCACTCCTTGTCTGTAAAGACCCGTCCCAATTCTGCTTCCCATCTAGCCTGTCCGCGGGAGCGCCCCCCTGTCGCGCGTGGAGCAAGGAAGGTATAGAGTTCTGAGATGAGATGCTTGTCGTCTGTCTTGTGCGCTATCCATTTCTCAAAGGGGGTGAGCTTACGAGAGACGTGGGGAAGGAGGGCCGGGGAAGTAACCCAATGACGGGGCTGGAGGTAGAAGAACTCATCCGTCTGGGGTAGGGAAAGGTCCCGACGAACCCGGTCAAAGGAGATAATACCCTCAAGGTCAAACAGGTGGCCTACGCGCTTACATCCAGCCTCTCTCCAGCGTTGAGCAATGACGCTCTTACATCCCGGAGGGAAATCTGGGTTGTCCACCAGCGGCGTCATGGGAGAGGGAAAGGTCGTCAGACCTCTCGTCAATGCTGCCGCATTCCACACTTTCATTGTTGCTGCCGTGACTGGAGAAGAATAAAGGCCCCAAGAGCGGGCGCGCGGGAGAGCCATATTTCACGCCAGACATTCACCCCAGCCACGGCCTGGTCCATGAAGGTCCAGTGCTTCTCCGAAAGGGGTCGATTCCACTCCAACACATAGCATAGATGTGCAGCCTGGAGGTATCTGAGGACCATCGGCAGCTTTACCCCCCATCATTTTTGGGACGTGATAATTGTGCTATAGATAGCCGTGCCTTCTTATTACCCCAGATGAATTTATTTAGTGCGAGCTGAATGTTGCGTAGGGCTTTAGGCGGCGGTGTCAGCGGGAGGGTCTGAAAGAGGTAGAGAATGTGCGGTAAAATTGTCATTTTGACCGCTGCTATGCGCCCAAACCACGACAGGTTATGCTTAGTCCACCCATCCAGATCCTTCCTTGTCTGTGACACCAAGAGCGAGTAGTTTAGTTCTAATATGCGTGGAATCGAGGGGGTCAGAAGGATGCCTAAATAAGGCACAGGGTCGCTGGTCCAATGTAAAGGGAGGGACTGCCTAAGGGCTTCCGCCTGGGCTCGCGGTAGAGATAGATTAAGGACCTGGGACTTGCCAAGGTTAACCTTAAAGCCCGAGATCCGCCCAAATGATTCGAGTTCGTCAACTAGGGCAGGAAGCGAGGTAAGGGGTTGGGCGAGGGAAAGGATGACATCGTCCGTGTAGAGGCTTATTTTATGGATATCGCCTCCAAACCTGATGCCCAGGATGTTAGGGTGATTGCGAATTTTCTGTGCGAGGGGTTCCATATAAAGTGCAAATAAAAGCGGCGAGAGTGGACACCCTTGCCTCGTTCCCCGGGCTATCGCAAAAGAAGAGGAGGATATTCCATTAACACGAACAAAAGCCCGGGGAGCCCGGTAAATGCAATGCACCCATTGGATAAAACGGGGGCCAAATCCGAAGCCACGCAGGACGTCGAAGAGATATGTCCAGCATACTCTGTCGAACGCCTTTTCGGCATCGACCACAAAGAGTATTGCTGCTTTTTGGGAGCGGTGGACACTATCAATGAGGTAGAGGAGGCGCTTGGTGTTGTCACTGCCTTGGCGCGTGGGGATGAATCCCGCCTGGTCTGGGTCTATCAGACCGGCCATCATAGGGTTCAAACGGGCTGCGAGTATTCCTGTAAAAAGCTTCACGTCAACATTGAGCAGCGAAATCGGGCGATAGGAGCTGCATTGCCCAGGGTCTTTATTAGGCTTGAGAATTACGGAAATCGCCGCCTCCGACATAGAATCCGTCACCGCCCCATATTCTAAGAAGGAGTTGTATAGGCGGGTTAAGAGGGGTGCTACTTCATGACAAAATGTTTTATAAAACAGGGCAGGGGAGCCGTTGGGGCCCGGCGATTTGTCAGGTTTCAGCCGGGAGATAGCGGAAATCACTTCATCCAGCCTAATGGGATCCTCCAGCTGCTCTGCCTGCACGAAAGGGAGGCGAGTGAAGTTGCTGGATTCTAGGTATGCCTGTGCATCAGGGGGTTTGTAAGACTCTGCGCTGTAGAGTGTCTGGTAGAAGCGGCGAAATTCCTCTACAATCTGGGAATCCAAGTGGACCTCCTCCCCATTGGACTGTGTCAGATAGGAGATATTCCCCGCTACTGCCCTGGCGCGTAGTTTGCGGGCTAACATTTTCCCACACTTATCACTTCCCAGGTAGAATCTGTGTCGGAGGCGCAGCAGTGCAAACTCCGCTCTATCAAAGTCCAAGCGTTTGAGAAGCAGTCGCTTCTTTTCCAGTGAGCGCCACACCCTCTGCGCCCCTGTGCGTTTATGTATCGTTTCTAGCTCCGCTACTTACTTCTCAAGGTCTGAGCGGACCTCTCGATGTCTCTGATTATCCGCAAAAGAGATGGCAAGAAATTCCCCGCGAATCACCGCTTTGAGAGTTTCACAAACGGTAGCCAGGGATGCCTCCCCATTATCGTTGTGTTGGAGATATTCTAAAAGCTTGGTGCGCACGCCTTGTACAATGTGAGGGGAATGCAAAAGGCCTACGCGCAGTCGCCAGTGGGTAGGTATACGCTCAACCCCTGCAGAACTCAGGGAAATGGAGATGTGTGCATGATCGGATAGAGAGCGTGGAGCTATTGTGGAATCGCTGACCCTAGGGAGGAGCGCAGGAGAGACCCAAAACATATCTAAGCGTGCATAGGATTTATGTGCTGCAGAATAGTATGTGTAATCACGGAGGCCTGTATATTGGATGCGCCATATATCATGAAGGCCACTATCGGCCATCCATTGTTTGCCTTCTGGAGAGAGAGCTCCTACCTGAGAGTACCGTTGGCCGGAGCGGTCCCAGTCACTATTCATGACCAAATTGAGATCCCCGCCTATCACTAAAGCAGCGTCTGGGGAGGAAAGACCCTCAGATACATGGCGGCGGAGGAAAGCCTCCTGGTGGGCATTAGGTGCATAAATGTTGAGGAGTGTAAAAATAGTAGACCCCCATTGAATCCGAAGCCCCAGGACTCTACCTTTGAGCCCATACAGAGTAGACAGCACCTTACCCTCAAATTTAGTCCCAAGCAAGATAGCTACCCCATTCTTCTTTGTTGAATCAGAGGACCAATACTGATGGGGGAAGCGCCGTGAACGCATGCGGGGAGTGTGTTTGGCAAGCAGATGGGTCTCCTGAAGGAGACATATGTCTCCGTCTGACTGTTCCAATAGGGAGAGAATCGATGTTCGTTTTGTAGGGTGATTAAGGCCTCTCACATTGAGGCTGACTATCTTTAGGTGTCTAGTCATAGTGGGTGGGAATTAGCATGCGAGGGCCCATCGTGGATGCAGGCGCAAAGCATGGTATATGGGCGGAAGGGAGCGCAGGCCCGCAAGTGAAGGATGGGAGTGCAGAGACTGGTACGGGGGACCCCTAAAGAAAAAGCAATAGGTACATATAAAAAAACACCCCATAAAAACGCAACCCCCAGAAGAAACAATAGACAACAGTTCGTCTGGCAGGCACAGCCTAAAGGGAACATGGTCCTGAGGAAGACCGTAGTGTAGGATACCTGGAAAAACAAGAGCCGCGGAGAGGCACCCAGTTAGATCAGGAGAGGTGGTCATCTCATGTGCCCCTCCGGCTGTGCTTTGCGACATCCATCCCCATGGTCTATGCTAGAATGTTCAAGGGGAACACGAGCGTTCTTGGGACTGGGAGAGGGAAGAGAGCACCGCCTCTCGTTCTTTCGCCACTTCTTCCGGATCTGGCTTCAGCAAGGTCGAGGTCTGCCCAACAGTCTGCCAACGGGGTGGTCGCCGCGGGGACCGGACCAGGGGTCGTCACCCTTTGTCGAATCATCAGCGTGGTCTAATCCCAGCTGGTCCAGAGCCTCCCGCAGCGGCGTATTTGTCGCAGCTTCCCCTGGTGTTTAAAAATTATGCGGAAGGGGTGGCCCCAGGAATAGGGAATGCCTTTGTCACGCAGATAGGAGGTGACCACTCGGAACTCCCGTCGCTTGGCCAAAGTGGAGGCTGCAAGGTCCTGAAAGAGGGCCGGAGAGCGTCCTTGGAACTGTATCGGCTGCATCATTCGGGCTTTACGTAGAATCTGCTCTTTGAGCTGGAAATCGTGACCACACACGAGGATGTCCGGCGGGGGCGCCTTCTCTCCTCTAGGAAGGCCCACATGATGAACGCGATCCATCTGGATTTCTTGCTGACTGTCATCTCCTAGCACATGTCTAAAGAGGGCCAGGACGTATGATCGCAAGTCGTCTCCTTCCGCCTTCCAGGGCACCGCACGGATGCAAATATTATTCCTCCGTGAGCGGTTTTCAAGATCCTCTGCATGTGCCTGTAGATCTAGATTTTGATCCCGCAGCCTCAGCATTTCCTGCTGTAGTTGATGAAGATCTTCCTCCAGCGCTAGTTCATGTTCCTCAAGAGCAGCCACTCTCTCGCCCACTTCGTCAACATCCCGCCGGACTTCTTTGAGATCTGCCGTGAGCTGCCCTTTAAGGTCTAGGATATCCTCTTTAATGGCGGCAAACAGCTCCATCATAAAGGCTTTCGTGGCCGGTTCATTCGCGCCCTCCAGCGGTTCGGGATGGCCCGGGGCCTGGGCTCCCGCCTGGGCTGCATCAGAGGTGCCAGATTGTTTCGGCAGGAGGTCTTTGAGGGTCTTCCCCCTTTTCACCCGGGCCACCGCCATATCCTGTCGGTGAGGCCGAGGTGTACGCCAGGGGAGGGTCGCAGGTCGGGGGCTTCGTAGGTACACCGTGCACAGTACTGCCCCTGTTCCGAGGCCAGAGCGGCAACTCTCCTACCCGTGCCAGGAGACCGACTCTCTATCTCGCTGGAGCTGGTAGATGCAGGGGGGTAGCCCTCAGGCTAGCTTCTTCGCTTGGACTAGCCGCAGTAGTGGTCAGGCCAGCCCCTAGGATATCGCGTCGTCGTCCCCACCTCGGGGTCTTAGCTGTTAGTCCATCAGGAGGAGTGAGCTTGCGTGCCGATGGGGGTCCGCCCGTGCAGGGCTGCCCAGAGATCTTGCTGACCTCTCCCCAGTGAGGAGAGATGCCCACTCACGAGGCCTTCAGGGAGCTGCGTGCGGCCTGTGCTGGTTAAGCTGCGGTGAGAGGGCCAGGCGATCCTTACCCCGGTGGGCACGAGGGCCGGCACAGAGACGAGCTACGCCGAGGTCCAGGCCAGACGTCTCAGGCGGCACTCTGGGGCTTCTGAGGAAGATGTGGGGTGCCAGCCCTGTAGCAGGGACGGCCGACGCTCTGTCAGCAGAAAACCAGGGTGGCGTCCGGGGCCCGGAGGAGAGGAGCGGCACACCAGGCCCCCGGGTCCACCACCGCACCGTCTATCAGCTGCCCGGCAGACTCCTGCAAGGCCGTGCGCGGCCACTTCTATCGGGGGGTGAGCTGGCGCCAACGGGCGCGATTCACATGCTGAGTCGTGGCCAGGGAGTATAGGCCCCTCTGCAAAATGGCAGCTGTACAGCAAGCTCGCTCCAGGAGGGTGTAGTGCTCTTAGCGAGGGTAGTGCTTGCCTCCGTGCCAGGCAGGAGGGTCAATTGCTTCTGCCCCCGGGTGTAATGGATGGGGCCACAGGTCGCAGGTCAAGGCCGCTGGCAAGGAGGGGGCGCCGGCCGGCCGGGCCGACACACAAAGTGGTGGGCGCACCACGTACCTCTCACAGGTCCGCGACCGTGTTCACGCGGCCCGACTGCCGCCGAGCCCCCGATACTGCACAGGCTGGTCCCGGGGCTGTTTTTAATAGCGGAGGCAGCCCAGGAGCGCATAGATGCAGCGCCACCGCAGCTCCGGTGTCGGCCCTCCCAGCAGCGCAGCTGCGTCCGCCGCGTCTCTTCTCTCAGCTCCGGCGAAGCTCCGGGGATCACTCCGTCTGGAGCACCAACGCGGCAATGAGACAGCTCCTCGGTCGCACCGGAGGGTTCACCAGCTATGCCCTGCTCGTGTTCGCCAAGAGAAGACCAGGGGATGGGGCAAAAACAATGCTGAGGAACGGCGGTGCCGGAGGGACAGAACAACACGTCCTACCGAGCCGCCATTTTGGCCACACCCCCTAAGGTTTTTTAAATGCTAATTTCTAACTATAACGTCCCTGAAACCTATGGTTTTTTTCAGTGAATTTTATATATATGTATTCAATCTCCTCTCACTCTTACAAGGAAGGAATCAGCACTCAGGCTGTAGTTTGGAAGTATTTAATCTGCAAAGGACGCGATCCACGCGTTTCGTCTCGTCTGAACCTTGATAACGATACAAGACTTCATTGTAGCTTCCATATTTAAATGTACAAATGCCTCCAGTTGCCAACATTAACAAAGGACTACATATTACTTTAATCCAAAAAGCTGGCGGCCATATTGGCCTGGTCACGATGTGAAAATTCAGGAATTGATACAATAAAGAAAAGAAAACAAGTGTTAATATGCACACAACGTAATTTCAGCATATCTTGCCCCGTGACCGCCGTACCTGTATGTTCGTCAACGTGACTTGTTCATAATAAACATACTTAGGATTGCAAACATCAACATAAACAATGGAGTACACATTACTTTAAAGTGAAAGGCCATCTGCCATATTGATCTGGGCACGTTGCTTATTATAGTGGTTCTTACACGAAAGAAAAAGGGATGTTAATATACACACACTATCCCTAAATAAAGTTCTAGCGATTATAGTTCCATTCCATTCACAGCTCATTTGAGATGTCATGAGTGATGTCATGAGTGATGTCACTGACCGTGTCATGAATGATGTAATGTCTGAGGTCATAAGCAGTGCATTGCGGGGGCGTAAGTTATAGTTAGCTCAGGTAACTATAACTGCTGAATTTCACTGGTTTTGTACGAGTGAAATCTGAGTCTAACCATAACGTCCCTGTATTCTTTGTTTTTTTCAGCGAATTTCTAGTTTTTTTTAATGTTAAGTAAGATGCCTATCACAATGGATGGTGGGGGGTTGGAAGCAGGGCCTGGCCTGGCATTGTGCTGCTCCCACCCAAGCTTGCTGCTCCTGCCCCCGTCTCCTTGCCATCCATTGTCCAAGTCCATGCCCCTGCTCCCTCATTACAGCCCTGTGTGGCCTTTGTTCTGCCACTGGCCTTCCCGCCTTCTCTGAACAGTTAGCTTGCTGCCCCATCCACCTCCTCCCTATCCTCTGTTGTCTGAATCCAGGCACTAGCCTCCTCCCTCCTGCCATGCATGGTCTGATGTGCTGCCACTGCCCTCCATTTAGCATGATATCCCAGTCCACTCCTCCTGCCCTCCATTGCCCAATGCTATGCCCCATCATTGACCTCCTGCTTAGCCTCTGTGCTTAGCTTGCTGCCCCTACTCTCCTTCCCCCTGCCCTCCGATGTCTGTGTGCATGCCCCTGATCCATCCTTTTTGCCCACCATGTTCCATGCACCTGCCCCTCCTATCTATTCTGAGTGTTCTGTTGAGCTGCCACGCCCCTCTTACCTGCCTAGCATTGTCAGATGACTGTAACCTGTCCCTGCCACCTCCACCCTGCCTGTCCATGTTCCATGCCCCTATCCCCTTCCTCCTGTCCTCCATGGTCCATTTTACTGCCACACCCTTCTGCCCTCCCTGGTCTGTTGTGCTGCAACTGCTCCTCCTGCCTGCCCCCGTGGTCTGTTGTGATGTCCCTTCCCCTGAACTCTCTTGTCTGTGCCCAGCTCCTACCCCTCCCTTCTATCCTCCATGGTCCTTTGTGCATGCCCCTGCCCCCTCATTCTTGCCCATCATGGCCATTGTGCTGCCACTAACCCTCCCGCTTGTCATGCATGGTCTTCTGTGCTGCCACAGCCCCTCCCAACTTCCCTGTGTGGTCAGCTAGCTGCCCCTGACCCCCTCCCACCTTCCCTCCATGGTCTGTGTGTATGCCATTATAGTCTCACTGTTGCTCTCCATGGTGAGTCTTGCTTCTAGTGCCCATCCTGCCTGACCTCCATGGTCAGCTTGCTGCTCCTGCCTTGCCCCCTGCCCTCTGTTTTACATGTGCAGACCCCTATTCCCTCCCTCCTGGCTTGTCTGTTCCATTGTAATGCCCCTGATCCCTCCCTCCTGCCCTTTATAGTCCGTTATGCTGCAGCTTTCTCTCCTGTCTGTCCATTATGGTCAGCTAGCTGCCATTGCCTCTTTCCCCTCTGTTCTCTGTTGTCCATGTGCATGGTCCTGTCCTCTCCCTATTGCTTTCCATAGATTGTTGTGCTGCACTCCTGTCCCGCATGCCCTGTGTGGTGTATTGTGCTGCTGCAAACCCTGATGCCTGCCCTGTAAGGTCAGTTTGGTGCACCTGCCCATGTCCCTCCTGTCCTCTGTTATCCGAGTCCATGTCCCTACCCCAATTCTTCCTGCCTTCCATGATCCAATGTACCATACTTGCTAACATTTTGAACTTGGTAAGAGGGAGATTTTGAAAAAAAAACCTGGGGTATTGATTTTCCCCATTGACTTACATTGAAAAAGAGGAGATTTTAGACAGGAGACAGATCAAATAAAGCCCATTTGGGCTTAAAAACAATGGGCGTTTTCTGGCTGAATCGGGTCTGTTGGCATGTATGGTTGTACTACCACTGCCTCTTCCTTCTGCCCACAATGGTCTATTATATTGCCACAGCCCCTCTTGCCTGTCCTGCATTGTTGGTTTGTTGCCCCTGCCCCCCTTTCCACTGCCCTCCAGAGTCTGTTGTGCTGCCACTGCCCTTCCTGACTGCCCAGTGTGGTCAAATTGTTGCCTCTGCACCCTCCTACCTGCCTTCAATTTTCTGAGTCAGTGCCCCTGGCCTCTGCCTCTCAACAGTATCCTAATGAACAACTAGATTGCTAACATTCTATATTTATTACAAAAGTGTGGCACACCTGACGTCATCTTGATGTAATCAAAACTGTAATACCTAGAGCATTTCCTTTAGAAATTACAGAAATGAGAGGGTCGCATTTGCATCGAAATTATGGTTAGTGCTCTAAAAAACTAAAATGAGGACATATTTTTTGAGTTTTCAAATAGCGACAAAGCACTTTTAAATTATTTGTTATCTTTATGTTTTTTATCCAGTTGACCACTTGATTTAATGTTGCACTTAGGGGAGAGGATGTGGTGTTACTTCCAGAGCTGCAGACTTTGCAACTGGGGAACCAGGTTGGAGTTTCTGCTTCAGCTCGACATTCTATGATTCTGGTCAAATCACTTAATCTCCCCATGTCTACAACCAAAATGAATTTGTCCTTGTGTGATGTAACCAATGCTCATGTAAAGCACTCCAATACCTGACCAGTCTGCACTATATAAAACTGCAAAAAAACAAAAATAAAAAGTGTTTTGCACACTTCTGTCATTGGGCTATATGTGGGCTACATCTGGGTGATATTTGTGCTACATTTGGGCTCTTTTGTCTCTGGTGGCCATCTTGGGAGATTTATTTGTTATGAAGTTTCCTAATTTCCTCATTTACTGCAGTCTCCTCAGTAGGAAATGCTTTCAGTTTTTTACTTTGATTCCATCAAGAAGGCATTCAGATGTGTCACACATTTGCCATAAATTCTGTATGTTAGCACTCTAGTTGCTCATGAGATCATTGTAGTAAAGCTACTGCTCACCAGGGAAGTCTGCTGTTGGTATTGAAAGTGCATGTTTCAGTCTGCATGTCAGAATTTTTTAATGAAATAGAAGAGGATTTGAGAAGTCACTCAAAATGCGCCCTAATTTTTCTTTCTTCAGCACTAATCATAATTTCTATGGCAAAATGAACCCCCTCATTTTGTTCCTTTTTAAATTCAATGTTTTAAGTGTTACCAGTTTATTCCAATCAAGATGGCTTCAGGTTTGTCATACTTTTGTCATAAGTAAGACTATTAGCGCTCTAGTTGTTCTTTAGAACACTCTGGGATATTCTGTCATTGGGCTATATGTGGGCTACATCTGGGTGATATTTGTGCTACATTTGGGCTCTTCTGTCTCTGGTGGCCATCTTGGGAGACTTATTTGCTATGAAGTTTCCTAATTTCCTCATTTACTACAGTCTCCTCAGTAGGTAATACTTTGTTTTTTACTTTGATTCCATTAACCCCTTCGCTGCTAGGCCTTTTCCCCTCCTGTGCTAAGCCTTTTTTTGGCTATTTGGGGTAGTGCGCGCTTAGGCCCCTGTAACTTTTTGACCACATAAGGTATCCATGCCAAATTTGCGTCCTTTTTTTCTAACATCACGGGGATTGTAAAGGTACCCAGGGTTTGTGGATTCCCCTGGAGGGGACCCAGAAATTAGTCAAAATACAGCTAAATTTTGGGGTTTTTGGGAAAAATGCGAAAAAAGGGCTACAGATGAAAGCGTTTTGATTTTTCCCTGCAAATGGCATCAAAAAGGGGTTGTGGTGCTGAAATCACCATCTTCCCAGCTTTCAGGGACAAGCAGACTTTTGTCAGAAAACCAACTTTTTTTACACAGTTTTGGCATTTTTCTGGGACATAGCCTATTTTTGCTATTTTTTGTGCTTTCAACCTCCTTCCAGTTAATGGTAGAAATGGGTATGAAACCAATAATGGATCCTGGAAAGCCATACATTTCTGAAAAGTAGACAAAATTCTGAATTCAGCAAGGGGTCATTTGTGTAGATCCTTAAAGTTTTCCTTATAGAAACTAACAGTTAAATAAAGTAAAAATTGAAAATTAGTTGAAAAAAACAGCCATTTGTGTCAACGTTTTCACCTGTAACTTCTTCTAATTATGAGAGCTATTTGAAGGCAATATACCGTTATATCCACTGGACCTTTCTGGTTGTGGGGATATATAGGACTTGTAGGTTCACCAAGAACCCGACGAACCCAGAGCCAATAATTGAGCAGCATCTTGCAATGGTTTTTTATTATGTACCGGGTATATAGCAATTATTTTGGGAAAATGTATACATGGAAAAATTGTTATGAAAGACACCTATGTATTTCTGAAATGGGAACAAAATGTAAATTTTAGAAACAGTAGATATTTGCACATTTCCGAAATTGGGAGTACCCATACTAGCATGAGAATTATAGGTCATTTTTCAAAATGACTTATTTTTTACACATTGTCTTTCATTTGGAAGGCAGAAATGCATCGAAAGTCAATAGGTAATAACAGTTGCTCTACAATTCTGTGTTACCCTAAGTCTCCCGATAAAATGGTACCTCACTTGTGTGGGTAGCCCTTGTGCCCACAACAGGAAATGGCTCAAAATGCAACGTGGACGTACCACATTTTCACAATGAAAAATTACCCTTTCTTTGCAAAGTGCCTAGGTGTAGTTTTTGAACCCTAGCTCTGCCGGCACCTAGGGAAACCTAGCAAACCTATACATTTTTGAAAACTAGACACCCAGGGGAATCCAGGATGGGGTGACTTGACTTCCTCCCACCAGGTTCTGTTACCCAGAATCCCTTGCAAACCTAAAAAATTGTCAAAAAAACACATTTTCCCCACATTTCTGTGGTGGAAAGTTTTGGAATCTGCGTGGATCCACAAATTTCCACACACCCCGCGTTCCCCAAAGTCTTACGAGAAAATGGTACCTCACTTGTGTGGGTCGGCCTAGTGCCTGCGACAGGAAACGGCGCAAAACGCAACGTGGTCACACCTCAATTTCGCAGTGAAAAATGACCCTTTTTTGGCAAAGTGCCTAGTTGTAGTTTTTGAACCCTAGCTCTGCCGGCACCTAGAGAAACCTAGCAAACCTATACATTTTTGAAAACTAGACACCCAGGGGAATCCAGGATGGGGTGACTTGACTGCCTCCCACCAGGTTCTGTTACCCAGAATCCCTTGCAAACATAAAAAATTGTCAAAAAAACACATTTTCCCCACATTTCTGTGGTGGAAAGTTCTGGAATCTGCGTGGATCCACAAATTTCCACCCACCCCGCGTTCCCCAAAGTCTTACGAGAAAAATGGTACCTCACTTGTGTGGGTCGGCCTAGTGCCTGCGACAGGAAACTGCGCAAAACGCAACGTGGTCACACCTCAATTTCGCAGTGAAAAATGACCCTTTTTTGGCAAAGTGCCTAGCTGTAGTTTTTGAACCCTAGCTCTGCCGGCACCTAGGGAAACCTAGAAAACCTATACATTTTTGAAAACTAGACACCCAGGGGAATCCAGGATGGGGTGACTGGACTGCCTCCCACCAGGTTCTGTTACCCAGAATCCCTTGCAAAGCTAAAAAATTGTCAAAAAAAACACATTTTCCCCACATTTCTGTGGTGGAAAGTTCTGGAATCTGCGTGGATCCACAAATTTCCACCCACCCCGCATTCCCCAAAGTCTTCCGAGAAAAATGGTACCTCACTTGTGTGGGTCGGCCTAGTGCCTGCGACAGGAAACGGTGCAAAACGCAACGTGGTCACACCTCAATTTCGCAGTGAAAAATGACCCTTTTTTGGCAAAGTGCCTAGCTGTAGTTTTTGAACCCTAGCTCTGCCGGCACCTAGGGAAACCTAGCAAACCTATACATTTTTGAAAACTAGACACCCAGGGGAATCCAGGATGGGGTGACTGGACTGCCTCCCACCAGGTTCTGTTACCCAGAATCCCTTGCAAACATAAAAAATTGTCAAAAAAACCACATTTTCCCCACATTTCTGTGGTGGAAAGTTCTGGAATCTGCGTGGATCCACAAATTTCCACCCACCCCGCGTTCCCCAAAGTCTTACGAGAAAAATGGTACCTCACTTGTGTGGGTCGGCCTAGTGCCTGCGACAGGAAACGGCGCAAAACGCAACGTGGTCACACCTCAATTTCGCAGTGAAAAATGACCCTTTTTTGGCAAAGTGCCTAGCTGTAGTTTTTGAACCCTACCTCTGCCGGCACCTAGGGAAACCTAGCAAACCTATACATTTTTGAAAACTAGACACCCAGGGGAATCCAGGATGGGGTGACTGGACTGCCTCCCACCAGGTTCTGTTACCCAGAATCCCTTGCAAACATAAAAAATTGTTAAAAAAACCACATTTTCCCCACATTTCTGTGGTGGAAAGTTCTGGAATCTGCGTGGATCCACAAATTTCCACCCACCCCGCGTTCCCCAAAGTCTTACGAGAAAAATGGTACCTCACTTGTGTGGGTCGGCCTAGTGCCTGCGACAGGAAACTGCGCAAAACGCAATGTGGTCACACCTCAATTTCGCAGTGAAAAATGACCCTTTTTTGGCAAAGTGCCTAGCTGTAGTTTTTTAACCCTAGCTCTGCCGGCCCCTAGGGAAACCTAGCAAACCTATACATTTTTGAAAACTAGACACCCAGGGAATCCAGGATGGGGTGACTGGACTGCCTCCCACCAGGTTCTGTTACCCAGAATCCCTTGCAAACCTAAAAAATTGTCAAAAAAACACATTTTCCCCACATTTCTGTGATGGAAAGTTCTGGAATCTGCGTGGATCCACAAATTTCCACCCACCCCGCGTTCCCCAAAGTCTTCTGAGAAAAATGGTACCTCACTTGTGTGGGTCGGCCTAGTGCCCGCGACAGCAAACGGCGCAAAACGCAACGTGGTCACACCTCAATTTCGCAGTGAAAAATGACCCTTTTTTGGCAAAGTGCCTAGCTGTAGTTTGTGAACCCTAGCTCTGCCGGCACCTAGGGAAACCTACCAAACACACACATTTCTGAAAAGTAGACACCCAGGGGCTTCCAGGGAGGTATGGCTTGCGTGGATCCCCCAACGTTTCTTACCCAGAATCCCCTGCAAACCTCAATTTTAGCTGAAAAAATCACTTTTTCACACATTTTTGTGTGGGAAAGTGTGGCATCACTGGCCTCACACAAATTTCCTACCACCCAGCGTTCCCCAGGTCTCCCGATAAAAATGGTGCCTCACTTGTGTGGGAGGCCCAGTACCGCGACAGGCAGGGCCCACAACGTAGTGAGGCGACCTCAAAATGGCCTTTCACAAAATGACCTGGTTTTGCAAGGGGTCACCTGGGTTTTGGCCCGTGCTCGGCGGCCATCTAGGAAACCTACCAAACCCACAAATTTCTGAAAAGTAGACACCCGGGGCTTCCAGGGAGGTATGGCTTGCGTGGATCCCATACGTTTCCTTGCCAGAATCCCCTGCAAACCTCAATTTTAGCTGAAAAATCACTTTTTTCACACATTTTTGTGTGGGAAAGTGTGGCATCCCTGGCCTCACACAAATTTCCTACCACCCAGCGTTCCCCCAGGTCTCCCGATAAAAATGGTGCCTCACTTGTGTGGGAGGCCCAAGTACCCGCGACAGGCAAGGGCCCACAACGTAGTGAGGCGACCTCAAAATGGCCTTTCACAAAGCGACCTGGTTTTGCAAGGGGGTCACCTGGGTTTTGGCCCCGTGCTCGGTGGCCATCTAGGAAACCTACCAAACCCACACATTTCTGAAAAGTAGACACCCGGGGGCTTCCAGGGAGGTATGGCTTGCGTGGATCCCCCAACGTTTCCTTACCCAGAATCCCCTGCAAACCTCAATTTTAGCTGAAAAATCAATTTTTCACACATTTTTGTGTGGGAAAGTGTGGCATCACTGGCCTCACACAAATTTCCTACCACCCAGCTTTCCCCCAGGTCTCCCGATAAAAATGGTGCCTCACTTGTGTGGGAGGCCCAAGTACCCGCAACAGGCAAGGGCCCACAACGTATTGAGGCGTCATCAAAATTGCCTATCACAAAATGTTTTGGGCCCTTGCGTGTCGCGGGTACTTGGGCCTCCCACCTGAGTGAGGCACCATTTTTACTCGGGAGACCTGGGGAACGCTGGGTGGTAGGGAATTTGTGTCAGTCCCGTGATGCCACAACTTTACCACACAAAAATGTGTGAAAAAAGTGATTTTTTCAGCCAAATTTCAGGTTTGCAGGGGATTCTGGGTAGAAAACGTTGGGGGATCCACGCAAGCCATACCTCCCTGGAATCCCCGGGTGTCTACTTTTCAGAAATGTGTAGGTTTGGTAGGTTTCCCTAGGTGGCCGCTGAGCCCCGGGCCAAAACGTCATGGGACCCCCTAGCAAAACCAGGTAGTTTTGTGATAGGCCATTTTGAGGTCGCCTCAATACGTTGTGGGCCCTTGCCTGTCGCGGGTACTTGGGCCTCCCACCCGAGTGAGGCACCATTTTTATCGGGAGACCTGGGGAACGCTGGGTGGTAGGAAATTTGTGTCAGCCCCATGATTCCACAACTTTACCACACAAAAATGTGCGAAAAAAGTGATTTTTTCAGCAAAATATCAGGTTTGCAGGGGATTCTGGGTAAGAAAACGTTGGTGGATCCACGCAAGCCATACCTCCCTGGAATCCCCGGGTGTCTACTTTTCAGAAATGTGTAGGTTTGGTAGGTTTCCCTAGGTGGCCGCCGAGCCCCGGGCCAAAACGTCATGGGACCCCCTTGCAAAACCAGGTAGTTTTGTGATAGGCCATTTTGAGGTCGCCTCAATACGTTGTGGGCCCTTGCCTGTCGCGGGTACTTGGGCCTCCCACCCGAGTGAGGCACCATTTTTATCGGGAGACCTGGGGGAACGCTGGGTGGTAGGAAATTTGTGTCAATCCCATGATTCCACAACTTTACCACACAAAAATGTGCGAAAAAAGTGATTTTTTCAGCAAAATATCAGGTTTGCAGGGGATTCTGGGTAAGAAAACGTTGGTGGATCCACGCAAGTCATACCTCCCTGGAATCCCCAGGTGTCTACTTTTCAGAAATGTGTGGGTTTGGTAGGTTTCCCTAGGTGGCCGCCGAGCCCCGGGCCAAAACGTCATGGGACCCCTCTTGCAAAACGAGGTCGTTTTGTGATAGGCAATTTTGATGTCGCCTCAATACGTTTTGGGCCCTTGCCTGTCGCGCGGACTTGGACCTCCCACCCGAGTGATGCACCATTTTTATCAGGAGACCTGGGGGAAAGCTGGGTGGTAGGAAATTTGTGTCAGCCCGGTGATGCCACAACTTTCCCACACAAAAATGTATGAAAAAGTGAATTTTTTCAGCAAAATTTCAGGTTTGCAGGGGATTCTGGGTAGGAAAACATTGGGGGACCCACGCAAGCCATACCTCGCTGGACTCCCCAGAGTGTCTAGTTTTCAGAAATGTGTGGGTTTGGTAGGTTTCCTAAGATGGCCGCCGAGCCCAGGGCCAAAAACCTCACTGGTGTGGGTGGTTCAAGTACCCGCAACAGGCAAGGGCCCAAAACGTATTGAAGAGACATCAAAATGATCTATCACAAAACAAGCTGGTTTTGCAAGGGGAGTCACCTGGGTTTTTGGCCCCGGGCTCGGCGGCCATCTTGGGAAACCTACCAAACCCACACATTTCTGAAAACTAGACACCTGGGGAGTCCAGCAAGGTATGGCTTGCGTGGGTCCCCCAACTTTTCCTACCCAGAATCCCCTGCAAACCTCAAATTTAGCTGAAAAAATCACTTTTTCTCAAATTTCTGTGTGGGAAAGTTCTGGAATCTACGTGGATCCACAAATTTCCTCCCACCCAGCGTTCCCCCAGGTCTCCTCATAAAAATGATACCTCACTTGCGTGGGTGGGTCAAGTACCCGCGACAGAAAAGGGCCCAAAACCTATTGAGGCGACATCAAAATTACTTATCACAAAACAACCTGGTTTTGCAAGGGGGTCCCAGGAGTTTTTGGCCCTGGGCTCGGCGGCCATCTTGGGAAACTACCAAACCCAAACATTTCTGAAAGCTAGACACCCAGGGAGTCCAGCGAGGTATGGCTTGCGTGGGTCCCACAACGTTTTCCTACCCAGAATCCCCTGCAAACCTCAAATTTAGATGAAAAAATCACTTTTTCCATACATTTTTGCGTGGGATCACCATGCCGGCACAAATGTCCTACCACCCAGCGTTCCCCATGTTATCCCGAGTAAAATGATACCACACTTGTGTGGGTGGGCCAAAGGCCTGTGACTGGGAAGAGCCCAAAACATAGGGATTTAGGGTATAGCACCGAGAATTCTAAAGCGCTACATTTTTTTAAAAATACGTTTGTAGCCAGTTCTGCTTTGGACACCCACACAAGTGAGGTATCATTTTACTCGGGGAAACAAGGGCAACGCTGGGTGGTAGGACATTTGTGCCAGCACGGTGATTCCACGCAAAAATATGTAGCAAATATGTTTTTTTCAGCTAAATTTGAGGGTTTCAGGAGATTCTGGGTAGGGAAACGTTGGGGGATCCACGCAAGCCATACCTCATTGGACTCCCCAGGGTGTCTAGTTTTTAGAAACGTGTGGGATTGGTAGGTTTCCCTAGATGGCGGCGAGCCCGGGGCCAAAAAACCAGGTGCCACCCCCCAAAACCAGGTAGTTTTGTTATAGGTAGTTTTGAAGTCTCCACAATACGATTTGGGCCATTTCCTGTTTCAGCCACTATGCCTACCCACACAAGTGAGGTACCATTTTTATCGGGAGCCCTGGGGAACGCAGGGTGGTAGGAAATTTGTGGATCCACGCAGATTCCAGAACTTTCCCACACAGAAATTTGAGTAAAAGTGATTTTTTCTGCTAAATTTGAGGTTTGCAGGGCATTCTGGGTAGGAAAACGTTTGGGGACCCATGCAAGCCATACCTCGCTGGACTCCCCAGGTGTCTAGTTTTCAGAAATGTGTGGGTTTGGTAGATTCCCAAGATGGCCGCTGAGCCCGGGGCCAAAAGCCCAGGTGACCCCCTTGCAAAACCAGGTTGTTTTGTGATAGGTAATTTTGATGTCTCCTCAATACGTTTTGGGCCCTTGCCTGTCGCGGGTACTTGACCCATCCACACAAGTGAGGTACCATTTTTCACGGAAGACTTTGGGGGACGCGGGTTGGGTGGAATTTTGTACATCCACGCAGATTCCAGAACTTTCCACCACAGAAATGTGAGGAAAATGTGTTTTTTTGGACATATTTTTAGGTTTGCAAGGGATTCTGGGTAACAGATCCTGGTGAGAGCCAGTCAAGTCACCCCATCCTGGATTCCCCTGGGTGTCTAGTTTTCAAAAATGTATAGGTTTGCTAGGTTTGCCTAGGTGCTGGCAGTGTTAGGGTTCAAAATCTACAGCTAGGCACTTTGCAAAAAAGGGTCCGTTTTCACTGTGAAAATGTGGTGTGTCCATGTTGCGTTTGGGCCGTTCCCTGTCACGGGCACTAGGCCTACCCACACATGTGAGGTGCCATTTTTCTCGGAAGACTTTGGGGAACGCGGGATGGGTGGAAATTTGTGGATCCACGCAGATTCCAGAACTTTCCACCACAGAAATGTGAGGAAAATGTGGTTTTTTTGACAAATGTTTCGGTTTGCAAGGGATTCTGGGTAACAGAACCTGGTGAGAGCCAGTCAAGTCACCCCATCCTGGATTCCCTGGGTATCTAGTTTTCAAAAATGTATAGGTTTGCTAGGTTTCCCTAGGTGCCGGCAGAGTTAGGGTTCAAAATCTACAGCTAGGCACTTTGCAAAAAAGGGTCCGTTTTCACTGTGAAAATGTGGTGTGTCCATGTTGCGTTTTGGGCCGTTTCCTGTCGCGGCCACTAGTCCTACCCACACAAGTGAGGTACCATTTTTCTCGAAAGACTTTGGGGAACGCGGGGTGGGTGGAATTTTGTGGATCCACGCAGATTCCAGAACTTTCCACCACAGAAATATGAGGAAAATGTGTTTTTTTGGACACATTTTTAGGTTTGCAAGGGATTCTGGGTAACAAAACCTGGTGAGAGCCAGTCAAGTCAGCCCATCCTGGATTCCCCTTGGTGTCTAGTTTTAAAAAATGTATAGGTTTGCTAGGTTTCCCTAGGTCCTGGCAGAGCTAGGAACCAAATTCAACAGGTAGGCACATTCCGAAAAAAAGTCAGTGCCTACTGGGCTTTCTGCCGCCCTGGGGAGGGGGAAATCAGGGGCTATTGCCCCGATATGCCCCCGAGGGGGCAGAAAGACTGTGGCTATTCTTTTGGGGGTCGGGGGCATTGGGATGCCTATTCTGGTCAGCCCCCACCCCTGCGTATAAAAAGCCAGCATAATCGCTGGCACATAGTGGGCTTTCTGCCCCCGGGGGGCAGATCAGGGGCTACTGCCCCTATCTGCCTCCTGGGAGGGGCAGAAAGACAGTGACATCTTTTTTGGGGTGGGTGGGGGCATTGGCATGTCCATTCTTGGCAGCCCCCAACCCGAACTTTGTAAAAAAAAATCCCTGGTGGCTAGTGGGCTTTCTGCCCCGGGGGGCAGATAAGGTGCTATTGCCCCATCTGCCTCCCAGGGGGGCAGAAAGACTGTAGCATTTTTTGGGGTGGGGGCATTGACATGCCCATTCTGGGCAGCCCCCACCCCTACCTATATAAAAAAATAATCCCTGGCGCTTAGTGGGCTTTCTGCCCCCTCCCGGGGAGGGAAGATCAGGGGCTATTGCCCCCATCTGCCTCCTGGGGGGCATAAAGTCTTTTTTTCTTTGGGGGGTAGGGTGGGGGCATTTGCATGCCCATTCTGGGCAGCCCCCACCCCGGACCTATAAAAAAAAAATCCCTGGCATCTAGGGTGTTTCTGAACCCCCGGGGGGGGCAGATTTGTGGCCACTGCCACGATCTGCCCCCGGGAGGCAGAAAGACTGGAATTTCATGGGGGAGGGGTGGGTGCATTGGCATGCCCATCTTGGGCAACCCCCACCCCATAATGTATCGAGGGAAAAAAACCCTGGTGTCTAGTGGGCTTTCTGCCCCTGGGGGCAGATTGGGGGCTACTGCCCCCATCTGCCCCCAGGAGGGGCAGAAAGACTGTACCTTTGCGTCGGGTGGTGGGGGCATTGGCATGCCCGTATTGGGCAGCCCCTACCCCAAATTATAATTAAAAAAATCCCTGGTATCTAGTGGGCTTTCTGCCCCCCCGGGGGGGCAGATTGGGGGCTACTGCCCCCATCTGCCCCCAGGAGGGGCAGAAAGACTGTACCTTTTCAGCGGGGGGGTTGGGGGCATTAGCATGCCCATATTGGGCAGCCCCCACTCCTAACTATAATTTTTTTTTAAATCCCTGGTATCTAGTGGGCTTTCTGCCCCCCCGGGGGGGCAGATTGGGGGCTACTGCCCCCATCTGCCCCCCAGGAGGGGCAGAAAGACTGTACCTTTGCGGCGGGGGGTTGGGGGCATTAGCATGCCCGTTTTGGGCAGCCCCCACCCCTAATAAACATGCCATAAAAATCCCTGGTGTCTAGTGGGCTTTCTACCCCCCCGGGGGGGCAGATTGGGGGCTACTGCCCCATCTACCCCCCAGGGGGGGCAGAAAGACTAATCATGCCAAAAATTGTATGGGGGAGCAAAGGCCCTTGCCCAAGGGCCGCTCCCCTCCCTGGTGCCTAGTGGGTGGATCCCTGCTTGGGGATCGCCCTCCTGGGGCGATCCCCAAGCAGGGATCCACTAGAGAGGGTACCATTGGAAAGGGAGATTCTCCCCTTTCCAACGATACCTCTCCTGAGTTTCTACGTGCTCAGGGGGCTGAGATAGCCCCTGAGCACGTAGAAACTGAAACTGAAATGATCCTCTTGGCTCATTTCAGTTTCAGTTTCACTGAAATGACATCAGCGCGACGTGCGCGCCGATCGTCATTTCAGGGAAACCAGGGAGGCTCGGGAGCTGGGGAAGCTCTTCCCCAGCTCCCGAGGCTTTAGGAGATTAAAGGGAATCCCTCTGGTGCCCGCACCACAGGGATTTCCTGTGCTGGGTTCCATGACGAGCTGGACTCGTCATGAGCACACGAGCACTGTGTGCCATGACGAGTCCAGCTCATCATGAGCATGTAAGGGGTTAAGAAGGCATCCAGATGTGTCACACATTTGCCATAAATTCAGAATGTTAGCCCTCTAGTTGCTCATTAGATCACTGTAGTAAAACTACTGCTCACCAGGAAGTCTGCTGCTGGTATTGAAAGTGCATGTTTCAGTCTGCATGTCAGAATTGTTTAATGAAATAGAAGAGGATTTGAGAAGTCACTCAAAATGTGCCCTAATTTTTCTTTCTGCAGCACTAATCATAATTTCTATGGCAAAATGAACCCCCTCATTTTGTTCCTTTTTAAATTAAATGTTTTAAGTGTTACCAGTTTATTCCAATCAAGATGGCTTCAGGTGTGCCATACTTTTGTCATAAGTAAGACTGTTAGCGCTCTAGTTCTTTAGAACACTCTGGCAAGCTGCAGTAGAACACAAAGGAATCAACTGACAGTCTCTGCCCTTGTTGAATGTACATGTTTTACTGAGAATGTCAGACTTCATTCTCACATGGCTGAGAAAGATAATGTGAATTTACAGAAAATATGCTCTCATTTTAGCTTCTAGATCACCTTCCAAACCTCTATGGGAAAAGTATGAGAAAATAGTTTTCTCTCAAACATGATTCATGATATCCCAGCAGAAGGCTTTTTCACAGGGTAATATCACCTTAGAACACACCACAATTCCTAAAATTAGTATGGTACCATCAACAAATGATTTATAATGTAACTAAAGTCTTATCACCCTTTACACGTTCTCCTTTTGGTGACCCTCTAAACCTTCCATTCACTACAATGCATTTTAATGAGGTGCTATCATGTATATTGGTCCCAAGATGGCTGCCAACACTTCTTGGATGAAGTGCTGACAGCCAATCAGATCTCACGATGAGATGTGTGGTTAAGCTCCGCCCAGATATATACATTTATTTTTCCTTTAATATTAAAAAAATTACTGAATGGATTTACACCATTTAAAAAAAAGGGCGCTTTCTGAACCAAGAGCTACCTTTTTGCCAAATTTGGTGTAATTCCGTTCAGCAGTTCGGGCTGTAGCCTTGTCTAAAGTTTCCTATGGAAATTAACATGGGGAAAACGCGTTTTGGGACCCCCCTTTTTTCTTGGCCCCTGCTTGATGAATCACCCCGAAACTTTCAAGTCAGGAGCTGACCTGAGCGGGCCATTAGTTTTGAAAATTTCACGAAGATTCGTCAAACGGCGCCAAAGATATTGGGAAAAGAAAAAACGCTTTTTAAATAGAAACAAGTTCCTAACTATAACTACCTACTGGCGACCGCTAGTAGGTAATATATATATATATATATATTCACTGAAAAAACCATAGGTTTTAGGGACAGTTTTAGTTACTTGGACATTGCACTCGTACAAAACCCGTGAAATTCACCCGTTATAGTTAGTTCAGCTAACTATAACTCGCGCCCGCAATGCACTGCTGATGACGTCACATATTACATCACTCATGACATGGTCAGTGACATCACTGATGACATCACTGATGACATCTCAAATGACATCACTGATGACATCATCCAGGGACTGTGTGTTTCTGTAAAGTTTAAATATGTTTAATATATATAGGGAAAGGCGTATTGAAGAATGAGTGGGTGTGTAAGTGTCTGTATGGATGATTTAGTAGGTACGTGACTGACTGTATAAGTGAGTGATTTAACGTATCTTACTGAATGCATGGGTTAGTGACTAAACTGTGTGAATGTCTGTATCCGTCTGTCTGTTGCTGTGTAAGTGGCTGCATGTGTTTGTGAATAGCTACATGAGTGTCTATATGAGTTATTGAATGCTTGTGTGAGTATCTGTATGGGTGCCTGAGTGTTTGTGTGGGAGGGGTGTGTGCGACTCTGTGCATAGATGTGTGAGTGGGTGATTCACTGGGTGGATGGTTTCAAGAGTGCATCTGTGATAGACTGTATGGGTGGGTAAGTGTGTGTAAGAGTGTGTTAGTGAGTGAATGTATGTCCCAGTGGTACATGTGTGAGTAACTACATATGTGAAAGGCAGTATATATGTGTGTTGGAGTATATAAATAGCCATAAGCGAGAGTGAGTGATTGTGATAGTGGCTGTATGGATGAGTGTGTGCTTGTATCAGTGATTGTATAAGAGCGTAAGAATGTGCTAGTATTTGTATGAGTAAGTGAGCTGGTGTGTGTATAACTGTATAGGTGAGTAAATGGCAGTGTGTTTAATTATTTGCATGACTGACTAGGTGTGTGAGTACCTCTATGGATGAGTGGCGGTGTTTGAGTGTGTATATAGGAGTATGAGTGCATATGATAGTCCTGTACTGAGTGACCGTAAGTATGAGTGACTGTACGGGTGAGTGAGTGGATGTGTGTGTGTAGACCTAAGAATCAGTGAGTGGGTATGTAGTTTTTGGTGTTGGAGTGTCTATGGTTTTGAGAATGGCAGTCTGTAATTTAGAGTGGGTGTATCAAAGGTTATATTAGGGTGTGAGGAGGTGCATCAGATTATCACGTGGATGATGTCATCAGTGATGTCATTTGAGATGTCATCAGTGATGTCATCAGTGATGTCACTGACCATGTCATGAGTGATGTAATATGTGACGTCATCAGCAGTGCATTGCGGGCGCGAGTTATAGTTAGCTGAACTAACTATAACGGGGAATTTCACGGGTTTTGTACGAGTGCAATGTCCAAGTAACTAAAACTGTCCCTAAAACCTATGGTTTTTTCAGTGAATTTCAAAGGTTTTTTAAATGCTAATTTGTAACTATAACGTGTCTGAAACCTATGGTTTTTTCAGTGAATTTCAAAGGTTTTTAAATGCTAATTTGTAACTATAACGTGTCTGAAACCTATGGTTTTTTCAGTGAATTTCAAAGGTTTTTAAATGCTAATTTCTAACTATAACGTGCCTGAAACCTACGGTTTTTCAGTGAATTTCAAAGGTTTTGTAAATGACAATTTTTAAATGTATTAATTGTTATATTAATTTTTTTCATACTGATTTACTACATTTTTAGAAACAATTTTTTTTTACATATTTTATTTTTAAATTACATTGTAATTACATTATACATTACATTACAAAAAATACTTTCTCAGAATGAATTACTTTAGTTTAAATACTTTGCAGATAGGCAATAGACTTTTAAGTACAGTAGTTACAGTTGTTGCAATGGGCAACACATTTTCAAACACAATGCAACATTCAGCTCAATGTGAATTTCTAGTTAAATGCAATTAGTTACTTTATGGATTACTTTTGTAACCACAGGACTGGATCCTAGATTCAGTCCTGGTACATCTCCTGTAAACAGTTGAGTAAAAGCGTTTTGGTTACAGTCGTGATTTTTAAGGAATATTATTGTATTTTAAAAGTTGACACTTAGAAACCTTTTCTCATAGAATCACCAATGTTATCCTATGGAAGGAAATTCACTTAGCAGGTAAAAACTGTTATCGTTACTTTTTCTTACTCAGTGTTGGATCCTGGATCCAGCACTGGTGCATCTCCTGTAAACAGTTGAAAAAATGCGTTTAAGTCATACAGGCGATTTTTAAGGAATATTTGTAGTTTGTGAAAATCAACACTTTGAAACTTTTTTGCTGAAAACCAGTCAATCTTAGCCTATGAAGGAAATTCAAGTTACCGGTAAGTACGGTTAAAATTACTTTTGAGGATCAGTACTGGGCTGAAAGATGCAGCACTGAGGTCTCTCCTGATAACAGGTGAGTAAATCGGAATTCGTATTTCGGCTGATTTTAGAGGATATTTTAAAGTTCCAAAACTCCACACCTAGAAGAATTTCCAAGTGAAACCAGTCAATGTTAGCCTATGGAAGGAAATTGAAGTTACTGGTAAGTACGGTTAAAATTACTTTTCAGGACCAGTACTGGGCTGAAAGATACAGCACTGAGGTCTCTCCTTATAACAGGTGAGTAAATCGGAATTCGTATTTCGGCTGATTTTAGAGGAATATTTTAAAGTTCCAAAACTCCACACTTAGAAGAATTTCCAAGTGAAACCAGTCAATGTTAGCCTATGTAGGAAATTCAAGTTACCGGTAAGTACGGCTAAAATTACTTTTCAGGACCAGTACTGGGCTGAAAGATGCAGCACTGAGGTCTCTCCTGATAACAGGTGAGTAAATCGGAATTCGTATTTCGGCTGATTTTAGAGGAATATTTTAAAGTTCCAAAACTCCACACTTAGAAGAATTTCCAAGTGAAACCAGTCAATGTTAGCCTATGAAGGAAATTCAAGTTACCGGTAAGTACGGTTAAAATTACTTTTCAGGATCAGTACTGGGCTGAAAGATGCAGCACTGAGGTCTCTCCTGATAACAGGTGAGTAAATCGGAATTCGTATTTCGGCTGATTTTAGAGGAATATTTTAAAGTTCCAAAACTCCACACTTAGAAGAATTTCCAAGTGAAACCAGTCAATGTTAGCCTATGGAAGGAAATTCAAGTTACTGGTAAGTACGGTTAAAATTACTTTTCAGGACCAGTACTGGGCTGAAAGATACAGCACTGAGGTCTCTCCTTATAACAGGTGAGTAAATCGGAATTCGTATTTCGGCTGATTTTAGAGGAATATTTTAAAGTTCCAAAACTCCACACTTAGAAGAATTTCCAAGTGAAACCAGTCAATGTTAGCCTATGTAGGAAATTAAAGTTACCGGTAAGTACGGCTAAAATTACTTTTCAGGACCAGTACTGGGCTGAAAGATGCAGCACTGAGGTCTCTCCTGATAACAGGTGAGTAAATCGGAATTCGTATTTCGGCTGATTTTAGAGGAATATTTTAAAGTTCCAAAACTCCACACTTAGAAGAATTTCCAAGTGAAACCAGTCAATGTTAGCCTATGGAAGGAAATTCAAGTTACTGGTAAGTACGGTTAAAATTACTTTTCAGGACCAGTACTGGGCTGAAAGATACAGCACTGAGGTCTCTCCTTATAACAGGTGAGTAAATCGGAATTCGTATTTCGGCTGATTTTAGAGGAATATTTTAAAGTTCCAAAACTCCACACTTAGAAGAATTTCCAAGTGAAACCAGTCAATGTTAGCCTATGAAGGAAATTCAAGTTACCGGTAAGTACGGCTAAAATTACTTTTCAGGACCAGTACTGGGCTGAAAGATGCAGCACTGAGGTCTCTCCTGATAACAGGTGAGTAAATCGGAATTCGTATTTCGGCTGATTTTAGAGGAATATTTTAAAGTTCCAAAACTCCACACAGAAGAATTTCCAAGTGAAACCAGTCAATGTTAGCCTATGGAAGGAAATTCAAGTTACTGGTAAGTATGGTTAGAATTACTTATCAGGACCAGTACTGGGCTGAAAGATACAGCACTGAGGTCTCTCCTGATAACAGGTGAGTAAATCGGAATTCGTATTTCGGCTGATTTTAGAGGAATATTTGCACAATGGTGAAGGGAGGGGGCGGTGCCTGAGGTTACATCTGTGCAAACGCGCCCCGTGGCGCGTTTTAAGTTGGGGGATTAAGTCCCCTTGAATCCTGAGGGTCCCTAGGGGCCAACTAGCCCACCAGGAACCTCCAATATGCGCCAGGGGCTGCGTTGCAGAGACGTGTAGAGAGGCCACACCCCTTTTACACCTCTCTGCAACGCAGCTCTGTGGCGCTTTCTGGATGTACCTGTTGGGCTAGTTGGCCCCAGGGACCCTCAGGATTGAAGGGGATTTAATTCCCCATCTTAAAACGCGCCACGGGGCCTGTTTGCACACATGTCACCTGAAGCCCCGCCCCTCCCTTCACCACTAGTGCAAACGCGCCCCGTGGCGCGTTTTAAGTTGGGGGATTAAGTCCCCTTGAATCCTGAGGGTCCCCGGAGTCCATCTAGCCCACCATATACCTCCAAAGCGCCACAGAGCTGCGTTGCAGAGAGGTGTAAAAGGGGCGTGGCCTCTGTACACCTCTCTGCAAGGCAGCCCCTGGCGCATACTGGAGGTTCCTGGTGGGCTAGTTGGCCCCCAGGGACCCCCAGTATTCAAGGGGAATTCATTCCCCCTCTGCAAACGCGCCAGGGGGCGCGTTTGCAGAGTGGTGAAGGAAGGGGGCGGGGCCTGCGGGCCCGATCGTTTTTTTTTTTTTGTCCCCTGAAGGGGGGCTGTGTGGCCCCCCTTCCTTTTTCTGTTTTTGGGCCCTGGGGACCCCATCCCCCAGGGCCTTACCCCTCTTTTTAAATTTCAAAATAAAAAAAAACGGGAAGGGGGCCGCGTGGCCCCCCTTCCCCGGGCCTGTATTGGCCCCGGGGACCCCATCTCCCGGGGCATGGCCTCTATTTTTATTTTTAATATTTTGAGGGGGCTGCGTGGCCCCCTCCTCTGGCCATTTTAAGGCCCGGGGACCCCATCCCCGGGCCGGCCATACCCTTTTTTTTTTATTTAATTATTTTTCAAAACTTTGGGGAGGGGGCCGCGTGGCCCCCCTCCTGGGCCACTACTTGCCCCGGGGACCCCATCCCCCGGGGCTGGCCCTCTCGTTGGGGACTGTGGGGGGTCCCCAAACCCCCACAGTCCCGCCGGCTCCCCGTGTCCTACGGGAGCCGGCATTGCTTTACACATGGGGAGCAGCTAACATGCTGCTCCCCATGTGGAAAGCAGTCGGCTTTGGATATTGGAAGAGAGAGCAGGTTTCCTGCTCTCTCTTCCAATATCCAAAGCAAGTTTGCAATGACAGGACGGGAGCCGCGAGGCTCCCGTCCTGTCATTACAAACAGCAGTGTCCCGGGGGTAGGCACCCCGGGACACTGCAGGAGCCGGCCCTGGGGGTGGCGGTCCCCAGGGCCACCACAGGCTCCAGGAGGGGCCGCGCGGCCCCCTCCCATCGTGTGCACAGCCCCGGGGAGGTGGTGGTCCCCGGGGCTCTGGGGGTCCGTAACGGACCCCCATATTTAAATGTTTAGTGCCCCGGGGAGGTGGCGGTCCCGGGCGTGTGGGGGCTGGAGCCCCCACACAGGTTTTTCATTTAAAAAAAGAAGCCCCGGGGAGGTGGTGGTCCTCGGGGCTGCGGGAGGGCTCAGAGCCCTCCCGCACCATTATGCATAAAGCCCCGGGGGTGGCGGTCCCCGGGCTTTGGGGGCCCTTAGAGGCCCCCACACATAAAATTAACCCCCCCCAGCATGCCCCCGGGACTTGGCCCACCCGGGGGCCAATTAACATCAAGCGCGGGAGACCGCGCTTCGATTTTTTTTTCGGCAGGATTCGCGCACCCGGAGCGCATCCTGCCGATTTAAAAAAAAAAAAATGCTTTTTTTTGCCCAGGGGGTCCTTGTGGGACCCCCTGAGCAGGCCTAGGGGGTTAGGGTGTTTCTACCCTGCCCCCTTTGTGCGTTTTGCGCACTTGTTTCTTTTTTTTTTCTCGGCGGGATACGCGCATTCTAAGCGCATCTCGCCGATTTAAAAAAAAATAAAAATCTTTTTTCTGCCCAGGGGGTCCTTGTGGGACCCCCTGAGCAGACCTAGGGGGTCAGGGTGTTTCTACCCTGCCCCTTTTGCGCTTTCCGCACTTGTTTCTGTCCCTCGGTTCTACCGAGGGACAAAATGGCTGCCAACACTTCCTGAATCGGAATGTTGACAGCCAGCTGACAGCCAATTAGCATGCAGCTCGTGATCGGGACGGTGCGCGCAGGGTGCGCTGAGGGTACGCGTATCCGACGCGCCCATAGATATATATGTACTTTTACTTTTGATTTTCTCAGGAACTACTGAACGGATTTACACCATTTAAGCAAAAGGCACCAGTCTGAACCAAGGACTACCTCTTTGCCAAATTTGGTGTAATTCCGTTCAGCAGTTCGGGCTGTAGCTGCGACTAAAGGTTCCTATGGAAAAATGAATGGGGAAAACGCGTTTTGGGACCCCCTTTTTCTCGGCCCCCGCTTCACGTATCACCCGAGACTTTCAGGGTAGGAGCGGAGCGGAGCGCCCTAACAAGTTGGAAACTTTCACGAAGATTCGTCAACCGGCGCCAACGTTATTTCAAATAGAATGTCGCGGATTTCCTATGGATAATAGGTTGTAACTATAACTATCTACTGGCGACCGCCAGTAGATAATATATATATTATCTACTGGCGGTCGCCAGTAGATAGTTATAGTTAGGACCTATTTTCCATAGGAAATCCGCGACATTCTATTTGAAATAACTCTTGCGTCGGTTGACGAATCTTCGCGAAATTTTCAAACTTTGTGGCCCGCTCCGGTCCGCTCCTACCCTGAAAGTCTCAGGGTGATTCGTCAAGCGGGGCCGAGAAAAAGGGGGGTCCCAAAACGTGTTTTCCCCATTCATTTTCCCATAGGAAACTTTAGACACGGCTACAGCCCGAACTGCTGAACGGAATTACACCAAATTTGGCAAAGAGGTAGTTCTTGGTTCAGAAAGAACCCCTTTTGTTAAATGGTGTAAATCCGTTCAGTAGTTGCGGAGAAATTAAAAAATAAGAGTCAAAAAATCAATTTCCCATAGGAAACTTTATGCAAGGCTACAGCCCGAACTGCTGAACGGAATTACACCAAATTTGGCAAAGAGGTAGTTCTTGGTTCAAAAAGAACCCTTTTTGTTAAATGGTGTAAATCCGTTCAGTAGTTGCTGAGAAAATCAAAAGTAAAAACACATATATATCTGGGCGGAGCCTAACCACACATGTCATCGTGAGATCTGATTGGCTGTCAGCACTTCATCCTGGAATTGCTGGCAGCCATCTTGGGACCAATATAAATGATAGTACCATTGAAATGCATTGTAGTGAATCGAAGATTTTGAGGGTTACCAAAAGGAGAACTATAAAGGGTGATAACAGACTTTAGTTACATTAGAATTCATTTGTTGATGGTACCATACTAATTTCAGGAATTGTGGTGTGTCCTAAGGTGATTTTACCCTGTGAAAAACCTTCTGCTGGGATATCATGAATCATGTTTGAGAGAAAACTATTTTCACATGCTTGTCCCATACAGTTTTGGAAGGTGCCCCAGAAGCTAAAATGAGAGCATATTTTCTGTAAATTCACATTATCTTTCTCAGTCATGTGAGAATGAAGTCTGACATTCTCAGTAAAACATGTACATCCAACAAGGGCAGAGACTGTCAGTTGATTCCTTTGTGTTCTACTGCAGCTTCCCAGAGTGTTCTAAAGAACAACTAGAGTGCTAACAGCCTTACTTATGACAAAAGTATGGCACACCTGAAGCCATCTTGATTGGAATAAACTGGTAACACTTAAAACATTTAATTTAAAAAGGAACAAAATGATGGGGTTCATCTTGTCATAGAAATTATGGTTAGTGCTCTGGAAAGAAAAATTAGGACATGTTTCAAGTGTGATCTCAAATATCTTCCTGTTATATTTCAACAGGAGCAGCCTGTCAGTTGATGCCTTTGTGTTCTACTGCAGCTTCCCAGAGTGTTCTAAAGAACAACTAGAGTGCTAACAGCCTTACTTATGACAAAAGTATGGCACACCTGAAGCCATCTTGATTGGAATAAACTGGTAACACTTAAAACATTTAATTTAAAAAGGAACAAAATGATGGGGTTCATTTTGGCATAGAAATTATGGTTAGTGCTGTAGAAAGAAAAATTAGGACATGTTTCAAGTGTGATCTCAAATATCTTCCTGTTATATTTCAACAGGAGCAGCCTGTCAGTTGATGCCTTTGTGTTCTACTGCAGCTTCCCAGAGTGTTCTAAAGAACAACTAGAGCGCTAACAGTCTTACTTATGACAAAAGTATGGCACACCTGAAGCCATCTTGATTGGAATAAACTGGTAACACTTAAAACATTTAATTTAAAAAGGAACAAAATGAGGGGGTTCATTTTGCCATAGAAATTATGGTTAGTGCTGTAGAAAGAAAAATTAGGACATGTTTTAAGTGAGATCTCAAATATCTTCCTGTTATATTTCAACAGGAGCAGCCTGTCAGTTGATGCCTTTGTGTTCTACTGCAGCTTCCCAGAGTGTTCTAAAGAACAACTAGAGTGCTAACAGCCTTACGTATGACAAAAGTATGGCACACCTGAAGCCATCTTGATTGGAATAAACTGGTAACACTTAAAACATTTAATTTAAAAAGGAACAAAATGAGGGGTTCATTTTGCCATAGAAATTATGGTTAGTGCTGCAAAAAGAAAATTTAGTGCATGTTTTAAGTGAGATCTCAAATCCTCTTCTATTTCATTAGAAAATTCTGACATGCAGACTGAAACAATCACTTTCAATACCAGCAGTAGACTTCCAGTTAACTCCTTGGTGAGCAGTAGCTTTACTACAGTGATCTAATGAACAACTAGAGTAATAACATTCTGAATTTATGGCAAATGTGTGACACATCTGAATGCCTTCTTGATGGAATCAAAGTAAAAAACTGAAAGCATTTCCTACTGAGGAGACTGCAGTAAATGAGGAAATTAGGAAACTTCATAACAAAAAAGTCTTCCAAGATGGCCACCAGTGAAAAAGAGCCCAAATGTAGCACAAATATTACCCAGATGTAGCCCACATATAGCCCAATGACAAAAGTGTGCAAAACACTTTTTATTTTTAGTTTTTTGCAGTTTTATGTAGTGCAGACTGGTCAGGTATTGGAGCGTTGCATCTTAAAACATGACCCCCTACACTACAAAAACACCACTACACTACCCTAAACCCTAAAACACTACCCCAGCACGACCCCCTACACTACACAAGCACCACTGCACTATCCTAAACCCTAAAACACTACCCCCAGCATGACCCCCTACACTACACAAACACCACTGCACTACCCTAAACCCTAAAACACTACCCCAACACCACTGCACTAACCTAAATCCTAAAACACTACCCCCAGCACGACCCCCTACACTACACAAACACCACTGCACTACCCTAAAACATGACCCCCTACACTACACAAACACCACTGCACTACCCTAAACCCTAAAACACTACCCCCAGCAAGACCCCCTACACTACACAAGCACCACTGCACTACCCTAAAGCCTAAAACACTACCCCCAGCACGACCCCCTACACTACACAAACACCACTGCACTACCTTAAACCCTAAAACTCTACCCCCAGCACGACCCCCTACACTACCCAAACACCACTGCACTAACCTAAATCCTAAAACACTACCGCCAGCACGACCCCCTACACTACCCAAACACCACTGCACTACCCTAAAACATGACCCCCTACACTACACAAACACCACTGCACTACCCTAAACCATAAAACACTACCCCCAGCACGACCCCCTACACTACACAAGCACCACTGCACTACCCTAAACCCTAAAACACTACCCCCAGCACGATCCCCTACACTGCCCGAACACCACTGCACTGCCCTAAACCCTGAAACACCAGCGCCTGCACGACCCCCTACACTGCCCGAACACCACTGCACTGCCCTAAACCCTGAAACACATACCCTAGCACGACCCCCTACACTGCCCGAACACCACTGCACTGCCCTAAACCCTGAAACACCACCCCCTTCACGACCCCCTACACTGCCCGAACACCACTGCACTGCCCTAAATCCTGAAACACCACCCCCAGCATGACCCCTACACTGCCCGATCACCACTGCACTGCCCTAAACCCTGAAACACTACCCCCAGCAAGACCTCCTACACTGCCCGAACACCACTGCACTGCCCTAAACCCTGAAACATCACCCCCAGCAAGACCCCCTACACTGCCCGAACACCACTGCCCTAAACCCTGAAACACCACCCCCAGCACGACCCCCTACACTGCCCGAACACCACTGCACTGCCCTAAACCCTGAAACACCACCCCCAGCACGACCCCCTACACTGCCCGAACACCACTGCACTGCCCTAAACCCTGAAACACCACCCCCTGCACGACTCCCTACACTGCCCGAACACTACTGCACTGCCCTAAACCCTGAAACACCATCCCCAGCACGACCCCCTACACTGCACGAACACCACTGCACTGCCCTAAACCCTGAAACACTACCCCCAGCAAGACCCCCTACACTGCCCGAACACCACTGCACTGCCCTAAACCCTGAAACACTACCCCCAGCAAGACCCCCTACACTGCCCGAACACCACTGCACTGCCCTAAACCCTGAAACACCACCCCCAGCAAGACCCCCTACACTGCCCGAACACCACTGCCCTAAACCCTGAAACACCACCCCCAGCAAGACCCCCTACACTGCCCGAACACCACTGCACTGCCCTAAACCCTGAAACACCAGCCCCAGCACGACCCCTACACTGCCCGAACACCACTGCACTGCCCTAAACCCTGAAACACCACCCCCTGCACGACCCCCTACACTGCCCGAACACCACTGCACTGCCCTAAACCCTGAAACACCACCCCCAGCACGACCCCCTACACTGCACGAACACCACTGCACTGCCCTAAACCCTGAAACACTACCCCCAGCAAGACCCTCTACACTGCCCGAACACCACTGCCCTAAACCCTGAAACACCACCCCCAGCAAGACCCCCTACACTGCCCGTACACCACTGCACTGCCCTAAACCCTGAAACACCACCCCCAGCATGACCCCCTACACTGCCCGAACACCACTGCACTGCCCTAAACCCTGAAACACCACCCCCAGCACGACCCCCTACACTGCCCGAACACCACTGCACTGCCCTAAACCATGAAACACCAGCCCCAGCACGACCCCCTACACTGCCCGAACACCACTGCACTGCCCTAAACCCTGAAACACCACCCCCAGCACGACCCCCTACACTGCCCGAACACCACTGCACTGCCCTAAACCCTGAAACACCAGCCCCAGCACAACCCCATACACTGCCCGAACACCACTGCACTGCCCTAAACCCTGAAACACCAGACCCAGCACGACCGCCTACACTGCCCGAAAACCACTGCACTGCCCTAAACCCTGAAACACCAGCCCCAGCACGACCCCCTACACTGCCCGACACCACTGCACTGCCCTAAACCCTGAAACACCAGCCCCAGCAAGACCCCCTACACTGCCCGAACACCACTGCACTGCCCTAAACCCTGAAACACCACCCCCAGCAAGACCCCCTACACTGCCCGAACACCACTGCACTAAAGCCTGAAACACCACCCCCAGCAAGACCACCTACACTGGCCGAACACCACTGCACTGCCCTAAACCCTGAAACACCACCCCCTGCACGACCCCCTACACTGCCCAAACACCACTGCACTGCCCTAAACCCTGAAACACCACCACCTGCACGACCCCCTACACTGCCCGAACACCACTGCACTGCCCTAAACCCTGAAACACCACCCCTCAGCACGACACCCTACACTGCCCGAACACCACTGCACTGCCCTAAACCCTGAAACACCACCCCCAGCATGACCCCCTACACTGCCCGAACACCACTGCACTGCCCTAAACCCTGAAACACCACCCCCTGCACGACCTCCTACACTGCCGGAACACCACTGCACTGCCCTAAACCCTGAAACACCACCCCCAGCATGACCCCCTACACTGCCCGAACACCACTGCACTGCCCTAAACCCTGAAACATCAACCCCAGCAAGACCCCCTACACTGCCTGAACACCACTGCCCTAAACCCTGAAACAACACCCCCTACACTGCACGAACACCACTGCACTGCCCTAAATCCTGAAACACCACCCCCAGCATGACCCCTACACTGCCCGATCACCACTGCACTGCCCTAAACCCTGAAACACTACCCCCAGCAAGACCTCCTACACTGCCCGAACACCACTGCACTGCCCTAAACCCTGAAACATCACCCCCAGCAAGACCCCCTACACTGCCCGAACACCACTGCCCTAAACCCTGAAACACCACCCCCAGCACGACCCCTACACTGCCCGAACACCACTGCACTGCCCTAAACCCTGAAACACCACCCCCAGCACGACCCCCTACACTGCCCGAACACCACTGCACTGCCCTAAACCCTGAAACACCACCCCCTGCACGACTCCCTACACTGCCCGAACACTACTGCACTGCCCTAAACCCTGAAACACCATCCCCAGCACGACCCCCTACACTGCACGAACACCACTGCACTGCCCTAAACCCTGAAACACTACCCCCAGCAAGACCCCCTACACTGCCCGAACACCACTGCACTGCCCTAAACCCTGAAACACTACCCCCAGCAAGACCCCCTACACTGCCCGAACACCACTGCACTGCCCTAAACCCTGAAACACCACCCCCAGCAAGACCCCCTACACTGCCCGAACACCACTGCCCTAAACCCTGAAACACCACCCCCAGCAAGACCCCCTACACTGCCCGAACACCACTGCACTGCCCTAAACCCTGAAACACCAGCCCCAGCACGACCCCTACACTGCCCGAACACCACTGCACTGCCCTAAACCCTGAAACACCACCCCCTGCACGACCCCCTACACTGCCCGAACACCACTGCACTGCCCTAAACCCTGAAACACCACCCCCAGCACGACCCCCTACACTGCACGAACACCACTGCACTGCCCTAAACCCTGAAACACTACCCCCAGCAAGACCCTCTACACTGCCCGAACACCACTGCCCTAAACCCTGAAACACCACCCCCAGCAAGACCCCCTACACTGCCCGTACACCACTGCACTGCCCTAAACCCTGAAACACCACCCCCAGCATGACCCCCTACACTGCCCAAACACCACTGCACTGCCCTAAACCCTGAAACACCACCCCCAGCACGACCCCCTACACTGCCCGAACACCACTGCACTGCCCTAAACCATGAAACACCAGCCCCAGCACGACCCCTACACTGCCCGAACACCACTGCACTGCCCTAAACCCTGAAACACCACCCCCAGCACGACCCCCTACACTGCCCGAACACCACTGCACTGCCCTAAACCCTGAAACACCAGCCCCAGCACAACCCCATACACTGCCCGAACACCACTGCACTGCCCTAAACCCTGAAACACCAGACCCAGCACGACCGCCTACACTGCCCGAAAACCACTGCACTGCCCTAAACCCTGAAACACCAGCCCCAGCACGACCCCCTACACTGCCCGAACACCACTGCACTGCCCTAAACCCTGAAACACCAGCCCCAGCAAGACCCCCTACACTGCCCGAACACCACTGCACTGCCCTAAACCCTGAAACACCACCCCCAGCAAGACCCCCTACACTGCCCGAACACCACTGCACTAAAACCTGAAACACCACCCCCAGCAAGACCACCTACACTGGCCGAACACCACTGCACTGCCCTAAACCCTGAAACACCACCCCCTGCACGACCCCCTACACTGCCCAAACACCACTGCACTGCCCTAAACCCTGAAACACCACCACCTGCACGACCCCCTACACTGCCCGAACACCACTGCACTGCCCTAAACCCTGAAACACCACCCCTCAGCACGACACCCTACACTGCCCGAACACCACTGCACTGCCCTAAACCCTGAAACACCACCCATGACCCCCTACACTGCCCGAACACCACTGCACTGCCCTAAACCCTGAAACACCACCCCCTGCACGACCTCCTACACTGCCGGAACACCACTGCCTTGCCCTAAACCCTGAAACACCACCCCCAGCATGACCCCCTACACTGCCCGAACACCACTGCACTGCCCTAAACCCTGAAACATCAACCCCAGCAAGACCCCCTACACTGCCTGAACACCACTGCCCTAAACCCTGAAACAACACCCCCTACACTGCACGAACACCACTGCACTGCCCTAAACCCTGAAACACCACCTCCAGCAAAACCCCCTACACTGCCTGAACACCATTGCTCTGCCCTAAATCCTGAAACACTAGCCCCAGCATGACCCCCTACACTGCCCAAACACCACTGCACTGCCCTAAACCCTGAAACACCACCCCCAGCACGACCCCCTACACTGCCCGAACACCACTGCACTGCCCTAAACCCTGAAACACCAGCCCCAGCAAGACCCCCTACACTGCCCGAACACCACTGCACTGCCCTAGACTCTGAAACACCAGCCCCAGCAAGACCCCTACACTGCCCAAACACCACTGCACTGCCCTAAACCCTGAAACACCAGCCCCAGCATGACCCCCTACACTGCCCGAACACCACTGCACTGCCCTAAACCCTGAAACACCAGCCCCAGCACGACCACCTACACTGCCCGAACACCACTGCACTGCCCTAAACCATGAAAAACACCAGCCCCAGCACGACCCCCTAAACTGCCCGAACACCACTGCACTGCCCTAAACCCTGAAACACCAGCCCCAGCACGACCCCCTACACTGCCCGAACACCACTGTACTGCCCTAAACCCTGAAACACCAGCCCCAGCACGACCCCCTACACTGCCCGAACACCACTGCACTGCCCTAAACCCTGAAACACCACCCCCTGCATGACCCCCTACATTGCCCGAACACCACTGCACTGCCCTAAACCCTGAAACACCACCCCCTGCAGCACCCCCTACACTGCCCGAACACCACTGCACTGCCCTAAACCCTGAAACACCACCCCCTGCACCGCCCCCTACACTGCCCGAACACCACTGCACTGCCCTAAACCCTGAAACACCACCCCCAGCACGACCCCCTTTACTGCTCGAACACCACTGCACTGCCCCAAACCCTGAAACACCACCCCCAGCACGACCCCCTACACTGCCCGAACACCACTGCCCTAAACCCTGAAACACCACCCCCTGCACGACCCCCTACACTGCCCGAACACCACTGCACTGCCCTAAACCCTGAAACACCACCCCCTACACTGCCCGAACACCACTGCACTGCCCTAAACCCTGAAACACCACCCCCAGCACGACCCCCTACACTGCCCGAACACCACTGCACTGCCCTAAACCCTAAAACACCACCCCCAGCATTACCCTCTACACTGCCCAAACACCACTGCACTGCCCTAAACCCTAGAACACTACCCCCAGCACGACCCCCTACACTACCCGAACACCACTGCACTACCCTAAACCCTAAAATACTACCCCCAGCACAACCCCCTACACTACCCGAACACGACTGCACTGCCCTAAACCCTCAAACACTCCCCCAGCACGACCCCCTACACTACCCGAACACCACTGCACTGCCCTAAACCCTAAAACACTCCCCCAGCACGACCCCCTACACTACCCGAACACCACTGCACTGCCCTAAACCCTAAACACTCCCCCAGCACGACCCCCTACACTACCCAAACACCACTGCACTGCCCTAAACCCTAAAACACTACCCCCGCATGACCCCCTACACTACCCAAACACCAATGCACTACCCTAATCCCTAAAACACTACCCCCGCATGACCCCCTACACTACCCTAAACCCTAAAACACTACCCCCGCACGACTCCCTACACTACCCAAAGACCACTGCACTACCCTAAACCCTAAAACACGACCTCCTACACTACACAAACACCACTGCACTACCCTAAACCCTAAAACACTACCCCCTACACTACACAAACACCACTGCACTACCCTAAACCCTAAAACACTACCCCCAGCAGTACCCCTACACTACCCAAACACCACTGCACTAACCTAAACCCTAAAACACTACCCCCAGCAGTACCCCCTACACTACCCAAACACCACTACACTACCCTAAATCACTACCCCCAGCACGACCCCCTACACTACCCAAACACCACTGCACTACCCTAAACCCTAAAACACTACCCCCAGCACAACCCCCTACACTACCCAAACACCACTGCACTACCCTAAACCCTAAAACACTCCCCCCAGCACGACTCCCTACACTACCCAAACACCACTGCACTACCCTAAACCCTATATCTACCCCCAGCATGACCCCCTACACTACACAAATACCACTGCACTACCCTAAACCCTAAAACACTACCCCCAGCACGACCCTCTTCACTACCTAAACACAACTGCACAATTTGTTACAGGCGTTGCAACGCAGGCCTGTGGTGCTTACTGGAAGTACCTAGTGGCCTAGTTGGGCCCCAGGGACCCTCAGGATTCAAGGTGACCTAATCCCCCAACTTAAAACGCACCACGGGGCGCGTTTGCACAGTGGTAAAGGGAGGGGGCGGGGCCTCAGGTGACATGTGCGCAAACACGCCCTGTGGTGCGTTTTAAGTTGGGGAATTAATTCCCTTTGAATCCTGAGGGACCCTGGGGGCCAACTAGCCCACCAGGTACCTTCAGTAAGCACAACAGAGTTGCGTTGCAGAGAGGTGAAAAAGGTGCGTGGCCTCGGAACGCCTCTCTGCAACTCAGCTCTGTGGTCCTAACTGTAGGTACCTGGGGGGCTAGTTGGGCCCCAGGGACCCTCAGAATTCAAGGGGACTTAATCCCGCAACTTAAAACGCGCCACAGGGTGTGTTTGCACACATGTCACCTCAGGCCCCCCCCTCCCTTCACCACTGTGCAAACGCGCCCTGTAGCGTGTTTTAAGAGGTAGTTTTAATCCCCCTGCCCTATTATGTACTAGGGACTTGCAGAGGAGGTCATGCTAATCACAGGGGTACCCCAACGCATAGTGTTCCCTAGTGTATGTAGGTGTTTTCACTGTATTCTAAGTGTCTTTTAGCATAGCACTGGCTCTGGTTAGTCAGAGTCAGTTACCACCAGTACCCGTCTGAAAAAGTTGTGGGCACAGGATGATTTTGCAACAAGGCCTCTTTCTGCTCCTCTGTTGGTTCTTTCTGCACATCTTTTGCTTCTTTCTGTGCGTTTTTTCTTCTTTTTTCACATGTCCTACCTCTGTAGGCATAGTTAGAAACTAGCATTTAAAAAAACCTTTGAAATTCACTTAAAAATCATAGGTTTCAGGCACGTTATAGTTAGAAATTAGCATTTAAAAAACCTTTGAAATTCACTGAAAAAACCATAGGTTTCAGACACGTTATAGTTAGAAATTAGCATTTAAAAAACCTTTGAAATTCACTGAAAAAACCATAGGTTTTAGGGACAGTTATAGTTAGTTGGACATTTCACTCGTACAAAACCATAGAAATTCCCCCGTTATAGTTAGTTCAGCTAACTATAACTCGCGCCCCGCAATGCACTGCTGATGACGTCACATATTACATCACTCATGACATGGTCAGTGACATCACTGATGACATCACTGATGACATCTCAAATGACATCACTGATGACATCATCCATGTGATAATTTCATGCATCTTCTCACACCCTAATATAACTTTTGATACACCCACTCTAAATTACAGACTGCCATTCTCAAAACCATAGACACTCCAACACCAAAAACTACATACCCACTCACTGATTCTTAGGTCTACACACACATCCACTCACTCACCTGTACAGTCACTCATACTTAGTCATTCAGTACAGGACTATCATATGCACTCATACACCTATATAAACACTCACACACCGCCACTCATCCATAGAGGTACTCACACACCTAGTCAGTCATGCAAAAACTTAATCACACACCCATTTACTCACCTATACAGTTATACACACACCAGCTCACTTACTCATACAAATACTAGCACATTCTTACGCTCTTATACAATCACTGATACAAGTACACACTCATCCATACAGCCACTCTCACAATCACACACTCTCACTTATAGCCATTTATATACTCCAACACACATATATACTGCCTTTCACATATGTAGTTACTCACACATGTACCACTGAGATATACATTCAATCACTAACACACCCATACACACACTCACCCACTCATACAGTCCATCACAGATGCACTCTTGAAACCATGCACCCAGTGAATCACCAACTCACACTTCTATGCACAGAGTCACACATACCCCACCCACACAAACACTCAGGCACCCATACAGATACTCAGACAATCAATCAATAACCCATGTAGACACTCATGTAGCTATTCAGAAAGCTCATGCAGCCGCTTACAAACCAACAGACAGACGGATACAGACATTCACACAGTTTAGTCACTAACCCATGCATTCAGTAAGATACATTTAATCACTCACTTGTAGAGTCAGTCACTCACGTACTAAATCATCCATTCAGACACTTATACACCCACTCATTCTTCAATACGCCTTTCCCTATATATATTAAACATATTTAAACTTTACAGAAACACACAGTCACTGGATGATGTCATCAGTGATGTCATCAGTGATGTCATTTGAGATGTCATCAGTGATGTCATCAGTGATGTCACTGACCATGTCATGAGTGATGTAATATGTGACGTCATCAGCAGTGCATTGCGGGGCGCGAGTTATAGTTAGCTGAACTAACTATAACGGGGGAATTTCTATGGTTTTGTACGAGTGAAATGTCCAACTAACTATAACTGTCCCTAAAACCTATGGTTTTTTCAGTGAATTTCAAAGGTTTTTTAAATGCTAATTTCTAACTATAATGTGTCTGAAACCTATGGTTTTTTCAGTGAATATATATATATATAAATATATATGTGTGTATAACTTTTTTTAAAATATATATTTGTTGAAATATATATTAAATCTTTTTGTTTTTATTTAATTATTGTTACTATTTATATTTGTAATATTTAGGGGCCGATCACTATAACGATGTTGGGCGGACCTGCGTCCACCCAACACTGTCTCGGAAATGGGACCGACCGACCTCATATCGGTGGTCCTGCCCACCTCATTACGATGCATAACAACTTTGTCTTCCACTCGAACGTGCCCGCCGATCTGGCTGCTCGGAGTATTGCATCTCTGTCTCTGAAGTCAAGCAGTTTCATTGGCACTGGGCATGGAGGGGAGCCTGGGGGAGGACGCCGCGCGGGGACATGATGTGCTCATTCCAGGGAGTAGAAGGCGGTGAGCTCAAAACCAGGGTGAACGAGTGAAACCAGGAGTCCAGGTAGGCAAGGGGTCCGACCCCTCAACACCCCCCGGTAGACCAAGAAGACGAATGTTGCTTCTCTGGGAGTGGCCCTCTGGATCTTTTGCCCTGTTCTCCAACTGCGGAACTCGGGCTTGTAGGTCAGCAATGTCGAGCGGTTCTCCTTAGTAAGTGGTTGCAGTGCCGCAAGGGCCTTCTCCCTGTCCGTGACCCTGTAACCCAGCTTGCATTGGTCATTTTGCAGGAGTGTGGAATCAGTTGCAAGGAAACCGAAGCGGGCCTCCATCGTGATGAGGAGGTGCTCATTGGCCGCCAACCCTGTCCAGTTTCTCCGATGTGGTGAGAGATGAGCCGGCTCCCTCTTGCAGGGTGTCAGTCGCTTCAGTTTGCAGGCCTGCTGGGGCTAGCGACTGGGCCCCAGAGGCCGACCGCAGCCTCCCCAACTAACCGGCGCCGACCAGATCTGTGCTAGAGGCGCCAATAGGACCTGGGGTTGTGGGTGTGCGAAAGAATCAGGGGCCACACCCAATAGCCCTCCCAGCAGGCAGACTAAGTCCAACGGGGTCCTCCAGCACCCTCGAGGGGAGGGGGGTCATCCGCTTTGGTCGTATGAAGTCTGGGGTGAGGGGCCCGGAGCTCCCACCCTGGGGCAGTGTGATGCTGTGGCTGTTCCAATGGGCCCTAAGGGAAGCCCACATCCGACAGCCGCACCATGGAGGAGAGGGGGTGTGCACCTTGATTTTTGCACGATATGCCACTCAAGGTAGGTGATTGGCCAGCAAGAGCTCCCCCGGCCCCTCCACTTGCCCAGCAGGCGCAAGGTGAATTTACAGCCAGAGGGGGGAATGTTGCAAAGTCCAGCAGGGCTACCTGTTGCAGGTCAGTCCCAACAACTTACTCGGAAGATCGGGCAGCGCAAGGGGGCACTACTCCATCTGTGTAGCCTGCTCACCCTACACGCTTGTGCCACCTCTGACCTCTTGCCGTCGTGTTCACCCATTGATATGCCCTCAGGGGCCTCACGCCAGTGTTGGCCTGTCCCACTGCACTGTCCTGGGGGAGGGAGGCACGCGCCTCGATTGTTGCCTCTTAAGCCAGTTGCGTGGCAAGCAAGGGCTCCCCTCTGGACCACCCTCTGTTGGCCCAGCAGGCCCAAAGTGAAGCTGCAGCATGAGGGGAAAGTGTGGCCAAGTCCAGCGGGGTCTCCCGCACCAAGTTAGGACCAATAGCTGTCTGGGATGGTCGGCCCACATGGTGGGAATTAATCCATCTATGTGGCCTGCTCACCCTGCACGCCAGTGCCGCCTCTCACCTCGTGAAGTCTTCACTGGACCTCGGGGATCACGCTGTTGTCCCCACATCCCTCTCGCCGCCGCCCCTGGGCCGCCAGCCCGGCATTCCTCCAGCGTGGTGCAGCAGCAGGGGCCTGGGACACGGGTCTCCGGCCCCAGCCGCCCTTGGCTCACTTGACAGGATACAGCATGGGTTCCCAGTCGGGTGGGTCATGGGCCGGCACCGTCGATGCCACTCATATATTCAGTGACGGGGGAGGGGGGAGGCCTCCTCCTTCTTGGGGGGCCTTCACTCTTGGCCCGACTCTCATAGGCTGCACTGCACCTCGAAGGCTCGCCTCACCTTGCTCCGATTTCACAGCAAGGGGAAGGCTACTGCCCTGCTCCCAGCGCCTGGGAGCGAGCCACGGGGTCCACCACTGGCCGAAGTCACCACAGAAGCGGTGCGATGTTGAAAGGCTCACCTCCAGTTGAGCCCCGCACCCAGGCGGCCCACGCCTCGCTCCGGCTTCCTCTGCTGCCTCCATGTTGAGCACGGTCACCACTCGCTGCAGGTGCCAGGCCCCACTACATAAATCGTTGCCGTTCCTTGGGTGACAAGCCTGAGGGGGGATTTCAAGCGCACTGCTGGTGCTAGAGCACCGGCATGGGCTGCTGTATGGCTCAGATGGATAGCGATTGTCGGGCTAGCTAGTGGAGTGCTACAGGATCGCGTCTGCCATCTTGGTCGGCCAAGCCACGCCCCCCTGCTGCCTGCTGCCCTCTTGCCTGGGTGAGAAGGGCTGGATCTGCACCTCTTGAACCCAGAACCCAGAGTGACTCCAAGGGCTAGTTGGCTGGTCTCCTGATCTGAAGCCTCAGGGACATAACAGACTTCCAACCACCTTGCATTTGCACCTAGACGCTGCCATCTGTGAGTCCACCATGCCATGTGGTGCTACCCCAGTCCTAGACCCTTGAAAGTGGGTTTAAGGTGCTTTGCCAGCCTCTGTGGATCCAGCCAAACTGACGCCTCTCCTCTGCTGCAAGCGCAACCCTGAGCAGAACTGACGCATCTCCGCTGCTGCCTGGATTGGTTCCGTTGCAAAGACTTGCATCACCACTGTAGTCCACATTGCCTTCAGAACTGCCACTGTGCAACGCATCCTCGGCTCGTGCCCTCACATCTCTCGTCAACTGCAGCCTTGATGATGACGCCGGACTCCGCATCGCAGCCTCGCAGAACTTCGGAACCGACGCATCTCCCCATCTACATGCTGCTTCCTCAACACTAAATTGCAAGCCCCGTCGACGGGATCCTCGATGTCGACGCGCCAGGACCTCGCACCGCAGCCTTGCTGCACCTCGGAACTGACACATCACTTCGGCTGCGTGAAGCATATTCAACACGGATTCACGCAATGCTCCGCAAACCAGATTTTAAGGAACTTTGTTCAGCGAGCCTAACTGGTTCCCTGTAGCCATCCTGCTCTCCATCACAGTCGGCCTGAGTTGTGACTCTCTCCCAGTTCAGCGTGACCAGATTTCCACAGTAGGTGATTTGCGCTTTTTGGCGCTATTTTGACCTACTACTAATTGGATGTGGTCGTTTTGGTCTTGTTTTATTAAAGGAAGCTCTAAGTTGATGTGGAATCCTTTTTGTGTGGTGTTGTCAATGTTTCACTGTTTGAAGTGTTGCATAAATACTTTACACGTTGCCTCTAAGTTAAGCCTGACTGCTCTGAGCCAAGCTACCAGGTGGTTGAGCACAGGTTAATTTGAGGTTTTGCTTGTGCCTTACCCTGACTAGGATTGTGGTTGCTGCTTGACCAGGGCTCACACCCCAGTCAACCAGGACCCAATTTCTAGCAGCTGCCAAATCTGGCCAAATGCTCACTCAAGACAGAGCGCGTCCTTCCTTTCTGTCCATGGGGTCTTTACTGCCTCAGAAGGACACAGCTTTGTCACTCACACAGCCTGTTTTGTTTTTCCTTCATAGAAACTGGGATGCACCCCTCTTCAATTTTGTTTATGATCTTCTCAGTGTGAATTCATGTGGTTTATGTTGAAATATACCACAAATAATTAACACCATGGGGCATATTCTCAAGAACATGTGATAACTACCGCAAGTGTAGCTTAACGCAACCCTACACATCGCAGTCCATCGCGGGAAAACAACTCCGTGTTAACGTGGTATTCACAACACGGCGGTACCATGCGATAGTCAAAGGACAACACGTCAAATGAACGCGCTAGAAACAACGCAACGCCGCAAAAACGCGAAACCCCAACGCGAAAATAGTAGCGATGACGCCAATCGCGATACAAAAATCTACGAAAACCAGCCACAGGCCTGCAATTCCCACGCGTCATGCGGGAAAATGCACCATAAAAGTAGAAAAAAACATACCAACAAAAGCCAAACAACAGCGAAGCACAATGGAGGCAGCCGGGGTCAGGGAAGGGCAAGGACAGAAAAAGAGGAAGACGAAGTTCAGTCCGCAGGAAAACAGGATCCTGATAACGGAGGTGATAGAACACCATCAATCACTGTTCGTCACCTCCACTGTGTCACTGGCAACCAAAAATGGAATATGGCAGACCATCGTGGACAAGGTGAATGCAGTCGGAGTGCTGAAGAGGACAATGGACGAGGTCAAGAGGTGCTGGAATGATGTGAAGTGCAAAACCAAGCTGAAACTCGCAAACAACCGGAAGGCAGCAATGCAGACTGGAGGTGGGAGTCCTGCGCCACAGGAGGAGCTGGACGAGATGGAGGAAATGGTGTCCACAGTCATCAGTGGGGAGACAGTGGCAGGAGTCGGGGGACCGGACACTGCTCAACATGACCTGACACAACAGCAACAGGGTGAGTAACCACCAGGGACTGGGGGGACGGGGGAGATGGGCACAATGGCACACATGCACAATTAAGCATAGCACATCTGCAGACAAAACATGCCCCAGACCCACAACTCCCACCAAGAGACCAATGCACACAGGTATGCAACATCTCAGCACTGCAGAAGCACAGAACCCAGAGGCACACCGCATGGAAGGGAGGAGAGCAGCTAAATCAGAGCTGCAGGGGCGACTCCCCCAAAATGCGGCACACACACATAACATGCAGAGCACATCAACATTGACAACGAGGTGGTACAAACCGCAACACGTCCACAACAGAACAGAGGACACAACAGGTGCCGCATGTGCGTAGAAACTGGCCAATCACATATGGCAATGCAGGGAAATGTGAGTTGACAATGTACAAGTACAAACTCACATCCGTGATGTAGTCGGAATGTCCACTGTCCCGCATCAAATAGGCAGCTCCCCCCAAACAGTCACAATGTACACTGTCATGCAGTCTGAATGCAGACATGTACAATGCGTCAACATACATGTGTACACGATGTCAAACTGCATCTACCCTTCACATTGCAGGGGGAAATCCAACACCTCCTGCAGAGCAGTCCGAACCTCTCTTCTCTGAAGACGAAGAGGACCACCACACCTTCGACTCAGACGCCCTCGAACAGCTCGTGGAGAGCCTCCGCAGCCCACTTCCAGGATCAGGGCAACCCAACCCAGCCCCCCTGCACAGTACACACAGCAGGCAGCACCCACCACCATGGCTGCCTCCCAGGACCCCCACGACGAACACATGGCCTTCCAACGCCGTGTGTTGAGGTGCCAGGAGAAGCTGGCTGAACAGGTGCAGGTGGGGTTCGACCGCATGGCAGCCAAACTAGACTCCATAAGTGGGTGTCTAACAGGCACATGCATCAACCATTTTTGCAAGCGCAAACGGTGCGATTCGCAAAAATCGACCGTTTGCGCCCGCAAAAATGGCATTTGCGATGCATCAAGGTTCAAGGCACTCACAATTTGAGAATTCGCAATTAATTGAGAGTTCTCAAATTGCGATAGCATTTAAGGAATCGCATTTTGCGATTCCTAAAATGCAATGCAAGAACCACTTTGAAGTAGCGATTTCACTACTAGGGGGCGCAAATTACCATGAAGTTGAACTTGATGGTAAGTTGCAAAACTTTGAAAAATGCACTAAAGTGCATTTTTCAAAGTTGTAGGTTACACACACACATGTCCTTGGGACATGTGTGTGCGCAACATTTGTGCACAGATCAATTTCAGGGTGCAACAGGGTGTCCTTTTGACACCCTTGCACCTTGAATATGCATAGCGCAATTTGCGAGTACCAATTGGTACTCGCAAATTGCGCATGTAATTTCCCATTCATTCCTATGGGCCTGTAGGCCCATAGGAATGAATGGGAAGCCATTCCTTATTTGCGACTTGCAATTTGCGAGTCGCAAATAAGGAATGTGTAGGAATCGCTATTTTTATAGCGATTCCTACATGCATAGGCTTTTGCGAGTCCTTAATTGCGATTCCTTAATAAACGCAATTAAGGATTCAAAATCCTACCTTGATGCATGTGCCTGTAAGTCCCATCAGAGACCACTCACAGTCCCTAACGGACGCCCACAGTCCACTCCATGCCCTCCAACGGACCATGGCTGACATCGCCAGAGTCCTGACTCTGCGACAAGAACGACTGTCTAGCCAGAGTTCCTCCAGCGATCTCGCCCGGGAGTTGGGACACATGCGGAGGATCATGGAGAACATGGAGCAGACGCAGGCGGAAAGAGCGGCTGCCACGGCTGCACACCAGCGAGAGGTAGCTGGGTCCCTCAATGCCCTAAAGACCTTCCTCATGGCATTGCTGCCACAAGGCCTGGCGCTGATGCATGCTGCTGCTACCACCCCATCCACATCTCCGGCCCCTGATGTGTCTGTGCCACACAGTGCTGGGGACAGTACACCACCACCCACATGTGAGGCACATGCAACAGCAGAGGACGAAGATGCGGATGAACCCACCCTCGTGGTCAGGAGGACGCAGTAGCATTCATCTCCGCCATGTGGCCTGTTTCTGCTTGGTTTTGCCCTCTGCATCATCACCTTCCACTGTCCCCTGATGCACTCTGCGACACTCACCTCGGACCTCGACATGGACTGCCATATTCTGTTTGGTCACCAATGACACAGCTATCAGACTGCGGACTGAAGTCCTCCTCTCCTGATGTACCTGTCATTCCCTGAAGGACTCTGTCTGGCCCTCCACGGGCCGACAATGTGAAGTGGGGCTGGCATGGCCCTGTACTGCTCCAGCTGCAACACTCCCTTGAATGTGTAAAAAACATTCATATCCACACAGATGTGTCATGTCTATGATCTTTCAAGTGTGGAAGTATGGATGAATGTAGGGTCAGTGATCCCCCCTTATGTCCATGTTGCCCATGTTGTGGGACTATTGTCACAGGGTGACAGATTGCCGATTCTGGTCCGGGTGGCGCCGACACTACAACGGAGACACATCCATTAGTCACTTCCTTGTCCAGCCCAGGACGGAACCATGCCCAGAGCCCCAGGGTCATTGTTCGCACCCTTACGCTGGACTGGCATACGCCAGGACAGCCCACTCCGATTACGCACACAGGGGGGGACGACAGCGCTACATGTCCTAGGTCTTCACTGTGGGGATCTGCAGCTCACAGGTCTAGTTGTCAGCATGCCACAGCCACTCCCTCACGGCTGGTGTACACCCACACCACACCCATCCAGCACTGGCGTCACAGGACATGTGACCCTGGCAATAAAAATGGCCTGGCGCACGTGCTGGATGCCATTTCCACTCTCTCTGACTGGGTGTCTCCGTGTAGTTCTCATGTGTGCATGAGGGCCTAGGGCCCTGCCACCTCACATTGCCCAGTGCCGGGGGTGACATGATGGCGTCCGCACAACGGGACTCAATCATTAAGGGTCCATGGCTAGCGGGGCACAGACTTGGTGGCACCGGATACACTGCGGCAGGCACAGGCACCCCACCACGGGACGGTGTCTTGCGGTGCAGTGACATAGGGGCACCTAAAGTGCTGAGCGGGTGTGCAGCCTGCGATGATGCGCCGTCCTGGCGGTCCGGACTGGCAAGGAATAGTGTGAGCCCTGCTGGGCCGCAGTGTAGGCCTGGGCCAGCGGGCAGTGCGGCCCTCCCGCCACGTGGCGTTGCGTCGCGCTTCACAGAGTTAGTGGCACCTCAAGCGCTGAGCGGGTGTGCAGCCTGCGATGATGCCGTGTGCACTGATGTGGTCTCTGCCATTGCGTAATCAAGACCCAGAGTCAGGTGTGTGACCTGGTGGCCCGCGGTGCGGGGCTGCATGATGTGGAGGGTGCCATGGTCGTGGGCACCGGGCTTGGAGATCCCTCCGGAACGTGGTGGGCCCTCTTGGAGACACGCCGGTGGCGGAAGGTGAGCAGTGAGGCCTGGTTGCGCAGGGGCGGGCAATCTCCGCTGGACGGCGGGAGGGGCTGAGGTGCAGCAGCCTGTGTGCGCAGGGGCGGGCAAGAGATGATGGCATATGCAGCTGTATGGGCTCTGCCATTCATGTCTCTGGAAACTGTTTCAGATGAGGGACCTGGGGGACTGCTGTGAATACCGGCACGTGGTTGGAGACAGACCGGTGGCAGCAGGTGAGCAGTGAGGCCTAGGTCTGCAGTGTCGGCACTCTCTCCCTCTCTCTTTCTCTCTCCCTCTCTTTCTCTCGCCCTCTCTCCCTCTCTCTTTCTCTCTCTCCCTCTCTCCTCTCTCTCTTTCTCTCTCCCTCTTTCCCTCTCTCTCTCTCTCTCTCTCCCTCTCTCTTCCTCTCTTTCGCTCTCTCTCTCTGTACTTTGATGGGCGCATGGCACACCTTCTGATCCAGATTTCTGTTTTGCAGGCTGTGACTTACAGAATGTCCTGAGACGACCCGCCATGCCTCTTCAGATTTTTTTTTTTGTGGTTTGTTCTGTAATAAACGTATTGTTTGGATATTTTGATATGGGTGTATGATTTCCCTTTTTCTGGCCACACATGTATGTTGGGTGTTGTGATTGTGCGACTTCATGCGATTTGTTTGGTTCATGATTTCGTGGAGTTGATGTGCAATATCTTTGTCCATGGGGGGTGGGGGTGTGGGGGGTGCCCGGGGTAGGGCCCAGGGGGGGGGAGTGGGGGGGTGTGGTCCTGGGGGTGATGGCGGTGGGTGTTGTTGACCTATTGGGGCTCAGGCCTGCATGATGGGTTGCTCCAGGGCATCTGTTGTTCTTCATGTGTGGCTTTGGGCTGTGCTCCCTTGTCTGGTGCCGGTTGTCGTCCGACTTTACATCAGGTAGGAGCAGGTGTTAGTTTCCTGCTGCTAACGCGCCTTAGCGCATGTTTTGTGATCTTATCGCCGATCTGGCTGGTCGTTGAGAATGTTGTGGAGTGGTGTTGTCGCGGCTTTTTGCACGGGAACGCCTACTCTGCATATCATTAGCGTTAGTTGCCGGGCTCCTCTGTGGCGATGTTTTTTGCGACTGCTATCGCAGGTAAACTGGTGTTGTGGGCTGTTAGCACCAGCTTGGGAATGGGGTGATAACTTTATCGCGGATTTGGCTGCGATAAAGTGCCGTTGGCTTGGCGATAGCTCCTTGAGAATATGCCCCCATGTTGTTTAACCTGCAGCAGTTTTGCGTGACCATGCAATATTAACAGTTTTACATTCCCTCACGTCTTCTGCACCAAGGCTTTTTTTGTGCTTGGCAAGGCAAGAATATTCAATCAAGCTATCTCAGTGTCTGAGATCTACACTGTTGTACTTTTTCTCAATGTCTTTTGCAGTCTTCTAATATTCTCATTAGCTAACGTTTCGGTTTCTGTAATGTGCAGCCTTCTTTGACTGCCCATGTGAAGAACATGTATAAAAGTTGGGGAAATTTGCAGAGGAGTTATCATTAGAGGTTTTACTGCTTGGGGAGGCAAATCTCTGTCCCTCTGCACTGAGACATCAATATTTTTTTTGTGTGTACTAAACATGTTTTAGACTTTCACAAATGGAGCTAGACATTGCCAGGATCTACCCGCAAATGCCTTTTTCTTATCACAATTTTCTGCTGGGGCAAAGTGCACATCAAAGTTGCTTTGAGATTGCTGACCTTCTAAAAACTCGCACTTGTAAATTGTAAATTGATATTGTGACAGTGCAATAATCATTAATTGTCAATTCCCGAATTTACCTTCTCACAAACGACGTAGATCTGATCTCATGTAGGTTTGCACCCCCACCTCAACTCCTCCATTTTTTAAACTGTGAGTGTTACTCTGTCCAATGACATGGAATGTTATTCCAAATATCACAATTCTGGAAGCTGAACGTCATGGACCAGATTGGGCAAAGGTTGTAAACTACCAAGAACCAAGAGTTTCATTTGGTGCCCCTTGCAGCCAAGTCAAGCGCTTGAGGTAGTCGTCAGATGCCATAAAAAGGCACCACTAGAAGCAGTGCTAAATTTGTGCTGGTGGTTACAGGTGGTGGGCACGAGCACTTATTATTGGGGACGGGGTAGATTTTTCATTATCAGATTTTGAACCATAGTAAGAGATAGAGAAAAGCAGATAAGGGAGAAAGAAAGGGGAGAGCAAAACAGTAGCACACCGAGAAAGAAGGGATGAAAGACAACCAGCAACAGTGAGTTAGGGAGACAGGAACTGAGAATCAGGGAAGAAAGAGATAGGAGATGGAATTAAGTCATGTATTCAGTATTCTGAAGCACCTGTTGTGGGCAGCTAAAAAAACACATTGGTCTCCTGCACTTTTTTGTTTTACAAATGAAACACTGTTGTTGGAATTTGTGTACCTTTCTCTTGTAGAAAAGTGAAGCCTTCCTCGGACCATACTACAAGCCTTTACTTACATTCAGCATTTTAGCAGCACTGGGTCTCTTCTTCGCATTCTTCGTCAGTGTCACTTTAATAAAGTTATGAAATGCAGTGGCCCTGCAGAGGACAAAGAGAGAACTGTCATTAATACAGCAGCATGCCGATTCACAAGTGACATTATTGAAAAAAAAAAAGACTTTCTTTATCCAGTGGGCAAGAAATCACACATACAGATATCCCCAGGTTATGTTACATTGTATCTAAGGGCCTTAGTATGAGTCAGTTGGTCCATGGACTGCCAGACTCGCGGGGGCGCGGCGGTCCAGCCACTGCCACACCAGTGGTCCGACCGCTGTATTATAAGTTTGGCGGCCAGACTACCATGTGACCACCGCAACTGCCAGAGAACCGCATTCCCTGGTGGTGGCACGCCAGTCAGAGGCTCAGAATATGCTTGTGGTGCTGCTGTGGCACCGCCATGCATATTTTGAGTTGCCCGACCTCCAACCTTACATGGTGGTCAGCACCCCCATGTAAAAGCTGGCAGTGGGGAAACAAAGGGGGGCCTACAGGGCCACCCTTGCCCCATGCAGGTAGGTGCATGCAGGGGAGCAAATGTGGTGCCCCCTGTGAGCCAGCACCCCCTCCCCCTGTTCCAGCATGGCATGGAATTTACAGTCCATGCCGTGCTGGAACACGCTGTGGTGGTCCCAAGTCCGGGCAGTATTAAAGGCTCTACTGCTCCACTGCGTGACTGCGTGACTGCCACACTGCCTACCCGCCAGACAACAATTTGTTGTGTAATCGGGCGAGCAGCATTCAGGTTTGGTGGTGCGGGAGCAGGGCGGTGGAGAACTGCCCCACTCCCGCACTGCCAAACTCGTAATAAAGCCCTAAGGCGTTTATACAATTCTAATATGTAAACAGAAACCTTTGCAAATATAGGACTAAGCAGTGCCTTCTCAAGCTGAGCCACCAGAATATGGTTTCAAGAATATCATTCTACCATAATGTCGTGGGTAAAATATTGAGGACCAAATGTTGACAGGATAAGTTTATATAGGCAAGTATAAGTTTATATTGCTGACCTCTACATCTATGTATGTTGATGATATAAATATATATATGATCAAGGTACGTAGAAGTGGAGCTAAAAACAGTAAATCTATACTCAGCTAAATGCATCACCCTTCTTGATATTTTTTCCTTGATATTTTGCCCATGATATTGTTGTACAATGATTTTCTTGAAACAATATTTTGACATACAACCCCTCCTCAGGATATTTTCGTGCCCCAGGCTTGGTACATTATTTGAATCTTTTCACTCCTTATTTTTGTGTGCATTATTCCAGACTTGCTTCCAGAGAATGCAAGGCTATGTGTTAGTTTTGCCTCTGTTGTGAACCTTCTGGTGGCGCTCTAGGCAAATGCTTATATTGCTTTTGTACAGAAATGGCAATATGATAGAGAAATGAACTGGATATAAATAAAGGCAATGTGGTAAGTGCAACTTCATTTCAATTTTTGCATCAAATCAAATTCAATGCTCCAAGGTAAGCACATTCTTTAGAAGCCACACTGACATTGCAGCACAACATTGCAGCGTGCAGTCAGAGTGCTTTAGTGTGCTACCCAGCTTTGCGAAAAGATTTACGAAAGAATAGCCATCATGATTGTCTTCGCTCTCACTGGTGTCCAGTTAACTGCCTACGCTCTGTCCATGCACACCTTCTTCTATTTTCTGCCTGCCCATCTTTCCCTGGACCTCCTTCACTCTAACCTGCTTGCAGAGTACTCTATTTGCCCATCCCTGCTTGTAATATATCTTTCCTCCTTCCTCAATTCTCTCCCGGTCTGTCTTCTACCTGTTTGCTTTTCCCCCATGTCTGATGTTTTGGTCCTACCTACTCTATTGATTATTTTTATATTTGTAGTATGAACCAGGTCACAGAGGACACCGGATCATGTGAAATTATGCAAATAAGCTTACACATTAAATTAGAAGGGAATGTGTTGAACAAGCAGGATATTGACGATGCCATGTAACTTGATTATTTATATTATATAAATAATCAAGTTACATGGCATCGTCAACTAATCCCTGCTTTGTTCAACACATTCCCTTCTAATTTAATGTGTAAGCTCCCGGTTTTATGGTATTTATTTTTGGGACATTTCCGTCTGTATTTATCCATATTCATTTTTTGCTAATTTTATCTGTATTTATCCATATTTATTTTGGGTTTTGTGGAGAAATTAAGCTGAAATTAGTATATTTCCACATTTATTTAACCGATAAATATGCACTCATGCTTGAATGCCTGCCAGGTTTCAATGCTGTGAACATCCACAGAAGATAAATCAATGCACTCATATGAAAATATGCCAATTTCAGTATCAACCTTGTGCATATCTACTGCTGTTAAATCCTCTTTATTAAAATTCCTTTCTTTTTTGACCCCCTTACCTATCATTCCACGCAGCTATTGACCTGGCAGCCATGGCATACAGTATTTAGAATTACTGAAAAAGCAACGCAATTCCCGTTTTTATCCACATTTAAAAATAAATACAGACAAGAAAATACATGTTTTCTATCTCTACTTATCTGTCAAAATCAGTAAAACGGAAAACAGGGAGCCTTATTTACATATTAGCATGTCGATCATCGACCTGTAGATTCTGTGTGCTCTCTGTTTGATGTGGGCAAAAGGAGAGAAGAAGAAAGGAGGACAGATATAGAAGTCTGGAGCTAACATAAGGAATATAAGCCACCTTCAGGCATCACCACCTTGGGGCAGCAGGGAGTACTACATGGCAGCTAAGAGATGCGATTATGGCTCTTTTTCCAGGAGGGGATGGAAGGCGCTATAAAATTGTGTGCGTGGCACCGAAAATCCTTGCACTGTTCCTATAGGTTTGAATAAAAGAAACTGCAGACAGTTCAGCACAAGAACGGATTAAACTCCCCTACTGATAAATAATTTCCAGGTTCAAATAAAGGAGGAATTTCATAGTAAAAAGTATGAAAAATAATTTATATCTACCGTGAATGGAAAAAGAGGTAATGGAAAGGATCATTTGAGTAGATGTCAAAGGATTCCCTGAGTATGGATAAAGATAAATTATTTTAAGAACAGCAGCGAAACTGACTATCGTTGGCAAAGAGATACTGGAAAAGAAAATAATTTATATGTAAAACCTCTGGAAACATACATATTATAGGAAGTTGCTTGTTGAGAAGATGTATGTGTGTGTGTGTATTTATAGGTGTGTGTCTGTTTCTGTGTGTGTATGTGTGCGCGGAAAACAGTGGAATACTAGCCCACATTTAATAGCAAGCAAAGAGAGTAGTAGTGTACAATATTACTGAAGCATCTTTTATTATACCTTCAGTATGTACAAGTGTAACCGATTGTAGAGTTTAGTGCCTAGAAATGTAAGGTGAGTTAATATCTGAAATGTAACCTGAATTAGTGTAGACAAATAAATATTGAAATAGGGCCTTCATCGATGGAAATACGCACTTCTTGTTGAAATGTTTTGTTTTATGATAATAGGCAAATGTGGATAAATCGAAAACGTGTTTATCTTTTACTAGGAAATATATATGAGTACATTGAAAAATATATATACAATTAAATGTATGTATTTACAGGCCCTTGGACTTTAACAAACTTTTTTCTCTAACTTGGGTTGATCTTTGTTGATGAAACCTGATTGGAATCATTGTCCACAGGTTTCAAAGAGCTTGGTGCAAGTAAATGCGATGTGCAGTGAATTAATTATGAAACGCTTTAGATAAGCAGCGCTAAACCTATGTGGGAAATGCAGGACTTCTAATTGTTGTTTTCTTTTGATTAGGCTACTAATATATCTTTGAGTACACTATCAAATTATTAGAAGTTAATTAACCTATATGTTTGATTAGCCATGGTGGATTAATTTGCTGTAGTCAGTCACCTCGAGTTGACTCATTTTATGGGGGAACCTTCAGTTTGTCCTAACATAAAGGTAAATCCTGCAAATAAAATCGTTATGCATTTCTCAAGACGCACTAGACACCCTGAAGCATTCTTGTGGAGACCAAGACCACCTGTTTATTGTTAAACTCAATTGGAGGGCTGCCACTAACAATTAGCTGGTCTGTTGCCTTAGATGGGCCAATGGAGTCAGAAGCAGACTGGAGCATTGTACCTGTCAAAAGCCGACGCCGTCGTGCAGCCGCGGACCGTGCAGGTAAGAGCGGTGGGGCTGGGGAGGGGGGGCGGGAGAGGGGGGCCCGGGGGATTTCGACAGACGAGGGAAAATTATTTATTTTCCCTTGTCATCGTCTGTCAAAATCCCCCCCCCTACCCGGCCTCACCGCTCTTACCTGTACGGGCCGCGGCTGCCCTAGTGGTGGATTTTTGTATGAGAATTTACAAATCAAGTGAGTTCACGTCCAAGTCCAGTGAGTTCAACTGAGATTTCTGCTAATGTGACAAGTCAAGAAGAATGGCTGATCTATGAAGGATGGTCTTGGAGTTCACATGGTTTGCAGTAAGGACTGTTTCTAGAAATGGGGTTAAATAATCACAATGAATGTAAAAATGAATGCCTGATTAGTATTTATTAGTAATACAATAGTGCATGTCAGGTATTTGAAGCATGCTCCAAGCCAGAGTTCTGACTCTGGGTAGCATCACAAGAATCTGACTACACTTCTATTGAGAGAGTAATAATTAGAACTGTCAATACGTTTTTGTTACATTAGATGCAGTCCAAAAGTAAACTGCAAAAGAAACAAAACTGATTTTATTTTATTTAGTAGATTGGCACGTTCTGTCTGAAATCAATGAGATGGACAGTGTCTCAAAAGTGTATGGTAAATTGAAGCTTACTCCAATGACAGATCGTTTCATTATGAACACAGTAAAGTAGAGATGTTAAGGAACAGATAACTGGCCAGGAAAGAGAAATTGGAGAACAGAGTAGAGGCCAGGACCGGAGAGATTCTGGGCTTGGCTGCATGCAGATGTTTTCTGAAAACAAATTCAGACTATGATTATTACCATGGGTCTTTCAACAGTCATCCAGGCAGAATTTCATATTTCCAGAGCAATTCCTGCCAGACTGATCAGTGATGGTTCCCTGTGTCGGGAAAAAAGGTAATCCGAAATATAGTGGGTGGTGAGCAATAATCAGAGTGAATATCTTTAAGTAGAAATGGAAAAACGTAGAGTTTTTTTAGACGAGCGTTTCAAGTCTTTCATTTTGTTGAATTTTTGGAATGAAGCAACATAATCAGTTTACTCTTTATGAAGTTTCCTCCTTGATCCACAGATACAGCCTAACACTTTTGGATGGTAATTGGGGATGGCACTTCAATGAAGAGTTTTGGGTTTGATAGGAGATTCTTTAAAAAAAATTGCCTAGGCGATCTGAATTCTAAACACAATCAAACATTTTATGATTACTTCCCACAGTTCACATACAAACCATACCATCAAAAGTGACACAAATATGTTTGAAGCTTGGTTGTGAAGCATATATGGCAATTTAGAAAAGTACACCATTTGTACAGAAAGGAAGTTGCTTGTTGAGAAGATGTATGTGTGTGTGTATTTATCGGTGTGTGTCTGTTTCTGTGTGTGTATGTGTGCGCGCAAAACAGTGGAATACTAGCCCACATCAGAATGGGCAATTCATGTTGCTTTAACCAGGAAATGTGGAACTTTCAATAATGCATAACCTATCTAAAGCAGTAAAAAGTCAATTGGAGAATTAAAGGCCCAATTACGAGTTATGCGGTCTTACTACTGTCCTGCCACTGTGGTGGAGCGATTACTCCACCGAGCAGTCGGCCTCCCGGCCTGCCGCATTACGAGTTTCCCACAGGGCTGGCGGTTTCACAGAGGGTTTACTGTTCATGGTTTTCATCATTAGTAATTTGTGTTTGCTGCTACATAATCATGGAAACTATTTACAGCAGCATAAGAGCATAAATGGTACTATCATTCATTTAAATGGGAGGTATTTAGGAATTACCACTATGTTTACTGCTTGGAAGGTATTTTAGAGTATGTAAGAAACATTAAAGTATGGAAATCTGCTGTTTCAGTAGATAGCATTGGGACACAACATAAACATTGTTGCTAAATTTTGTTCTTTGCAGGCTTTACTTCAACAACAGTTGTCTTTCAAGTTTGGTCACTTTGATTGTTGTATGTGTGGGTTAATGTGAAGTTTAATGTTGGTGATCATCCTTTAGAGAGGAATTAAGAGAAATTTTGCTTGATAAAATAATTCATGACCTCATTTTAATTACATGTAGTTATTGTTATTTGTATTAGGTCAATGATATGCACAATTTAAAAACATCTTTACAGTAGAAAAATCAAAGCGCGATTCTTCAGGAGGTTATCCACTTCATTCTGTCATGTGCTGGTCATAGCAAAAAATGTAGAATTGTAATCAAGATATAAAGTTAGGGGAGGTCAGAATTGACGCTTCCAAATTGAGGAAATTATGCTGTATTGTAACCACAAACATAAGACCTAATAATTTCATTGAGCTATCATGACCTAAGAGGCCCCAGGACTCAATATACAGAAAGCAGGATAGAGGTGCCTCGTATGTCTGTAATGGAGTGCCAGGTTTCAATGACACATATAAATGTGGCATTGGGTGGGCATTGGCCCAACCTAAATAGTACCTACTGATCTTATAAAATTTGAGTATAACCCTGTAAGTTAGAGATCGGGCAAGACATACAAGTTGATAACATGATTTAGCATTGGGAAAGGATTTAAGTAGAGTATTTCTTGTTGCAGCTCAATAAAAGGTGATATTGAATTGCTTTTCAACACTGGATAGCACTGATTCACATCTTCGTCTCTACATCTTTTTCTCAAAGAGATTATACATCAAGAAATGTTCAAAATAGTTATCTCTTTTGCTTGTATTCATATTAGGGAGATGTTTCAAAGTTGGTACTGTGGCCAATCACCTATCTTAGAAACACGCTTTAAAGTCCAATCAAATATAATTCTATTTTCTGTTTGATCCAACCTGAACAAGCCTGCCTTAGTCAAAAAGAGTAAGGTAAGATTAAAAATGAGGACATTTAAAGCACACTCTATTTTAATTTGTAAATGTTTTCTTAGAACAGTTATGAGTAGTTCTTTGTTCCTGAGGAAAGCACAGAGGTTTAAGTCAACCTTCCTGTAGAATTATTTGTTCCAGCGAATTTGTAATATTCAGTGTAAGTACACTATGAAAGTGGTAATCATCATTCTGTATACATAGATTATTAGCAGCAACTATGACTCTTTAATCACTGTATTATTTTTGTGCAATACAGAACAAAATGCATTGACCTCAGTGAAGAATGTCTATAGGAAATCCTCGGGGTTTGCCATATAAATAATAATATCATCTACATACAGAAGAATTTCATTTCTATTGTTTTAATCACTTATATTTTCAGACTTGTATTAATAGTCACAAGGCAATGTTCCAATGTAAATATTAAAAAGGAGAAATGAACCGTGAGTTAGAACCTTTTGAAAAAACACTAACTTTGGCATTTGTGTTAAGAAGCTTGGCCAACATTGTGAATTTAGGGGCAATAACAGGCCAGTGGAGAGCCTGTGTATAACGTCCCTAAGGCAATGCAGTCAAATGCCTTTTTAGCATTTGAGGAGAGTGATGATCCTGGGTTTCCTGGAAGGAACATTTGAAATTCCATCACAAAAACACCTGGATTTTCCAATGAGAGAAAACTTATAATAAGGACAGTGTGATCTACGTGAAACAGTTGGGACATTTCATTTCCTAATCTCAAGGCAAGAATCTTTGCAAAACCTTTGCAGTCAGTATTAATATTTCATTAAAACACCAGTGTCCCAGTGTAGTATTGGGAGCGGTGTCTAAATCCTGCATGACTGACATGTGTCCTGTTGTATGGTGGCATACTCTGCAGAGCTCTGCGAACCATAGCCTTTTCTCCTCCACATCCAGTTGGGCAACAAGATGGAGGAGCTGTGTTGCATGATCCCACACCTCTGTATGCACACCAACTTCTCTGTTTGTCCTGGCCATGAGATGCAGTTAGCACATAGAAGCCCTACAGAGTGGAAATAAAGGGCCCTCACAAAGCTGCTCTAGTGCTAGACAGACAGACATGTGAGTTGCAAAGGCACAGAAGGTTCATCAGAGGAATTAGAGTCACAACACCAGTGGTTGTAAAAGTAAGGACAATGTTAACATTAAAGTAATGATAAAGTAATGAGGCTTCTAAAGCCTCAGCAGGAAGAAAAGTGGAAAAAGTGAATGAGTGATTGTGATATTTGGTTGTGCATGTGTATAGAACTGTTCACATTCTAGAAAATATGAGGCTGAAACAGCCAGCTCAATTCTTCTTTTCTTGTACATATATCTACAGACACTTCGAGATATTGAAATTGAGATGTATATAGTTGATAGATATTTAGAAACATATGTTGAAAAAATAAAGACATTAGTGACTGTTGACTCTGTGAACCTTCCAAATGTGGAGTATTACATGTCAGGCAGCAATCTTAGGGCGCCACTTAATCGTGGAGCCAAATTACTGTAAAAGACTTCAAACTGCCTTTTTTTACTTCTCGGGTTGGCATGTGCTTGAGAGGTAAATTTGCATTTTTTTTTGGAGTGCTAGAATCTTCACACCGTTTTGGAGCACCTGACCAGTCTGTGACTGCGGGCATTAAAAGATATTGTAATCCATTGTCTATTTTAATACAAAGTGGTCTAGGAGGAGAGTGGCAACTAGTCACTTTTTTTTTTACTGCAAATGAGGAAAATTAAATTTGGCTTGCCAACATTATGATGCATTACTGACTAAATTCACTTACCTACTCAACAAGACTAAGGGAGTGTGAGATGTTGGGTTATTGGTTGACTGGGGTGTGAGCCCTGGTCAAGCAAGAGCCTCAATCCCTTGCATGGTGAGACACAAAATGTCACCAAATTAACCTGTGCTTAACCCTGGGTAGCTTGGCGCAAAAAGCAGTCAGGCTTAACTTAGAAGCTATGCGTAAAGTATTTATGCCCACACAAACAGTAATAAAGTGAAAACACAACACAAGAAAAATTCCACAACAATTTAGAAAAATAGAGGAATTTGTCATCAATTATTTGACACCAAAACGACAAATCTCCAATGAGTAGAACCCGAGTTATGAATTTGTAAAATGTTTTGTGAAAACTAGAGCCTAAAAGATCAAAGCACCAACCGCTGACATCTAGTCAAACAAGACCGGATCAAAATCAAAAAATATGTCCGACTGCAATGGAGAACGGTTCACATACAAGAAGTGGATTGGGCCTGGTCAGTGCTTAACTTCGGACTTAGAAGAAATTTTGGGGAAAATGTTCTGGAAAGATAAAGTTCAGTGGGGCAGGATGGCAGGCAATGTCCGAGGAGGGATAGTCATCGTAGAGGAGCTTGGGTCGAAGCCCCAGTGAAGATTTCTATGTTCAGACTTGCTCTCTTTTTTGGAAGTTGAAAATCTCCAGCGGGAAGAGGAAGAGTGCTGTAGCCGAAGACAGTTCCATGAGGTCAGATACCCCTTTGGTGAAGGACAGCTGAACAGGATTTTCTGCTGCGGAGAAGGACATTGCGGGAGAAACAGCAAAGTCAATCCGACTGGCGATGCGCCTTGGGCGGATAGGCAAACAGGTTGGTCCCGGTCTCCTCCTAGTTCTCAGAGCAGTGGTTGTTAAAAAAATGTTTACGACCTCAGTTTTGGAATTTGGGCAACTGGGCTCCTTTAGCACTACAACCAAGGGACCAAGACTTGTGGGACAGAACTTGGGGGTTCAGGACTCACTCAGGCTGGGTCCAGGTGCGGGTTCACGATGGTGGGAGCCTTTTGTGTCCAAGTGGCTTTGAGCAGGAGGCCAGCAAAATAGCCCTTTGCTTCACTCTGGTAGCCCAGTGTTCAGGTGAAGATGCAGGGTTCAACAGCAGTATTGGTCTCTGAGGGTTCAAGGCAGGCTCCAGGCAGCAAAGCAGTCATTCCAGGTAAAGCAAAGCAGTCTTGCTGAGTGCACAGCAGGTAACAGCAACAGGCAGTTCTCTGAGAGTCCTTACGTAGGTCCAGGAGTGAACTCATGAGTTGGTGTCTGAGGTCCTATTTTTATACCCTGGTGCCTTCCTTCTAGAAGGTGAGAGAAGTTTCTAGACAGTACCTTTGACGTGCATGGAATTTCCTGAATCCCCTGTAATGGCTCCAAGTTGGCTGCAGTGACAATGTGGAGGTGATAGGTCTTTTCTGTGAAGGCAGAGCACACCCTATTCAGTTGCAAGTGGGGCTGTGCTCAGCTCTGCTGCCCCATCCTGCCAGCAGATGGCTCATTCAGGCACACCTAATGCCTCTATTGTGTGACTGTCTCTGAGGAATTCACAAAGTCTAATTGTCAGCTATACCCTATCATGTGACCAAAGCCAGGCTGCAAGCACAAAAGGGCTATGAGCGGGAAATTGGCAACTTTCTAAAAGTGGCATTTTCACATTTGTAATCAAAAGCCCAACTTTACAGTTAAATAGTTTTTTTCATTACAATTCCCAAAGGCACCAAACACAACATAGCGACATGCTCCCAATTGGAAATGACAGCTAATTAAATGTAATAACTTGTACTTTGTGATGTGCAAGTGTGGTAGGTGACAGATCCTCCCCCTCATCAAGTCAGAGATGGCCCGTCCTGCCAAACTCTATTCCCCATTTGTCTCATTGTCTGGGAGCAATACACAAAGGCCAACTGATAACTACAATTAGTCATGTGACCCAGGATACAGGCTGCAGGCACCAAATGGTTAGGACAAGAAAATGCCAACTTTCTAAAATGCCATCTTCATAATTGTGACTTAAAATCCGACTTTGCCATTAAAGAATATTTAAAATTACAATTCTTTAGACACCAAACTCCATATTCCTACCTACTCCAAATTGAAAGTTATCACTTAGTAAATGTAATAAGTGAACCCAATGTTATCCTATGAGGGTGGTTAGCCTCACAATAGTGAAAAAGAATTTAGGGTTTTTTTTACTGCCAGGACATGCAAAACTAAGGGGCCGATTCCGATCTCGGCCGGTAGTGCTCCGAATCGGATTCGGATTTACCGGATCCGATTGGGAGCCCTGTTCCCCGCCCGAATCGTACGCGGGTCCGGCCGAGCGAGTACGATGCAGGCACCCGCGAAATCTCCGACCGACTCGAACGCGGCTTCAACACGCTCTGACCGACTCGCATGGACACGACTCGCACCGCGCTATGGAGACGTTTCCCGGCCGGGTAAGTACGATGCGCGCCGCGAGCAGTCCGATCGACTCGCGCCGTCCGGCTCGAAAAAGCTGTCGGAGCCGGACTTTGGGGTCCGCGTCGGACCCCCTGTACGCGTAGGCGCGCGAGTCGCACACAGGGGGACCCATGGGTCCCCTCTACCTGTGCATGTACGCCGCGATGCGCATCGACGCGTACCTGCTGTATGGGGCGCCCTTGTCCGCCTCGCACCCATTGAGTCAATGGGAGCCCGCGTACGCGTTGTACGACCGGCTCCCATTGACTTGAATTGGAGTCCGACCGACTCGAGTCCGATGGCATGCGTGCGCATCGTACTCGTTCGGTCGGACTGCCAGAGTCCGATTCGGTCGGAAATCTCTCCGGGTCCGGCTCGGTCAGAGAGATTTCCGGCCCGAATCGGAATCGGCCCCTAAATAGTACATGTCCAACCATTTAATTGCACTGCAGCCTGCCCAATGGTGCAACATAGGGCCTACCTTAGAGGTGACTTATATGCAACAAAAGGGGAATTTAAGGTTTGGTAAGGGGGTTATATTGCCAAGTCGAATTGGGACATGTTTTAAGGGACTACTTAAGTGGGCAGCATAATAAGTGGTGCAGGCCCACTAGTAGCATTACATTTACATACCCTGAGTATATGGTATACCACTCTATAAGGGACTTACAAAGTAAATTATATAAGCCAATCAGGTGTAAATCAATTAGACCATGTTTAGGGGAGTTAGTGCAAGCACTTTAGCTCTGGTTATCAGTGGAGGTGTACAGAGTCCTAAGGCCAACAAAAAACGAATCCAGCAAAAACTGGAGGGTAAAAGGCAAAACGTTTAGGGGTGACCCTGCAGAGATGGCCAGGTCCAACAGGGAGTAATTTAGAGTCTGATGCAACAGGCACACAATCTCCCTGGTGCAAATGGTATTGAGGCCAGGTTTTTCTATGTTTTGTGCACGATCACCATGATTATTAAATTAATAAATAGTGGTTACCTCACTACAGATTATGGCTGAGCTTTCTTGTCTGAAATGTCTGTTTTATAGGAGCCTCTCTTGTGTTTTTTCTCAAAGATTAGAGAGGAGGCACAATATTATTTGCATTAAATATATCTTTTAAAGACAGGACCAACAGTTGAGGGCACTGCACCTATATGCCCTACTTGTTTAGTGGAACCAAAATATTTACCACCAGCCTGTAATATGGAGCAGTCGTCTGTTGCATGGACATGTGTATAAATCACTGTGCAGGTTTTCAGTGGATTCAATGGATCCAGGAATCTTAGCATGGCTTAATTTGAGCCGGCAGAAGCATCAGACTTTGATCTAGAGCACGAGAGAGACAGGCAGAAAAGGATAGATAGAGAAAAACAGTGACAGAGGAAGAAAGCTAGAATGTAAAAGAATCCAAAAGTGTAAGGTAAAGATACTGGAAGAACAGGGTGGTGGAAGAAAAAGGCATAAGATGGAATTAAGACTATGCCACCTTGGAAATCAGAAAATTGGAATTTGGCAGTACCCCTGCATTTGCCAAATTAAAAACTGTCTGCTTTTTTGGGATGTATGTTTCCAGAGGCCACAACATATCTGCAGCTGGCCTCCTTCATAAAGAGCGGATCCTCTTTTAGGATCTGTGATTACTCGTTTTCATGAATTTGTCTTCCTACCAAGTTGGGGATCTAAAGCTCCCTGAACTCCTTACTGTGTGAAGCTATGTAAAATGATGGGCAGGTTCCAGAGCAGAGAAGAAAAGAAAGCATCAAATGAACCATGGTATTACTGGAAATTGGGCTTAGACACAACTTTTGCAGGGATGTAGAACTGATTTGGAAGGAGTTTATTCGCCTTAGTAGGTACTGAAACCGACTTCACTAGAATCTCCAGTGTCACTCAAAGAAGATGTGTGTCACTGTCTCTTAAGCATAAATCTCCTCTCTGTCCCATGGCCCATGACACATCAGACTCACCACTTGGATTTATCTTTCAGCTTCGGAGGCTGGTAGCCACTCTTGGACATCAGGAAAAGAACCCTGGAGAAGGGAGAGGAGAGATTAAACAAAGCATGCGCATTTTCTTCTCTTTCAGTATTTTACATATTAATCACCCAGTCTTGTCACTCTCTGATACAACCTTTACAGTGAGAGCATGGCAACTGTTTGATGCAGAAACATACTCATATGTCCTCTCCCCCTGACAGCAGCTATAGAGATTCCACCACAGCAGCCATGAAGATGTACTCAAAAGTCATGGAACCAATGTAACCCATAAGTATTAAAATTATGTTCAAAGTACTTATTTGTATCACATAACTATTTATTAGGTTGTGAAAGGACTTGAAAAGATGGCTATTTGACAGGGATGAGACACAACAGTAGAACTCTCTCTATCTGTGACCATTAAACATCTGCCCTAGTAAGTAATACCTGACAAGGTTTCTCCAAAAGCACAAAAAAGATCTTCCCTTACCAAATGCAAAGTCAATAAGATAGTTAAGTTATGGTCATAATAGATGACCTTGTATAAATCCCTGATGACACTGGATGGTACTTCAGCGTAAAGACACATAATGTACAGAGGTAGTGTTAGACGGTGCCCACCCTGCCCGGCGCTACTGGCAGTCGCGGTCCGTGTAGGAGTGCCGGCCGGGCGGTGACGTGGGACGGGGGAGGGGCAGGGTGGGGGGTAGCAAAGTACGGATTACGGACCTATACAGGTAAGTAAACATTTAAATCAATAAAACGAATTTCGTTGCGCGCACTGCATCGCCAAATGCGATGCAGTTCGCGCAACGAAATTCGTTTCATTGATTTAAATGTTTATTTACCTGTATAGGTCCGTAATCCGTACTTTGCTACCCCCCCATCCTGCCCCTCCCCCGCCCCACGTCACCGCCCGGCCGGCACTCCTACACGGACCGCGACTGGCTACTGGGAGTACAACGCAGGGCAGCAAGCAACTTTCCTTGCTGCCCCGCGTGAAATGTAAGTAAATCTGCCCACATACCATAGAAGCTAAGCCTTCGGTGTATACGGCCCTCCGAGGCAGCCAAGCAACCCAAATGACCAAGAACTCTATTAGTACTGGGAGTCAAGCAATGATTCTGCATCATAACATATTTGATTTCCTAAATCTATTATTAGCATTAATGAATGAGGCCAAGGGTAATGAGATAGCCGAATTTCCTTCATGAAACTCGAAGGAGAATGAGAAATTACCAGTTGACTGGGGTACCAAATTACCGATTCCCCCAGTAATTACTCATTTCTCCTTGTTAGTTCTTCTTTTCATGTGTGCTGCATTGTGCAGCACTCATAGAAAGAGGAATATGCCTCAATGATTATATCCCTTTCTGCAAAAAAACATTCTTGCCTGTAAAGCGGGCCCCTTGCACCATGATGCAAGGGTGCTGCGTTGGTGCTAGGCAGTAAACAGTGCACTAGTGCAAGGTGAGAGCAAAATTGCTCCCTATCTTTGTAAATAAGGAGCATTTCTGCTCTCTCCCTTTCACGCAACGCAATGCAGCAAGTTCCCCTGCTGTGCCATGTTGCGTGAATTAATAGTAAATGTGTCACTCAGTTTGTAATCCCAAATAACCCTGAAGCCCATCTGTAGTGTTGATAACTGTGCGGGGTCAGATTTACCGGGACAAACTGAGTGCATTCATAAAGAGGTGCATAGTGGTCTATGCCAAGAATCAGACAGAGCGGCACAAAATTACAGATAGGCATAGAAAGGGGGAGCAAATGGATACACTAGATGGAAGCAAAGAGAATCAGGCCAGTGTCAACATGAAAGTGCTGACAGGCAGAGGCACATACACACAGAAGTATGCAGAAGAGACGAACTGGTTGCAAAGACGAGCAAAGGGACACGGGTCTGTCTGCAAAGAGAAGGGCATACTCAGAGAAAGGAACAATAAAAAAGTCAAACACAGGTCTTACATGAATAGTCTGTGCAAATGAGCGTAAAGTCATGCAGATGAATACAAGACTATCCTTGGATTATGTAGTGGCCTAGTCTGTTACAAAATGTGAACATGAGAAGTATCATGAAACCGTTGCCAAATTTAACTCGAACATGACAAATATGGGTGCATAAAATTGACAAATGATATCATTGACGAATCATAAATATCTTGCACATATGTGATATATACTTTGTACAATATCACTATAACAAACTATGGGGCTGATTTACCATCCCCTTGTGCCTCCTTGCGCCGCCGTTGCGTCACTTTTTTTGATGCAACGGTGGTGCAAACAATGCGGCCAATTTACAACGTGAAGCATCTAGGGAGATGCGTCACGTTGTAAAGCCCTGCGTCACATTATACCTGCGTCAGGTATAATGTATGCAGGGTGGGCGTTCCCATCCAAAAAGTCATGCAGAACTGACGCAGTGAAATTGACAAAATTTCACTGCGTCACTCTATGCCTTCACTGCGTCAAAATCCCTACGCCTGCTCAGACCAGGCGTAAGGAATGACACAGGGCTTTTTGAATGGGACTCACCTATGTGTAGTGGCGCATTGCTGGACTTGCGTCACTTTCATGAGCAACTCCAGCAATGCGTCACTTTTGGGCCAACAGATGCGTCAGAATTTCTGACGCATCTGTTAATCCTTGCGCCATGGAGCACTGTATTGTAAATACAGCGCATCCATGGTGGCGCAAGGACATTTGCCGCTGGCGCAAAGAAACTGACGCATCTATGCAGATGCGTCAGTTCCTTGTAAATCTGCCCCAAAATTATTAATACTGAGGAGTAACAAGGAGTTTACCAAGTTAGATGCATGCTAGCAGAGACAGCTACCTCTGGGTAGCACTAGAGAGTTAAGGGCCCTATAGTAATCAGGGACACAGGTAAGCTGTGCAAATTCTTCTTTATTTGAACAACCTCGTACAGCACGGTGAACCGATACAAGCATAAGTAAGGCATAGCAACATCTGACCACAACATCCTATACACCTACATAATACCTAGAACATACCAACCATTCTAATTCTAAATTCTGCATTCATAGTTACACTATGATAATACCAATACTACCCATCCATTGCCTTTAATAAATAAAACTACAGTCCATTATAAAACAATAGACAGGGAAAAATTACAACAATATACTATACATAGATAAATACCCTATAATAGAAGTGCCCTAAACATTAAGGATAAATGCTATACTATATGCCACAAACATAATCCTCTAAAATTCTAGTTTTTAAAAAATATTTCTGCGAAATGTACTTGTCCTCATACACTCTATATGACCACTCTGATTGTTATCGCTCACAGTATCAATTTCAGGACTACTCAACTCATTCTGCAGCTCACTCTAACCCTTCTCTCCTCTCACAAGACTGTCCATCTCTTCTTGCTTCTCTTGATCTGCAACTTCGTCATTTGCAATCTCTGAATCAAATGTATCCACCAATATTTGTCACTTCACTCCCTTCCACTGTGATCACCTTTCCCATACCATTTTCATTCCACCTGGCCATTGCTAAGTGACTCATATGACAGATACTGCCATCACCCAACTCCACAGTATTGTTCATCACCTTCACAATTTGCTTGGGACTGCAGAATTTGCTTTCCCCCTTAGCACCTTTCCTAGCAGACTTCACACATTGACCAGCCACCAATTACACATTATGTACACCATGCTTGGTATTGATATATACCTGATTATTCTCCTGGGCAACTAAAATACACCTTTTTAACTCTTCCGCATCCCATGTTACTTTCTTCCCCCTTTTCATCCAAACAGGATTTTCCTTGGAATCTGGTACATGACCTCTCATTATTCCAAACTGAATAGCCTATATATCCATACCATCTTCCTTAACTCAATTTCCCAATCTTTCTTTCCCTAACTAGCTAGCTGCAATATACCCTTTATACCTCTATTCACTCTCTCCACAACGTTATTACCCCATGGATGATAGACTGCTGCAAATTTCTTGGTAATACCAGCAAACTCCAGGAAATTTTTAATTTCCTCAGACTTGAACTGAACTCTATTGTCTGTGAGCAAGGATGTCGTAAAACCCTCTCCCAAAAATATATCCTCCAAAAATGTAATTACAGTCCTGATCCACTTTTTCAACATCTACTTCAAGCCATTTAGAAAACATATCCATCAACACTAAAATATATTTATACAAACCATCATTCCACATAGCAGGTCCTATGATGCCCAGTGCAACATCTTCCCATGGTAGATTAGGACATCCTAGAGAACTTAAAGAGGGATTGAGCCTTTTCTGGGATTTGTCAGTTCTCTCCCACGCCATGGACAATCTCACAAGTCTCTCAGTTTCAGCATCTATTTTAGGCCACCAAAATAATGCTTTAATATTTCTTTTGGTATGTGTTATGCCTGCATGCTTCTCATGACTTAGTGACACAATTTTGCTTCTCATTTTACATGGCGGTATTACATTATCACTTTGCACCACAAATATGTCTTCCACTCCCAGCTCATCTCTGACTTCCCAAAACGCCTTCATCTCACCAATAAACTCTGCCTTTGCACAGTCTCCCCAACATTCACAATTTTTTATTTAACAATTTTCATATATCATCCTCATCATACGCCTTCATCTACTCCTCCTTTTGCATACTTTTGGCTTCATTGTTTGTAAAGATTCCTGCAACACACACATCATTCCAAGGACTATCATCTACCTCCCCGAGAGGCAGCGACAACTTGCTCAAGAAATTTGCTGTTATATTTTTTTCTAGGCACATACTAAACCTCATACAGAAAATCCTGTAGCCACATAGATAATCTTGCAATTCATGCTGAAACTCTGGATAAGCCTTCAGTAGTTAACAGCTTTGTCAAAGGCTTATAATCTGATTTTACAATAAATTTCCTTTCCCACAAGAATTTGTGATAATGCTCCAGCGCCCATACACATGCTAAAGTTTCTCTTTCTATTACAGAGTACTTCTCGTCTGTGGGTGAAAGGGATTGAGATGCAAAATCTATAACAACTTCATGGACCCCTTAAAACAAACATATCTTGCCGTTTGCACGTCTGGCTACTACCAATGAAGAAATCCATTCAGGTGCCTCCACTGGCTCAGTAATGCAGGCTTCTATTAGTTTATCTAATTCCAATGTCACCTCTTCCCTGACAACAAATGTAATATTGTGTGCCTTATGAATTGTTTGATAGCATCGTGCTTTAGCCTGATTCGATGAGCAAAACCCCTCAATTTACCAATTTTCCCACTGAACACTGATGGGAATTCTTCCAAAAACCACTTTCTGGTGTCTTCTCCCTCACAAGCCACTAGCACTTGTTCAGGACTGTTTGTATCTAAAATTATATTTAAGTTTTTTTGTATCTTTCCATCCCAGCATGGATGGAGTCGTACAATTTGCACAGAGCATGTCTATTTTTGAATCTGAGCACCAACTGCCTCAGGCAAACCATATCAATTTTCTCCCCTGTATAGCTTTCAGAATTAATATTTGACTGTTCCAAATGGTCTACAATTACTGCAATAAAATGTTTCTACTAAACACTCTCTACAATAATTGTGTAAGTTGACCCAGAATCAGCAGCCACTTGTAGCGATACACCACCAAACGAGACCCATCAAAGGGGTTTGTTATCCTAATCAGCTGAAACTATCAGAACCACCTTCTTTTTGTAATCCAACTTGGAATTAGCACCATTCACATTCTCATCTGATGTACAATCTTCATCACCACTCTCCTTCACACATGCTACTTTACTATTATATTTCTTTTTCTATTTACGCTTGCACACTCTTGCGAAATGCTGCACTAAACCACACTCCATACATTTGGCTGATTTCGCTGGACACTTATCGAATCTAGCAGAATGTGCGCTGCAACCACATCCATAGCATGCATAATTAATGTTCATTGTAAGAGCAGAGTGATTGTTTTTCCATTTGTCCTTGTCCTTCTTCGAGTTGTGTTGCCAAGGATTTCGTGCGTATTTATTTCTACCATCCGATATTTTATTTTCTGTGTCACCCCCATCTTTTTTATCTTGCACTAGGGTAACCTTTGCACATCTTTCAGATAGTTCAGCCTTTTTCACAATTGCCATGATGTCCTTAGGGCTAGACTCCCCTTCAACCCACAGCCTATTCTGAATGGATTTGTTTTTTGCGTTCATGACAATTTGATCCCTCACCAACTCATCATGCAGGTTCCCAAACCTACACGTAATCGCAAGTTTTTTTTAAAGAGGGTACATAATCCTCAATAGATTCATGCTTTTCTTATTTCCTCTGGAAAAAAGCATGCCTCATTACAGCTACACAAACTGTGGGGGAAGAATGCTCATCTAAGTCCAACAGCGCCAAGTCAAGACACATCCAAATCCCCAGAGCTACCTTCTCAATTTTATAGTTGGTTGTATGTTCGCAAACCTTCAGGACCTAGACAGTACACCAAAATTATTTCCTCTCCGGCAAAAAAAGTTCCACTGCAGTCTTTTAAATTGGCTATGTAGTTAAGGAAGTACTCTTTCCACTCATTCCATTGTATGGCAGGCTCACCAGGAGATGCTAGCAATTCCTTGGGAGAACTTAAGTGCAAAGCTGAACTTGCAACTGGGGGAGCTTCAGTTGTAGGCATACTGTCACTATATTTCAATTACCAATTTATAGCATTACAACCCAAAAAAATCATTTACGGCCAAATTCAAACAATCTTTATGATAACAACAGAGCACTTGTTTGTTTACACAGAATGTTCCCTTGTGCCACGTTTGAAGTAGCTGCAGATGTGCCAAAATATTTAATCAGTTAAATTGAGTGCAGATCACCGTGATCCAGAGACTGAATTATAGGCAAAATAAATAGTAGTTGCTGATAAAATGCCACAATAATGAGTTAAATGGTGTGCGGATCACCGCGATCCGCAGACTGTGAAATATAGGTGTCACAAATAGTTAATGAGTGAAATGGTGCGCTGACCACCGCGATCGGCTGTATAAATTTACCTGGTGAAGCCAACTTCGGTGAAGTGGTGTGCGAGTCACCGTGATCCGCCGTGTGAGGTGCGCCTCTGGTTGCCGTGCTGGGACATCCAGGAATGGAAGCAGATTGACACGTAGAGCGTTGTCATTGTCAGGGAGACACAGGGAACTGAAGGCACGTTACAATGCGTGTGCACACCCTCGTGTGCTGGTAACGAAGAGCGAGGCACAGCACGAGGAGGCACCAACGTTTTACTGAGCCCGCTTCACTTTTTGCTCCAATTGAGCCCAAATACTCCCGATTGCAGCTACAACAGTTCCACCAATGATGATCGAGGCAGACACTGCCTCGCAGAATCAAAACAGTCGTGTTTCTCCCCATGCAGCAAAATGGACTCGAGTCACGCGATCCCCAAACCCCCACTGCTGCAACTTCCAAGACAGCCCAAACCAGAATTATGTTCAAAGAACAGCCTTACCAGGATGCAGGCTATCTAGGGCGATAAGGGCTTTCACAAGTTGCTGAAAATCCCCCCAAAATGATTGCAGGAAAATCCAAGTTCACCAACAGCGCACAAGACAATCCCCACAGCAACACGTCAGGATCATCCCAAAATTACGCCAAGTACAAATCCATTGTTTCAGGTGGTTGCTCAGCTCGTCACCAATTTCTGTAGTAATCAGGGACACAGGTAAGCTGTGCAACTTCTTCTTTGTTGAACAACCTCATACAGCACGGTGGGCATAAGTAAGGCACAGTATCTTCTTGAACTCAACATTCTATACACCTACTTAAATACCAAGGGGCAGATTTACAAGCCCCTTGCGCCACTTTAGCGCCGCCGTTGCGTCACTTCTGTGACGCAACAGCGGCGTAAAGCCAGCGCCATGCTGCGGGGTATTTACAACGTGACGCATCTAGGGAGATGCGTCACGTTGTAAAGCCCTGCGCCACATGAAACCTGCGTCAGGTTTCATGTGGGCGTTCCGGAGCAGGGGGGGCGTTCCGGCGCAGGAACGCCTCGCAAAAGTGGCTGAGTGAAATCTACTAGATTTCACTCAGTCACTTTTCCGACCCCGGTGCGTCTAAACCTTGCGCCTGCATGAAGCAGGCGTAAGGTGTGACGCACCATGTGCAAGATAGGCCGGGTCGGCACAGTGCTGGAGTTGCGTCGCGCCCGCGACACAACTCCAGCACTGCGCCAACGTTACGACGGCAGATGCGACACGCATCTGCATTTCCTTGCGCCATGATGCGCCGCATTGTAAATGCGGCGCATCAGTGGTGGCGCAAGGATGGTGATGCGTGTCGTAAGTTTCCTGGCGCATCCCTGCTGATTTGCAGGGATGCGCCAGGAATTGTAAATCTGCCCCCAAGAACATACCAACCATTCTAATTCTACATTCTGCATTCATAATTACACTGTGATAATACCAGTACTACAGAACCTCAACAGACCTACCTTCACTGCAAGCCAACCTCAAATTGACAACAAAATAATTTTAGAATAGTTTTAAATCCACAGAGGACACCATATGTTTGTCCATCGTCTATTTTTTTTTCAGTGAACTGCTAAATTATGGGGAGGGGTGGGTGGTAAACATGCTGTCTCACTCCCCACATAGGAACCAACCCCTGGGTCCTCCCAGATGAGAGACTCCAGGGGCTTCCTCAAGCTCTCTCATTGAACAGGATTTTTGAAACAAAGGAAGGTGGTTAGAGGAAGAGGCATCTATCCACAGGTGGTGTGATGATATCAAGGGTCACGTTTCCTAATATTTGGCACTATGCAGTACTGCATGACAACTTGGTGCACTGCATCAAATGGAGAGGGCAGGAATGCATCGTAACTAGTAAGATAGTAAGATATGGCACATTCCTGCTCTCCCTCTGTGCTGGTGCACTTGTGGCTGCCAAGTGGCAATGCAGGCCCCCTTTGCACCATGGTAAAAGGGTGCCTGCATTACAGCCAGGATTGTTTTTGTGCAGGAAAGAACACTTTCCTGCACAAAAACAATCCTCTGAGGCTTTTTCCTCTTTCTATATGTGCTACAGAATGCCACATATATAGAAAGAGGGAAAAAAGTGTTGCGCCTCCCGTGGAATGGGGTACCTGTTTGAAGCATTCCTAGGTTTACTACTGGTAGTAAATCGGGGACTACGCCAAAATCAATGGATGGATGTGTGGGAACACCAACGCTCCGGCCACGCTCCACCCTTGGAACGCCTGTTCAGGGCTGAGTAACGCAAAGCAGCAAATTGCACTGGCTTGCGTTACTCCAGATTTGCCAAGCCACGCAGAGTCAATCCAAGTGTCTCTGCGTGACATAATAAATCTCTCTTAAGGGCTTGCGTTGCCTTTGCAACACAAACCCTTGATAAATCTTTGCCATTTGGTGGATACTTACTCCCTGCCCTTAATTCTAACATACATAGTAACACACAGAGGAGTGCATGAACACACTAACTACATAAAACCTAGGGGGAATAAATAGGGCCTAAGAACAGAGACAAGCACCCATAAGTGGACAGAGAGTTAAACACCAGTGTAGGAGGTAAACGAAAACAAATGTGCCCAGGTTCGCCACATGGGGAGGGCAAAAAGGGCTCTTTGCCCCTTGCCCGCACTTTTTGGGGGCGCTGTATTCCTGTTAAATATAAATGTACATAATAATTAACAAAATAGGGCTAACTTTTTCCTTCATGAGGCAGGTAATGCAGAGCACCACTAAGTGGCACCAAATACTGTGTTTTCAATTTTCCCAGCGTACTTGTTTTCTTAATTACAAGATGCGGCTTAGATGGGAAGGCAAAAAGTGCCTCACGAAAGTTTTGGCCCTTGGCCCATTATAAACTGAATATGTCTAGAATGTTAATGGTTTGCCACCATTGTATCTGAACACATGCAAGTGTTCTAATGTTTTCAATTTTCCCAGCGTATTTGTTTTCTTAATCACGAGCTGAAACTTAGATGGGAAGCCAAAAAGTGCCTCACAATTTTTTTTTTACCTCTGAAAGCTTCTTACATGGCTGGGCATGCCTAAAGTATATATCCCTAGCCATCATTTTGCATGAAAAAAAAAACAAGTGTTCTACTATATATATCGAATTTCAATTTACCTAAACCCCTTATGTCACTGGTTGGACCGCCAAAGACATTAAGGTGCCCAAAGACAGAGAGAACAATGACGATGGAAGGACACCCAGGCAGAAGAAGAGGCACACAAGAAAACTACCTGAGAGGGTGCAGGTCAAACAATGGTGGCTGCAGTTCTGCCAGTTCTATGGCTGTGATACCAACTGACCAAATGTCGCACAGTTCATTGTACCCTCCCTTCATCTCCACAGCAGCTACTTCCGGAGCCATCCTGGGGTGGGGAGAAAAGGTTAAAAAATGAGTATTTTTTGACACAGCATACATGCCTGCACCTAAACCACAATAAACCACAAACACTTTGAAAAAATATAAATATATGTATAAACGTAAACAGTCAAACAAAAACATTCATTTTATTACAGTCATGCACACGCATATCGGGTACTAGTCAGACATAGGTAAAGACACACACACGCACACAACATGACATACCTATATACACGAGGACCGGTCATTGACCGCAACTGAGTGTGTATTTACTATTTTATGTCCGCCTGTGGCTTGATAATGCAGTACCTTATACAGCAGATCAACGCAAATATAACTGTGCTCTTAGGGCCATATTTATGACCCGCAACGTGGTGCAAGAGCGACGCAAACCTTAAATCAGATATCTGAATCCACGGAAAACTTTGCGTGGCATTGAGTGGCTCTAAAAATCTAGAGTAATGCAACACATTGCACATCGCTGCGTTTCGCTACTCTGCCCTGGGTAGGCTTTCCATGGGCGTTGCGTGGGTGTTCCCACGCAACTCCCATGGATTTTGATGCGTTCCCTGATTTATAAGAACTTGTAAACTTGGGAATGTGCCAAAAAGATATGCCTCCCCAGGAGAGGCGTAAAGAGGAGAAATATCTTTATTTCCCCTTGTTACTTCCGTTTTCTATTTGTGCTGCATTCTCCAGCACACATAGAAAGAGGAAAATGCCTCTCAGGATTGTTTTTGTAGAGGAAGGTGTCCCTTCCGGCACAAAAACAATCCTCCATGCAATACAGGCAACCTTCCACCATGGTGCAAAGGTGCCTGCGTTGGCACTAGGTGGCCCATTGTGCGCCAGCGGAGGGGGAAAAGTCAGGAATGGTCTGTATTCCAACCCTTTCCCAGAGACGCAGTGCAGCACAGCAGTGCAGAGTGCAAGGATTTGGATGGCTCCAGGTAAAATAGACCTTTTCTTACTAGAGGTTTTCCATACAACAACATTTGGGCCCTCTAGCAGTAACTGTCAAATACAATGGCCAAAATGAAATGGGTGTCTTCTGTCCTAGATGTGAGTCTTAGGTCGTCAATTGGACTTAATATGGCATTTGTTTCTGGGCTTCCATGGCTTTCTTGTGAGAAGGTTTCAACTAGTTGAAAACACAGATCCGAGACACTTAATCATATTTCTTCTACTGTGGTTTTTGATGAACCAGTTGATACAGTTAGATAGCACAAAAAGTGATGGGTGGAATACTTAAATTGCTAATTACTCTGGGCCACATATGAATGTCTCATTTTAGCCCATACCTGCTAATATAGGCAGGGACTAACTGCATCCAAATCAGTCCTCACATGAGATAGTCTTCACCACGCTGCCAGGTCTAGTGTCTTGTGAACCAGAACAGCAGCATCATATTTATTCTAATCCCGTCCTAATGACATTGGCAAAAGTGGATATAATTGGGAGGTCAAGTGCATTATTCTAGCTTCAGAAGTATAACATTGGAGAAAGATCACATATTTGGAGTAGTTAGATTTACTGTTCTAACTACAAACATTGGGGAAAATGTATACATGAGGGGGTTTGGGGGAGGGGCTAGGGCAGATTTCCTATTCTACACTAGAGGAAAGTGCATTTATTTGGAGTGGGGGTTACATTTACTCTCTTTAACTCCTGCACACAAACATTGCAAACAGTGAATATATTTGATTTATTATTCTCACTCCAGTCCTACTAACATAGGGGGAAAGTATATATATATTTTGGGATGGAGGGTAGATTTACTATTCTCACTCCAAAACTACTGACCTTTGGGTGTTAAATTCACCATTCTCAATCCAATCGTGTAAACACTGGAAAAAGTGTTTTTATCTGGGATGGAAAAAGTTTAATATTGTAACTCCAGTCTTGCAAACATTGGGCAAAGTGCATATATTTGTGGGTGTCAGATTTGCTATTCAAATTCCAGTCCAACAAACACTTGGGAAAATGCATATATTTTGGGAGGTGGGGAGGGGGGCGATCAGATTTCCTTTTCTTACTTTAGCTTTTTAACAATGTGGAAAGTGAATAGACTGGGATAGGGTTCAGGTTAAATATTCTAAATCTTCAACTCTAATCCCAGAAAAAAATAAGAAAAGTGCATGTAGGTAGGGAGTCTGATTTAATATTCTAACTTTAGTGCATGAAAGATTTGAGGAAGTTTATGTTTCATGGGGTAGGCAGAGCAAATGACGATTCTAAAACCTATCCCTATAACACAGAGAAAAGACAAAAGTGCAGATATTAGGAGAGAGAGGGGTTTCAGTCACTGTCAGCAAAAGTTTTGTATGATTTAATATATATTGGGTACACTTAATTAAATACCCTTACTAAAATCCTAATTTCTCATTATTGGGTAAACAAAATCAAGATATTGAAATAAATATTTTAATAATTAATTATGTATATTTTTGATGATTATTTATTGTTTAAACAAATAATATGCCTGATATCCACTTTTTCATTCTGAAAACTCTAAAACAAATTGAAACCAAAAAGTCAAATTGAAATCCGATTTTTATTTGTAATTAAATGATAACTATTTTTGTTACAAAAGATACATGAGCTTAAACCCTGAACTGCATTTATATGTATAATTAAACATCACCACAAAAGCAATATGTATAATTAAACATCATCACAAAAACAATACTAATTTAAAAATAACTAAATATAAATTAAATTCCCAAATAAGTATATCAATTTGTTCTAATTGTTCTCCCTAAAAATAATAAAATCCCCACCCAACCACCAAAAAACTGGGAAATCAGTTTACTTATTTATTAGCTTTATCAAATGAAAATGAAGGAGCCCCAGCTTTTCATCAATTTTATAAATTCTTCTAACTATTAAACAAGAGAAAAACCCTTTTGAAAAATTCTTACTTGCATATTAAATTGCATACCATCAAAATAAAGCACCCATTCTACCAATAAACCCCACAACTGGAAAAATGAAAACTTGTAAAAGAAATAGTCAATATAAAACAATAATTTAATGGAAAAAGTAATATTTAAATTAAAGGCAAAATAGATATAAAATATATTTTTTTTAAATACCACCCACCCAATCCCCAATGCATCCAATCCAAAAATAAAAATATGAACAAAATCAAATTAAATAGCATACGTTTTACATATATTTATATACAAAAGTACTAGAAAATATTCAAATACCATAATACATAAACATGATGTTAGATACCGTAATATTTTAGTATACTATATTTTAAACATTGATATTATTAAACAAAACATTAATCAAGGATTGGCAAAGCCTATATATGATGGTCCCTGAAAGGCCAAGTATTGCTTGCCAATGTTTGCTGGCACTGGCATGTGAATGCATACATTAAAACACATGCATGTGCATAGGCACACATCCTGGAATGGGTTTTGTATTAAAAAAGGAAACCTATTCCAAGATAGCCACCAATGTGCATGCATGCATTGTGACGCATGAACATGTGTGCACATGTGTCATGTCATATGTGACCATTTCAAACTACCATTCTAACATGGGGGACGGTCACATCAGAATGGTGAATTAAAATATTATAGAAAATACAGCAAAAAAGCAAGCAAGTTCCTCAGTAACATGCCCAGTGGGATGGGAAGGAAGATAGATAGTGGGGTGAGGAGCATCATAGATCAGGGGGAAAGAGCATGCTAGTGTGCTAATACAGAGGACATGGGGAGATAGCAGGGAAACACATGCACTCCCAAAGCAAATAATGAAATATTCTCCTCAGGTATGCCATTTAATGCAACTCATTCAATCAGAATGCAGGGCCTTATTATGATGCCGGTCGGACACCGTGGCGGAAGCAGGACCGCCCGACCAGTAGTCGGCGGTCCCGCTGTCCGTATTACAATGCGACCGGCTTCAAGGCGGTTGCAATGTGTATACTTTGATTTGCAGCATGTGCTTCGGGCTGCAGCACATGCCGCAGTACAAAACATACACATCTGACATATCCCTGCACTATGTGGCAGGCACACATGGTGCAAGGATATGTAGGGGGGCACCATAGGTGCCCCCCAGGGTACATATCGGAGGGAAGGGGCCAAGTCACTTTCCGCCTGCCATTTCATGGCGGGTTAACCACCATGAAACGGCGGGTGGAAAGGGACATTGTAATCCCTATGGTGGTGCCTGAGGTCGGTCTCTCCGCCCACCCTCCATCTGCACGCCATCCTAATGCGGCGGGCGGTTCTGCAGGGTCCGATGGCGGTGGGACCTCCACCGACGGCCTGTCGGTGGGGGTCCACTGCCATCGTAATGGGGCCCCTGGTCTGAGATCTCCACAGAGAAATGATAGGAGTGGCAGAGGTGTCCACACGTACGTTAGTGAGTTCTAGTACATGAGTAGTACTACTGCAGTACCATTTTATATACTACAAAAGGCAATTTCTGAATCAGGCCCATAAGTTTGTTGCCAGCAGAAGAAAGCATTTAAGTACAAGTAAGGAGATCAATTACTCTGTTTTTAGCAATGTGATGGCCTAGAAATAGCCTTAAACATCTGCAGTGTTGAAAGTACAACTGGCAAGTTTCTTATTTAAATAAGTGTGCCATTTCTATGATCAGAGTGTGCTTTTGTGTATGATTTGCGTGCGGAGACTAGGAAAAATGTAAACATGTATAGAGACAAGGAAGATGTTCAGATACAGAGAAGCAGTGCTTGCAGGTACATGTATCCAGAAAGACACATCGAGAAGTGTGTAGGCACAGATACATGGGGATACATTCATGTGCATATAAAGACACAAGAAGAAACAGAGGTGTGCGCACACACACACACACCCACCCACACACACATGCGCACACCCAAATGCACATCCCAGCTCTCTCTTTCTCTTTCTCTCACTTTAACTCTCTCTCATTGCTTTCTATGGACACGTGCCTTTATTTATCAGAACATAACCATGCTAGCATAACGCCATGCCCACTCCCACTTTTTATGTCTGCTTTACCAATATGGTGTCCCGATGAAAGACATTCTCTTGGCTAAGGTGGCAGTAATTTGTGCAGAGATTCCGAAATCAGCTGGGAGAAAGGATGAAAACATATGTATTGTTAAAAGACATCCACTAGTCTTCAGTAAATCAGTAAAGTTCAAAATAGTTTTTTCGGATTGTAGAAAAAAATAAAACAACATAAAAACATTCTTCACGACAGCAAGCTGAATCGGTGGAAGCACTGTAGGCACAGAGATCAGACACAGGAAATTGCGATATCTAATTATAGTGTGCAGCCCTCCACACGATGGTCTTGCCGCCAGACTAATGAACTCCTACATGTTGACTAGACCACACAAATGTTAGACACAGCGAAGCCCTCATGAATTAAAAACATTGCACGTGCTCAAATGAATCTTCATGATAACCATGAGCTCTGACCTACGACATACTACGCAGTTCAGTCAAGAATATGGCTACTTTGTCAGAAATCATCCAGGGTCGGACTTGGGACAGAAAACAGAACCGGGCACTAAAATAAAAGTGGCCCCCATTAGTGAATTAGATACCTTAATAAGGTGCCCATGTCTGCAAATTCGGGCAGTTCTGAACTTGCAAAGACTCGCTGTATAAGTGTATTGCAAGGTATGGGAAACTGCATGGATTTGAGCTTGCTGCAGGCAATGTCTGTTTCATTATCAGGGAAATCAACAGTAAAAACCCGCCCAGAAGACCCTAAAACAGGCCACCGAACAGGCAAAAAACTGGCCCACAAACTGACCTGTGAGGCCAGCCCATCGGGCACTGCCTGATTGCCCTTTAGACCTGTCTGACTCTGACATCATCTTCAGCAGCCCTCAGCCGCACGTTTAGCGCTATCTACCTGTCTGTATCAAGCGGATTTTTCCATGCAAAGAGTTAATAAAAACAATATACAAAAAAGGTATCTTCACTAGTGATGATTTCACGGGCATAGTGAGCCCCTGAAAGGACCTAACAGAGCACAATCAGCAGGTGCATTCAAGGTTCTTGTGTCATTTTTGAGCCTTCTACAGAAGCTCCTTTAGCTTGAAACTTTTTCTTCATCACACTAGCACCCTTTCAGCTCTCTAAAATCTCTGGGACTTCATTGATCATCACCTATGAACGGCATTCACAATAATAGCTTCACAAACATTCCTCATGACCTCCCTTTTAGGCTGGACATCTTATCTTGCCCCTACTCTCTTACCTAGTATTTTTTCCTGTTGCTCATTTTTTTTTCAAAGATATGACTGAAGTCTATCAACTTTTTGTCATCTATTTGCTTTTCTATACACAAGGGAGGTGTTTTTTTCACTCCCTACTGTCTTGTGTTCCCTCTCTATCTCTATCTGGTTTCTTTCCTTCTATTCTCTTCTTTCAATTTATATTTACTAACTGTGGCTCCTTTCTAACTCTTACTCATATTCTCATATCACTGTTCATTCCTTCAGTTACCTTACCTTTTACTTATTTGGTGTCAGGTTAATCATTGCAAAACGTATTCTTGTCTCTCCATTAATAAGTAATTGTTTACATTTTCTATGGCAAATTTGTGTGTTGTTTCCTGGAATAAAAGGACTTCGAAATCCTGTTAAAAAACAGAGGGTTTTGACCCACCCCTCTAAGTTGAACTGCCAGTTCGCTTTTCTACAGGAGTGAACTGAGAAAGCTTTATCCCACCGGGTAACGTCCCCTGTATGCACAGCCAAACTCCCGAAGGAGGTTCATCCAATGTTGATCAGCGAATAAACAATTGGTAGGAGACAAATAATGTTTATTCTACATGATGTTGAAAATCAATTTCAAATTCCTTCAGAGAACAGTGCCATCATAGACATTTTATTCAGCCCAAGTTGTTCAACCCAATGCATTTCGGGCGAACCCTTCGTCAGGGGAAATTAGATCTATAAAATGAAACGGAAAACCACGGCTGTAACTGTTGCTCACAAGTACATCAAAAGGTTAATGGTGGAAGATGAAGAAAAAATGCTGTGTGTTAAATCCAAACCAGGGACGGAAGTAATGGCACTGATCCACACGACTGGTGTAGGGGATTTAGAAACAGTAAAAGTAAGTAATCAGGGGCTCTGTGCGAAGAAAAGGTGCTGTCGCCTGTCTTTGATGTGCCCCCGGGGTGGGTCAGGTCAGGGGGCTGCCCAAAGAAGAAGGTGATATCGGGGAGCGCTGTCGCGCCCCCGTGAAGTTGCCTACGGGGCCCAGGTTTCCGACCCTGGGCCCCCACGAAGTAAAGTCGGGGAGCGCTTCAGCACCACCTGTGAATTGGCCCCCAGGGGCCCAGGAGCCCACCCTGGGCCCTGAGTAGAAATGAAGGCGGGGAGCACCATTGCGCCCCCAGTGAAGAGTCCTCTGGGGCCCAGGACCCCATCTCTGGGCCCCGCAGAAGAAGAAGTCGTGAAGGTGGGTGGGAGCCCAGGACCTCATCCCTGGGCCCCGGGTGTCAGCGGAAAGGAGTGGGGAGTGCCGTCACACTCCCCCGCAGCAAGAGGAAGGAGGGGGGAGTGCCGTCGAACTCCCCCGAGGCCCTGCTTGACCGACTGAAGAGTCTGTGTCTGCCCGCAGGAGCGGGCAGACCAGAATGAAAGGCCGGCTCCCGCGGCAGCATGTGAGGGTGCTGGCCAGGCGGGGAGCCGGCGAGAGCAGCCGGGGGTGGGCTCCCCGAGCTACTCTCCGACTTACCTGGATGCGGGGTGCCCAGGTGGGACTGGGCCCCCGAGAAGACATGATGCGGCGTGAGGCCGCCAACAAAGGCAACGCGGCTTACCCTAGAGCAGCGGGAGAGCCACTGCTCACCTATGCACGCTCTGGAGTAAGAGAGCCCCATAATGCCTTGCAAAGAAAACCGGCTTGATTTCAGCGTGTGGTGACCCCAGGAAGATGGGGTCACCACCATTCGAATGCCAATGTACAGGGGAAGCTGCAGGAGCAACGCTGACTCCCCCAGCACAAAAGTAGAAAGTCGCCATCCTAAGTCTCTAGTGACTTAAAGAAAATAACCCCTCAAGGGCTCATTCATGTTTTTAAGCCTACCTAATGCTGGAACTCTTGTACCTCAGCGGGGAGCTGGTGGTTAGGATCACACTGAGGTGTGAGGGGCTGGAGACATCCCCTAGGGGTGGAAAGGTGTAATTGCACAGGTGGTGCATTTACCTAATGGTGTTTCTTTTGGGCACTGGTGGTCACATGCAATGTGTGAGGTGATAAGTAAATTGGAAATATGTTGCCAGGCATCCTAGCCAGGGTGCCTGGTTGTAATTGCATAGCCATGTGATTATGAATGTGATGCTTTTTAGGGGCTGTGATTGACTTGCATTGTTCATGTTACCAGATATGATAAGTACTTGTCATTCCCAGTGATGCTTAGACATGTATTCTTGCTACTACATTAGTTGAACAACCAGACTGTCAGCCACTGTGATTTAAGTGTGTATACTGTATGACCAGTACGAGATGCTCTCAGTCAGGGTTATGTGTCACTATGGCAAGTGTTCCCATTATGAATGCTTGTTGAAATATTGGGGTGGGCCGACACTGGGGTGGTACCAGTGGGAAGGGCACTCACTCCAGGTTATGGTCAACCCGTTGCAACCCATTGCATTTGGGGGCAAGATGATGTTCATACACGTGAGTGGTGGTACTAGACCTCCCTCCTGAGGGAGGGGTGGGAATGTTTATGCAATGTCAAGAAGTATTTCCATCAGCTTATGTATATTTGTAAATCGATACATAGTATTGAGTAGTGTGTGCGTAATAAATGAACTCTTCCTTTTTATAAAGAAAAGTACAGTCTGGACATTCAATTATTGAGTGTTATTTCTGCGTACCGGTAAATGGCGATTACTAGCACACACAACCTCCCTTGTGTAAGTCTTAGACTGCTTTGCAACGCTATCCTCTGAGAGTCAAGCGCTACAATGGGGTGTTTGGTTCTCAGTGAAGGACAAATGTAGACCCATTATTTGTGCAGGCCTCACAACTAACGCCTCATTTTCCAACAATAACTCTCATGCTTCATTAGTTGATTTTACATCGGATAACATCACAATATGATTTTAACCAGCATTGATCAACTACGAATCACGTAATATCCTTTTTCCATTTTTTAAAGCCAACACCAACTAGACCTAAATAATTCAGTCAAATAAAAGTGTGCCAGTTTGGTCAATGACAGAACAGCCCTTGTCTAAAGAAATCATGGACAAGGCAAAACAGAATGTTGTAAAATAAGATCAATGTGGGAGAGTTGTGAATGTATTGGTCCTCCAGTGGCTGGGGGATAAGAACCCAGAAAATCCATGGGTGTGGTCACCTGTGGTTTTGAATGGTAGCAACAAAAATAAGAATGAATCACTATTCTTTAAGCCTACATATGCAACTAGTTGGAATCCACTTGGTTTGGAGGGGCAGCTGTGGAAGAAGAAATCACATGCACCAAGGAATCAAGCGCTAAACAGCATACAGGCCACACTGATGAATAGTGGCTTACTGAGCAACATTTGGTATGTAATATCGTAGTCCACATAAAACTTCTCTTGAGAGTATTCTTGAAGTGGTATGGCCATACTCTTGAACAATGATTGTTGGACTTGGCCCTTTCTGCAGAGTCATCTTCAAAGGTTTTGCCTTAACCCTCCTCTTTTCTCAACCCGTTTTTGTTGGCTTTCAGAACTCTGCCCACTTTGGATCACTGACAGAATATCGAAGCCAACAATCTTGTGTAACTCAAATATTGCGTCAAAAATATCGTTTACAAAAATATTGTGTCCCTATCCTTAGAATGGAAAGTACAAAAACATCGGAAAAAAATATAATTTCACACTAATATTGGTAAAAAACATACAAAAATATCATTTCTTAATACATATAGTTTAAAGTAGTACATCTTAAATATTTTAATATATACCATTGAAATAGTGCAAATAAATCTCACTAATATTTGTATTACTATATATAAAATATACTTATAGAAACACACATACATATATATGCTTATATATATTACCTACTGGCGGTCGCCAGTAGGTAGTTATAGTTAGGACCTAGTTTCCATAGGAAAAGCGTTTTTTGTTTTCCCAATAACTTTGGTGCCGGTTGACGAATCTTTGCGAAATTTTCAAAACTAGTGATCAGCTCCGGTCAGCTCCTGTCTTGAAAGTTTCGGGGTGATTCGCCAAGCGGGGCCCGAGAAAAAAGGGGGGTCCCAAAACGAGTTTTCCCCATGTTATTTTCCAGAGGAAACTTTAGACAAAGCTACAGCCCGAACTGCTGAACGGAATTACACCAAATTTGGCAAAAAGGTAGGTCTTGGTTCAGAAAGAGTCCTTTTTGTTAAATGGTGTAAATGCCTCAGTAGTTGCTGAGAAATTTAAAAAAGAATAAGTTTCGATATCTATGGCCGCGGTGGATTCGCGAACCCTCCCGACCACGAGCTTCATTCTAATTGGCTGCCAACACTCCAACCTAGGAAGTGTTGGCAGCTATCTTGTGACTCGGTAACCGAGGCACAAGAAATCAGAAAAAAAACGTGAAAAACAAGAAAAGGGGGCAGGGTAGAAACACCCTGACCCCCTAGGCCTGCTCAGTGGGTCCCACAGGGACCCCCAGGGCCCTAAAAAGCATTTTTAAAATAAATAAATAAATAAACAACAGAATTCGCGCTGGGTGCGCGTATCCTGCCGATAACATTTTTAAAAAACGAAGCGCGGGCTCCCGCGCTTCGTTATTTTTGAGCCCCCGGGTGGGCCAGGTCCCGGGGGCATGCAGAAAATGTATAGCGGGGGCCTGTGGGGGCCCCGCAGCCCCGGGGTCCGCCACCTCCCCGGGGCTTCATTTATGTTTTGCAGGGGGGCACGCAGCCCCCCGCAGCCCCGGGGACCGCCACCTCCCCGGGGCTCTATTTAAAAAAAAAAAAGAATCTGTGTGGGTGGGCTTGAGCCCCCCCACACGCCCTGGGGACCACCACCTCCCCGGGGCTTTGATGATAAAAACACAGGGGGCACGTAGCCCCCCCGCAGCCCCGGGGACCGCCACCTTCCCAGGGCTCTAATTAAAAAAAAAATAACCTGTGTGGGGGGGCTCGAGCCCCCCCACACGCCCTGGGGACCACCACCTCCCCGGGGCACTAAGTATGCAAATGTGGGGGTCTGTTATGGACCCCCAAGCCCCGGGGACCACCACCTCCCCGGGGCTTTGTAATGGTAGGGAGGGGGGCCGCGCGGCCCTTTCCTGGAGCCCGAGATGGCCCTGGGGACTGCCACCCCCCAGGGCCAGCTCCTGCAGTGTCCCGGGGTGCCCACCCCCGGGACACTGCTGTTTGCTATGGCAGGGCGGGAGCCGTGCGGCTCCCGCCCTGTCATAGCAAACTCTGGTTTGGATTTTGAAAGCAAGAGCTCTCGCTTTCAAAATCCAAACCAGATTGCTTTTCCACATGGGGAGCTGCATGTCAGCAGCTCCCCGTGTGGAAAAGCAATGCCGGCTCCCGCAGGACGCGGGGAGCCGGCGGGACTGTGGGGGCATTGGGGCTCCCCCCACGGTCCCCAACAGAGAGGGCCGGCCCTGGGGGATGGGGTCCCTGGGGCCAGAAGTGGCCCAGGAGGGGGGCCAGGCAGCCCCCCTCCCCAATAAGTAAAAATGTTAAAAAAAAAAAAAACATGCAAAGGCCGGCCCTGGGGGATGTGGTCCCCGGGGCCATAATTGGCCATAGGAGGGGGGCCACGCGGTCCCCCTCCAAATATTATTTAAAAAAAATATCTAATTCTGGCCATGCCCCGGGGGATGGGGTCCGCAGGGCCGAAATTGGCCTCGGAAGGGGGGCCGCGCAGCCCCCTTCCCGTTAAAAAAAAAACAAAAACAAAAAAACGGGTCAGGCTCTGGGGGATGGGGTCCCCAGGGCCCCAAATATTGTAAAAATAGGGGGCCACACAGCCCCCCTTCTACAAAAAAAAAGCCGGCATTGCGCCGGAGGCCCCCTCCCAGTAGCACTCAGCAAACGCGCCCCCTGGTGCGTTGTAAGTTGGGGAATTAATTCCCCTTCAATCCTGAGGGTCCCTGGGGGACAAGTAGCCCACCAGGTACCTTCAGTTTGCGCCACAGAGCTGTGTTGCAGAGAGGTGGTCTGAGGCCATGCCCCTTTTTACACCACTCTGCAACGCAGCTCTGTGGTGCTTACTGGAGGTACCTGGTGGGCTAGTTGGCCCACAGGGACCCTTAGGATTCAAGGGGACTTAATCCCCCAACTTGCAACGCGCCAGGGGGCACGTTTGCACAGTGGTGCAGGGAGGGGGCGGGGCCTGATATGGCAAGTGTGCAAACGGGCGCCCTGGTGCATTGTAACTTGGGGGATTAAGTCCCCTTCAATCCTGAGGGTCCCTGGGGGCCAACTAGCCCAATAGGTACCTTCAGTTTGTGCCACAGGGCTGCGTTGCAGAGAGGTGGTCTGAGGCCACACCCCTTTTTACACCTATCTGCAACGCAGCTGTGTGGCACTTACTGGAGGTACCTGGTGGGCTAGTTGGCCCCCAGGGACCCTCAGGATTCAAGGGGACTTTATCCCCCAACTTAAAACGCACCACGGGGCGCGTTTGCACAGTGGTGAAGGGAGGGGGCGGGGCCTAATGTGACATGTGTGCAAACACGTCCTGTGGTGTGTTTTAAGTTGGGGGATTAAGTCTCCTTGAATCCTGAGGGTCTCTGGGGGCCAACTAGCCCACCAGGTACCTCCAGTAAGCGCCACAGAGTTGCGTTGCAGAGAGGTGTAAAAAGGGGCGTGGCCTCGGACCACCTCTCTGCAACGCAGCCCTGTGGTGCTTACTGGAGGTTCCTGGTGGGCTAGTTGGCCCCCAGGGACCCTCAGGATTCAAGGTGAGTTAATCCCCCAACTTAAAACGTGCCACAGGGCACGTTTGCACACTTGTCACATCAGGCCCCGCCCCCTCCCTGCACCACTGTGCAAGTGGGCCCTCTGGTGCTTTGTAAGTTGGGGGATTAAGTCCCCTTGAATCCTGAGGGTCCCTTGGGTCCAACTAGCCCATCAGGTACCTCCAGTAAGCGCCCATGAGCTGCGTTGCAGAGAGGTGTAAAAAGGGGCGTGGCCTCGGAACACCTCTCTGCAACGCAGCTCTGTGCCGCTTCCTGGAGGTACCTGGTGGGCTACTTGGCCCCCAGGCACCCTCAGGTTTCAAGGGGACTTAATCCCCCAACTTACAACGTGCTAGGGGGCACATTTGCACAGTGGTTCAGGGAGGGGGCGGGGCCTGATATAAGAAGTTTGCAATCCTGCTGTGTGGGACTTACTGGTGGTAATAAAAGGGATCGTTGGCCCCCAAGGTTGACGTTGGGGGCTAACTACTCCTCCTGTTACCTCCAGTAAATACCACACAGTGGGATTGCTAAGAGGTGTTTCGGAGGCCACGCTCACCTTTCTCCACCACTCTGGAAACGCGACTGGTATGTTATAGTTAGAAATTAGCATTTAAAAAACCTTTGAAATTCACTGAAAAAACCATAGGTTTCAGGGACGTTATAGTTAGAAATTAGCATTTAAAATACCATTGAAATTTACTGAAAAAACCATAGGTTTCAGGCACGTTATAGTTAGAAATTAGCATTTAAAAAACCTTAGAAATTCACTGAAAAAACCATAGGTTTCAGGGACGTTATAGTTAGTTGGACATTTCTCTTCTACAAAACCATAAAAATTGCCCCGTTATAGTTAGTTCAGCTAACTATAACTCGCGCACCCGCAATGCACTTCTGATGACGTCACATATTACATCATTCATGACATGGTCAGTGACATCACTGATGACATCACTGATGACATCTCAAATTACATCACTGATGACATCATCTAGTGACTGTGTGTTTCTTTAAAGTTTAAATATGTATTATATATATGCCAAGGTGTATTGAATAATGAGTGGGTGTATACGTGTCTGGATGGAGGATTTAGTAGGTGCGTGACTGACTGTTTAAGTGAGTGATTACATGTGTCTTACTGAATGCATGGGTTAGTGACTAAACTGTGTGAATGTCTGTATCAGTCTATCTGTTGTTGTGTAAGCTGCTGCATGGGTTGGTCAGTAGCTACATGAGTGTCTATATGGGCTATTTATTAGTTGCATGAGTATTTGTATGGGTGCCTGAGTGTGTGTGTGGGTGGGTGGGAGGTGTGTGACTCTGTGCATAGATGTGTGAGTGGTTGATTCACTGGGTGTGTGGGTTCAAGAGTGCATGTGCAAACAGCTGTATGGGTGGGTGAGTGTGTGTATGGGTGTGTTGGTGAGAGAATGGATGTCTCAGTGGTACATGTCCAAGTAACTACATATGTAAAAGGCAGTGTATGTGAGAGTTGGAGTATATAAATGACTATACGTGAGAGTCAGTGATTTTGAGAGTGGCTGTATGGATGAGTGTGTACTTGTATCAGTGATTGTATAAGAGAGTAAGTATGCGTTTGTTTCTGTTTTAATAAGTGATGTGGTGTGTGTATAACTGTATAGGTCAGTAAATGGAAGTGTGATTGATTCTTTGCATGACTGAGTAGCTGTGTGAGTAACTCCATGGATGAGTGGTGGTGTGTGAGTGTCTGTATAGGTGTATGAGTGCTTATGATACTGTTGTATTGATGAGTGACTGCATGTATGAGTGACTTTATAGGTGAATGAGTGGATGTGTGTGTAGACCTTGGAATCAGTGAGTGCGTATGTAGTAACTGGTATTGGTGTGTCGATGGTTTTGAAAATGGTAGTCTGTATTTTATAGTGGATGTATCAAAGGTTATATTAGAGTGTGAGGAGGTGCATCAGATATTCACGTGGATGATGTCATCAGTGATGTCATCAGTGATGTCGTTTGAGATGTCATCAGTGATGTCACTGACCATGTCATGAATGATGTAATATGTGACGTCATCAGAAGTGCATTGCGGGTGCGCGAGTTATAGTTAGCTGAACTAACTATAACGGGGCAATTTCTATGGTTTTGTAGAAGAGAAATGTCCAACTAACTATAACGTCCCTGAAACCTATGGGTTTTTCAGTGCATTTCTAAGGTTTTTTAAATGCTAATTTCTAACTATAACGTGCCTGAAACCTATGGTTTTTTCAGTAAATATTTATATATATATATATATACACATACATATGTGTAATGCAATACAACTATTAAACATACATATTTTACATTGTATTATTTTTTATTTATTAAAAAAAAATATTCTTTAAATGTCGCATAGATTGCATGGCAAAGCAAAGAGTGGCACACCAATTCAGTTCATTGATTTATTCGTGCTCAGGACAACGCATTTCAGCTTCTCAGAAGCCTTTCTCAAAGTGAATGAAAAGTGCTCTACTTCCCATAGATATGCTAGTCATGGTTAATGAATAGCAAAGACACTCTATTGAAGCTATATTGTTCCTAAATACTTCTGTGTCATTTTGAATGCAAATTGCTCAGAAAGTTCTGCCGTTTATCAGAAGGTAATTATAAACATACTAGCAATGCTATTCAATACATGTAGAAACAATAATATATACACATGTGTATAAACTCATTGATATATTATTCATCATACACAGTTTAACCCATATTCCTGTAATAATATACCTCGAATGAGTTAGAGACATATAGAGCAGGTTTTCACTGATTGACAAAGTGTGAATGTGGTACATATTGTTACAGTGCAAAAGTGTAAGAAATGTGAAAAAGTAAAACAATTATAATTTCACCAAATCAACAACTGTCTCAACCCAATATTCATCAATCCATGGGTGAAATGCATCAGGAAAATGTACAGAAAGAACAATCTAATAGAAACATTTATGGGAAAGTGTTCCAAAATTTCATTGTAGAAATATACCTAGCAACACACTCAGTAATCAATACAAGACACATTTCTCATTTGAACGGTCACTGGTGTTGGTATTATTGGTCTATGATGTCACCAGATAGACTGCCATCTCAGCCCTATCTACATAATTGTATCGTTAAAAATACAAAAGAAAATACACATAAGAAATACCATCTAATAAAAGAATTGTGGGCAAGTGCCCCAAAATATCATTGTAGGAGTGTACCTCGCATTTTACCCAGAGATCAAATTAAATCCAAATTTCATTTAGAGGGTCACTGGCATTGGTGATATAGATGTATATGCATGGACATAGTTGGGCAAGGACAATTACAACTAAAAAAGAATAAAATATGTGTAAAGAATTAGAAAATAACCAATAATCAAAGGAGTAAAAGATAATAATATAAGAAATGGAACTATATTGAGATCACAATAATCAAACAAGCCATGGACCATTACTATCAAGGAAAGCTAGAATTGATAAGGAATTCAATCTGTTAATAACCAATATGTATCGATAGCTCCTCATCACTACTAAGACTATTGGGCCATTTACTGGTAAGCTCAATAACATATAGTGATTCCAGGACTCTCAAGTGTCTTTCTGTGTCACCTGCTCTGACATGTTCGATCACCCTGTCTATGCCAAAAAAGGTGAGTTGTTTATCGTCACTTCTGTATGTTTTGGCAAAAGGTTGTGCCACAGGATAAGTCTGATCAATGTTCTTGATAGCACAGAGTTGCTCCAGCACCCTCTTCTTGAGAGGCAACTTAGTGCTACCAATGTACATCAATTTGTACGGACATTTTAAGGCATAGACATTGGTGGGCTACTCTCTGCTTTGCCGTGCAGTCTATGAGACAGCTTTAATGTGGATATTCTGGCAACTGGTAACCAATGTAGGGCCCTCAGTGCAGGGGAGATGTGGGATTGTGGCTTTACATGTAGGAGTTGTCTGGCAGCAGAGTTCTGAATCCATTGTAGTCTTTTCATAGTTGATAAAGATGGTCTGTAGTAGAGGCCATTGGTGTAATCAAGTTTAGACAGCACAAGAGAGATAGTAACGTGGACCTTGTGTGGAAATCCAAGGTGGGGGAAGATGCCTCGCAGAGTTTTCATGGTGATGAAGCTTGATCTTGCTAATTTGTTCATTTGGGCATTCATTTATAGCTTGGAGCCAATGGAAATTCCAAGGTTTCTTACTTCCTTAGATTATTTAGGAGGTGGTCCCAGGCCGTCAGGCCAGGCGGGGAGTGGGTCATAATTTTTCCAATCACCACATGTGAGTATTTCCATTTTGGAAGCATTCAATTTGAGATGGTTTCATGTCATCTTCTGATCAACGGCTCTGAGGCAACTGAAAATTTGTGATTTTCCAATGTCTTTGGGGCTTTCCAGTTAAAGGAGTATTTGTGTGTCATCTGCATAGTTATAACATGTGAGCTGAAATTCATTGATCATTGCAGGTAAGGACTTCAGGGAGATGATAGAGCCTTGTGGGACCCCTGCTTTTGTGAAGTACGGTTTGGATGAGAAATGTGGAGAATGGATAACATTGGTTCTGTTTTGAAGGTACGATGTGATCCAGTCAAGGGCAGTCCCCTCTATGCCGGCTTCGTAGAGTCTTTGTATTAGAGTGCCATGGTCAACTATGTCAAAGGCAGCTGAGAGGTCCAAGAGAAGTAGTGCAGCAACTCTGTTCCGGTCTATTGTGCTTTTAACGTCATCCCAGGTAGCAATGAGGGCAGATTCTGTGCCTCTTCCTGGACGGAGTCCTGTTTTGAAGTCGGAAAGTATGGAGTTATCTTCTATGAATTATGACATCTGGGTGAATGCTGCTCTTTCTATCAATTTGCCCAGGAAATGTCCATTTGTAATCAGTCTGTAGTTGTTGGGGTCAAGTGGTTCCAGGTTAGTTTTCTCTAATAAAGGGCATATGTATGCCTTTTTTAGGTCTTCTGGAAATATTCCCGTAGTTAAGGAATTATTGATGATTCTTCTTACTGGTGTGGCAGCAGAGGTAGTTAGAAGAATGTTCTTGAATATCTGTGGTTGACAAGGTTCAGAAGGGCTGCCGGCAGGCCTGCTTGCTTTGACCAGATCCATAAATTCACTTTGTGATATTTGTTTGAAGGAATGGAGAGGCTGGGTTAGCCTACTCTTGGAGGGAATTTTTGGAAGTGGGTTGGCGCTGGTGGTTTTCCTTTGTTATAAATAGGAGTCCAACGTGTCTGCTTTGGTTGTGTAATGATTTGCCAGTTTGTCAGTGAATACTTGAGTAATGGGATGAGTTCCTTCTATTTAGAATTATGAAATTTGGTGAGAATTTTATTAAATTCTTTATTTGCACATTTAGCATTTTGAATTCTGTCTGAATAGTACCTTTTTTTTAGCTTTTTTGATTGCTGACTTGTATAATCTGTTAAGTTTCTGTAGGCAAAGTTTTTCTTGATTGCTGTTTGTTTTGAGCCAGATGGGTTGCAGCTTTCTAATTTGCTGTTTTATCTCTTTTAGTTCTCCAAGGTGCCTGTATTCTTTTGTCCTATTTTGTTGTTCTGAGTGGTATTAGGATATCAAAAGCTTCCTGTAGGCACTCATAAAGTATCATGTTAGTTGTGTTTCTAAGCATTCAAAATTGAGTTTGTTCCACGTTCGATAGGTGGATGCATGTAAGGTGGTTTTAAGTGTGTTGCTTTGTGGTGTTTACTGTTGGAAAGCTAGCAAATGGTGGTCTGACCATGTGACTGGAGTAATAATTTGAAAGGTAACTAGTTCTGAATTTGCAAAAATTACATCTAGTATGTGTCCAGCGATGTGTGTGGGTTTGTGAATGGTCTGACGTAGGTTCAGTGTGTCTAGGCCAGTGATAATGGTTTCCCATAAAGATTGGCCAAGTGGATTATAAGAGGGACCATGCGGAAATGTTTTATCTTTGGACTGAACTATCTTGTGCATTGGATTTTGACAACAGTCTAACCAACACTGCATGAAAAGGTAATGCTTTTATGGGGTGAGTCTAGATAGATAGATGTAGATCGTGCAGTCTGTAACTTAAAAATATGAGTGGAAAAGAGCGCAAAAGGACTAAGTTTGAGCATTGAAGGATGGGTAATAAGATGATATGTCTGAGTGTGAAGCAATAATGATATGTGAGTTACCTATGTTTTTTGTATTTGTGAACCTCAGGTCTTGAGTGTGGGACAGTGCTATGAGGCAATGAGTTTCTCATGTTGGCCATGCCATTGACTAATGTTTGGAATTAAATGAAATGATTTTTTTTTTAAAGTACATGTCTGTTGTTTAGAATCTGATTTCTTTAAGACATGAATACAATGTGTTTTGGGCTCATGAAATATACAAGGATGTGAATGCCGACATCTTGGTAATCATAGTAGTATTTATGTGTTTGTATACAGGTTATTGTTGTTATTCACACCTGAGAGATATTCTGTTGCTTTGAAGAAAAATGTCAAAACCAGCACTAAACCACCAAAATGCATCAACGCCATATATTTTGCTAAATTTGTGAAACATAAAGATAGATTAGATGAGGATTTTTATAATCATGTGTCCGTGTTGTTGATTCACACAAATTAGCATGTGATTAAGACAGAGTGTATTGTCTTTTGTGTTCTCTCTATTTTATTATTGACACACAATATGTTGATCTCATTTTTAATTTGTGATGTTATTCATCGGTTTTTAACAAAGGAAAACGTAGGTTGATGATGATGATGTAATGTGAAAAGATTTTTATTAAAGACTTGATACTGTTTATATTTCTGTGGCACTTTACTTACTTAGGCTTGGGGTTATGAATGTAAGGTGTATGAAACTTAGATAAGTGTATGTATGATTGAACAATATTGGGTAGATTGATATGGTAATTGGTGGACCTAAAGGGAAATATTTGTGACTTTACAGTCTTATATGGAACAAGTAAGTCAGTGCTTGCAAATTGGGGACATGCAATTTGACATATCTTTTGTAACGGGTTGGAACACTGGCACTGAGATCTGGATAGCAAGCCTCAGTGCATTCTTCAGAAGTCGAAAAACCAACAGCTAGTAGTCCAAATAGGGGCAAAAAGTGTAGGGATGGGGCTGCAAAAAGCCTGTTTCCTTAAATCACCCCTCCCCAGCTAAAACATCTGGGAGACCTCAACCACACTCTGGGTGAGCCTGTTTCCTTACAATTATTTAATTAATTTCCCACCCTATACCCCTACAAACCTAGCAGTCCGCACCGAACATATATGATTAGTACACAATTTGCATAATTAATAATCAAATAAATACTTAATAATACATTTGAAATTAATTGTTAATTAATTAATACTTATTTACCTTCCTACCCTATACCCCTACAAGTATAGCAACCCGCCCCTTAAATATAAGTAAAATAAATCAGTTTACATGATATACATAATTAATAACAATCACATACTTCCTAAAATTAATTATTAATTAATTATTACTTAATTAACTTCCCACCCTATCCCCCCACAAATCCAACAACCCCCTACAACACTGCACATTAGTACTAGCGAATTAAATTAAAAATTCTAAATCACTTAAAATTACAAACAATATTTAAAAGCATTATTAACAATTGTGCGAACAATAGTAACACATAAAATTAATATATGAACTAAAACACATAAAAATAATTAAAAAAAATATTTTTTACAACTATATAACTGAGAAGGATACTAACAACACCGATATTCTTAACGATAATACTTACCTGAAAAAGCTTTATTCTTGACAACGATATTTCTGCATCATTATATTTTTGTATCACTATAATTTTTTTCATATTTTTTCTCTCCTGATATTTACGACTTGATAGTTTGTCCAAATACTGAACACTTTAGCACTGTTAACCAGTGCTAAAGTGCTTGTGCTCTCTCCTCTAAACATTGTGAAATTGGCTTACACCCAAGTGGCACATTTAATTTACCTGTAAGTCCCTAGTAAAATGGGACTACGTGTACCCAGGGCCTATAAATTAAATGCTACCCATGGGCCTGCAGCATGTGTTGTGCCACCCATTTAGGTAGCCCTTTTAAACATGTCTCATCCCGGCCATTGCAGCCTGTGTGTGCAGCTTTAAACTGGCATTTCAAGTTGGCAAAATAAACCTTTTGCCAAGCCTAAACTTTCCTTTCTAAAACATATAATTCACCCCTAGGCAGTGGTGGTTTCTCATCGAGGGCATATGGGCTCCATACCCTTTTCTTTCTCCCCCATTGCCAAAATAAAAGCAAAGTGTTTCTGTGTTTGTTATCTTAATAAATCACTGCACGTACACTACACACACATCACTCATCTTTCTTATTGCTCGGGCCTGGGCTGTTACACACTGCCACTCCCCTTGCGATGACACAGCAGTCTGCAGTGATGTTGACACTGAGTGATGCATTAAACATGCTGCCACTGGCCTGGGCGGACTCAAAGTCTACAGTATTTGCGGTGTTTGGACAAAATATAGAGTTGTAAATATCGGGAGACAGAAATATTGGAAGTAAAATATTGTGATGCCAAAATATTGTTATGCTGAAATATCATTGTCAAGAATATCTAATTTTAGGTAAGTAATATAGTTTTCAGTGATATAGTTTACACTATATTTCTGTCAAACAGTGATATAGTTTACACTATATTTCTGTCAAACGATATTGTTTTCCTCAATATTGTGTCAGTGATCCGTGTTTGCCGGGCTGACAATCTCACAGCCCTGAGGCCTGTGAGGTCATCAGCTCAGCAAAGACATAGCCTTGAGGACCAGTCTCCACCCCCTGATGACAAGGGGGTAAAATTAGCCCTGGATGTTTTAGACTGAAGCCCTGTAGCACTGGGGCTTCAGGTCAAACAGGGAGTGGAGAGCGTGGTCACCCACCCTTTCCTAACTCATCATTCCACTCTGTGACGAGTTGAGAAAGGGTGAGGTACAGGTTGCAAGCAGGCGGGCAGCCGAGAAATCTAGTCTGCACAGTTTATCATCAGGACTTTTGAAGGCACACTGCTCAGACTCGAGGTGTCTGCTTCCCGCTCTGCACTTTGTGAGGGAGGTCATTTGAGGACTGGTGTGCCACGCGTGTATGACTTTCAGAGTGACTGCCTTGCAGCCAGGAGCAGGCTCATGGAACTGGCAGAATGGAGCGAAGGTGGTGCGCACTGCAAGTGCATGTGCATTGTCAGGCCGGTGCCGCTAGCTGCCTAACTTCAAGACTTCACAGTGGGAGGCAACTGCACCTTTTCAATACATGTGCTACTAAGGTTATTCACCATGCACACTTTTTTATCCAATACTTTTTTGTAAGAGGACTGGTGCTTAGGTAAATGAAACAATTTCTTGTAAAACCACACACTAACCATATTGGGCAATCCAAAACTCTGGTGTCCTATTTCTACCCTAACAACGTATCCAGAATAGGCCTTGTAATATTTGTTGTAATGAGCAGCAGAGTTTTGGAATTCCTGTTTCAGGGTAGAAGGGTATAGGCTAATATAATTTTTAACAAACGTTTCCGATTTTCATTGTGCCTCTTTTTTTATATAGTGTGGTCACATGTCTCCCTTCCCACGTGCTCTGTTTTGCTTGACTGGCCTACCTCGGTCCGCAGATTACAAACAGCTCCCCTCACTGTCCTCGCAGTAAGAGATCCGCTCCTCCCACACCAGTCCTCCTACTCAAACTGTCAACCAGGGCCGCGATTACCCTGCAAAGAGGCTGTGTGGGTGGAAGGCAGTGCAGCCTAGCCAGACAGCTTGCGAGAGCTCAGTCGGAGAGGGAGAGAGCTAGGGCTGGGTCCCATCTGGTAGGTTCACCTGCACTAAAGTGGAGCCCCGTTGGTTGGCTTTTCTTCCCGAGTCTGCAGGAATTACCCGGTACCACATGCAAAAGACTGGAGAAGCAGGTTTGAGTTTTGGCGTCAACTCAACATCCTGTGATTCTAGGCAAATCATGTATTCTCCCATGCCTGAAAAAAAAGGAATGAGTCCTTGTGTAGTGTAACTAGTGCTCATGTAAAGCACTCCAATACCTTTGGGTTGAGTTCTCCCAATATAAAACCGCAAAAAAAAAAAGACAACATCGCCACTTCCGGCAGGGCAGGCGTCACAGAGGATTTCAAGCAGGAATTCAAATCAAGACAAGTCTGTGACTGGGCAGGGTGGGGGACAGGGACCTGTGTTGTGGGTGACTGTATGGCCCTGAGTGATGGTCCCCAGCAAACACAGAGCAGTCACTGCCTTACGGGGATTTGTGGGATTGGACTCAGGGAAAGGAATCCACACATATCTTTTACCTATCACTTTCCATAGAAGCCTCACTACCTTCCCATCCAGCTAAATCACTCTAGCAAGGCAACACATTGTGCCAAAAAAGTTCTCTTACATTTACTTCAAGTGGGTTGCCGTCATGGTTCTTCCGGTTACACTTTGGCATGAACTAAGAATTTTATTTATTTTTATTTATTTGTTTTATATAGCGCACGAATCACCCCATAAGGGTATCTCAGCGCACGGACTGCCTAAGCGTGCCAAGGAGAAATGATTAAAACAGCGATGTTTTTAACAGTTTCCTGAAAACCAGGTATTCTGTGCATTGTCGCAGCGATAGGGGGAGTTCGTTCCAATAGAGTGGGGCGATATGGTAAAAGGCCTTACCACCTTGGCGGGATTTTTGAAACGGGGACTTGTATCAGGGCTTTAGCTCCTGAGCGGAGGGGTCTGGAAGGTACATAATTGACAAATTTGTCATTTAGATAACTGGGGCCTAATCTGTTGACGGCTTTGTAGGCCATACAACATATTTTAAATGTAATCCTTTTTCGTATGGGCAGCCAATGTAGTTTCTGAAGTAAGGGGAGGAGGCAGTTCTAGGGGAGCATTGGTTACCAGTCGAGCCGCAGTATTCTGGACGACCTGTAATCTATTTAAGGCACTTTCATTGGCTGAAATGAACAGTGTGTTACAGTAATCTAGGCGGCTTAGAATTAGTGCCTGGATCAAGGTTTTTCGGGAAGATAATGGCAAAAAGGGAAGACTCTTCTGAGCATGCTAAGGTTGTGGAAGCAAGCTCCGATAGTAGAAGAGACGTGGTCTCCCAGCGTAAGTTTATGGTCCAATCGGACTCCTAGGTTTTTTACCACCTGTTTAGGACAAGGTGTGGGGCCCAGTTCCTCTGGCCACCAGCTAGGGGACCAATTCACAGTAGCCTCGCCAAACAACATTATTTCTGATTTAGCCGCGTTCAGTTGTAGAAAATTAATTTTCATCCATTCCGCTATGGTCTTCATTCCTTCACCAAAGGTGGTTTGAATATTGGGGTTGGATTTATCAAGTGAGAGGAGTAATTGGGTGTCATCCGCATAGGATATGGGGATGAATCCCAGTTTCCTCAACACCCTCGCCAAGGGAGTCACATAGATGTTAAACAAGGTTGGGCTCAAACATGAAACCTGTGGTACTCCCTTGGTCACCTTGGTGGTCTTAGAATGGTACGGGCCTAAATTAACGGTTTGTGTTCTGTTGGACAGAAAATTAGACAGCCATTTTAGAGCATTTCCTGTGATGCCTATATCACCCAATCTACTGAGTAATATTTGGTGGGAGATGGTGTCGAATGCTGCGGAGAGGTCAAGCAGCACCAGGAGTACCGCTTGACCCTCATCCAGCAGCATCCTAATATTGTCTGTAACTGCTACGAGAGTGGATTCCGTGCTATATCTAGGGCGGAATCCAGATTGTGAGGAGTCCAGGATATTATTGACTTCAATGAAATCAGAGAGGTGTGTGTTGATGTGCTTCTCCAAGATTTTTGTATGTAGGGGAAGGAGAGAGATGGGTCGATAATTTGTTACGTCTTCCGATGAGATTTTGGAGTTCTTTTTAATCGGGATTATTTGCGCGGCTTTCCAATCTAGAGGGAGGACTCCTTCCCTCAGGGAGCTATTAAGAATATCGCAAATGGGGTTGGCTAATTGTTTGTGTAGAGTGGCTATCATTTTTGCAGGTATGATGTCCAGTGGAGAACCTGATTTTGCGCATTTTAAAAGTGCTTCTGTACCTTCAATTGTGAGTAGTGGGAAATGTTCTAACGAGCAAGTTAATGGAGGGTATGTAGGAGTTCCATTTCCAAATTAGTTTGAGGATTTATTGTGGAAGTAATTTTGTCATAGATCGTGTCAATTTTCTGAGTGAAATGGCTAGCTATGTTATCGCACAGCGTTTGCGATGGAACTGACTCTGTGTCACAGGCTGTAGGGCTTGTGAATGTTTTTAAAATTTGATAGAGGCATTTCTGAGAGCTCCCTGCTTGTTCAAGAGTGGTTGCAATGTGGGTTTTCCTAGCATTTTTCAGGTTGCGGTGGTATTGACTTAATGCCTCTTTAAATTTTTCTCTGTCTGTTAGATCGTGTGAGCGCCGCCAAAGGTGTTCCAGTTTTTTGCATAAGCCTTTTTCTAGCCGTAGGGAGGTCGAATACCACGAAGCCTGACGTTGTTTTGTGTTCCTAGGGCATTGCTTCAAAGGAGCTAAGCTGTCTATAGTTGCCAATAGGCTGACATTGAAGGAAGTTAGACGTTTTTCAACATTTTCTAATTCCGAATGTTGAGGTGGGCAAAATGTAGCTTCAAAAAGTGCTGGTGTGATTGAATGCCAGCGTCTGTAGCTTTTATTTTGATAGCATTTGGGAATTGAGTGTGCTTTATAGCTGTTAATGCGAAATTCGACCATGAAGTGGTCCGACCAAGTCAGGGAATGAGTATCTACGTAGGCTACAACAGGAGAATTAGTTAAGATGATGTCTAACGTATGGCCAGCTCGGTGCATTGGGGCTTTATTTATTACGGTAAGATTGAGTGCAGACAATTCAGTCAAGAAAGATGAAACCTCAGGGTTGTCTTGGATTTCACTGTGTATGTTGAAATCTCCAAGAAGTAGAAAATTTCTGGAAGATATAGCGTGAGGGGCAATAAGTTCCATGAGTTGTGTAGTGGTGTTGGTTAGTGGTCCTGGTGGGCGATATACTAGGGCTCCTTTCCAGCTGAGGCTATGATGCAAGTTCATACTAAAAACCAGTATTTCTAGCTGGTCGTTGCTTACTTGGTCTAGAATGGTGAAAGTGATGGGGTTTTTGTAGATTATGGCTATTCCTCCACCAGTCCTGTGCGGTCTATCAAGTTTTAGTATGTGGTAGCCATCAGGGAGTGCTACTGCTATGTCGGGATTGGAGTGCGGTTTAATCCAAGTTTCTGTTAGGAACCCTATATGGGGATTATTAGAAGACAGTAGGTCCCATATGTTGGTAGCATGTTTGGGCAGAGATCTTACGTTGGCCAGAAAGCAGTTCCAGGCATTGCTGATATCCGATCTGGCTGTGTACGTACTTTCAGTGAGATAAGGAACAGATTCGGAGTGCTGCATCGATTCTCTAATGGTCCTCTTGGAGTGGGCTAGTTTACATTGGTACTGGCGTTAATTTTGACGTCAATCATTGAATCGGGTGTTTGTTTTTATCTTATTTTTGTGATGAATTTCCATGAATATTGTATGTATTTATATGGAGGATAAGTGTATAAAACAATGTTTTACCGTCAGACGGTGTCACCCAGGCCCAAACCCTGTGGACCACCGGAAGAGGTTTTACTTTATGTTTGTGAAATACCTCTGCACCTTATTCAAGGATCTGTCATTTGACCTGATTAACAAGTATGTCCTTTGATCTTTTGTAGAGACTTAAAGTCAGGCTTATTTATATTTGCATGCACCCCGAGCCAGTATAAGTGTCATTCGAGCCAGGACACATAGCTCTCTTTTCTAGCGATAAGCTTTTATTGTTGAAGTGCATGCTTCCTTGTGTGTGTGGTGAAATACAACCTCTGGTTATGCCCCTAAACCGGTCCCAGGATGCTTGTTTCCGGTCCAGGGAGGACCTGGCTTGGCAGTTCGCCTGGCTGGATTGTTCCCATGACGAACAGGGTCAAGACTGATGTGCATATGGCTGGTTCCAAACTGGGGTGGCGTGGTGAGCAAAAGAATGATGGATTAAACCCAGATCTTTGTGACTGGGGGTGAATGTTTGTATTGTTCAGCATTTCGTCCATCATTTGTTGCATTTACATTTAGAAAATTGGCATTTTCCTGCCCCAACTAGTTGGTGCCTGCAACTTGTTCCTAGGTCACATGACTAGGTGTAGCTGGCAGTTTGTCTTTGTGTATTGCCCCCAGACAGTGAGACAAAGGAGGATAGATGTTGGGAGGATGGGCCATCTCTGACTTGATGAGGGAGAGGAGCTGTCACCTTCCACACTTACATCATAAAGGCACTGCCCAGCATACTTACAAAGGGGTTTGACACTAGTCTTTTGTGACCCCAGACATCCTGGGCACAGGATTGGGAGGTAGAATATTCCAAACACCTTGTGGGGAGGGGGTGTTGACCTCTAGAACCTTCTCCTACTTCAAAGTGGGCATCAGGTATAACTAATGGACAGTCAGACCCAACTCTTGAGAACACCTCTGGACCCATTGACGACTCAGAAAGACTGCTGTGCTGCTCTGCAGGAATGTCTGCTACTTTGTGGCCCTGCTACCTGAATGAAAAGGACTGGACCTGCATCTTGACCCCAGGATCACCACAGTGACTCTAAGGACTAGTTGGTTGGCTTCCAGATCAGAGCCCCAAGGACAGAAAAGGCTCCAACCATATTTAACCCAGCAGCTGGACTTAGTCTGCTTTGAGTCTTGCCCCCCAAGTGGTGCCACCCCGGTCCTGAAGACTTGGAAGTGGGCATGAAGGTGCTCTGTCAGCCCAGCTGTGATCTTGTGAGCCGAACCAACGCAGGACGATGCATCTCATTGCAGCTGTTTAAGATCCGCCCCTGCACGATGCATTCCCGATACAGGACTTTGCATCGCAGTCCGCAGCCTACTTGGAACTGGCGCTGTGAGAGGCATCTTCGACGCAGTCCTATGCATTGCATGTCCCTCTTAGACAGCATCCTCAACAGCGATGCAGGACCCTGCATTGCAGCCTCTCAGCTCCTCAGAACCGCAGCTGTGCAACGCATCCTCGACGCAGGATCTTGAAACTCCTCGCAAACAAGGATTTAAGGAAATTTTGTTCTGCAGGTCTAACTCGGTCCCTGTATCTGGCCTGCGCTCCATCGAGGTCTGCCTGAACTTGTGACTTAGTCCTGGTGCGGCGCTACCAGATAACCACAGTTGCCGCTTTCTGCTTTTAGGCACTACTTCCACTTAAATCTTTACAACTGATTATCTCAAGTTCTACTGATTAGATGTGTTTTTGGATTGCGTTGGTGTCAAATAATTTATTAAATGTTACTTTGTTTTTCTACATTGGTGTGGGATTTTTCTTGTGTTGTGTTTTCACTTTATTACTGTTTGAAATGCTGCATAAATATTTTACACATTGCCTCTAAGTAAAGCCTTACTGCTTGTGCCAAGCTAATAGAGGATTAAGCACAGGCTAATTTGGGGTTTGCTTGTGACTTCACCCTGGCAGAGATTGTAGTTGCTGCTGGAGTAGAGTCTCACCCCCTCAAGCAGTAACCCAATTTCCAACACTGATTTACAGTTGGAGTTCGAAAATTATTTAAAAAAAATATTTACATATTAGATGTTAATCTGAGGTATCAAGATTATGGTGGACTGTGGCCAGATAATAGACAAACAGAAGAAGCAGTCAGGTTTTGGAGCTAATTCGCCCGGTCAGGATAACATCAATTCATACTTTACAAACATGTGTGACATAAGGGACAGCCAGTTTGCGCTACATTTGTAGATTTTGTGTCAGCCTTGACTAAGGTACAGAACGATACAGCCTCAGGGTAGATCTTACTTGTGTCTTGGAATAAGGTAAGTTCTATTTATAGTACTGAATAGTAAGAATTCTGCTCATCAATGTTCTAGGTTTGAATCACAGAGTTTGCATTATTTCTCATTTGAATTCTTTACAATGACTTTCTATTCATGTGGAGAAGGCTATGAATTCTGAAATCTTGCTCTTTATTAATAATAACACACTCCTAGATGTCACCCAGTTTGGCTTTAGAAGCCAACACAGCACCGAACTAGCTGTGATCACTGCCTCTGAAGAAATACGGCAAACACTAGATATGGGTGGAAATGATGCCTTAATTTTGTTGGACCTCTCTGCAGCATTCAACACGGTCAACCATTGTTGTCTGATTGACCGTCTCTTCCCTTTAGGCATCAAGGACAAGGAACTCAAGCTCCTTGCTTCTTTTCTCTCAGATTGAGAGCAGTTTGTCGAGCTGAATGCCTTCAAGACTCCTTCCTTTTCTCTTCCCTGTGGGATCCCACAGGGTTTTGCTTTAAGCCCAACCCTTTTCAATTTATATGTTACCCCTCTAGTTCACTTAATAAAATCTAAAGGTTTCGAAGTGGTGTCTTACGCCGACGACACCCAAATTGTGGTGTCTGCGGCCAGCAATCCAGATGATAGCACCTCTCTTTCTCAAGACTGCATGCTTCATGTTGGAAACTGGCTGGCGAGTAACTGCCTTAAACTAAAGTCAGGTAAAAAGTAGGTTTTGTTGTTTACAGATATACGCCATTTTGGTCTCCCAACTGGTGGCCAAAGGAAATGGGGGAGGATCCTACCCCTGTTACCAAAGTTAAAAACCTTGGGGATTACTTCGATGACAAACCCTCCTTTGAAGGACACGTAAACACCATCACATCCTCTTGTTTTTTCATGCTCAAAACCCTCAAGAAAATCTTTCCTTTTATTCCAACCTGACTTACAGAAACCTGTGATTTCTGCGCTAATTTTGTCAAAAATTGATTATTGTAGTGCTCTTTTCTGTAATATTCAGAAAAGATATTTAAATAAATTACAGATCGTCCAGAATGGGGCCGCTCAGCTGCTTCTGGTGATTCCTAAACATCAGTCAGTTTCCCAGATGTTACCCTCACTACATTGGCTGCCCATCAAAAAAACAGATTGAGTTTAAATCTTTATGCATTGCATTTAAAGCTCTGCATAACTCAGGTCCGAAATATCTGAAAAAACGCTTTCAATGGTACGTTCCTAAAAGATTGGTGCCCTCATCTTCTACAACCAAGCTTGTCATTTCCAAGGTCAGTAAAGCCAACTGGGGAGGCAGAAGCTTTATAGTCTTCACTGCCAGGCTGTGGAACTCCATACTGTTGGATTTAAAAAAAAATCTGACCTGCTCTCTTTCTGGAAAGCTCTAAAAACGTGACTTTTCAACCAATAGGTTTTCATGATGATATCCTCTATCTATTCTGTCTCACAGGATTACTCCTTTTTTCTGAGATTTAGCGCCTAGACACCCATGGGTAGTAGAGCACTTTACAAATTTAAATTTCATTTCATTTAATAAAAGATGTCTTTTAAGTCACTCTCTATATGCCACAAGGCATTCCATGAGACCTCTTCCACCTGTTTACAAATGATATGCTTTCAATACTGTGAGGTGGTTCGAAGCTTTCACCATGTTCGCCTAGATGGTAGATCTCTCACAGTCATCATTGCTAAGGCCTATAACTCACTTCCTCACTCACTATATGCAAATAATGAACTCCTTCATTTCCACAAATATTTGAAACCTACTTATTTTGGCTGTCCACACTTTAAAACTATAGACTGTTCTATTCCACTGACAAAATGTTGTCTATAAAAATATCGTGGAACATGAAAAGCATGTTAATAATATCGTCAACAAACATATCGAGATACATACTTAAAATATTAAAGTTGAAAATAATAATATAATTAAGTTTTAATTATCACTGTAAATGTTAAAAAATGCATATATATATATATGTATATTATCTACTGGCGGTCGCCAGTAGATAGTTATAGTTAGGACCTATTATCCATAGGAAATTCGTGAACATTCTATTCCCAATAACTTTAGCGTCCTTTGACGAATCATCGCGAAATTTTCAAAACTAGTGGGGCGCTCCGGTCCGCTCCTGTTTTGAAAGTTTCGAGGTGATTCATCAAGCGAGGGCCGAGACAAGGGGGGTCCCAAAACGTGTTTTCTCCATGTTAATTCCCATAGGAAATTTTAGACACGGCTACAGCCCGAACTTCTGAACGGAATTACACCAAATTTTGCAAAAAGGTAGCGCTTGGTTCAGAAAGCGACCTTTTTTTAAATGGTGTAAAACCGTTCAGTAGTTGCGGAGAAATTAAAAAAATAAGAGTGAAAAAATCAATTTCCCGTAGGAAACTTTATGCAAGGCTACAGCCAAAACTGCTAAACGGAATTACACCAAATTTGGCAAAAAGGTAGTGCTTGGTTCAGAAAGCACCCTTTTTAAAAATGGTGTAAATCCGTTCAGTAGTTGCTGAGAAACTCCAAAATAAATGTTTCGATATCTATGGCCGCGGTGGATCCGCGTACCCTCCCGATCACGAGCTGTATGCTAATTGGCTGTCAACACTCCAAACCAGGAAGTGTTGGCAGCCATCTTAGTGCCTCGGTAGAACCGAGGCACAAGAAAAGACGAAACAGACGCAAAAACGCAAAAGGGGGCAGGGTAGAAACACCCTGACCCCTAGGGTCGGCAAAAACGCGCTGGGTGCGCGGATCCTGCCGATAAAAAAATGAAGCGCGGACTCCCGCGCTTCTTTGTTGTGGCCCCGGGTGGGCCAAGTCCCGGGGCATGCGGGGGTTAATAAAAATGGTTTGGGGGCCTCTAAGGCCTCCAAGCCCCGGGGATCGCCACCCCCGGGCTTTGAATTTTAAATTGTGTGGGAGGGCACTGGACCCTTCCACAGCCCCGGAGACCGCCACCCCGGGGCTTCTTTTAAAAAAAATGTAATTACCTGTGTGGGGGGGCTCGAGCCCCCCCACACGCCCCGGGGACCGCCACCTCCCCGGGGCACTAATTAAACAAATGTGGGAGTCCGTTTCGGACCCCCGAAGCCCCGGGGACCACCACCTCCCCGGGGCTTTGTAGATGTTGGGGCCCCCCTCCTGGAGCCTGTGGTGGCCCTGGGGACCACCACCCCCCAGGGCCGGCTCCTGCAGTGTCCCGGGGTGCCTACCCCCGGGACACTGTAGTTTGCTATGACAGGACGGAAGCCTCGCGGCTCCCGTCCTGTCATTGCAAACTGCTTTGGATTTTGGAAGAGAGAGCAGGAAACCTGCTCTCTCTTCCAAAATTCAAAGCACATTGCTTTTCCACACGGGGAGCTGCAGTGAATTTCAAAGGTTTTTTAAATGCTAATTTCTAACTATAACGTGCCTAAAACCTATGGTTTTTTCAGTTAATTTCAAAGGTTTTTTAAATGCTAATTTCTAACTATAACGTGTCTGAAACCTATGGTTTTTTCAGTGAATTTCAAAGGTTTTTAAATGCTAATTTCTAACTATAACGTGCCTGAAACCTATGGTTTTTTCAGTGAATTTCAAAGGTTTTTTAAATGCTAATTTCTAACTATAACGTGCCTGAAACCTATGGTTTTTTCAGTGAATTACAAAGGTTTTTTAAATGCTAATTCCTAACTATAACATGTCTGAAACCTATGGTTTTTTTCCGTGAATTTCCAATTTTTAAATGTATTAATTGTTATCTTTATTTTTTTGATACTGATTTCCTACATTTTTTTAAGTAATGTAGGGGGCGCGTTTGCAGAGTGGTGAAAGAAGGGGGCGTGGCCTCCGGCGCGATGCCGGTGTTTTTCTTTTTTTTTTTAAGAAGGGGGCTGTGTGGCCCCCTTCTTTTCTAATTTATTGGTCCTGGGGACCCCATCCCCCAGGGCCTGCCCCTATTTATTTAAAAAAAAAAAAACAATTTGGAAGGGGGCCGTGTGGCCCCCTCCCGAGGCCTTAATCGGCCCCGGGGACCCCATCCCCGGGGCATAGCCTTTTTAATTTTTTTTTATTGTTTTGGAGGGGGCTGCGTTGCCCCCTCCTCAGGCCACTTATGGCCCCGGGGACCCCATCCCCGGGGGCCGGCCTTTGTTTTTTTTTTTTAATTTTGGGGAAGGGGGCCGTGTGGCCCCACTCCCGAGCCACTACTTGCCCCGGGGACCCCATCCCCCGGGGCTGGCCCTCTCCGTTGGGGACTGTGGGGTGGTCCCCAATCCCCCCACAGTCCCGCCGGCTCCCGCGTCCCTTGGGAGCCGGCATTGCTTTCCACATGGGGAGCTGCTAAGATGCAGCTCCCCATGTGGAAAGCATTTGCTTTGGATATTGGAAGCGAGAGCAGGTTTCCTGCTCTCGCTTCCAATATCCAAAGCAGATTGCTATGACAGGACGGGAGCCGCGAGGCTCCCGTCCTGTCATAGCAAACTACAGTGTCCCGGGGGTAGGCACCCCGGGACACTGCAGGAGCCGGCCCTGGGGGGTGGCGGTCCCCAGGGCCATCAAGGGCTCCAGGAGGGGGGCCGTGCGGCCCCCCTCCCTTGAATTGCACAGCCCCGGGGAGGGGGTGGTCCCCGGGGCTCCGTAACGGACCCCCAAATTAAAATATTTAGTGCCCCGGGGAGGTGGCGGTCCCCGGGGCGTGTGGGGGGGCTCAAGCCCCCCCACATAGGTTATTTAAAAAAAATAAAAAGAAGCCCCGGGGGGTGGCGGTCCCCGGGGCTGCGGGAGGGCCGAGAGCCCTCCCGCATCATATTTTTTATTAAAGCCCCGGGGAGTGGTGGTCCCCGGGGCTTGGGGGGCCTTAGAGGCCCCCCACATCATAAAACTTAACCCTCCCATGCCCCCGGGACTTGGCCCACCCGGGGGCCAATTACCCAAAAAAATTTAGACATGGCTACAGCCCGAACTGCTGAACGGAATGACACCAAATTTGGCAAAGAGGTAGTTCTTGGTTCAGAAAGAACCCTTCTTGTTAAATGGTGTAAATCTGTTCAGTATTTGCTGAGAAAATCAAAAGTAAAAACACATATATATCTATGGCCGCGGAGGATCCGCGCACCCTCCCGATCACGAGCTGCATGCTAATTGGCTGTCAACACTCCAAACCAGGAAGTGTTGGCAGCCATCTTGTGCCTCGGTAGAACCGAGGCACAAGAAAAGAGAAAAACAGTCACACAAAAAAGGAAAGGGGCAGGGTAGAAACACCCTGACCCCCTAGGCCTGCTCAGGGGGTCCCACAAGGGCCCCGAGGGCCAAAAAAAGCATTTTAAAAAAAACAAAAATCGGCGAGATTCGCGCACCCAGCGCGAATTTTGGCCGAAAATAAAAAAAACAACGAAGCGTGTTTCACAAAGCCCCCGGGTGGCCCAAGTCCCGGGGGCAGTAAAAAAATGTGTGGCACCCCCGGGGCTTTGCATTAATATTTGCGGGGGGCGCACGGCTCCCCCGCAGCCCCGGGGACTGCCACCCCCTGGGGCTTGTTTTATTAAAGTTTGGGGGGGCTCTAAGGCCCCCCAAGTCCCGGGGACCGCCACCCCCGGGGCTCTCATTAATAATATTTGTGGGAGGCACACTGCCCCCCCGCAGCCCCGGGGACCGCCACCCCCGGGGCTTCTTTTTTTAATAATATACCTGTGTGGGGGGCTCGAGCCCCCACACGCCCGGGACCGCCACCTCCCTGGGGCACTAAAATGCTAATTTGGGGGTCCGTTACGGACCCCGAGCCCCGGGGACCACCACCTCCCCGGTGCTGTGCACACGATGGGAGGGGGGCCGCGCGGCCCCCCTCCTGGAGCCTGTGATGGCCCTGGGGACCGCCACCCCCCAGGGCCGGCTCCTGTAGTGTCCCGGGGTGCCCACCCCGGGACACTGCTGTTTGCAATGACAGGACGGGAGCCTCGCGGCTCCCGCCCTGTCATTGCAAACTGCTTGCTTCATTGAAGCGAGAGCAGGGAAACCTGCTCTCGTTTCAATGAAGCAAAGCAGACTGCTTTCCACACGGGGAGCTGCATGTCAGCAGCTCCCCATGTGGAAAAGCAATGCCGGCTCCCGCAGGAGGGGGCTCCCCCCACGGTCCCCAACGAGAGCCCAGGCCCCGGGGGATGGGGTGCCCAGGGCTGGAAGTGGCCCGGGAGGGGGGCCACGTGGCCCCCCTCCCCCATGATTAAAAAATTAAATTTAAAAATAAATAAAGGCCGGCCCCAGAGGACGGGGTCCCCGGGGCCAGTAGAGGCCTCAGGAGGGGGGCCACGCAGCCCCCCTCTATAAAAAAAGAAAAGAAAATCTGGCCATGCCCCGGGGGATGGTGTCCCCAGGGCCGGAATTGGCCACGGGAGGGGGGCCCACGCGGCCCCCTTTCCGTTCATTTTTTTTTTTAATTAAAAAAGGAGTCAGGCCCTGGGGGATGGGGTCCCCAGGGCCCAAAAAAAGTAAAAAGAAGGGGGGCCACACAGCGCCCCTTCCAAAAAAAAACCCCCCAAAAAACATGCGATCGTGCCGGAGGCCCCGCCCCTCCCAGCAACACTCTGCAAACGCGCCCTGTGCGCGTTTTAAGTTGAGGAAATGAATTCCCCTTCAATACTGGGGGTCCCTGAGGCCAACTAGCCCACCAGGTACCTCCAGTAAGCGCCACAGAGCCTGCGTTGTAGAGAGGTGGTCCAGGCCATGCCCCTTTACACCTCTCTGCAACGCAGCTCTGTGGCGCTTACTGGAGGTACCTGGTGGGCTAGTTGGCCCCAGGGACCCTCAGGATTCAAGGGAATTAATCCCCCAACTTAAAACCCACCAGGAGCGCATTTGCACAGTGGTGGAGGGAGGGGGCGGGCCTGATGTGACATGTGTGTAATTATCCAATCACTCCGCCAAAACCCAAGCACTTATAAATTCACCATGCACTCTCCTTGCAGTATTCTAATCATCCAGTCAGTACCCATGCACTCATGCAATGACCCATGCACTAACTCATGCACTGCTACAATACTCTGAGCACTACTGATGCAGTCCAGCCATCACCCTGTCACTACCCATGCACTCCTCCTATCACCCAGCGAGCACCATGTACTTATCCAATCACTCCGCCAAAACCCAAGCACTTATAAATTCACCATGCACTCTCCTTGCATTACTCTAATCATCCAGTCAGTACCCATGCACTCATGCAACGACCCATGCACTAACTCATGCACTGCTACAATACCCTGAGCACTACTGATGCAGTCCAGCCATCGCCCTGTCACTACCCATGCACTCCTCCTATCACCCAGCGAGCACCATGTACTTATCCAATCACTCCGCCAAAACACAAGCACTTATAAATTCACCATGCACTCTCCTTGCATTACTCTAATCATCCAGTCAGTACCCATGCACTCATGCAATGACCCATGCACTAACTCATGCACTGCTACAATACCCTGAGCACTACTGATGCAGTCCAGCCATCGCCCTGTCACTACCCATGCACTCCTCCAATCACCCAGCGAGCACCATGTACTTATCCAATCACTCCGCCAAAACACAAGCACTTATAAATTCACCATGCACTCTCCTTGCGGTACTCTAATCATCCAGTCACTACCCATGTACTCATGCAATGACCCAGGCACTAACACATGCACTGCTACAATCCCCTGAGCACTACTGATGCAGCCCAGCCATCTCTTTGTCACTACCCATGCACTCCTCTAATCACCCAACCAGTAGCATGTCCTTATCCAATCACTCCAGCCAAAACACAAGCGTTTATAAATTCACCATCCACTCTCCTTGCAGTACTCTAATCATCCAGTCAGTACCCATGTACTCATCCAATGACCCAGGCACTAACTCATGCACTGCTACAATACTCTGAGCACTACTGATGCAGTCCAGCCATCGCCCTGTCACTACCCATGCACTCCTCCTATCACCCAGTGAGCACCATGTACTCATCCAATCACTCCACCAAAACCCAAGCACTTATAAATTCACAATGCACTCTCCTTGCATTACTCTAATCATCCAGTCAGTACCCATGCACTCATGCAATGACCCACGCACTAACTCATGCACTGCTACAATACCCTGAGCACTACTGATGCAGTCCAGCCATCACCCTGTCACTACCCATGCACTCCTCCAATCACCCAGCGAGCACCATGTACTTATCCAATCACTCCGCCAAAACACAAGCACTTATAAATTCACCATGCACTCTCCCTGCAGTACTCTAATCATCCAGTCACTACCCATGTACTCATGCAATGACCCAGGCACTAACACATGCACTGCTACAATCCCCTGAGCACTACTGATGCAGCCCAGCCATCTGTTTGTCACTACCCATGCACTCCTCCAATCACCCAGCCAGCACTATGTACTTATCCAATCACTCCGCCAAAACCCAAGCACTTATAGATTCACCATGCACTCTCCTTGCAGTACTCTAATCATCCAGTCAGTACCCATGCACTCATGCAAAGACCCATGCACTAACTCATGCACTGCTACAACACTCTGAGCACTACTGATGCAGTCCAGTCATCGCCCTGTCACTACCCATGCACTCCTCCGATCACCCAGCGAGCACCATGTACTTATCCAATCACTCCGCCAAAACCGAAGCACTTATAAATTCACTGTGCACTCTCCTTGCATTACTCTAATTATCCAGTCAGTACCCATGCACTCATGCAATGACCCATGCACTAACTCATGCACTGCTACAATACCCTGAGCACTACTGATGCAGTCCAGCCATCTCCCTGTCACTACCCATGCACTCCTCCAATCACCCAGCGAGCACCATGTACTTATCCAATCACTCCGCCAAAACACAAGCACTTATAAATTCACCATGCACTCTCCTTGCAGTGCTCTAATCATCCAGACACTACAGATGTACTCATGCAATGACGCAGGCACTAACACATGCACTGCTACAATCCCCTAAGGACTACTGATGCAGTCCAGCCATCTCCTTGTCACTACCCATGCACTCCTCCAATCACCCAACCAGTTCCATGTCCTTATCCAATCACTCCGCCAAAACACAAGCGTTTATAAATTCACCATCCACTCTCCTTGCAGTACTCTAATCATCCAGTCAGTACCCATGTACTCATCCAATGACCCAGGCACTAACTCATGGCAAATACAGAGGAGGTCATGCTAATCACAGGGGTACCCCAACGCATAGTGTTCCCTAGTGTATGTAGGTGTTTTCACTGTATTCTAAGTGTCTTTTAGCATAGCACTGGCTCTAGGGACGGTTAGTCAGAGTCAGTTACCACCAGTTCCCGTCAGCAAAAAGTTGGGGGCACAGGAGGACTTTCTGCTCCTCTGTTGGTTCTTTCTGCACATCTCTTGCTTCTTCTTGCACTTTTCTTCGTCTTTCTGGACTTCTGTTGCCTCTTTCTGCATGTCTTGCTTCTTTGTGTGCTTGTCTTCCTCTTTCTTCACATGTCCTACCTTTGTAGGCATAGTTAGAAATTAGCATTTAAAAAACCTTTGAAATTCACTGAAAAAACCATAGGTTTCAGGGACGTTATAGTTAGAAATTAGCATTTAAAAAACCTTTGAAATTCACTGAAAAAAACATAGGTTTCAGGGACGTTATAGTTAGAAATTAGCATTTAACAAACCTTAGAAATTCACTGAAAAAACCACAGGTTTCAGGGAGGTTATAGTTAGTTGGACATTTCACTCGTACAAAACCAGAGAAATTCCCCCGTTATAGTTAGTTCAGGTAACTATAACTCGCGCCCCCGCAATGCACTGCTGATGACGTCACATATTACATCATTCATGACATGGTCAGTGACATCACTGATGACATCACTGATGACATCTCAAATGACATCACTGATGACATCACTGATGACATCATCCACGTGAAAATCTGATGCACCTCCTCACACTCTAATATAACCTTTGATACACCCACTGTAAAATACAGACTACCATTTTCGAAACCATCGACACACCAATACCAGTTACTACATGCGCACTCACTGATTCCTAGTTCTACACACACATCCACTCATTCACCCACACAATCACTCATACATGCAGTCACTCATCAATACAACACTATCATATGCACTCATACACTACACCTATACAGACACTCACACACCGCCACTCATCCATGGAGTTACTCACACACCCAGTCAGTCATGCAAATAATCAATCACACTCCCATTTACTCACCTATACAGATACTAATGCATACTTACTCTCTTATATAATCACTGATACAAGTACACACTCATCCATACAGCCACTCTCACAATCACTGACTCTCACATATAGTCATTTATACTCCAACTCTCACATACAGCCTTTTCCCTATGTAGTTACTTGGACATGTACCACTGAGACATCCATTCACTCACCAACACACCCATACACACACTCACCCGCCCATACAGCTGTTTTCACATGCACTCTTGAACCCATACACCCAGTGAATCAACCACTCACACATCTATGCACAGAGTCACACACCTCACACCCACCCACACACACACTCAGTCTCCCATACAAATTCTAAAGCAACCAATCAATAACCGATATACACACTCATGTAGCTACTCACCAACCCATGCATTCAGTAAGACACATTTAATCACTCACTTATACAGTCAGTCACGCACCTACTAAATCATCCATCCAGACACTTATACACCCACTCATTCTTCAATACACCTTGGCATATATATAAAACATATTTAAACTTTACAGAAACACACAGTGACTGGATGATGTCATCAGTGATGTCATTTGAGATGTCATCAGTGATGTCATCAGTGATGTCACTGCCCATGTCATGAATGTAAGTAAGTCCATTTTTATATAGCGCAGCTACTCACCCTTACGGGTCTCAAGGCGCTGGGGGCCGTCATGGAAATTAAGTGAGCTATTGCCCAGAGTCACATGGTGCTGAGCTAAGCTGCCGCCGGAGCCGGGGATCGAACCGTGAACCCTGTGCTCCGAAGTCAGCTGCCCTGGCCGCTGCACCACACCTCTCCATGAATGATGTAATATGTGACGTCATCAGCAGTGCATTGCGGGGGCGCGAGTTATAGTTAGCTGAACTAACTATAACGGGGGAATTTCTCTGGTTTTGTACGAGTGAAATGTCCAACTAACTATAACCTCCCTGAAACCTGTGGTTTTTTCAGTGAATTTCTAAGGTTTTTTAAATGCTAATTTCTAACTATAACGTCCCTGAAACCTATGGTTTTTTCAGTGAATATATATATATATATATATATGCTTTAAAAATATAAAAACAATATTTGAACAATTTAAAAAAAGGACACTTTAATTACCAATAATTTACATATCAAAAATAACAAACACATGTATAAAACAGAATCATATATTGAATTTAAATCAAAACAAATGTAATATAAAACCAAGAAAAAAAACATTTTAATAAAAAGTAAAACTTATATACTTTTATAAATGATTTAAAATGTAATCAAAATGTAAAATACAAATAATAACGAAATTAATAACAGTCCAAAATAAACAATAGTGGAAAAAGTGTTGGAGTTTGAAGGAGTCAGATTTAATATTCTAAATCAAACATAAGTAAAAGCAGGGAAAGTATTGGACTTTCGAGGGGTTAGATTTACAATTGCCATTACAATCTAAGCAACAGTAGGGAAAGTGTTGGACTTTGGAGAGATTAGATTTATAGTTTCCCCTCCAATCTTAGCAACTGCAGGGAGAGTGTTTGGAGGGATTTAATTTACTAATCCCATTTCAACATAAGCAAAAGCAGGAAAAAAAGTTGAACATTGGAACAGTTAGATTTAGCATTCTCAGTCCAGTCTGAACAACTGTAGGGAAATGTTTGACTTTGTAGGGGTTACACATAACGTTCCAATTCCTCAACATTTTATTTAAAAAAATGTAAATACTTAACAAAATAAAAATATTTAATGATATTTAAAATGAAAGATATCTTCATTATAAAGTTAAATTAGTTGTAAAAAGATATATTACATATTACAAAATTAATTAAAAATATATAGAAAATTAAAAGTATCTTAAATAAATACACTTCCCTCCCAATACTCAAAAATGAAACCCCAACCAATAAATAAAACTAACTAAAACATATAAATGAAACATTATTAATATTACATGAATTATTAAACAAAACAAGTACAATTAATACAAACAATAAAAATAAAAATATTTTTCAAAATTTTATAATTAACTAAATTTATCAACAAATTAACAATAAATTAAAGATCCAAAATTTAAAGCAACAATTAATCTGTTAACTAATTTACATATTTAAACATAATTTAATACTTTTATTCATTAAAATTAATTATAAATATAAAACAATAGTTTATATTAAAAATAATTTCCCACTCTGATACCCTACTAAGCCAACAACCTGCAACTAAATAAAAAATTACTAGTTACATTTAAAACAATTGCATTAAAAATACAAACCTTACTATAAAAATATTACTGAAAAGTAATAATAATATAGTAACTACCACACATTTTAAATGAATGAAGTACAATATTTCATACAACTATTTAAAAAAAAAAAAAAAACAATAATATATATAGAATGATATTTTTAAAAAAGGACATTACATTCCTAAAAAACTATATTTTACCTTCTATATTCTGTTGCACAATATTTTGGAGTTGACAACATTTTTGACACAATATTCCTGTACCACAGTATTTTTTCCTCAATATTTTGGTAGAGTTGGCAAGACGCCGTTTTATTTGAATATTTGCTCACTTGAAAAATACACATAGGGCCTGATTACGAGTTTGGTGGTCAATCGGACCGCCGAACCCATGGTGGTGGTCTAGCCACCGGCCCACTGTGACACAATCGAACGGCCACAGGACAGCCGCAACCGCCGGGATCCATGATCCTGCGGTGGTGGCACAGCGGTTAGGCAGAGTAATATGCTGGCAGTGCTGCTGCGGCATCGCCAAGCATATTACAAGTTGCCTTTTCGCCAGTCTTTCCATGGCGGTGAGCATGCCATGGAAAGGGTGGCGGAGAGGCAACTCGAGGGGCCCTTACAGGGCTCCCTGCTGCCTCTGGGACTAGGGGTGCAATCAGGGGGGGTACATGGTGTGGCTCCCTGGTATTGCACCCCCAAGTTCCTGCACGGGAAGAAATGCACGACATGATGCATTTATTCCCATGCAGAAACGTGCTGTGGCGGTCCCATGGCGATGCCTTTCTAAGGCTCTCCTTTGAGCTAAAACCAGGTATTCCCTGGTCTTAGCTTTTGACACTGCCCCAGCCTTGTAAATATGGGGCAGCGTCAAAAAGCAATGGGTGTTATGGCTGACAGCCCACTGCAACACCCATTGTATGCCCCTTTCAAGCTAAGTGAAGCGTGAAAAGGGGCCTTATTTACAAAGCGGCGTTAAGCCACATTAAGTGGCTTAACACCGCTTTGTATATTTACAAGGCGATACAAAAGGGGATGATGGACGGAACGTTTGAGCCAATCAAACACTCACCCCCAGTCAACTGATCTGGGTTTAATCCATCATCATTCTTTAGCTCACTCCACCACCCCAGTTCAGACATGGCCATATGCAAATCAGTCTGACCCTGTGCCTCATGGGAACAGTCCAGCCCGAACTGCCAAGCCATGTCTTCCCTGGACCGGAAACAAGCATCCTAGGACCGGTTTCTGGCATTCCAGCCGTCATCAGCCAGGCTTGCTTGAATCCAGTGGCAAAGTGAGCAAGGGTCCCACGTCTGGGCATACCCGCCAACTTAGGGCGAACAAAGCGATACAAAAGGGATGATGAGCGAGGCGTTTGAGCCAATCAAACACTCACCCCAGTCAACTGATCTGGGTTTAATCCATCATCATTCTTTAGCTCACTCCACCACCCCAGTTCAGACATGGCCATATGCAAATCAGTCTGACCCTGTTGCCTCATGGAACAGTCCAGCCCGAACTGCCAAGCCATGTCTTCCCTGGACCGGAAACAAGCATCCTAGGACCGGTTTCTGGCATTCCAGCCATCATCAGCCAGGCTTGCTTGAATCCAGTGGCAAAGTGAGCAAGGGACCCACGTCTGGGCATACCCCCGCCAACTTAGGGCGAACAAAGCGATACAAAAGGGGATGATGGACGGAACGTTTGAGCCAATCAAACACTCACCCCCAGTCAACTGATCTGGGTTTAATCCATCATCATTCTTTAGCTTACTCCACCACCCCAGTTCAGACATGGCCATATGCAAATCAGTCTGACCCTGTGCCTCATGGGACCAGTCCAGCCGAACTGCCAAGCCATGTCTTCCCTGGACCGGAAACAAGCATCCTAGGACCGGTTTCTGGCATTCCAGCTGTCATCAGCCAGGCTTGCTTGAATCCAGTGGCAAAGTGAGCAAGGGACCCACGTCTGGGCATACCCCCGCCAACTTAGGGCGAACAAAGCGATACAAAGGGGATGATGGACGGAGCGTTTGAGCCAATCAAACACTCACCCCCAGTCAACTGATCTGGGTTTAATCCATCATCATTCTTTAGCTCACTCCACCACCCCAGTTCAGACATGGCCATATGCAAATCAGTCTGACCATGTGCCTCATGGGAACAGTCCAGCCCGAACTGCCAAGCCATGTCTTCCCTGGACCGGAAACAAGCATCCTAGGACGGGTTTCTGGCATTCCAGCCGTCATCAGCCAGGCTTGCTTGAATCCAGTGGCAAAGTGAGCAAGGGACCCACGTCTAGGCATACCCCCGCCAACTTAGGGCGAACAAAGCGATACAAAAGGGGATGATGGACGGAACGTTTGAGCCAATCAAACACTCACCCCCAGTCAACTGATCTGGGTTTAATCCATCATCATTCTTTAGCTCACTCCACCACCCCAGTTCAAACATGGCCATATACAAATCAGTCTGACCCTGTGCCTCATGGGAACAGTCCAGCCCGAACTGCCAAGCCATGTCTTCCCTGGACCGGAAACAAGCATCCTAGGACCGGTTTCTGGCATTCCAGCCGTCATCAGCCAAGCTTGCTTGAATCCAGTGGCAAAGTGAGCAAGGGACCCACGTCTGGGCATACCCCGCCAACTTAGGGCGAACAAAGCGATACAAAAGGGGATGATGGACGGAACGTTTGAGCCAATCAAACACTCACCCCAGTCAACTGATCTGGGTTTAATCCATCATCATTCTTTAGCTCACTCCACCACCCCAGTTCAGACATGGCCATATGCAAATCAGTCTGACCCTGTGCCTCATGGGAACAGTCCAGCCCGAACTGCCAAGCCATGTCTTCCCTGGACCGGAAACAAGCATCCTAGGACCGGTTTCTTGCTCACTTTGCCACTGGATTCAAGCTAGCCTGGCTGATGACGGCTGAATAGCCAGAAACCGGTCCCAGGATGCTTGTTTCCGGTCCAGGAAGACATGGCTTGGCAGTTCGGCTGGACTGTTCCCATGAGGCACAGGGTCAGACTGATTTGCATATGGCCATGTCTGAACTGGGGTGGTGGAGTGAGCTAAAGAATGATGATGGATTAAACCCAGATCAGTTGACTGAGGGTGAGTGTTTGATTAGCTCAAGCGCTCCGTCTATCATCCCCTTTGGTATCGCTTTGTTCGCCCTAAGTTGGCAGGGTATGCCCAGACGTGGGTCCCTTGCTCACTTTGCCACTGGATTCAAGCTAGCCTGGCTGATGACGGCTGAATAGCCAGAAACCGGTCCCAGGATGCTTGTTTCCGGTCCAGGAAGGCATGGCTTGGCAGTTCGAGCTGACTGTTCCCATGAGGCACAGGGTCAGACTGATTTGCATATGGCCATGTCTGAACTGGGGTGGTGGAGTGAGCTAAAGAATGATGATGGATTAAACCCAGATCAGTTGACTGGGGGTGAGTGTTTGATTAGCTCAAGCGCTCCGTCTATCATCCCCTTTGGTATCGCTTTGTTCGCCCTAAGTTGGCAGGGTATGCCCAGACGTGGGTCCCTTGCTCACTTTGCCACTGGATTCAAGCTAGCCTGGCTGATGACGGCTGAATAGCCAGAAACCGGTCCCAGGATGCTTGTTTCCGAGTCCAGGGAAGACATGGCTTGGCAGTTCGGGCTGGACTGTTCCCATGAGGCACAGGGTCAGACTGATTTGCATATGGCCATGTCTGAACTGGGTGGTGGAGTGAGCTAAAGAATGATGATGGATTAAACCCATATCAGTTGACTGGGAGTGAGTGTTTGATTAGCTCAAGCGCTCCGTCTATCATCCCCTTTGGTATCGCTTTGTTCGCCCTAAGTTGGCAGGGTATGCCCAGACGTGGGTCCCTTGCTCACTTTGCCACTGGATTCAAGCTAGCCTGGCTGATGACGGCTGAATAGCCAGAAGCCGGTCCCAGGATGCTTGTTTCCGGTCCAGGAAGACATGGCCTGGCAGTTCGGGCTGGACTGTTCCCATGAGGCACAGGGTCAGACTGATTTGCATATGGCCATGTCTGAACTGGGGTGGTGGAGTGAGCTAAAGAATGATGATGGATTAAACCCAGATCAGTTGACTGAGGGTGAGTGTTTGATTAGCTCAAGCGCTCCGACTATCATCCCTTTGGTATCAGCTTTGTTCGCCCTAAGTTGGCAGGGTATGCCCAGACGTGGGTCCCTTGCTCACTTTGCCACTGGATTCAAGCTAGCCTGGCTGATGACGGCTGAATAGCCAGAAACCGGTCCCAGGATGCTTGTTTCCGGTCCAGGGAAGACATGGCTTGGCAGTTCGGGCTGGACTGTTCCCATGAGGCACAGGGTCAGACTGATTTGCATATGGCCATGTCTGAACTGGAGTGAGTGGAGTGAGCTAAAAAATGATGATGGATTAAACCCAGATCAGTTGACTGGGGGTGAGTGTTTGATTAGCTCAAGCGCTCAGTCTATCATCCCCTTTGGTATCGCTTTGTTCGCCCTAAGTTGGCAGGGTATGCCCAGACGTGGGTCCCTTGCTCACTTTGCCACTGGATTCAAGCTAGCCTGGCTGATGACGGCTGAATAGCCAGAAACCGGTCCCAGGATGCTTGTTTCTGGTCCAGGGAAGACATGGCTTGGCAGTTCGGGCTGGACTGTTCCCATGAGGCACAGGGTCAGACTGATTTGCATATGGCCATGTCTGAACTGGGGTGGTGGAGTGAGCTAAAGAATGATGATGGATTAAACCCATATCAGTTGACTGGGGGTGAGTGTTTGATTAGCTCAAGCGCTCCGTCTATCATCCCCTTGGTATCGCTTTGTTCGCCCTAAGTTGGCAGGGTATGCCCAGACGTGGGTCCCTTGCTCACTTTGCCACTGGATTCAAGCTAGCCTGGCTGATGACGGCTGAATAGCCAGAAACCGGTCCCAGGATGCTTGTTTCCGGTCCAGGGAAGACATGGCTTGGCAGTTCGGGCTGGACTGTTCCCATGAGGCACAGGGTCAGACTGATTTGCATATGGCCATGTCTGAACTGGGGTGGTGGAGTGAGCTAAAGAATGATGATGGATTAAACCCAGATCAGTTGACTGGGGGTGAGTGTTTGATTAGCTCAAGCGCTCCGACTATCATCCCCTTTGGTATCGCTTTGTTCGCCCTAAGTTGGCAGGGTATGCCCAGACGTGGGTCCCTTGCTCACTTTGCCACTGGATTCAAGCTAGCCTGGCTGATGACGGCTGAATAGCCAGAAACCGGTCCCAGGATGCTTGTTTCTGGTCCAGGGAAGACATGGCATGGCAGTTCGGGCTGGACTGTTCCCATGAGGCACAGGGGTCAGACTGATTTGCATATGGCCATGTCTGAACTGGGAGTGGTGGAGTGAGCTAAAGAATGATGATGGATTAAACCCAGATCAGTTGACTGGGGGTGAGTGTTTGATTAGCTCAAGCGCTCCGTCTATCATCCCCTTTGGTATCGCTTTGTATATTTACAAGGCGGCGTTAAGCCACATTAGGTGGCTTAACGCCGCTTTGTAAATAAGGAGAAGGGGATAACTCCACCAGAACGTCCCTAAAAGTGACGTTCTGGTGGCGATATTCCCTTGTAAATATGCCCTGTAGTCAGTTATTGCATTTTGCAATCTATAGTTATTGAAAAGAAAATTGAATCAGGGAGGACGGGGGTGAGGCGAGCGCTGTTTCAGATTTACCTAGAGGTTTTAGCCCCTCTGGGACTGAATCGGTAAATCTAGACAACTATTTTGGTGCTGCGGTCTGAAAAATGCCATTAATACTTTGATTTTCACTCTAGTTGTTGAAGCATGATCTTCATCTTTATATATTTCGATCTTTGACATTTTGTTTTGCGAAATTTTGTAAACTCTATAAAAAATCTAAATGGTTAGGTTGTTGACAAATTTTTAAATTTTTTAAGGTTAACGAAAAACGGAAGATCCTATTGAAGTCAATAAAATAGCACATTTATAAACTATTCTGGGAGACCCTCTCCCGGTTTGGGCATATATCCTTCTGGAGGCATTTGGGGATGAATCTTTGCGAATATGCACATCACTTCATTTCAGAAGTACTCACATCAACTCACAGCAGTTTAAGCTCAAATGAAACAAGCCAAAGGAAGGAGAACAAACTCACCTAACTTCACTTCTCCGTTGTCGTTGAGAAGTATGTTTGCCCCCTGGAAGAAGTACACAAACAGAGTGAAATTTAAGTATTCGCTGTGGTTCTTTCTTTCGAAGGTGCTGGCAAACCCTAGGTATCTGTAACAAGTGATGATGCTCCCAGGTAGGAAGGACCACTGTTGTGCACTTGAACTGATGGTGTTTAGGTATTTTTCCTTGACTACTCAAATTCCATCTCCACCTTGACCACATTCGCACATATACACATACAAGAGCACACACATACACAAACACAATACAAGGAGCCACAGACACTTAGCAGGATGTCTTGGGTAGTAGAATATGGAAGCAAGAACACCGGGATAAGAAGACAAGGCCATAAACACTGACACACAGGAGCTGTGATATGGAAACATGGACCATGACAGAGGGCTATGAGGACAAGAAAAAAGCTAGACACGGACACTGGAACAGAAAGGCAAGGACATTGGGACACGAACACAAGAATTTAGAGACATGGATACAATGCCACTGATAATTACATCATGGTGTTGGGGGTGATTACAAGACACTTCCTCTTCCCCAGGGCACAATCACCTACCTAGATACAGATCCTGACCACAGAGAATACTGGGTATCATTTTTAGGTCAGCAAATGCATGACATCCACCAAAATATATTGGATACCCCATCCACCAAGCTTAGAATCCCTCGGCTCCATTTAGAAGAAGTTACCACAGAACCACTAGGTCACCATTATTTATTTTCCCTCCGCTGGGGTACCAATCAAGGCTAAGTGGTCCTTGGCAGGGAAAAGAAGCAATGACCCTGAAAAAGAAGTATAAAACTCTCTGCATGTCACAGACATTGATTTTGTTTTTTTTCCACTGAAATAAATTCATGCTTTGAGAAAACAAAAAGGATGTCGAACAGGGGCAAAAATGCAAAACTGCATGGCAGCCAGGGACATTCTACTTGGCCCTTCAGGCTTCTGGCGCCCTCGGAAACCCAACCACCCCAACAGACCATGTACGTTACCTCAATATCATACTGGACTCATTGCTCACTATGAATCGCCAGATCAACACCGTCTCCTCCGCATGCTTCAACACCCTCCGCATACCATGTAAAACATTCAAATGAATACCCTCCAACTCCAGGAAAACGGTCACCCACGCCCTCATCACTAGCAGACTCGACTATGGCAATACCCTCTATGCCGGAATCAACAAAAGGCTCCTCTGCAAACTCCAGACCATCCAGAATGCCGCAACCAGACTAATCCTCGACATCCCATGACACAACCACATCACCCAACACCTCCGCGACCTCCACTGGCTCCTCGTCGAAGAAAGAATAACTTTCAAGCTGCTCACGCATGCCTACAAGGCCCTCCACAACATCGGCCACAATACCTCAACACCGCCTCTCCTTCCATACCCCCAAGAGAAACCTCCACTCAGCCGACCTCACCCTAGCCACCGCCCCACGCTTCTACCGGAACAGAATGGGTGTAAGGTCCTTCTCCTACTTCGCAACTAAGACCTGGAACGATCTCCCCCTTCACCTCCGGCGAAGCACGACACTGCACCAATTCAGGAAAGGCCTCAAGACCTGGCTCTTTGAATGACCCCAACGAAGCTGCATACACCCCCCCTCAGCGCCTTGAGACCCTAACGGATGAGTAGTGCACTTTACAACCCCCTGATTGATTGATTGACAGCAAATGCAATGAAGGTAACAAAGAGAACCTGGCCAAGAAGACAGTGATCACTAGGGTCCTGATTACGAGTTTGGCAGATGGGTTACTCCATCACAAACATGACGGATATCCAGTTCGCTGTATTTCGAGTTCCATTATATCCAATGGAACGTAGTACGACGGACGGGATATCCGTCATGTTTGTGATGGAGTAACCCATCCACCAAACTCGTAATCACGCCCTAAGTATCAAGAGAGTGTAGACCAGGGCCTCTGACAGGCCTGTAAGAAGGGATGTGAGGGGCTGAGCAGTCCCCATTAATCAGGACTGTGCTTTCTGAGGGCTTCGTGTGGTGACATTTATTTATAGGTTTTAGCGCACTGTTATTAACAACGAGGCAACTAACATGGCTAATGCATTAGATGGTGCAGATTCTGAATTTGTTCTGCTTCTAGCTCCCCTACAGAGCATCTTGTTTAAACTACGAAGGACTCCGGTTCAGTTTGTTCATCTCAGCCCCTCAAAAGATTCCTACATGCCTGCAGTGTGCTTTCTTGGCACGCGTCAGGTCTAAATACTCCCTCTGTCTAAATACACTTGAGTGATAGAAAGATGGAAACCCTGCCCCCTGGTGTCCAAAAACAATACACTTATTGCAGATAATACTGTGATGATGAACATGAGAGAGACGTCGACACCAAGAGTCTGTGTATATGGCAGCTGTTGCACTTAATAAATGCATCTATTAAGTAATTATATTGATGATACAATTGTAAGCTCGTGATAACCTCAGAGTGGATAGTGCAGGAGATATCTGCTGCAATGGCAGAGTTCCACATATCCGTGGCAGTGGCAAAGCTGTGGGTATCCATGGAAGGGACAAACATCATACAATATCTCTCATACTTGCCTCTAAAGGGAGTGATAACCTTAGTTCAAATGATATCTCCCACCACCGACTAAACAAATAACAAGATATATAAAAAGAGCCAGCTCTTCTGGCGCAATGTGTCCTGACCAGGTGCCAGTACTGGTTCTGAAAAGTGATCAAGATGCATGGTGCAATTTTCTGTTTCCATTAGTCGCACGTTGTTATAAAACAGGCCAGATACCAAAGTCTTGGGTAGGGAGAATCGTAATTCTTCTTCACAAGAAAGGTTTATGTACTAATCCAGGCAGCTATAGGCAAATCGTTCTTCTAGATGTGACAGAAAAAATCTTTGCAAAAAGTATATTAGAACATCTACAAGACTGGGCTTTTATGAAAAGATTTATTCCTAGAGAATAATCGGGTTTTAGAGCACAGCACTCAGTTATGGACAATATAGCAATTGTACAAATGTTAATTGATAAATTGCAACTTTTAATCTGCATATTTTCTATACTGTTTTTATAGATTTCTCACCTGCTTTTGAACGGATGGATAGACTAACTTCGTGGAGTAAACTAAATATCTAGGTAATCCTTTTAACTTACTAAGATTAATAATTGCGCTAGACACATCTACTTGGTGCAGAGTACTGACAGGTGGGAGTAAAGGTTTAACACCAAAATACAAACAAGAAATGGGTTGAAACATGGATATCTACTGGCACCATTATTGTTTTCTCTGTTCCTTTATGACTTACCTGCCCAATTCCTTCAGGCAAGAAATGTTTCTCTCTCTATACACTGATATATGCTGATGATGTGGTTATTTTTGATTTATCCCAGAATGGATTGCAGCCAGTGGCGGCTCGCAGAGGTACCGCTGTGGGGCGGTGAGGCGGGGCGGGGGAGTGGCTGGGTGGGGGGGCAGTAGAGGAGTCCGACATACGAATGCAAAGGTGAACCTAAATAAATAAATAAATATCTGCTGTTTTATGTCGGACTCCACTACCCCCCAACCAGCCCCTCCCCCGCCCTGCCTCACCGCCCCACAGCGCTACCTCTGCGAGCCGCCACTGATTGCAGCACAACCTTGATTTACTAAATGCATATGCTGGGGAAGATTTCCTAGAAATCAATATATCCAAGACCAAGGTGTTTGCTTTCAAGGGTAGGAAATATTGTAAACCATTTGGATGGTATTTAGGAGTAGAGTCAATGGAACAGGTCAAGATATATATTTTTATCTTGGTAGAATATTTTCTCACAACCTTGTACACAGACACCATTTCTCACAAATAGGGCACAAAGCCCTAGACCATGCTGGTGCTTTAAACACATTTTATAGCTCTATGGGAAGAGACATTTTATGTACTTATTGGGTATTTATAAAACAAAGATTCTACCTACCTTATCCTACTCTGTGGAATACACCCCATGGATAAATGCTCTATGAATTTTTATGAGGGCAAGATTTTACAGAAAATTTGTATGGTTGGCCCAGCAGTTCCAGTTCAGGCATTGAGGTTGGAGATGAACTTGGCCAGTACATATGCCCAATCTTTTGCATAAATATTTTGCTGGGCATACAGTATAATTCATGCTTCAAGTGGTTCCCTGAGGAAGCTTCTAAAATTTGAAAACTTGGTAGTGTCTAAAAAGTACTGGTGTTAGAAAGATTAGAATGTACGGCTGATGGCACGGTCATCTGGACAATTAAGACTATTTTTGTAAACACGCAGTCCCGAGATTCAGTTATACTTTGGACAGCATACATTGCACAAACTTAACAAGCATTGGCAAAGCCAATATGTCTGGCCTATGTAAGAGCCATTGCCTTTGCCAATATGTTTTAGCAATGTTGTATACCAGAGTGGCTGCTGTTTGGAATGGCTAAAACTTAGTGGAGTAAATGATAGTGGCGTGGAGGTGAGTGTCATAAAGTGGAGTTTTATGGAGTGGCGTAGATTGGAGTTGAGTGGCGTACTGTAGAGTTGAGTGTCATGGAGGAAGTAGAGTGTTGAAGCGTGGAAAGGCAGTAGAACTAAGTGGCATAGAGTGGAGGAGAGTGTCAGAGCTGAGTAGAGTGTTGTACAGTGGAGTGGCATAGAGTGTCGTGAAGTGGTGTAGAGCAGAGTGGAGTGGCGTAGAGCGTGTTGAGGGGAGTAAAGTGTTGCAGAGTAGAGTGGCATAGAGTGGAGTGAATTGACGTAGAGTGGAGTGGAGTAGAGTGTTGTAGAATTGAGTGGCTTTGAGTCTTGTGGCATAAATGTTTCATAGAGCAGAGTGGCATAGAGAGTGGAGTAGTGTATAATAGAATAGAGTAGAGTAAAGTGGCATAGGGTGGCGTAGAGGGAGTTGTGTAGAGCATCATAGAGTGGAGTAGTGTCGTAGAATGGCATAGAGTGGAGCAGAGTGCTGTAGAGAGGAGCGGTATAGAGTGGAGTAGAGTGTCAGTGGAGCAGAGCCTGATGGAGTAGAGCATCACAGAGTGGAGTATGGTGACGTGTAGTAGAGTGGAGTATAGTAGAGTGGCCTAGAGTGAAGTGGTTTAAAGTACAGTGGTGCAGAGTAGACTGGCATAGAGTGCAGTGACGTAGAGTGCATTGGTTTTGAGTAAAGTGGTGTAGAGTGCATTGGCATAGAGTGCAGTGACGTAGAGTTCAGGGACATAGTGTAGAGCAGTGTAGAGTAGACTGCAATGACATGGAGTAGAGTGGTGTAGAGTGGAGTAGAGAGGCATAGACTGAGGTGCCATAGAGCGGAGGGATGCAGGGTAGAGCAAAATAGTACAGTGCAGAGGTGTAGAGTAGAGTGGCATAGAGTAGAGTGGTATAGAGTGCAGTGGTGTAGATTGCAGTAGAGTGGCACAGTGTGGAGTGGTGCAGAGTAGAGTGCAGGGGTGTAGAGTGCAGGGGTGTAGAGTGGTGCAGAGTAGAGTGGTGTAGAGTGAAGTGGTGTAGAGTAGAGTTGTGTAGAGTGTATTGGTGCAGTTTGCAGTGGCGTAGAGTGGTGCAGAGTAAAGTGACATGGTGTGGCATAGAGTATAGTGGCATACAGTGCAATGGTGCAGAGTAGATTGACATAGAGCGCAGTGGCGTAGAGTGTATCGCTTTTGAGTAAAGTGGTGTAGAGAGCATTGATGTAGAGTGCAGTGGCGTAGAGTGCAGCGGTGTAGAATACAGTGCCATAGTGTGGAGTGGTGTAGAGTGGAGTGGCACAGAGTGGATAGAGTAGCGTAGACTGCAGTGGCATAGAGTAGATTATTTCAGAGTAGAGTGTAGTGGCATAGAGTGCAGTGGTATAGAGTAAAGTGTCGCAGAGTGCAGTGGTGCAAAGTAGATTAGAGTAACTTAGAGTGGTTTGGTGTAGAGTACAGTACTGTAGAGTGGAGCGATGCAGAGTAGAGTGGTGTAGAGTTCAGTGGCATAGAGTGCAGTGGCATGGAGTAGAGTGACATAAGGTTGAGTGGCATAGAGTGCAGTGTTGCAGAGCATACTGTCGTAGAGTGCAGTGGTGTATAGTAGACTGCCGTGGAGTGCATTGACATAGAGTGCAGTAGCTCAGAGTAGAGTGGTATAGAGAACAGTGGTGTAGGGTACAGTGATGCAGAGTAGAATAGGGTGGCATAAAGTGCAGTGACAGAGTACAATGGCATAGAGTGCATTGGTTACGAGTATAGTGGTGTAGAGTGCATTGGCATTGAGGGCAGTGGTGTAGAGTGGTGTAGAGTAGAGTGGAGTAGCGCGGAGTGCAGTAGCACTGAGTGCAGTGGCATAGAGTAGATTGTTTCAGAGTAGAGTGCAGTGGTACAGAGTAGATTAGAGTGATGTAGTGGGGACTTGCATAGAGTGCACTGGTGTGGAGTGGAGTGGTACAGAGTGGAGTGCATTGGCGTAGAGTGCACTGGCATAGAGTGCAGTGATGCGGAGTAGGGTGGCATAGAGTGGAGTGGCATGGAGTGGTGTCGAGTGTAGTGGCAAAGAGTGTAGTGGTTCCTAGTAGAGTAGCGTGGGTTAGAGTGCATTGGCAAAGAGTAGAGTGGTGTAGAGTAGAGAGGCATATAGTGGGGGGTGTGGTTTCGACGCCAACCAAGATGGCGGCGTGATCCCGGGGCTCCGCGCCGGCACTCCACACCAAGCTCCGTTTTGGAAGGAGAGAGCTTCCTTATAAACTCGAGGATGTAAGTTTATGCATTCTCTGCATAGCGGGATGCTTTTGGGCTCTTGACTTGCCGCTTATATCCCGTTTTCGGCAGTTTTGACGAAACGGATCGCTTACTCATATTGCGGCCGTCATTTTGATTCTGCTGCTCCGTGATGCTCGTGATGTTTTGTTTTCCTCAGAATTGATTTTTAACATTTTCTGCTACGCTTGCTGTTTGCTCTTCAAGTTGGGCAAGTACACCTTCCCTTATTAATGCCCACCCCGATGTCTCCTCTACAATTTTAAAGCAACGAAGTGCTTTTCTACATATTGGCTGCCATTTTGTGACTCTCTCCTCAAACCTAACTCCTTCTTTTTGGCAGCGCTTGGTGATTAGTCCTTTAAGCTGACGCACAAATTTCCTTTGGCTCATTATCTACTTAGTGCTTCATGTATGCCTGAGAGTTATAATGGGACTGGTTTGACAATGGCAGCCTTATTACCATGATTATTCCTCTGCTTTCATCGCATGTATATCAGCGAAGACTCTGGTTTTTTCAAACTCTTTTTCTTCATATTTATCCCTGTTTGCTCATGCGAAACAAGTATTTTTAAGGAGTTTGGGCACTAGAAGGATGGACTCTGCGACCTCCGTTTGGACCTGAATCTCTTTTTTCTTTATGGGAAGCTGAATTCTGCTGTTCTACTTCTCAGAATTCTTAAAAACTAATGTTCTTCCCTAATCTCCTCTGGTCTCTTCTATGGGGAAACTAAGAAACCTTAAGCTGCATCAGACCTCCAAACCTACTGCACAATCAGACTCTGACTCCGCTCTCAACGACATGGAGGACATTTCTCTTCAGAAACCAGACCACTCGACAGGCACTATTCCAAAATCTCATCTTTCAAGTAAACTACCTGCGATTTCTACATAACGTCCGAAAAAAGGATCCTCCCTCTCCAGTGAATACATCTTCATCATCCATGGATATAATCCTTTAGGAAATTCGCGCCTTGTAATCCCTTCATAGAGGATACCAAAAAGACGTTACAACTTCTGGATGATAAATGGTCTTCATTGGATTCATGCATGCTTGTTGTAGAACAAAGAACGGACTCTCTTCAGGTCTCTTGTTCTCGTATCTCAACTCTGGAGTCTGAAATATCCCTACTTAAGAAACAAGCGAAGGACTTAGAAAACCGAAATCATAGAAACAATCTTCGAATTTATGGTCTTCCAGAAAATGTTGAAGGATCCAATCCAACTGTTTTCTTTTCAACATTCTTACCTAAGCTCCTGGAGTTACCCTCTACGTCTTCTTTTAATATTCAAAGGGCACACAGACTGGGTCCCAAGGTTTCTGCTAAACCTCGTGGAGTCATCATATTTTTCTTGCAGTATACTGACCTCTTGCAAATCCTTTCTGTAGTCAAGTCTAAAAAACAAGTTTTTGGGAGGGTCATCGCCTATTTTTCTCTCAAGATGTGGCTAAAGTTACAGCTGATCACCGCAAGAAATTTCTTGATCTTCGACCTCAACTGCGAGCCATAAATGCCAGATTTGGACTGATCCATCCCTGCATTTTCAAGGTCACTTATAAAGAAAAGACTACCACATTTTATGATCCAGCTGTACTGCAGGATTTTCTTCGTCTACATGGAGCTGTGGATATGGATACTTCAAAACCTACTTGATTTTGTTATTTTACTTAGTCTTGTCTGACTTGTTCTTGTAATTCTTTGATGGTTGTTTCTCTTGTATTTTTCTATCACTTATTACTTTAGGATGTCTTACCTGTTTTTCTCTCTTTTATATTTCTTCAAATGTTGTTTTTTCTTATCCTTATTGCTTTCTTTATTTCTTATACAGATATGGTTTCTTTCCCGTCATTTGCTTCCCCTGTGGTCTCTCCTATATGTTGTTGCCTTACCCTTGGTTCGTCTGGGGTTCGGTGGAGTTCCGGTGGTATCGCCGTCATCTTCTGGTGTTACCATCCCTCACCTCGTCTTGTGTTCTAGGTATGTTTTTCAGTCGTCGTGCGTATGAAATATATTGTTTTTTTTGTTCTATTTTACGACTTGGACTGTCTTTCTGTTTTGTATTTTGCTATTCCTTTCTTTCAATCTTTTTGTATAATTTTTCTATCTCTCTTTTTTCTTGCAAATATTCCTTCTGCCTCCTACTTTTTCCTTTCTTTCTTATTCAATCAATATTCTTTTCTTCACACTCTTTTTCTTCCACTTTATTTTAATTCAAAGTTTGATTTTTCACTATTTGCTTAGAGAATGTTCATGTTAATGCTTTTACTCACATTCAGAGTTACTACATGGAATATCAAGGGATTAAGTAATCCCATTAAAAGACAATGGGTGCTAACTCACTTAGCTAATTTAAAAACTGACGTTGCACTACTTCAAGAATCCCATCTATCCGAGGCTGAAGCTTCCAAACTGAAAAGATGCTGGGTGGGAAAGGTTTTCTCTTCTCCAGCTTTAGGAAAGAAAAATGGAGTTCTGATTCTTTGTCATAAGAAACTCAATGTTTCCGTTGTTCATTAAGAATCTGATTCCGATGGACGTTGGGTTATTGTTAACCCTGGGCGTAGTTCGCGTAATAGCGCTACGTGTAGCTATGCGAAGTGCACTTCGCACTACGCACGCTACGCGTAGCTACGCGAACTGCATAGTGCGGTAGGGAAATGCTGTTCGCACTGATTGCACAGTGCCGGATGCTTGTCCGCACTGTGCAATCATTGCAAACGGCATCTTGCACAGTGCAAGCGGTCATTTTCTGCTGCTCGAGTAGATTTGTACTCGCGCAGCAGCTTTCTCAACGCGGACTGGTAGTTTCTCACCGCGAGCGGTCGCGAGCATACGCGACCACTCGCAATGAGAAACCTGACCTCCCCGCGTTGAGAATCTCGCTGGGAGGTTTATTTTCCACGCTCGCGATCGGCAACTTGATGTTGCTGATCGCAAAGGAGGAAAAAGTCTTGCCGGGATGTTGATTTTGCTAGCTCGCGGTCGCCAACTTGACGTTGAGGACTGCGAGCAAGCAAAAAATGCCCGCTACGTGTTTTTGCACTGTGCTACGTGCAATTCGCGTAGCGCGTAGTAGCGCAAACTACGCAAACTCCGCGAGCGTAGTTTTCCGCCCAGGCCTAGTTATTGTTAAACTTCTTATTGATAAAATACCCTTAGTTATTTTGAATGTATATGGCCCTGTTACCGTTGATAAGGTTTTCTGGACACAAATCTCTGATAAATTAATTTTATGTGATGATGATGATTATATTGTTTTTGGGGGTGATTGCAAGCAAATTCATGACCCTTTATTGGATCGACATTCGTCTGTCAAATTTGTAAATACTAAAATGCACTCACAATTTACTTCCACCTTACACCGTAGGTCCTTTGTCGATATTTGAAGACTTTGTCATCCAGATCTCAGAGAATATGCTTACTTTTCACCTCCACATCAATCACAATCCCGTATTGACTATCTCTTTCTTAGTAAACCTTTAGCTCAACATGCCCTTCATTCTGAGATAGGATCTATTTTAATTTCAGACCACGCCCCAGTTTTTGTTGACTTCGATCTAATACCTTTTACCCCACATACCGGTAGGTGGCGTTTTAATAATTCATTACTTGTGGACCCTAACTTCTCTAGCCAATTCAGTTCTTTTGCCTCTGAGTTTTTTGCTATTAATTCAACTCCAGACTCTTCTCCTGTTATGATTTGGGATTCCTTTAAGGCGGCAGCCAGAAGATTTATAATGAATTTTGTCTCACAAAAGAAAAAATCTTTTGAGGTAAAATCTACCCAATTACGTCATAAAATTAAACAATTAGAATATACTTATTATCATTCCAACTCTAAATCTTCTCTAAAAAATTTTATTGACGCCAAACTTACTTTTAACAGACTTTCTACAGAAGCTGCTTCTTCCTATCTTTTAAAGAGTAGCGCTCGCTATTATGGTGGCCAAAATAAAATGGGGAAAATATTGGCCAACTACTTAAAAATAAAGAAAGAAAGAACTAGAAAAGATTCTCTGCAAAGTACTAATGGATCTCTTCTATTTAAAGATGAGGATATCTTAAATGAATTTGTCTCCTTCTATAAAAATGTATATACTCCAGAGACTCAACCAACTCAAACAGATTTATCCTCTTATTTTCAATCTATTAATTCTCCCCCTCCCATCCTATTGATTTTGATTCTTTGGAACTTGATATTACATTAACTGACATCACCCATGCTATTTCGGTCTTGTGACGAGGGAAGGCCCTGGTCCTGATGGATTTACTGTTGAGTTTTATGAACACTTTGCTAAACTTCTTCTTCCAAATCTTTTACTCTTACTCCTTTATTACAAACGGTTCATCTCATGGCACTTTTCAAGAGGCCATGTTATGTCTAATCCCAAAGGACAACAAAGACCCTTCTCTTTGTAAAAATTATCGTCCCATCTCTTTAGTCAATACCGACTATAAGATTTTTGCAAAAATTTTAGCGTTACGCATCGATCCTATCTTACCTGAACTTATTGGACCCGAGCAATCCGGCTTTGTAAAAGGTCGCTTATCCTCTGATAATTCTAGAGTCTTCTTTAACGTCCTTGGTAAGGATTCTTCCTTAGATTACCCTATTGCTGCCATAGCTTTAGATGCTGAAAAAGCATTTGACAGGATTGATTGGGATTTTATGTTTCATGCTTTAAAATGGATAGGTTTTCCTCCTAAATTAATCTCCTTAATTTCTTTGCTTTATTCGGGTCCCAGAGCTTCTATTTTCGTTAATGGTAAAACCTCAGATTATTTTTCTCTTCTCAGAGGAGTAAGACAAGGAGGTCCTTTGTCTCCGTTATTATTTGTAATAGCGTTGGAGCCCTTTATAACTAAAATTAGACAAGATGCTCAGATCTCTGGTTTTTAACTTGATTCTCATCAGGTTAAAATGTCTGTTTACGCAGATGATATCCTTTTATATTGTTCTAATCCGACCACTTCCCTCCTTTCTTTCATCAGGTTAATACTTTCTCTCAATTATCAGGGTACCATCTTAATCCGGATAAATGTGAAGTCTTACCACTCAATGTTTTATGCCTTAAACATTATTTCGCCCAAACGGGTTTTTCATGGCAAACTTCTAAAATCAAATATCTGGGTCTATGGTTTTCTTCATCTATCCCTGACACTTTAAAACTAAACTTTGATCATATTATAAAGTCGCTAAATGATAATGTTACTCGTTGGCATCCCCTTTTTCTATCCTGGTGGGGTCGAATTGATTCGATTAAGATGATGCTCACCCCATTGATTTTATACACTCTTTCCATGATTCCTGTGCATATTCCCAGACACTATTTCAAAAAAATTGATTCACTTTTAACTAAATTTCTATGGAAGAACAAATCCCCTCGAATAGCCTTATCTTCTTTAAAAAAGGACAAATCTAATGGAGGTCTTCGATTTCCAGACTTCAAATCTTATCACTTGGCCTTTTCTCTAAAACAAACTACCCGTTGGCTTTCTTCAGAATTTCCCACTCATCCCCCTGTGTGGTTTTCTATAGAGAAATCTATACTTTCTCACTTTGCATTTCAGGAGTTTCTTGCTTTCTCCAACTATTTTTCTTCTATACGCTCTCCTATTATTTCTCATTCTCGTAAGATTTGAACCCCTTTTCTACCTTTTTCTTACCCTTCTATTGCCTCTCTGTCTCAACAACCTATTTGGCACAATAAGTTATTATGCATCAAGAATCGTACCATTTATTGGAAATCTTGGAGATCCAAGGGGTTACTCTGGATTTCCCAACTTTTAAATAATAATCTTCCCCTATCCTTCTCTGATCTACAAACAAAATTTTCGTAAACAATATGATTCTCAACTTCCTTCGTTTAATCAGTATCTTCTTGCATTACCAACTAGCCCCGCTCTTCCTATAACATGCACCTCTCTGTTTCCCATTTTGGACTCATCCCCTTCGGCTTCTTCTATTTATAAGTGTCTATTATCGCCCTTAGAGAGACTTAAGTCAAAAACTGAATTGGCATGGGAAAAGGATCTACAACAATGCTGGCCAACCTCCTTATGGGATATATTGTGGCTCAAAATTCATAAAACCTCAAGAGCAGCTAACACCTCTCAAACCCTTTATTTTGTTTATCAACGACTATTACTTTCCCTTGCAAAATTAGCTTCCTTTTCACACACTACTTCATCTATCTGGTGGTCCTGTTCTGGCTCTAATGCAGATTTAAAACATATGTTATTTGAATGTCCCAATATTGCTCATTTCTGGCAACTAGTTTGGTCCCAGATTAAAAAGCTCTTTAAAGTCAACAGTTCCTTCTCTTTATCCAATATTTTTTTAGGTTCCCCGTCCTCTCATTGGCCTCAATCACCAGCTAATTTTAAGTTGTTAGATTTGTGATTGGCTGTAGCTTTACATCTAATAACTTCAAATTGGAAACAAACTGACAAAGTTACTTTCAGAGCTTGGTGGAACGCCGTATGCTTTCATCACAGGCTTGATACCAATTTTGTTACCCCTATTTCTTTAGCTATTAAGAGAGATCTCTTATGGCTTCCTCTTACTACATATTTATCTTGGTCCGCCTCTAATGTTGTTAATGTTGCAGATGATGTCCGAAAACCGCCTTAATTTCACCATGTTGTCTTTTCTCATAAAATTAAGATATTGTTATTCATGCTTATGTACTAGAATTAGTTTATATTGTGATTCTCTTAATTCCTAGGTATTTTCTTTTTATGCTTACAGTGTTTAACTTTTAACCTTGTTGTTTCTTTCTCTAAAATTTCGGTAGAGTTAGATTATGTTTACCCCCTTTTTTTCTTTTTCCCCTCCTCTCTTTATATACAGCATGATTGTTACAACGCTGATTTTTCTTATTACTTAACATTTCTTACATTAATTGTAATTCTCTAAGCTTAAAATGTATATGCTGTTCTTTTTCTCTTGTTTTTCAATAAACTCAAACTTAAAAAAAAGATAGGCATATAGTGGAGTGGTGTAGATAAGAGTGCAGTGATACAGTGTGGAGTGGTCTGGCGTAGTGTGGAATGGTGCAGAGTAGAGTGCAGAGGTGTGGTGTGGTGCAGAGTAGAGTGGAGTGGGGTAACGCAGACTATGCATGGTATGGTAACAGTGCTGCCATTACAGACAACACATCTTCAATTGAAATGACCAATACATTTGCACTCACATACAGTTTTACTGATACAAGTATACAGCGCACAAACGATAATGCGCTGTCTGGTAGGCTGCAACCGAAAAATGTATAACACGCTTCCAGATACGGTATTGCTTAAACAGATCCCAAAAAAATCAGTCCTTGGCTTTGGAAAATAGTGTACGAAGAGTTATACTTTATTTAAGATTAGGTATCCTCCCTTTGGATAGGCCAAAAACAGGATTCCACTTTGTGCCATTTATGTCGGGATGGAAAGCAAGATCTGAAACACATACTTTCCTCCTGTTCGGCACTGGTTGCACCACTGAATTGCTTTTTAAATCAATTATATATAACATTTAATATAAATTATTTAAATCGATTCATTAGTTTTACAATGTCTTCTGAGTATGAATAGGTTTCTTTATATCCATTTAAATTTTTTAAGTGTTTCTTAAAGATAATTTAGTAATTATGTATAGTTCACTGGATAAGTGTGGAAATTGTTTAAAATTGTTGATCTCAGTTGAGGTCAAAAACGATTTTTTAATAAACTGAAACTGACAGACATCATAGTAATCACAGCACTGACAGAGGCGTGGAAAATACAAAAAGACCTTAAACTGGAGAACAACTTCCTGCTCTAGAAATATACACAGCATGTGCTGATGGGAGTGCCAGGTGTTATGAGAGTGGCATTTTCTTCAGATGAGCACTGAACCAGTATTATCTTGAGGCGATAGAGCACGTTATGATGGTATTCATGTTTCAGGACACAAGTCAAAGACTGTATTGCATGGGCCATCAAAGTCTGTTAAATGGCTTCTAGAGAGTAGTTGTAGGCTCAGCAATAATATGGAAATATTGCAAAAGCACTTGATTGCGGGAATATTACTTACCCTAAGGGTGACCCATTGGTGGTGTCTGCAGCTGAAATTCAACCCAGAAGTGATCCAACCAGATGCAGAGGTATGTGTTAATGATGGAAATACATTTATTTTTTAACAAAATTATATCCAGAGAATTCCCTTTGCAGCATGTGAGAGTTTGATCAGTTGTTTAAACCCTAATCCTTGCAAGCTAGAAGAAAGGAAAGTGGCATGATGTCAATGAAGGCCTAAGTCTAGAGACTGAGGTTACCTAGAATAGCAAGTCCTGCAATCAGTATGACAGAAACCAGAGAAGCAGAATGTTGCCTAGTGAAGGATAGCATAATTGCCAGACTGTATTAACTTTAGCCGACTGTCTGAGACAGAAAATGATGCCCTCACACGCCTAACAATCCCTAAAAACCTTCAGAACCTCATTCAATAAAATAAAATCGTTTCCTGGACTTTTCAAAATAAATTCTTCTGATGTTACCTTAGTCAACCTACAGCTGAGTGATCTTGGTTCATTGCAGTATCTCTTTCTACGTCATTTGAGTACACTGGCAACATATTAGCTAGAAATAATAATGCAAGAGCATTTTCCAATGTACCATTATCTCATTACCTTTATGTCTCTGTGAATCTTTCCTTGATTGTGGAGGTAGGCCAAGCCCTGAATTCACAACGGCAAGGGTGAGAAAGACAAAGGAAAAATCATGTGAAAACAGGCATCTTGATTTCCAAAAGACATATTTTTAATAACAGTTTCTGCAGCCAGATCAAATATAAATAAATCTTAAGAGAAGAAAACTTCTCAGTCAAACAATTTCAGTGGGCCAGTTTGTCAGATGAAAATCATGCCAGACGGCCAATGACAATCCCTGAGGCACAGTGAACTGGGGAAATGGTGAGCACTCAGGCAGCCATATTGCTTTTTTATGGTTGTGAAATGGTGCCCTTCAGCCTCACCTGCAGCATTTCTCGGCAGACATAGGCAATCTGATGCTCAGACAGAGGTCCTGTCACTGTCAAAAGAAAGATATTCCACATTAGTCATCATTAGTATGGTCTTACTCCAGCCAGATCGTTGAGAATGTCAACCATTTCTGCTATGCATCATGTCCCGACCTTTACATGAACTGCAATCTGACCTTTACCCTGTAAAATGAGTCCAATGTTAACCTATGTTTACACACGCCAAGCAACAGCATAGTAAAACAGACCGTTTGAAACTGCCCTAAAAAGATGGGGAAATAAATATGTGTATCTGATTAAACAAAATATATTTTCAGAAAATTAAATGGCAAGTCTCTTATGTCCATTTCACAAAGTAGGGGTGGGTTTATTATTTTTCAGTACGCGAATATTCGTGAATCAGAAAGAGTTATGTCATGCTAACTAGTTTTCCCTTCGGGTAAAGGTATGGAGTGTTGCCTTTCTATTCTTCCTGTGTGCGGCAGTAGACCCGTGCTTGTCTATAGCTCATCTGGTCTCACCTTGTCGGACTTGAGGTGCCTGTGTAAGATGGTCACAGCGGTTGCACAACTCCCAGCCAGGCAGCTACTATACCTGCCTGGGCAGCTGGAAGCTGAGCGACTGGTCATCGGCAAGCTTATGTGCCAGCTAATGGGCTGTGGTTGATTGACAAGCTGCCTCGTGAGTGTTTTTAAGGTAGTTGCAAATTTACAAAGGCTTAAGTCGCACTGCGCAAATGGGATTTATGTAAACCTTGTAAGATTTGGCACAATTTAGGGCCTTATTTATGAAGCCCTGCGTCACATTTTGTGATGCTGCGGCGGCGTAAATAATGCGCCACATTACGCCATATTTACAAAGTGACGCATCTAGGCAGATGCGTCACTTCGTATGCCCCTGCGCTACATTATACCTGCATCAGGTATAATGTATGCAGGGTGGGCGTTCCCCCGCATCAAAGCCTCGTAGAAGTGGCGCATTGAAATCTATAAGATTTCAGTGCGCTACTTCTAGGACGCCATTGCGTCAAAACTTTACGCCTGCCTCATGGCAGGCGTAAGGGTGACGCAGGCCCCCATGTGAAAGGACACATTGCTGGAGTTGTGTCTGTTTTCAGACACACCCCAGCAATGCGTCACTTTTGCGCCTACAGATACGTCAGTAATAGTGACGTATCTGTAACTCCTTGCGACATGATGCGCCGTACTGGTAATACGGCACATCCATGGTGTCGCAAGGAGGCCGCACTGAGAAGTGTTGCATCGCTGCATTGTCGCAGCGATGCAACACTTACCATAAATAAGGCCGTTAATGTCCCACGCACCCCTTTGCCAACGTCCCCACAAGGACTGCCCTGCCTGCTTGCCGTGGCAGCCCGCCGCCGCCTGGCCTGCAATTGTGCCCCATCCCGTACCTGTATTTGGTCCATATGCCCCCACTACCCCACACCTATCCCTTCTGTCTTGCCCGTTACCCCTTGCCTGGTAACGTTTGTGGGCTGGAGGCTTTGCTGATATATGACAATGTCCTGCAGACATTCTGGAGCTGGAAATCGTGCGAGGTATGACATTTCTCGATTTTGCTCGACTAAGGAGGCGTAAACAAGCTACCTCTCCCGAGATTCTATTTGTGATGGATTTGAATAAGATGATTTTTTTGTTTATAAATTGTAGTCATTTTAAAAAAAAACTTTTTTGACAGTGGATACTGTTGTACAACACATTATTACTAAGAGCCAATTGATGTATACCATTTAAAGCAAGTGTCGAACATAGGTCCCAGAGGACCAGATGCGTTTCAAATATTTAGGCGAGCTGCAGTACAAGTGAATGAGATCCATTTGGATTTGTGTATGTGCATTTATCCTATGTGACTATTCTGGAAACTGAGATACATTCTAAACCTACTTCACATCTATGTTTTAACACATTTTATTAACACGAAGAAAAACAATATATTTAACCAGTACCATTGAGCCTTCCGAGGAATAGCATTAATTTATAAAATGACTTCCTGGGCCAGCAGGTATCAATAGTTTTAAAAGAAGACTTAGAGAAGCCACCCAGGCCTGGCAACTTTTTTGTAGGCCCATTTAGGTCATTTATATAAATCTCACTATTTTCCACCATTGAACACCAGTCTCTCTAGCTCGAAAGATGATCTCAACAAGAAGTATGTGTGCAGTGAGCACTTGGGGCCGCATTTCAGTAAAGGCGCATTTTCAGTGTTTGCGCTGGGTGCACCTTTTAAAAGGTTCGCCTGATCCAAACAATGAAAATGCGCCATATTACCAAGAATGCGCTGCCCCCAGGGTGGCTGCTTTGAAGCCACTCCATGTTTTCACAGTGCAGGCGCCAACCCGTCTGCACTTTTAAAGGGGATTAGAGATCCCCTTGGAGGCGGGTGCAGTCAGTGAATGCACCCCCCTGCAAGGGGATGTCTAGGCCCCCTTTCCCCTCTCCAGATGGCTGCTCTCAGGGGGCGCACTGACAGTGCGCCACCTTTTAGGTGGCACACTCTCAGTGTGCCTCCTGAGAGCTTCTTTGCCTCTGCACCCGCATCTGTAAGGCGGCGCGGGTGCACAGGTAAAGGGATGCCCTCGTTTGCATGAGGCACGCCACCATGCAAATGAGGGAACACCCCCGGAAGATAGCACTGGCGCTTTATGTGCGCCAGCGCTATCGGTATTGCAGAAGGGGCCGCACAAGCATCTGCGGCCCCTTCTGTAATACCAACTGCTTTGAGAGTGCGCAAAGCGCCCGTTGCACCCCCGGGGCACTCTCTGTAATACAGCCCCTAATCTAAAAGACTGTACCAGTAGATCACTTGCTTCTGTGTCTCTGAAGATGAAGAGCTTGGGCCATGGAGTATCCGCTGCTAACCCTGGCTGCCCTGTGGTACCCCTTTTACGTATCTGTATGACACCAGGTCTTAGGGGACATACTCTATCCCAACTCTTAAGGGTCATGAAGGCAGTAGCCGGAACAGAAAGTGAACAAGAATCAACGATCTTCTGCTTATTTTCTGTAGTTTCAACTTCTTCCTCGCTTCACTCTTTCAGGGCAAAAAGGAAGCCTTTGAGGCCTAATGCTGGCATTTGGGGTCAATCCTCAAATGCAGTGCTTCTCAAACTTTTTAGAACGACGACCCATTTTTTATTAGGATAAACTTTCTCAAACCCACCTAGCTTTCAAGGATGTGAGGCAGGCGATTTTTTAAGGTAACTAAAGTATCGTGTGGCACTGCATTGTTATTTGCTGACAGCACATTTTCCATAGAACTAGTCACTAAATTTGCATAGACATAGAGTTTTACTGCTAAAACTATATTGCACACAAATAATGTGTGCAAATCGGGTTTCAGTGAATATTTATAATTTGTGCATCACCAAGTAAAGTGTCTTGATTTGTTCTGATCCTTTTAAAATCTTTGCTTCCATCATACAGAATTACAAAACAATGTGCTTCATTTTGCTTCTCTAACTGCTGACTGTGTACAATTCATTAACAGGTTTTTACATTTCGTTGACACCCCCAGCTTTCCTTTCACATTTCATTCACCCCAGCAGATTTGTACATAATTCCCTTTACTTTTCTTTCGCTGATGCAAAGTGAGCGGTGTTCGTAAACACCAGTCCCCATGTTAAATATAAGCAGCAGAAGACATAGCCTGACATTTTAACCCTTTATTTGAAACGCAGCAAATGGAACAGATAAATACAGGGGGCCCAATTCACAAAGGGCCTCCGCACTTATGGTGGAGGCCCCGCAGTTAGGCTGGACCTCCAAACTGCAGTTACCCATTGCGGGGCCCCCACCACAAGTGCCGGCCCCCATGCCATGATAGCAGGGCCTCCGCCACGAGTGCGGAGGCCCTTTGAGAATCGGCCCCAGAATTTAAAGGCATCTTTATTTATTGCCTGGACTCTGGCGGCCCACCAAAAATCGGCTCGAGTTTGGTAAACACTGCTCTGATGTTATAGGGAGACAAAGGATGTATGAATCTGCTACTTGTGTCACACCTGAAATTTTTGCTAAATTTTGATTAATCAATGCCCATACTTGACTAGACAATTGTCTCAGTTTCCCACTTTAGAATTTTTTTTAAGACCTTCAGCTCCCTCGATGCCCAAATTTTCATCAAATTGATTGCTGGTATCCTCTCTCTTCTTTTTTTTTTCAAACATATTTTTTATTGACGTCATACCAAAAAAAATGCAATGCCATACATTAAGAGCATTAAAACCTTTAGAGCAAAATGACGTATCAAGGCCTGTATAGGGCACTCATAGAATACAAAGGGAACAGTCAGAGCCGGGCCTTTCAAAGCATCTAAAAGTAGAGTACAATTTCCATCAGTCCGAAACTCCAAGTGACCCATATAGGTATTCAATACTGTCTGCCCGTCTTTCTTTTGCGACGAGTTTTTAACAGTCATCAAGTAAAATCCCAAAACAAAGAAGAAAAAGGAAGACTAGAAGAAAAAAAGAAAGAAAAAAAAAAAAAGAAGAGGAAAACCCACCCCAAACCCTCCCACAAAACATGGTGGCGGCAACGTTCAACATTAGAACCCCAGAGTTGTTCAGCTAATAGTGACATTAAAATTGGAAGAGATGCATACCCCGAATGGAGGGCGGGCAAACAGCCTGCGGCAGCCCCCTCGTGAGTAAGGAGACCAGGGGGCCCCACTTGTATTAGAAGATTTTGTAGTCATCGCGAAAGATGTCAGACATCCTCTCGAGACTTAATATTCGCCAGAGCCGAGAGTGCCACAGCGAGACCGCAGGTGCCTCCCTCCTCTTCCAGGCAGCCGCTATTGCAGTTTTCGCCGCACCGATGCAGGTCCACATGATGGCCTTGTCAGCTCTGGTTTGGTGTTCTAGAGCCGGGTCGCGGAGGCCCAGCAGGGTTTCTGCCATTGTGGTCGGTATAGGATAGCCTAAGATGTCTTTTATGTGGGCTAGGATCTCCTCCCAGAATGGACGAATAGTAGGGCAGTCCCACCAAATATGCTGAAAGTCCCCCCTCAAACCACAGCCTCTCCAACATAGATCGGACGTAGCTGGGAAGATACGTTTACGTTTGGAGGGGTAAGGTACCAATCCATCATTGTTTTAAGGTGCGCTTCCCGTAATTCCATGGAGTGATTAAATTTAGTAATATCCGACCATAATCCACACCACTCCGTATCAGAAATAGAGCGCTGGAGGATGCCCTCCCACATGTGCATGTATCGAGGCCTTGAGGAGTGTATAGAGGTGAGTAAATATTTGTAGAGATATGAAATCACCCCTGTCATGGAGCTAGTATGTTGGACAAATTTCTCAAATTTTGTGAGGGGTCGCGTGGCTGCGACGAGCACCTGTGGGGAAGTGGCCCAATGTTTGAGCTGCAAGTAACGGAAATGTTCCGGCGGTTCCAGACCATAGTCTCGCCTACAATTCTCAAAAGTAAGAATGTCAGTGTTGTGGAACAGATGTGTTAGAGCCCTGCACCCCCCCTCCCTCCAAGCATCAAAGGGGCCTTCGTGGAGGGCCGGCGGAAAGTCGGGGTTAAAATGCAGAGGTGTGTAGGGGGATGGAAAAGAAGTCCACTGGCTATTGGTAGAGACGGTATCCCAGACCTTCAGAGTGGTGCGAGTGGGGGTACTAATATATGTGTTCTCCGGTCTGTGTTGCTTGGGCCGCCATATAAGGTCCCAAATGGACCGTCCCGCAAAGGAACGATCCATATGTAACCAGTGTTTGTCCGATTCGTACTTGGACCATTCCGTTATCACTCGCAACTGTGCCGCCTTATAGTACAGGCCGAAATCGGGTAGTCCAACCCCCCCCTCTAATCGTGGGCGTCGCAGAGTGGAATAGGAAAAGCGTGCCCGGCCTCCCTGCCAGATATATTTTAAAACTAATGACTTGACTGTTGGAAGAAAGTCCCTGTTGAGCTCTATAGGCAGGGCCTGAAATAGATATAGAAGTTGAGGAAGCACGGTCATTTTGACCGCGTGAACACGGCCAAGCCAAGAAACAAAAAGAGGCTTCCATCTGGCAAGGTCGGCCCGGAGTTTGCAGAGAGCTGGTGGGAAATTAGCTTGAAAAAGTCCGCCCACATGTGGTGTTAGATGTGTTCCCAGATATTGTAGGGAGCGAGATGCCCATCTCAGTGAAGTGCGTTGCCGCAGCTCCTCTACCTCGTGTTCTGGGAGGGTTAAATTGAGAATGCATGATTTCTCCATATTGACTTTAAATCCCGCTACCGCCTCAAAACGCACCAATTCAGACTGGAGTTTGGGGAGAGAGCAGATTGGGTCAGTGAGGGACAAGAGCACGTCGTCCGCAAATAGTGATATTTTATGGTTTTCCCCGCTAAAGGAAGTCCCTTAATCTCAGGAGTGCTCCGAATGGCCATGGCTAGTGGCTCAATACTGAGGGCAAACAATAAGGGGGATAGCGGGCACCCCTGGCGTGTTCCTCTAGAGTGCGGGAAGGGCGCAGAAATCATCCCATTCACCTGTACCCTAGAGCAAGGCTGTGCGTAGTTAGCCCTCAGCATGGTCAGGAAGCCGTCGGAGAAGCCAAAATGAGCGAGTGTTTTAAACAGAAAGGGCCAGTCCACCCTATCGAAGGCCTTCTCGGCATCCAGACCCACGAGAACTGCCGGTATTTTTCGCTTAGTGGCCTTCTCTATCAAGTGTATTATACGTCTAGTGTTATCATGGGTCTGGCGGCCTTTGATAAACCCGGACTGGTCCGGGTGAATTAGATGCGGCATGAGGACATTCAGTCGGGCCGCCAGGATGGCCGAGTAAAGTTTTGCATCGAGGTTTAACAAAGCTATGGGGCGATATGAGGAGCACAGTTGCGCGTCTTTCCCTGGCTTAGGGATTACCGAAATAAGTGCTTCGGTCATTGACAGAGGGGCCATGCCATCCGTAGCCATTTTGTTATAGAGGCATGTAAGGTGGGGCACAATGTCCGGGGCATAAGTTTTATAGAAGTGGGCCGTAAGCCCGTCAGGCCCAGGAGCTTTATGTGTTTTAAGGGACTTTATGGCGGCGGACACTTCATCAGAGGTTATGGGAGCTGAGAGGCTGTCATTCTGGTCTAGGGATACTCGAGGGAGGTGCAATGTTTGAAGGTATCTCTCCTGCACGTCTGCATCCCTGTGCTCGCCCTGATATAAAGTTTTGTAGAAAGACCTAACAAATGTCAGCCTTATCGGTATCTGTGTGGGTCACTACGCCTTCCTCGTTTAAAATTCCCCCAAGATATTCGCACACACGTTTCTCTTTTAACTGTCTAGCCAGATGCCTACCTATCTTGTTTCCCTGGGCGTAAGAAGTCTGGCGCAGTTTTAAAAGTGTAAATTCTGCTCTGTTATTATATATGGCGTTTAACTTTCCCCGTAGGGCTGTGAGAGCGCGCAAGGATAACCTGTTGGGTTTGGCTTTGTGTTGTTTTTCGGCTAATTCCAGTTCGGATTCTAAATCTATCCGTTCTTTGGCCCTCTGCTTATTCAGGGAGGAGTTAAGGGCTATGCAGGTCCCCCGAAATACCGCCTTAAAAGCGTCCCAATTATTAAAAACGGTTGTATCCTCTGCATTATTTAGCTTAAAAAAGTCGGTAATGGATTCACGTAGCGCAGTGCAGGACACTCTATCTCTAGTGAGGGAGGTCGGGAAATACCATTTGGCTGTGGAAGGTCTGATGCGGGACCAGGACAGACAAGTCGAAATTAAACTGTGGTCTGAGACGGAGAGCGGAAAAATCTTAGCCTCCCTCAAAGCCCCCTGGAGATTTTGGCTAATGAAGATATAATCAAGTCTCGAATAGGTGCGGTGTACGTGAGAATAGAAAGTGTAGTCTCGTGTCAGCGGAAAAAGGGTACGCCACGCGTCGATAAGGCTCATGTCTTGAAACTGTCGTTTAATGACCGCTGAGAAGGAAGCGGAATCCGCTCTGTGCATGTGGGTGCTATCTAAGTCAGTTTGCCATGTCAAGTTAAAATCACCTAATAATATGGTTTTCCCCTCTGCAAAGTCTTGAATTTTCTCTAATAACTTAACTAAGAAGGGTGTCTGCCCGGTGTTAGGGGCATATGCCGTGACAAATGTGCAAAGTACGCCCTGGAGAGAGCCCTTCACCATAACCATCCTCCTGTCTTTGTCTGTCTGTGTGGCAGTAGGTTGGAATTTCGTAGAGCTGTGAAAAAGGAGGGCCACTCCCCGGTGTTTAGTCAGTGCGGAGGAACGATATATCAGTGGGTAGTGTTTATGGCGAAGCCGTGTGTCCTCTGCCCGGGCCAAATGCGTTTCCTGGAGAGCAACTATGTCCAGGTGGTGATCCGTAAGGTATTTCCAGACCTTCTGCCTTTTTTGGGGGGAATTAAGGCCTTTCACGTTCCAGGAGCCTATTGTAAGCACCATCAGGCCATGAATACCCCCTCCTCCCTTCTCCCGGACCTACGACACTGGCATAGGGGCCAGGCTGATCTCGACCAATAATACATGTGTCTCCTAGAGGATGAATAATGAACAGATCTCCTACATGAAACTGGTGTGATAGGAACATAGTAAAAAAAAACGCCACCAAACCCCAAACCCACCCCCCCCCCAACCCAAAGAATAAAAGAAACCCCAACATTACCAACAGGAATTGGCTACACATCGAGGAAAATGTCCCAACTGGAAGTCAGGTGTCCTCGGCGCGTGTGAGGGGGGGACAGTAGGACCGAGGTCCCCGTCCGCACCCGTTCCGAACGTTACACATAACAGCAGTCCTCGAATGTCACCTTCAGAGGTTGCACAACCAGTGTGGACTACTCCAGCCCCGGGTCAGTTCGTAGGGAGCTGCTTGTCACCAGCGACCTCCAAGTCAGTGCTCGACAGATTATTCGAGCCGGGAAAGGGACTCTCTCGGATGAAGCGCAGCAGGTGGAGCAGGCCTCCCCACTGAGGAGCCACAACAGGAGACCAGCGACGACCGGGGGGCACGTTGAGTCCTTTGCGGCACATCTGGTGTTTAACAGCTGGGGTGCGGATCAAATCGCTCCTCCTTATCTTCATTGACCACCACCAGAATGCTCGAGACCCACAGATCTCATGTGCCATCTGTTCCTGCCCTAACGTCTGGACGCCGGCTCGGTTTGTTGTAGGAAATTCTCATCTGCGGGAGCGCTGCGGGCCAGTGGACCATTGGTACGCCGAAGAGCCAGTTCTCGATGTGTCCTGCGACTTACTCTGGGAGGGTGCCACAGATTCGGGGGGGAGGCGTAGAAGATCCAACCCTTCTTGTAAGTCCGTTACATGACGCTGTTTGTTATTGAGCTCAAAGGAAAGACCGAATGGGTACATCCATCTGTATCTGACATTGTCCTCTCTTAGTTTCGAGGTGATGGGCCTAAACAACTGCCTCCGGGCTAGCGTAGCCGGCGCCAGGTCCTGGAATATGGTGCAGGAATGACCTTGAAAGGAGACTGTGCCTTTCTTCCTGGCAGCTAATAGAACAGCTTCTTTTGTCGTATAGGAGTGGAATTTGGCAAGCACATCTCGCGGACGTTTCTTATCCCCGGTCGCCGCACTGCCAACCCGGTGCACTCGGTCGAGTTTGATCTTGGAGGATTGTGGGCTGAGAATGTCCGTGAAAAGGCCCTCCATGAAAGCCCCAAGGTCTGGCCCTTCCACCCCCTCCGCTAGGTCCCAGACTCGCAGGTTCTCCCTCCGTGCCCTATTTTCAAGGTCTTCAGCCTTTAACTGCGTCTGATGAAGGCGGTCTTGGAGGGAGCGGATATCGTCTTGCATAGTGGTGGTGCGTCCGTTCAGGTCTTGGGTTTGGGCTTCCAGATCAACCACTCTCGTGCCCACCGAATCCACGTCCTGTTGCAGGGAGGCAAGTCGACCAGTGAGGTCAGATCGTAGTTGATCGATCGAGGCTTTGAGATCTTGAGCGAGTTCACTCCGCAGTTCCGTCTTAAAGTCTCTGAGTGTGGTCAGGAGATCGTTTTTAGTGAGGGCCATGGCGTTGGGATCCTCGCTCCGCTAGCGAGTGCTTATCCGCTGGGGCGAAGAAGTCAGACACTCTATTCGTTACCTTACCCGTCCCCTTCTTCGGCGGCATATGGACGGGACCGGGAAAACCGCGCCCAGCGGTCAGTATGAATCTCCCCCCGGTCGCCCCTACTCACGGGGATGTCGCCAGGCTAGGATCTGGTGAGAAGCGCGCCCGCAGCAGCGTCGAGCCTTGTTATCCGTGGCCGCCAGTGGGAAGGGTTCCGGACTGTCGCAGTGACCCCCAGGCCACCGATGACCTCCCTCTTGGTCTCAGTACACTGAAGGGACCGTAGGTGAAGCAAGTCTCCCCGAGACTATGGCGTGGCAATATGCGTAATGGAGGATCGTCCCCTCCACTGGGCACTCCGAGGGTGCGCCGGCAGTCGACCCCACCGCTGGGCACCGCAACCCGCAATCCTGCTCACCTCATGCGCATGGACAGCTCATATCTTCAGCATGGCCCCTGCCAGGCGGGCCCCAGCGGCGTCATCTCCAGTAAGCTCTAATGGAACTCACCCACTCACTAAAATACGGGTCATGGAGTGCTTCCGCGACTCTTTGCCAGGCTGATGTCGCGGGTCGTCACGGGGGTTAGACCACCCCCCCTGGAGCAAGGCTTCAGATCGGGCGCCGGGGCACAGCCCGCAGCGGCATCCATGCGCGAGGACCGGACGCCATGTTAGGGTCAGGCGCGACTCGTGATACTGGCGGCAAATGTGGGGGGGTAGAGTGTCTCACAGCAAAGTCTCTTCCTTATGTGTGCCCAGACTGTAGGGGCCAGCCAGCGTTCAGCTTCACTTCCCTCTCCCACCGAGCACTCACCACTCCGAACCAGCCGCCATGCGTCGCACTCTCGGAGGTCACGCCGTCAATGCTTCTGCTGTGGCGTGGCTCTCTGTCCCCGATCTCCAGCCGGTGTGTTGCTAGAAGGTGCCCTCAGCGACCACAGGCTTCATACCAGCCCCGTGGGTGTCTCAACGGAGCCTCCGGATCACCCATCCCCCACGGGGTTGCGGCGCCATCTTAGAGCTCGCTGGGGGGATCGCTGCAGGGCTGCGCCACTAAGCCTGAACGTGCACTGGCGACGAGCGAAGCAGTTCCGATTGTGCCCCGCAGTGTCAGGCTGCCATCGGTGTGCTTCTCGACCGAGGAGCCACTGGATAACCGCCCAAACTTACTCAGGAACCGAGCGCGGACCGGGAGCCGAGACGATCTACGTCCGTCCGGCCATCTTGTCCGGCCACGCCCCCCCTCTCTTCTTTTTAAAGATATTGAAGCTTGAAATGTGATTGAATCAAAGGTAAAAAAAGAATTGGAGATCATGTTTATTGAGTAAAATGATCCTCACAAAAAAGTAAAAATGTGTATGAATCACGCAGCCACCTATTGTAGGTTTGTGTTTACAAATTTGCATCAAAGCCATACATTTTTTCGGAAGGTCACAGAATGTCTAGTCTTGTCTGCTAAAACAACAGCATCTTTCTGTTTTACGACTAGGACACCTAGGCATATCTGATATTATTTTTATAACCAGCAAATGTAGGTGGCAAAGACATTATTTTCAGCACATTTTATTTGGGTATTATCAGTCAAGTTTACTGATTTGTGAATACAAAACCTGATCAAAGAGCGCTATAAGTGGAGAATCTTTTAGAGAGATACATACACCAGGATAATCTGGATTCTCCAGGCTACACATTACACCAAAATGCATTGCGTTAATAGGTTTCTGTTGACTAAGGCTTCCCCATTTGCAAGGCCACCCAAGGAATTTTGCTGCTCTTAAGAAAGTATAACGGTCTTAATTAGAGTTTGGGAGATGCAGAACTCCCGCAAAAGATTTTTGATCTTCCATCAGCCATATTTAGAGAGCCCGATCAAAGTTTGTCAAAACAACACCACTCGCAGTTTAAATATTCAAGTTTCCAATCTAAGTTCGTCAAAACAATGCCACTTGTAATCCCTCTATAATTGCTGCGTGGGTAGTAAGTCTCATACCGACCAGTTAATCACGCCAAGAATTTCAAAGGATGTCCGAGCTTCTACTGACATCCAACAATCAGTATCCATTAGCATTCAGGTCAATTTATTGGTCATGGTGGAATATCATGTAAATGAATGGAGGAGACCAACCCATCTCGTATTGGCACTACAATTGGTGCTGAAAGCCACACAAGGACACCCCTCACATCTCGTACAGTGGAGTGATGTTTTTCTTTCACCATGACCAATAAATTGACCTGAATGCTAATGGATATTGATTGTTGGATGTCAGTAGAAGATCGGAAATCCTTTGACATTCTTGGTGTGAATAACTGGTTGGTTTGAGACAAACTACCCACACAGCAATTATGATGGGATTACAAGAGGCGTTGTTTTGATTAACTTTGATCGCAAACTTGAATATTGAAACTGAAGTGCAATGAAGAAGGCCATTTTTATGGATGAAACGTGTTGGCTGTCTTTGCTTCAAATGTGTGATGTTTTTACAGGAACTGACTCTCTGATGTGGTAACTGTTTAAGAACAAGGGATAGGTGTGGCGACGCTGGGGCCACTGCCTTTTTTCTTTGGTTTATTTATATTTAGAGTGAAATTGACATCATTGTGCAATCAGCTGAAGAGAGAACATAGAAAAACTCAATGAACGTCTTCTTCCAAAGGCCAATTCGAACTGTCTGGTCCATGTTTGCCATTTCTTTGAATATGACGATGTTTCAGTGATTACAATTTGTATTTTTTTTTTTAATTGGTGACATGCTGCCCGTTATGTGGTTCTCAGTGTGTGACATTGTGCCGGTGAAGATGGCAAAAATAATAAACAATGCTTGTAAATGAGACATTTGAAGAAATGAAATCAAAGTCCCAATTGATCTTCATGTTGGTTACAATTACTGGAGTGGAGTTGACCCCTTAGATCCCCACATTTATTGTAGGCAGTTTTGAAACCACTTGTTAGAAATTCCAACACAACATCGGAGCTTAGTACACACAGATTCAACCATCACAACAACCCAATTTGATAAAGCAGAGCCCAGAACCACAACACCCTAGTTTACAACAAGGAGACTCAATCACCACAGTACTCTAATTTGGTACTGGCAGATGAAGGGCCAGAAAACCCCAGCTTGGTACAAAAAATACCCAACCACCAAAACATCCTAGTTGGTACAAACAGAGTCTACTACTGCTACAACCTAGCTTGGTAAAAACAGACCCCACCAACAAAACATCACAATTAGGTACAAGGAGATCCCCCCCAAACACAACATTCTAGCTTGGTCCAAAATGAGCCCATTATCACAACACAGCAGCTTGGTACAAGAAGACCCCACCAAGGCAACATACGAGCTCGGTAAAAACAGAGTCCCCCATTAAAACATCCCTGCTTGGTACAAGGAGACCCATCTACCACAAGATCTCAGCTTCGAACACACTGACCCTTCATCATAATATCCCAGTCTCACCATGGTAGAGATCCTGAAGAGAGCCCCCTCCACAGTACTCCATGCAGATCCATAGCTTGTTATACCTGTGATACAGACACAAGGGTATAAGAGTAATGCAACAAATGCTAAAGTGAAACTGGCAAGAGGATAAAAAGCAAGAGAAAGACCACTGCGAAAAAGCTTAGAGAGCAAAAAAGAAAAGGTTCTTCTCGTCACACGGAGACTAGAAGGAGGATGAAATTACAGGTCTCATGAGTAAAAGTGAGACAGTCCTGGGATGGCAAACTTAAAGGGTAAAAACAAGAAAATATGAGAGATACTGGCAGGACAGGTTTTACTAAAAAGAGAGAGGCTGAAAAGACAGATGATGTCAGCTGTAAAGAAATCACAGATAAGGCACATGAGGGGTACAAAAAGAATGAAGTCTGAAGCCACAAGAGGATCAAGAAAATAAGGGGCAGGAAGGATTTAGAGCACATTTTGAGGGTGTAGGCATACTAGACAGGAGGGCTGTATGGAAGCCCAGGGTAGAATGGCTAAGAGAGTCCAAACAAAGCCCACTGACTACATGGAAGCTGGTTAAATGTCACCTCGTGACAAAGGGGGAAAAATACATTAGAGGTGAAAGTGGTCTTGTATGAGGTGACCAAACTCATATCAGCGAGGGCTGGTACTGCCAAAATACAAAAGAACCAAAGGGATGTGGGCTTAGTGTTACAACTGCAATGCTGAAAGAAGAGCTTAACACACTCCACCCTGCCATAGCAAGTGAGCCCACAGTCCAATGGCGTCAGAAGTCATAATGTTCGATAATCAGATCAGCATCAGATGATCAACAAACAGAAAGATTACAAATGCACAGACAGAGGAGACTGTAAACGAGGGCTACACATATTCGAGTGGAAAACTGAGCTTTAGACCCTTTGGCAGGGGAGTGGACTGGTGGGGTCTTGGCTGGGTTGAGTGAAGTTCCGAGGTAGGTGGAACCAAGAATGAGGAAATGGTTTGACCTTGGTGAGCATCATCAAGGAAAATGAGTGTTAGAGGAGGAAGAGCATGCAGAATTAAGGGACAGATGACCTGCAAGAAGCACACAGGTCAATCACTGGCACCCAATGCACCCATCAATAGAAGCCAAATATGATGAGAAGATACAAGAGTGACAGAAGGAGTTTTGAGATCATGGAAGGGACAAGCAATGGAGGAGACCCTCCAGCTTCCCGGAATTGAGCAGGAGTTGAGAGTGTGGATTTCCACAAGGGGTGACAGACAAGGGAACAGTTGCACAAAGAACAGCTAAGTGCATGGAGAAATACCAGTACAGTCAGCAGAAGAACGAATGTACAGCCAATGGGGGCAGTAATGGAGAAGCATGCAGAGATGACAATGGGAGAAGAGATGGCGGGGTTCAAATCATGGGGATTATAATGCTCTCTGGTGCTCTGATGATGGTGCCTTCCTTCTTAGCTGGTTGGTGTTGTCTTTGTCTTGCTTTTTATGAGATTCAACCTCAACCAAATTGGGCTTAGATTTTTGAACTCCTGATAAATGATTGATCTTGGTTTGATATCTATCACTGGGACAAGGACTTCTTTTGTTTTGGATTTGTCAGGTGGAAGTCAGTGTGGCTGTGATTGTAGGTTGTGATACCTCTGATATTTGGTATAGTTCTCTGGTTTATTAGCTATTCTTCTAGGTCTGACTGTTCAGTTTACTGAGGTATAAAATTGTGGGTTGCTCGCTTTCCACCACTCCCCCTGATGCATGCATCATTTTGATGAGTTCTGACAACTTGTTGTTGTGTTGGCTTTGGCTCTCTACCACTGGTAATGTGGCTTTATGGTCAAACATATGGAGATCCTTATTAGTTTAAGGATTAAAAGAGGAAGACATAAAACCTCAGAATTGGAAATTGTTAACTATGGGCAAATCTATAGCTATAAAATGCTAAACCTTTTAGTCTGAATTATACTATATTCTGGCATTGTTACATTTTGAATTGATTGGTGCATTAAAAATCAATCAAAATGACTCCAACTTCAATCTTGTCAAGATATTGACTGGGTAAGCATATCACCTCTCTCTAGATTTAAGAGGATAATTCAAACAAGTAATCTAGGAGAGCACATCTTATATGTCATTTCTATGAGCTTCTATTCAAAATTTCTTCTACAATTAGGGCTAATATGACAAATGTTTTTGCACTTACGAAACCTTCAGTACGCAAAAAGAAGGCTTTGTGAGTGCAAAAACCACACTCATGGAGCAGCGTAATTTTGGCTCCACCCTTTTACGTTTTGACCAAGCCACATATATTTACACATGGCCTCATGTATTTGTGTGATTTAATATTATTAACGTAATGTGGTGCACTAAACAGCTACATAAGGTGCATTTAGTGTATAATCTCAACATTTATACGAGTGTGCAACTAATGTTTTCCTTACAGTAACATCGAATTGCAGTTCCCATATATATCTGCATTTATGTGGTTTGAATAAGGTTGTTAACTCTTACATAATCATGTATTCATTTAAATAGTACTCTGCATCTATGTGGTAACTGTACATGTATTGTTAGAAATGGGGTTCTCTAGTAGGCAGAGGTAGGTACCTTTGTCCAAATAGGTACCCTTGCTTCTAGTCAGGGTAAGGGGGATACACACTTTAGATAACCCCTGCTCACCCCCTTGGTAGCTTGGCATGAGCAGACAGGCTTATCCCAAAGGCAATGTGTAAAGTATTTGTACCAACACTCAGAGTAACACAGTGAAAACACCACAAAAGAACACCACACCAGTTTAGAAAAATAAAATATCTTTATCTAAACTAAACAAGACCAAAACGACAAAAATCCAACATACACAGTTAAAAAATATGACTTTCAAAAGGTTTCAAGAACGTGTACCATAGAAAACTATGGATGCGTGACTTTTCACCAAAGTACCTGTAGTTGTGTTAAAGTTCACCAAGCCAAACAGCCGCACCGTCGGAAAACAAAGAGAAGTGACACTCCTGAGACCCTGAGGAGGCGTTGCGACAGTCCCGCTGCACGCAGAGGAAGGGTTGCGTCGATTCCGGTCTGTATGGGGAGTGATGCGTTGATTCTTCATGCCGGTTCTGGCCCGCAGGTGATGCGGTGGAAGAACTTGCCGCACAGGTACGATGTGTGGAAATCCGGGATGCGTCGGCGATCGATGCGGCGGCGTTGCGCGGTGCTGCGTCGGTCCTCTTCAGCCGCGATCCCTCGATGGTTTGATTCTTGCAGCGACGACATTCGCTGTGCCGGTTTTCACAGCGGTGATGCATGGAAATTCTTCTCGCGCCATGAAGATGCGTCGGAAAAACAGCTGCAAGAAGAGCGATGCGTCAATTTCTGTAGTTCTTTGAGTTTCTTCTCTCTTCCAGCTCCCAAACAGCAGCAACATCCTTCAGAGGCCGAAAACTGGCCCAGGCATCTCTTGGCAGGCTAGAACTCACAGCAGCAGAGTTCAGGGGAGCTGGGGGTGAAGTCTTTGTGTCCCTGAGACTTCGGAACAGGAGGCCAGCTCACTTCAGGCCCTTGGAGATCTCCTTCAAGCAGGGGACTAAGCACACAGCAAAGTCCTTCTCCTTTCCTTGGCAGACACAGCAACTGCAGGCCAACCCTAGACACACAGCAAGGGCAGTACTTCTCCTCAGTCTCTCCAGCTCTTCTTTTTGGCAAAGGTTCCTCTTGAATTCCAAGAATGATCTAAAGTCTGGGGTTTTGGGTCTGATACTTATACCCCAAAATGTCTTTGTTCTCTTTGTGCAAGGGGCTCTGAGCCCAATTCAAACCAGTTCTGGGGGGCACTCTGCAAGTGCACAACATCATCCATTGTCAGTGTGAGCCACGGCCCCAGACACACCCCAGGGGGGCGGAGCCAGCATTGTGGAAGGCAGACACAGCCCTATTCAGGTACAGGTGCTACTCCTCCCACCACTACAAATGCAGATCAGGCCTATTCAGCCTAGTGCTGACTCATCCAGACTCCTGGAGCCACTGCACCTACCCAGCCCCTGTCACTCCAAAGCCAGACAGTCAATCCACAAACAGGCAGAGGCACACAGGAAGGTTGAACAAGAAAATAGCCACTTTCTAAAAGTGCTATTTTCAAACACATAATTTAAAAACCATCTTTACTAAAAGATGTGTTATTAAATCCTGAGTTCAGGGATACCAAACTCAACTTTTCCATCTCATCCCTATGGGAAGATATGTTTGTAAAATGTTACAAAGCATTCCCCATTCTGTCCTATGGGGCAAGATAGCCTTTCAATAGTGAAAAATGAAATTGGCAGTATTTCACTATCAGGACATGTTACACACACCAGTACATGTCCTACCTTTCACATACACTGCACCCTGCCCAGGGGGGTACCATGGGCCTACCATAGGGTTGTCTTATGTGTAAGAAAAGGGAAGGGTAGGGCCTGGCAAGTGGGTGTACTTGCCAAGTCGACATGGCAGTTAACAAACTGCGCACAGGCACTGTGGTGGCAGGCCTGAGACCTCTTTTCAGGGCTACTCATGTGGGTGGCACAATCAGTGCTGCAAGCCCACTAGTAGCATTTGATTTACCAACCCTGGCACACTCAGTGCACTTGACTAGGGACCTACTGGTAAAACAGAGATGCCAATCAGGGAGAACCAATCACAATATCAATTTACACAGGGAGCACTTGCACTTTGACACTGATCAGCATTGGCAAAGTGCCCAAAGCACCTAAGCCTGCAAAAACGAAATCCAGCACAGCATAAAAAAAAACACAGGATGTAGAGGCAAAAAGTCAGGGAAAACCACGCCAAGGATGCCAGGTCTAACATGTATCCATAATCATGCATTTAAGGGCGCACTGAAATGTTTGCCACATTAATTTGACCAAAGGCCCTAAGCATTTGGATTTTTAATGTTTAACCTTCAACTGGAAGCCTGCTTGGGTTGCGATATTTTTCTCTCCTCTGCAGGTGCATTTTTATTATCTCATGGTTAGACAAAGGCCTATTGTGCAACAGAGATAGTGAGGCTCGAAAGAAGTATCATTGGCAAGGACGAGAAATGTTAATGAGCCAAGGGAGGACCACTGTCTATGCTGTATCTGAAGACCAAAGGAATGCAAGGACGCCTCAATGTGTGGATCAGAAGAAAGGAGTTTAAGTGTAGTTGCCAAAGTTTTGCCGTGAGAAGGTGAACGAGTTAAGGGACACGTGATATGAGATTCTCAAATGTTCTTTGTCGGTTTAATTGATGATGGATATAGAGGCCCTTTATTTGAACGTGCCACAACAACGGGCACTTGAAGTTATCAAAGGTATCTTTCTTTCAGATGGTCTTAACTCACATCATCAGTTTATCCTAGAATGCTTGGAAATAGTACTCTCTGAATTTTCTTTTGACTTTGATGGGCAGATGTATCAGAAAACGAAAGGGGTTAGCATAAGTGCTGTCTGTGCCCCCAGTATAGCAAATCTGTATAAGGGAGATTTTGAGAATTTTTACATTTATAATGAGATCGCACCATTCTTTGAGAACATATGCAAGTGGTCCCGCTTCATTGATAACATATTCTTCATTTGGAGTGGAGAAGAGGAGAGTCTCAGTGAATTCTGCCAGTCGATTAACCTATGCGATGAGAACCTTGACATTTGGATCAAACACCATGACCAACAGTTCCAAGTATCACTCTATACTAAACCTACGGCAAAAAACACTCTCCTCTACTTTGACAGTTTCCACCCTCAATGCCAAAAACAAGGCATTCCCTTTAGCCAACTCTTGCAATTACGCAGGAATTGCACCAATATTTCTGAATTTCTGAAGCATGCTGAGGTACCTAATGGTAAGTTCTTGGATCGGGGTTACCCCAAGCGCCTTATCCGAGAATCATTTAAGAGAGCAAAATACTACAATAGGGACAACCTGTTTGAAAACAGGATGAAACAAACAGAAGATAAACTAGTCTGTGTCACACGCCATTTGAATCTAGATAAAAAAATCAGGCAAGCGGTCAATTCACAATGGCACATTCTAAATATAGACTCTGAAGAGAACAAACTCCCAAGACCTACTTTTGCTTTCAGGAGGAACTGGAATCTGAGAAATTTGTAGGTCATGGGCTAAATCGGATAATTGTGAACAAGTCCATTACAGGGGCTAATCCCATTAGAGGTAACCACAAACGTGGAACCTGCCAGGCATGTGATCAGGCCATTGGGGCTGATAAAATCTTGATTGCTGGCAGGACTATTGTTTTGAAAAATATGACTAACTGTAGGACATTTAATGTTGTCTATCTTGTGCTATGCCCATGTGGACTAGTCTACGTGGGGGAAACAGGGCGGGAATGTCGTATCAGAATGGGAGAACATAAATCTAACATTCGCAATAAAAAAGCTAATGCCCCACTTGTTGAACATTGGCAGGAGTTGGGTCATCAAGAGGACGAACTCAAGTGGACTACACTTGAGAAAATTGCACCGGTGAAAGGCAAGGATCACACAGCCTATCGGAAGAAGAGGGAAGTATTCTCGATTTTTTATTTGGACTCACACAAAAGAGGTCTTAATGAGACCACCCCATGGGAAATTGTCCTATTATGAGAAGGGACACCCCCAAGGTTGCTGACTGGTTGATCAGTTGTCATTATGATGCATTAAGTACCGCCTCTGAGTCCTTATGCCGTATACCTGGGTTTGGAGTTGTTACCATTTACTATAGGGAGGGATTGCTCCTCCTCTGTTTTCCCTTTTTCTTCTGTTCCTATATGCTTCTTCTGTTTTTTTATTGTGTTAGTATTTTTATATTCCTCAATTAAAATCTTTTTAGTTTTTTTTTGCTATTTGGTTGTCTTCTTATGCAACTTTACATTAATCCCCTTTTGAGCATGCCAGATATGGACCTCAGTAGTCCCTTGTCCTCAGTATTGGAGAATGATGCCATCTATCCTTTCCAGGATGTTGTCTATTGTTTCTTATGTTTTTAGCATTCTTTTTCATTTTACTCTCTTGTTTCCAGTATAACTCTATGACGCTATTTTCCCATTTAAAGATGGCGCCTATTTTCTCTACAGTGTTATTTTGTATCCAGTTTCTATTTTTATTCCACTTGCATTCCCTCCCCGACCGGTCTTCATTTACGCCATTGAAGAGATGCCTTTACTCAAGTCATTTAAGAGACGCACGCACCGCCACCGGGCTCATTATTATTCCCTCGAGATGGCCAGTTTGTAAACGGTTGATTTAGACATGTTTCCTACACATTGCGTATAGGTAAGGAGAGAGGGTGGGGTTGGTAACAATAGGCTGCACTTGGATAGTAGCACTTGTTATATCAATGCATGTGAGCCTTTTTGGTAGCATTTCATTTGGCATTTTTAGTCCCTCCTACCGTTTAGGGAGCACACTCAGATGAGAAGAGGGGCAGTTTTATAAATGGGGAAGACTAGTGACATAATGATTACTCCATGGGCCTTTTGGATGTGGTTTTGTAAGCCACTATCTTGAATGATGGGAGGGCGAGTCAGGCCCTGATGCCTACGTTGTTGACCTATCAGTGGATATAACAATCCCCCCATCAAGACAGAGCCAGTTATATCACTGGCCGCCCTCTAATGGGAGCATTTGCGTTCTCCACTTAAGATTTAATTTTATCAACTCTGTGGGGCTTTGGTGTGCATGTACGAGTTTTCTCGCCTCTCCAGGTAGATCGAAAAAGGTGGAGAACATTGAGAATAGTGAGAGCCTCCTTTGCCCAAATTACAACTGGAGCCTATCTTTTGTTGTTCCGGCGTATGTTCTATTAATTGGAGGGAATAAAATCAACCATAATAAGACCGAAATTTTAACAATTAATAGATCGAGTGATTTTCTCCCGACAATCTTAAACACCAAGCCCTTTCTCCTGACCTGATTCGATATTTAGGGATATATGTCACCAACCAGTATGCGGAAATTTACAAATTGAATTATGAAGCCATGCGGAATTTTTTTTTAAATGTACTAGAGAAATGGTCGCTTTTACCACTAACACTGATCGGTCGTGTTGCCCTTATAAAAATGTCCATCTAACCTATACTTGTTTTTCTTTTCACAAATGTCCCCATTAAAATCAGTTTGATGTATTTTAAAGAGCTGGAAACTATTTTCCGGCAGTTTATCTGGAGTAAGAAGGCTCCAAGGGTAAAACTGTTGGTGCTCCAACTTGACGTTAATCAAGGTGGGCTTGCACTTCCCCAAGTTCGTACATACTATGAAGCAGCCTTTCAAGATATAATAGTTTGTTTAATCAACTGCAAGGGATCTGTTGATAATTTCTTTTTTGATAGGATGGTGCAGGAAGCCGATCTCAGATTCCGGTCTTCTTAAAAACAGCTAAACTCCCCAAAAAACTAGGTATAAGACTTTGCAGGAGTATGGTACTAGACTTCAGACTTTTTACTCTAAGAAGGCTCGTTCCAAAGGGCATGAGTATTTGAAACTTACAGAATGTAAAAGTCTGGGCCTCCAAATCCAGAGCAGTCACCTAAGGTTTTGGAACGCCAACGGTTTTAAAGAGTTGGGTCATTTTATAGTTGGTGGGAGATGTATTACCTGGCAAGAGGTCCAAGGCAGGTGTGGTGACCGGAGAAAGCTTTATTGGGGGGGATATCTCCAGATTCCACATCTATTAAATAAGTACTGTTCTCCATCTAGTTCAGGTCCCACTCTGCTTATGGCTGCTCTATTCAGAGCAAAGTTAACGGGGTGGGAAATTGGTATCTCCTTTTAGGGTCCCAAGGAGAGTCAATGGTGGTTAATAAATTCCTAGAAAAGGTGACCCAGGAGACGCAATGTATTTTCTCAAATCGGGAGTGGCAAGCCATTTCGCAACTTGGTAGCAAGGTTTTAAGAGCGGCCAATTTTAAAAGAATGGCTTTCTTTGTCACGTTGGATGGCATACTATACCCCCTAAAGACTCCATAAGATGCGTCCGGAAATAGAGAATAGATGCTTTCGCTGCCAGTTAGCTGGCGAGGGTGGCTGGCTCCATACTTTTTTTACCTGTCCAATGCTAGGACAGTTTTGGAAGAGAGTCTTTGCCGCTCTAAGTCTTGGATTCCAGAAAAGATTGGAACCTGAGGCAGCTATAGCACTTTTTGGTAACGTCAGTCAGAGACAAAACCTAGCAATGTCTAGAGGGGAGGAGACATTCCTAGTAATTGCATCCCTTGTGGCGCGCTCTCTGATACTTCAGAACTGGAGGACCCCCAAGGTACCCAAGTGGAGTGGTATAATAAAATGATACGAACGAGGAAATTTGAAGAAACTTATGCTAAGAGTGTTGGTGCCATTAAAAGATTTATTATTGTATGGAAATATATGGAGCAGTTGGAAATCGACTGGTATAGGGGTGTGGAAATGTAATGCTAAGTTTATATCAGTATAAATTGCACCTGGTTTTAGTCTTTTTGAAAGGAAAAAAAAGGAAAGAAAGACGGGGAGGGAAAGGAAGGGAAAAAAAATCACTTTACGGGTTTTTATCGGATTTTTAACGGATTTTAAAGCACTGCACTTTATTAAATTGTATTTGGTGGCACTTTAGTAAGTTCTACTTGAAGATTAAGGCTCAACACCATATACAGATGATGAATTGGCATGTTGCACTTTAAGGAAAGGTATATTGAAAGACGCCTATGCTAACAGAGTCGGTGCCATAGAAGATAGCATTTTATTGTATTAAGCTTTACTTGAAGATTAAGGTTCAACACCATTTATAGATGATGATCTAGCATATTGCACTTTAAGGAAAGGAAGATCTTGAAAATACCATTATTTGTGTTAAGATCAATATTTAATACAATGAGGTATATTTGTTAAATTGATTGTATTAGATTCTCGTTTTATCTATGTTTCTGCTCATTAAAAAAAAAAAGTATGTTCTATTATTGGTTACACTTTATGAATAAGGGTTTTCTCTTGTATAAATATAAAAATACCTGTGGGGTCCCCTGGGTCATTATGTTTATCCTCAGTATGCGCACTAGTATTCCAACATTCAGTTTCCTCTACGTCTCTTACTTGTATTCATGCAGAGTATGTCTCCTTCTACCAGGATTTCTATAGAGACTTACACCCATATCACGGTGAACCAGTGAAATTTTGAGACGGTCTACCCGCCTGATAGTATTGAGGCACATCCCCGACTGTTACATTGTTTCTTAGGATGATAAGACAAACGTGTTTTTAAGCCATCACACAAGCCCTGCTTGTGCCTGTGAAACTGTAGTTTTAAATGTTTGCATTTTTGTTTTCTTTTTTCTTTCATATAGAGATTTTTCATATCTCTTATACACCAAACTTAGTTGTTGTTTTCCTGCTGTCAACTTTGCTTGATTGGAGCCGGACGTATAGCGGTTCTACCACTGTAAGTATTAATAGAAATATTTTTTGTTTCCAGTGCATCTCATTGGTGTATGGATACTGGATTTCTCCAAGAACTCACACCGATTAACCCGGGATTGATTGTATTTGGTTGAACCTACACCTGGTTATGAACACTCATTCGGGTGTCTGTTCTGTTTTTATACACATTCGGTTTTCTTTCTTTTGTCCAGTATGCTATAAGGGATCTGATCTATATGAATCTGTCCTTTACATCTTGTTGTCACTTTTGGAAGAGGTTTCTCGATGTTCTAGTACGTCATCTATTCCGGCTAGGTATGCTACATTTTTCAGCCCTGTGTTCTTCTGATTTCTTCTTTTTTATTTCCCCAGGAACCTCCTGGTTACCTCTCCTATAATTATTCCCCCCTGCGAGTTCTAGTTTTATTTAGTCCTTTTTTCGCTCTGAAGAAGGTCTACCTTGGAGAGAGGTCTACACCGAAACACGCGTCGGCGCTAACTCAACAAAACAACCATTTAGACCAGGACATTTATCTAATCTGAGTATCATTGGATGGAGGAACCATGGGCCATGTATTATTTGGAATGTTGGAATATGCAAAACAAGGATTTGTTATTGCCATACTTATTTTTTCCTGGCCCATAGAAAATTAGTTTTGGTTGTTTTTTATTGATGTGTGGTATTGATGCTAGAACGACTGAAGTGTGGGATTGATTCTGTATGTCTGTTTGAGTGAATGGTAGTCTGATTGAGCGGATTTAGGGGATGTTGGTATTTGGGGGTTCTTAGAGATTTTTGCATACTTTAATGTAAATATTATATCTTGGATTCCTTTCTTTTGCTTATATTGTATCAAAACGAATACATTATTTGATGTGTCAAAAAAATGATTACATTTGATATGTTTAATCTGTTGAGAAAGATAGAATTATGAGATTTGTGGGGATCCTTATGTTGTGGACTGGTGTTACTTTTTGAGCTGTTCCATATATGATTTAATACATTGTTTATATTCGGTTACCAGGCAGGGTGTTGTGCTTGTAGATTGGTATATTTCCCCTGAACCTGCTGGCATATCCGTTTGCAGGGGCCCTCTTTTCTTTGTTTTTGGTTAATTGGTGATCACACTTTGGGTTTCTTAGATTCCTTTCTGAATCAGAGGGGTACAGACCTCTATGCAATTTCCAGTTGTGTGGCTTTATGCTATACAATGCTTTTGATTTGAGAAGACTTCTACAGGAGCTCTCTATAATGCTGACACCTTTCTGCCTTACTGGATCAACTTAGGGTTTCCCGAGTCTTACTAATCAGGTTTAGCAAGCTAATCTGGCTTTACCCATGTATAGGCAAGGGGAACATAAATCATGTTCTGATAATCAGATACAATTTTTATTTTCTGCATTGCCATTCCTGAATTTCTTGTTTGTTTCATGTTGTTGAGACTAAATTTTGTCAGACGATTTGGTCTGCCCATAGGGGTTCTGTATTTCTACAATGTATCCTTATTACTAGTGTATATCAGTTTGGCTCTGAATTTGTATTAAACCTATACTTAATCCAATCTACAGACTTTGAGTTCTCACTGTGTGGCCAAATGGGTTACACTGTCATTTTGAAATTGTAGGTGATGCTAACTCCTTTTATTTCTCAGGCACCTAGAAAGTTCTGTTGCAGGGAGAGATAGAAAAGGGGCCTGAATATTGTGCTTTAGCACCCATAATATCAACATCTACTCCGATGGAAAAGGCGGGATAGAGGGGTGAAAGGGGCATCCCCCCTTCCTTGCAACTAACAAAGATTTGCATGACATCTCTGCATCAGGTAATGTGTTCACAAACCATTGATGAAATACTGAATTGGTAATAATATATTAGCAAAGTGGATGCTAGCCATGGAATTACCAATACGGAGAGTACTGGATACTCTAGGGGATGGAGTTACTGGAGGATTATAAATGGGGCGCTGATGGTCCCTTGAAAATGAGGAATTACTAGGGCAATCAATAATTCAAGTCTGATTCCACACATCTCATTTATCCCCAGAGTTTCATCCAGATATTTCAACTTTCAGCAGACAAAATACCCTGGTGAACCTAAAAAGATCTGCTGCGTTTCTGCAAATCTCATAATTCCAATGGGGCTGGTACCTGTCTTTAATAAAGAGGTTACCCACAATGAGGGCCTAAATCCTTCTGTTCTTTGTCATAACCTGTTTCTCCCCTCTTCCTACTGTGCTTTCTTTATCTTCGACATATAAATGGGTTCCTAAGTATCATATACAGGTATTTATCTGTGAACAGGCAAGTTCAGGTTTGCTCAGTTTAGGAGGGCTTGGGGCTAAACTAATTTTTAGATTGATGAAGACAATTGCTCTTGCCTGTACACACAAACTTTGGCTCACCTTCATACAGTAAGGACTGTGACAAGAAATTACCAAATATAGAAAGACATCACCAAAAAAGAAACATTAATTACTAGCACAGAAGAGATCATGGAGGGAAAAATGCGATAGAAATGGTATACATTGAAAAACCAGAGAGAGAGCAGAAAAACAATGAGTGAGCTATTTTAACCATCCAGATACCAGAGAGAAAGTGGGAGGCACTGGCAACCAAAGACAGGAAAGATAAAGAGGCAAATGAAACCCATTTTCCCAGCAAAGAAAGTTCAGAGAATAAGGCACATTTCAGATATGTCAACGGAAATTGAGGACGTTTGTAGATAAGAACCCTTGTGTTATGTGAAATGACTAAGAAGCTACTGAAATGCCTGATACAAACTGGAATAAGCCATGTGCTGTTGAAGAGTATTTGCCAAGAACTGTGCTTTCACCCAGCCCTAAAATCCACTTTTCCATGCTTAACATCTTCTACTCACACAATATGACCAACATACATCAGCAAATCTGAAAACATTAAATACCAGTAACACAACGTCGGAGCCTCTGCATCATGGGTCTCTCACCTGATGTAGCTGCCATAGTAGGCAACTATATTGTGATGCGAGCAGCTCTTTACAATCTGAATCTCCTGCTGGATGATGGAGTAGTCATCCTCTGTGGGGAGAAACACAGAGCAGATGAGAGGCTGAGACAATTGCTGTGGATAGAAACACATCTGAAAGTCAGAACACTAACCACATTGGACGTCTGCAAAGACAGGGCAGGGAACTGGATTTGCAAATACAGGGTAAAGTGATGAAGACATCTACAGAATAGGAGTGACACTTCAACTACAATTAACCAAGAATCAGGGGCGGCTCCTCCGCTAAGGTGGAGGAGCGTCGCCCCACTGCTTTAAAGCAGTGCAAAGGAAAATTAAAATCATAATAAGAGAACGTTATTATCATTTTATTTTGAGTATTGCAGCTGTGCTGCAGCCAGGTTGTTAGGATGAACTTAGCAAAACCAAAGGGGATGATGGACGGAGTGTTGAACATTGCAAGCACTCACCCCCAGTCAACTGATCTGGGTTTAATCCATCATCATTCTTTAGCTCACTCCGCCACCCCAGTTCAGACATGGCCATATGCAAATCAGTCTGACCCTGTGCCTCATGGGAACAGTGGGAACAGTCCAGCCCGAACTGCCAAGCCATGTCTTCCCTGGACCGGAAACAAGCATCCTGGGACCGGTTTCGGGCTCATAACCCTCATCAGCCAGGCTATCTTGAATCCAGTGGCAAAGTGAGCAAGGGACCCACGTCTGGGCATACCCTGCCAACTTAGGGCGAACTTAGCAAAACCAAAGGGGATGATGGACGGAGTGTTGAACATTGCAAGCACTCACCCCCAGTCAACTGATCTGGGTTTAATCCATCATCATTCTTTAGCTCACTCCGCCACCCCAGTTCAGACATGGCCAAGGTTGTTAGGATGGGCAGGGCCAGGCTCCCCTGCCGTCGAGGGAGGAGGATTGGTGGCTGTACCTTAAGTGCACATGGCGGTTTGGCCGGCTGTCTCGAACCTGCCAAACCGCCATGCGCACTTTGCATGTTCTGCACAGGCTGTATTCTACAGTCTAGGTGAAGAACATGCCCAGCCTCCCAGTCCCTCTCTGAGCATCGAACCACGGTGCTCAGACCAATCACAACGCATCTGTAAGGCAGCGTTGTGATTGGTTAGGGGATTCTGGGAGGCTGTGTGTTTCCTGGTTCCTGCTGGAGGAGAGGTGGCGGCTGGTGACAGCGACCACCAGGTAAGTTTTCTTTTCTTTTTTTTCCTATCCCCCCACCTTCCCCCACCCCGCCATCGTTCCCTACCAGCCACCACTGCCAAGAGTAGACAAAAGGAAAGTATTGTATGTGTATTAAAAGCCATCACTACAACAACTACAGCTAATGTGCAAAAGGTTGAATCTTTTACTAAAATTCAAAATTGATAATGTGTGGGGACCAGGGACAGGACAGGATTCCTTGATTTCATTTAGCACCTGAAGCATAAATATCATGCTTGGAAGCAGTGGTCCCTTGTTCACCAATTGCGCCCATGATCAGCAAGTGTTAGTAGCTAATCTGTGATACCTAAATGACATCAGCAAATATACTGAAACTGATTGCCCAAAATGAAGATGGCCAAGAAAGTGTAGCAAAAATGAAAGATAGCATTTTCAGCAGACCTAACCTTTGATGCATCTAAACAACAATGGGAAAATACATTAGCAAGTATGGTGGATCTGAATTAGTGTTCCATGAAAACAAGCAGTGACGAAGCCAATAGGTCTGGCATTGGATGCCAACCTTTTGGCTTTGGGAAAGGTTTGAGCTGTTACATCATTGCTTTTGTAGATCGTCCCTGTTTGGGGAGCTGCTGGGCACTTTCCAGAATGAAAAATAAATGCATAAAAGCAAAAATAATTTTGTAGTCTAAAAAAATACACATTTCCATAATAGCCTCTAGCATTAAGGGATTTACTTTGTGTGTGGATGTGTTCCACATGAAAGTTAGCCTGCCAACAAAGTGGACTGATCAATTGCTTCTTGCTGTATGCTGTAGTGGATGGAAGAAAAATGTGACTTGACACAACAACAGACCAATGGATGAAAATAGCTGGATGAAACCCTCTAAAAGTATACATATATATGATTTTAGTAAAATCACAAGGTCTTGGCTATTGGCAGACCTAAAAGAGTCTGATGATTTCATTGGACCACAATTCATGTGGAAGGTCTCAGACTGAGGGAGGCCAAACTTTGTTGATCATTTGGAAGTTAGAACGAGTCATGCCCTGTGATACTGAATGCAAAACAACTAACTTATGGGCTGAGGACGTAGAAAGACCTAATATGGTAGTTAATATATCCATAAACGGTCTTCAATTTCTTTCTATAATATATATGACTCAAGATACATTCCAGCAGCCAAAGAGCCAACACACGTGGATCTTGTATGTTTCCATGGTGTTTAGATTAGTGGAGACCTAAATCTGTGATGCCATTGCTTTCACGATACAACAAAGTTATGCTTGCATGGAAGCATCATGGCAAGACGTAGAAATAAATGTTGAGGACATTTAATGAATGTATAAATAATTTTAAAATGTTTCTTCTTTGCATGGACTCTCTTATTCTGCAGTGCAGTTGTGATTGCTGCAGGAGTTTCTATTTGTATAGTGCTATATAATTATTTAGAAATATAGATACGGAATTATAAGGAATATTTGAATCTTCATCTTTTTGTGTATAAATACAGGAGATTGATTTAAACTATTCTAAACACCCATATCAGTTTCTACATTGTCTGTTGTGGTTGTATTATAAAATAATTCAAGGGTGATAGTTACTGTGATAGTAACTACTTTTGAGCTGTTTCACAAATGTAAATTTACACATGGAGATTTATTCGTGTTTAAATCCACTACTGCACTTAAGTGCAAGTCTATACTTTTTGCTGTTCACCATTTCGAGTCCAGATTTACACCAAAGTGCAGACTTACATGTTTCCACCTCCTCAAGTCAGGAGGTGGATGCATGATACAGCTCATTAACTCATCAAATAAATAATGATTAAATACAAAAAAATACACAAATTTAATTTAGCAATATAATTTTTTTATAAAATGTAAAAATAACCACCCTCACTAGCATTTTACTATTAAATTGTTAGTGAAATCAATTAAAAGCTATATATTTGTATGCATTTGTAAAAAATTTTTATTGTTTAAAAGTTTAATCTACTAAACAAATAAGTTAATTATGAAATTTTAAAATTATGAAATAATTACATTTTAATTTAATCTTTTTAAAACTAACACACACACACATATATTATCTACTGGCGGTCGCCAGTAGATAGTTATAGTTACAACCTATTATCCATAGGAAATCCGCGACATTCTATTTGAAATAACGTTGGCGCCGGTTGACGAATCTTCGTGAAAGTTTCCAACTTGTTGGGGCGCTCCGCTCCACTCCTACCCTGAAAGTCTCGGGGTGATACGTGAAGCGGGGGCCGAGAAAAAAAGGGGGTCCCAAAACGCGTTTTCCCCATTCATTTTTCCATAGGAACCTTTAGTCGCAGCTACAGCCCGAACTGCTGAACGGAATTACACCAAATTTGGCAAAGAGGTAGCCCTTGGTTCAGACTGGTGCCTTTTGCTTAAATGGTGTAAATCCGTTCAGTAGTTCCTGAGAAATTCACAAGTAAAGTCACATATATATCTATGGGCGCGTCGGATCCGCGTACCCTCAGCGCACCCTGCGCGCACCGTCCCGATCACGAGCTGCATGCTAATTGGCTGTCAGCTGGCTGTCAACATTCCGATTCAGGAAGTGTTGGCAGCCATTTTGTCCCTCGGTAGAACCGAGGGACAGAAACAAGTGCGCAAGCGCAAAAGGGGCAGGGTAGAAACACCCTGACCCCCTAGGTCTGCTCAGGGGTCCCACAAGGACCCCTGGGCAGAAAAAGATTTTTTTTTTTTTTAAATCGGCGGGATGCGCTTAGGGTGCGCGGATCCCGCCGAGAAAAAAAAGAAACAAGTGCGCAAAACGCACAAAGGGGGCAGGGTAGAAACACCCTAACCCCTAGGCCTGCTCAGGGGGTCCCACAAGGACCCCCTGGGCAAAAAAGCATTTAAAAAAAAAAAATCGGCAGGATGCGCTCAGGGTGCGCGAATCCTGCCAGCAATCATCGAAGCGCGGTCTCCCGCGCTCGATGTAGTGGCCCCGGGTGGCCCAAGTCCCGGGGGCATGGTGGGGGGATAATATAATGTGTGGGGGCCTCAAAGGGCCCCCTAAGCCCGAGGACCGCCACCCCCGGGGCTTTTAAAAAAATGGTGCGGGAGGGCTCTGAGCCCTCCCGCAGCCCCGAGGACCACCACCTCCCGGGGCTTTTTTTAATTAATTTAACAACCTGTGTGGGGGCTCCAGCCCCCACACGCCCGAGACCGCCACCTCCCGGGGCACTAACAAATTAAAATGGGGGTCCGTTTTGGACCCCGAAGCCCGGGGACCACCACCTCCCCGGGGCTGTGCTGATGTAGGGAGGGGGCCGCGCGGCCCCCTCCTGGAGCCCTTGATGGCCCTGGGGACCGCCACCCCCAGGGCCGGCTCCTGCAGTGTCCCGGGGTGCCTACCCCGGGACACTGTAGTTTGCTATGGCAGGACGGGAGCCTCGCGGCTCCCGTCCCTGCCATAGCAAACTGCTTGGATATTGGAAGAGAGAGCAGGAAACCTGCTCTCTCTTCCAATATCCAAAGCACATTGCTTTCCACATGGGGAGCAGCATGCCAGCTGCTCCCCATGTGGAACTAGCAATGCCGGCTCCCAAGGGACGTGGGGAGCCGGCGGGACTGTGGGGGATTGGGGACCCCCACAGTCCCCAACGGAGAGGGCCAGCCCCGGGGGATGGGGTCCCGGGGCAAGTAGTGGCCCAGGAGGGGGCCACGCGGCCCCCTCCCCAAAAAAGAAAAAGAAAAAAATTTAAAAAATGGAAAGGCCGGCCCCGGGGATGGGGTCCCCGGGGCCTTAAATGGCCAGAGGAGGGGGCCACGCAGCCCCCTCCAAAGAATAAAAATAAAAATGCCATGCCCGGGGGATGGGGTCCCCGGGGCCAATACAGGCCCAGGGAAGGGGGGCCACGCGGCCCCCTTCCCGTTTTTAAAAATAAAAAATAAAAAAAAGGGGTAAGGCCCTGGGGGATGGGGTCCCCAGGGCATAAAAACAGGAAAAAGGAAGGGGGCCACACAGCCCCCCTTCAGGGGACAATTTTCTTTTTTTTTTAAACGATCGGGCACGCAGGCCCCGCCCCTTCCTTCACCACTCTGCAAACGCGCCCCTGGCGCGTTTGCAGAGGAGAACAATTCCCCTTGAATACTGGGGGTCCCTGGGGGCCAACTAGCCCACCAGGAACCTCCAATATGCGCCAGGGGGCTGCGTTGCAGAGACGTGTAGAGAGGCCACACCCCTTTTACACCTCTCTGCAACGCAGCTCTGTGGCGCTTTTTGAAGGTATATGGTGGGCTAGTTGGACTCCGGGGACCCTCAGGATTCAAGGGACTTAATCCCCCAACTTAAAACGCGCCACGGGCGCGTTTGCACAGTGGTGAAGGGAGGGGCGGGGCTTCAGGTGACATGTGTGCAAACAGGCCCCGTGGCGCGTTTTAAGATGGGGAATTAAATCCCCTTCAATCCTGAGGGTCCCTGGGGCCAACTAGCCCAACAGGTACATCCAGAAAGCGCCACAGAGCTGCGTTGCAGAGAGGTGTAAAAAGGGTGTGGCCTCTCTACACGTCTCTGCAACGCAGCCCCTAGCGCATATTGGAGGTTCCTGGTGGGCTAGTTGGCCCCTAGGGACCCTCAGGATTCAAGGGGACTTAATCCCCCAACTTAAAACGCGCAACGGGCGCGTTTGCACAGATGTCACCTCAGGCCCCGCCCCTCCCTTCACCATTGTGCAAATATTCCTCTAAAATCAGCCGAAATACGAATTCCGATTTACTCACCTGTTATCAGGAGAGACCTCAGTGCTGCATCTTTCAGCCCAGTACTGGTCCTGAAAAGTAATTTTAACCGTACTTACCGGTAACTTGAATTTCCTTCATAGGCTAACATTGACTGGTTTCACTTGGAAATTCTTCTAAGTGTGGAGTTTTGGAACTTTAAAATATTCCTCTAAAATCAGCCGAAATCCGAATTCTGATTTACTCACCTGTTATCAGGAGAGACCTCAGTGCTGCATCTTTCAGCCCAGTACTTGTCCTGAAAAGTAATTTTAACCGTACTTACCAGTAACTTGAATTTCCTTCCATAGGATATCATTGCCTGCTTTTTGCTGAAAAAGTTTCTAAGTGTTGATTTTTGAAACATACAAATATTCCTCTAAAATCAGCCGAAATCCGAATTCTGATTTACTCACCTGTTATCAGGAGAGACCTCAGTGCTGCATCTTTCAGCCCAGTACTGGTCCTGAAAAGTAATTTTAACCGTACTTACCAGTAACTTGAATTTCCTTCCATAGGCTAACATTGACTGGTTTCACTTGGAAATTCTTCTAAGTGTGGAGTTTTGGAACTTTAAAATATTCCTCTAAAATCAGCCGAAATACGAATTTTGATTTACTCACCTGTTATCAGGAGAGACCTCAGTGCTGCATCTTTCAGCCCAGTACTGATCCTGAAAAGTAATTTTAACCGTACTTACCGGTAACTTGAATTTCCTTCATAGGCTAACATTGACTGGTTTCACTTGGAAATTCTTCTAAGTGTTGAGTTTTGCAAACTTGCTTTGGATATTGGAAGAGAGAGCAGGAAACCTGCTCTCTCTTCCAATATCCAAAGCCGATTGCTTTCCACATGGGGAGCAGCATGTTAGCTGCTCCCCATGTGTAAAGCAATGCCGGCTCCCGTAGGACACGGGGAGCCGGCGGGACTGTGGGGGTTTGGGGACCCCCCACAGTCCCCAACGAGAGGGCCAGCCCCGGGGGATGGGGTCCCCGGGGCAAGTAGTGGCCCGGGAGGGGGCCACGCGGCCCCCTCCCCAAAGTTTTGAAAAATAATAAAAAAAAAAAAAAAGGGTATGGCCGGCCCGAGGATGGGGTCCCCGGGCCTTAAAATGGCCAGAGGAGGGGGCCACGCAGCCCCCTCAAAATATTAAAAATAAAAATAGAGGCCATGCCCCGGGAGATGGGGTCCCGGGGCCAATACAGGCCCGGGGAAGGGGAGCCACGCGGCCCCCTTCCCGTTTTTTTATTTATTTTGAAATTTAAAAAAGGGGTAAGGCCCTGGGGGATGGGGTCCCCCGGGCCCAAAAACAGAAAAAAGGAAGGGGGGCCACACAGCCCCCCTTCAGGGGACAAAAAAAAAAAAAAAAAACGATCGTGCCTGCAGGCCCCGCCCCCTTCCTTCCCCTTGAATACTGGGGGTCCCTGGGGGCCAACTAGCCCACCAGGAACCTCCAGTATGCGCCAGGGGGCTGCCTTGCAGAGAGGTGTACAGAGGCCACGCCCCTTTTACACCTCTCTGCAACGCAGCTCTGTGGCGCTTTTGGAGGTATATGGTGGGCTAGTTGGACTCCGGGGACCCTCAGGATTCAGGGGACTTAATCCCCCAACTTAAAACGCGCCACAGGGCGCGTTTGCACAGTGGTGAAGGGAGGGGCGGGGCTTCAGGTGACATGTGTGCAAACAGGCCCCGTGGCGCGTTTTAAGATGGGAATTAAATCCCTTCAATCCTGAGGGTCCCTGAGGGCCAACTAGCCCAACAGGTACATCCAGAAAGCGCCACAGAGCTGCGTTGCAGAGAGGTGTAAAAGGGGTGTGGCCTCTCTACACGTCTCTGCAACGCAGCCCCTGGCGCATATTGGAGGTTCCTGGTGGGCTAGTTGGCCCCTAGGGACCCTCAGGATTCAAGGGGACTTAATCCCCCAACTTAAAACGCGCCACGGGGCACGTTTGCACAGATGTAACCTCAGGCACCGCCCCCTCCTTCACCATGCAATGTGCAAATATTCCTCTAAAATCAGCCGAAATACGAATTCCGATTTACTCACCTGTTATCAGGAGAGACCTCAGTGCTGTATCTTTCAGCCCAGTACTGGTCCTGAAAAGTAATTCTAACCATACTTACCAGTAACTTGAATTTCCTTCCATAGGCTAACATTGACTGGTTTCACTTGGAAATTCTTCTAAGTGTGGAGTTTTGGAACTTTAAAATATTCCTCTAAAATCAGCCGAAATACGAATTCCGATTTACTCACCTGTTATCAGGAGAGACCTCAGTGCTGCATCTTTCAGCCCAGTACTGGTCCTGAAAAGTAATTTTAGCCGTACTTACCGGTAACTTGAATTTCCTTCATAGGCTAACATTGACTGGTTTCACTTGGAAATTCTTCTAAGTGTGGAGTTTTGGAACTTTAAAATATTCCTCTAAAATCAGCCGAAATACGAATTCCGATTTACTCACCTGTTATCAGGAGAGACCTCAGTGCTGCATCTTTCAGCCCAGTACTGGTCCTGAAAAGTAATTTTAGCCGTACTTCACCGGTAACTTGAATTTCCTTCATAGGCTAACATTGACTGGTTTCACTTGGAAATTCTTCTAAGTGTGGAGTTTAGGAACTTTAAAATATTCCTCTAAAATCAGCCGAAATACGAATTCCGATTTACTCACCTGTTATAAGGAGAGACCTCAGTGCTGTATCTTTCAGCCCAGTACTGGTCCTGAAAAGTAATTTTAACCGTACTTACCAGTAACTTGAATTTCCTTCCATAGGCTAACATTGACTGGTTTCACTTGGAAATTCTTCTAAGTGTGGAGTTTTGGAACTTTAAAATATTCCTCTAAAATCAGCCGAAATACGAATTCCGATTTACTCACCTGTTATCAGGAGAGACCTCAGTGCTGCATCTTTCAGCCCAGTACTGATCCTCAAAAGTAATTTTAACCGTACTTACCAGTAACTTGAATTTCCTTCCATAGGATATCATTGCCTGCTTTTTGCTGAAAAAGTTTCTAAGTGTTGATTTTTGAAACATACAAATATTCCTCTAAAATCAGCCGAAATCCAAATTCTGATTTACTCACCTGTTATCAGGAGAGACCTCAGTGCTGCATCTTTCAGCCCAGTACTGGTCCTGAAAAGTAATTTTAACCGTACTTACCAGTAACTTGAATTTCCTTCCATAGGCTAACATTGACTGGTTTCACTTGGAAATTCTTCTAAGTGTGGAGTTTTGGAACTTTAAAATATTCCTCTAAAATCAGCCGAAATACGAATTCCGATTTACTCACCTGTTATCAGGAGAGACCTCAGTGCTGCATCTTTCAGCCCAGTACTGATCCTCAAAAGTAATTTTAACCGTACTTACCGGTAACTTGAATTTCCTTCATAGGCTAAGATTGACTGGTTTTCAGCAAAAAAGTTTCAAAGTGTTGATTTTCACAAACTACAAATATTCCTTAAAAATCGCCTGTATGACTTAAACGCATTCTTTCAACTGTTTACAGGAGATGCACCAGTGCTGGATCCAGGATCCAACACTGAGTAAGAAAAAGTAACGATAACAGTTTTTACCTGCTAAGTGAATTTCCTTCCATAGGATAACATTGGTGATTCTATGAGAAAAAGTTTCTAAGTGTCATCCATAGAGATACTCACACACCTAGTCAGTCATGCAAATAATTAAACACACTGCCATTTACTCACCTATACAGTTATACACACACCAGCTCACTTACTCATACAAATAGTAGCACATTGTTACGCTCTTATACAATCACTGATACAAGCACACACTCATCCATACAGCCACTATCACAATCACTCACTCTTGCTTATAGCTATTTATATACTCCAACACACATATATACTGCCTTTCACATATGTAGTTACTCACACATGTACCACTGGGACATACATTCACTCACTAACACACTCTTACACACACTTACCCACCCATACAGTCTATCACAGATGCACTCTTGAAACCATCCACCCAGTGAATCACCCACTCACACATCTATGCACAGAGTTGCACACACCCCTCCCACACAAACACTCAGGCACCCATACAGATACTCAGACAAGCATTCAATAACTCATATAGACACTCATGTAGCTATTCACAAACACATGCAGCCACTTACACAGCAACAGACAGACGGATACAGACATTCATCCAGTTTAGTCACTAACCCATGCATTCAGTAAGATACGTTAAATCACTCACTTATAGAGTCAGTCACGCACCTACTAAATCATCCATACAGACACTTACACACCCACTCATTCTTCAATACGTCTTTTCCTATATATATTAAAAATATTTAAACTTTACAGAAACACACAGTCACTGGATGATGTCATCAGTGATGTCATCAGTGATGTAATCAGTGATGTCATTTGAGATGTCATCAGTGATGTCATCAGTGATGTCACTGACCATGTCATGAGTGATGTAATATGTGACGTCATCAGCAGTGCATTGCGGGCGCGAGTTATAGTTAGCTGAACTAACTATAACGGGGGAATTTCACGGGTTTTGTACGAGTGCAATGTCCAAGTAACTATAACTGTCCCTAAAACCTATGGTTTTTTCAGTGAATATATTATATATATATATATATTCACTGAAAAAACCATAGGTTTCAGACACGTTATAGTTACAAATTAGCATTTAAAAAACCTTTGAAATTCACTGAAAAAACCATAGGTTTTAGGGACAGTTTTAGTTACTTGGACATTGCACTCGTACAAAACCCGTGAAATTCCCCGTTATAGTTAGTTCAGCTAACTATAACTCGCGCCCGCAATGCACTGCTGATGACGTCACATATTACATCACTCATGACATGGTCAGTGACATCACTGATGACATCACTGATGACATCTCAAATGACATCACTGATGACATCATCCAGGGACTGTGTGTTTCTGTAAAGTTTAAATATGTTTAATATATATAGGGAAAGGCGTATTGAAGAATGAGTGGGTGTGTAAGTGTCTGTATGGATGATTTAGTAGGTACGTGACTGACTGTATAAGTGAGTGATTTAACGTATCTTACTGAATGCATGGGTTAGTGACTAAACTGTGTGAATGTCTGTATCCGTCTGTCTGTTGCTGTGTAAGTGGCTGCATGTGTTTGTGAATAGCTACATGAGTGTCTATATGAGTTATTGAATGCTTGTGTGAGTATCTGTATGGGTGCCTGAGTGTTTGTGTGGGAGGGGTGTGTGCGACTCTGTGCATAGATGTGTGAGTGGGTGATTCACTGGGTGGATGGTTTCAAGAGTGCATCTGTGATAGACTGTATGGGTGGGTAAGTGTGTGTAAGAGTGTGTTAGTGAGTGAATGTATGTCCCAGTGGTACATGTGTGAGTAACTACATATGTGAAAGGCAGTATATATGTGTGTTGGAGTATATAAATAGCCATAAGCGAGAGTGAGTGATTGTGATAGTGGCTGTATGGATGAGTGTGTGCTTGTATCAGTGATTGTATAAGAGCGTAAGAATGTGCTAGTATTTGTATGAGTAAGTGAGCTGGTGTGTGTATAACTGTATAGGTGAGTAAATGGCAGTGTGTTTAATTATTTGCATGACTGACTAGGTGTGTGAGTACCTCTATGGATGAGTGGCGGTGTTTGAGTGTGTATATAGGAGTATGAGTGCATATGATAGTCCTGTACTGAGTGACCGTAAGTATGAGTGACTGTACGGGTGAGTGAGTGGATGTGTGTGTGTAGACCTAAGAATCAGTGAGTGGGTATGTAGTTTTTGGTGTTGGAGTGTCTATGGTTTTGAGAATGGCAGTCTGTAATTTAGAGTGGGTGTATCAAAGGTTATATTAGGGTGTGAGGAGGTGCATCAGATTATCACGTGGATGATGTCATCAGTGATGTCATTTGAGATGTCATCAGTGATGTCATCAGTGATGTCACTGACCATGTCATGAGTGATGTAATATGTGACGTCATCAGCAGTGCATTGCGGGGCGCGAGTTATAGTTACCTGAACTAACTATAACGGGGGAATTTCACGGGTTTTGTACGAGTGCAATGTCCAACTAACTATAACTGTCCCTAAAACCTATGGTTTTTTCAGTGAATTTGTAAGGTTTTTTAAATGCTAATTTCTAACTATAACGTGCCTGAAACCTATGGTTTTTTTCTGTGAATTTCAAAGGTTTTGTAAATGACAATTTTTAAATGTATTAATTGTTATATTTATTTTTTTGATACTGATTTACTACATTTTTTAAACTATTTATTTTTAGATATTTTATTTTTTAAATTACATTATAATTACATTATACATTACATTACAAAATATACTTTCTCAGAATGAATTACTTTAGTTTAAATACTTTGCACATAGGCAATAGACTTTTAAGTACAGTAGTTACAGTTGTTGCAATGGGCAACACAATTTCAAACACAATGCAACATTGAGCTCAATGTGAATTTCTAGTTAAATGCAATTAGTTACTTTATGGATTACTTTTCTAACCACAGGACTGGATCCTAGATTCAGTCCTGGGACATCTCCTGTAAACAGTTGAGTAAAAGCGTTTTGGTTACAGTAGTGATTTTTAAGGAATATTTTTGTATTTTAAAAGTTGATACTTAGAAACTTTTTCACATAGAATCACCAATGTTATCCTAAGGGAGGAAATTCACTTAGCAGGTAAGTAGTGTTATCGTTACTTTTTCTTACTCAGTGGTGGATCCTGGATCCAGCACTGGTTCATCTCCTGTAAACAGTTGAAATAATGCGTTTAAGTCATACAGGCGATTTTTAAGGAATATTTGTAGTTTGTGAAAATCGACACTGAAACTTTTCTGCTGAAAACCAGACAATGGATTCCTATGGAAGGAAATACAAGTTACTGGTAAATACGGTTAGAATTACTTTTCAGGGTCAGTGCTGGGCTAAAAGATTCAGCACTGGGTTATCTCCTGATAACAGGTGAGTAAATCGGAATTCGTAGTTCGGCTGATTTTAGAGGAATATTATAAAGTTCCAAAACTCCACACTTAGAAGAATTTCCAAGTGAAACCAGTCAATGTTAGCCTATGGAAGGAAATTCAAGTTACTGGTAAGTACGGTTAAAATTACTTTTCAGGATCAGTACTGGGCTCAAAGGTGCAGCACTGAGGTCTCTCCTGATAACAAGTGAGTAAATCGGAATTCGTAGTTCGGCTGATTTTAGAGGAATATTATAAAGTTCCAAAACTCTACACTTAGAAGAATTTCCAAGTGAAACCAGTCAATGTTAGCCTATGGAAGGAAATTCAAGTTACTGGTAAGTACGGTTAGAATTACTTTTCAAGGTCAGTGCTGGGCTCAAAGATGCAGCACTGAGGTCTCTCCTGATAACAGGTGAGTAAATCGGAATTCGTAGTTCTGCTGATTTTAGAGGAATATTTGTATGTTTCAAAATTCGACACTTTGAAACTTTTTCAGCAAAAAGCAGGCAATGATATCCTATGGAAGGAAATTCAAGTTACTGGTAAGTACGGTTAAAATTACTTTTCAGGATCAGTACTGGGCTCAAAGATGGAGCACTGAGGTCTCTCCTGATAACAGGTGAGTAAATCAGAATTCGTAGTTCGGCTGATTTTAGAGGAATATTTGCACAGTGGTGAAGGGAGGGGGCGGGGCTTCAGGTGACATGTCTGCAAATAGGCCCCGTGGCGCGTTTTAAGATGGGGAATTAAATCCTCCTCAATCCCGAGGGTCCCTAGGGGCCAAGTAGCCCACCAGATACCTCCAGTATGCACCAGAGAGCTCTGCGTTGCAGAGAGGTGTTCAGAGGCCATGCCCCTTTTTGCACCTCTCTGCAACACAGCTCTGTGGCGCTTTCTGGACATACCTGGTGGGCTAGTTGGCCCCTAGGGACCCTCAGTATTGAAGGGGATTTAATTTACACCATTTAACAAAAAGGGTTCTTTCTGAACCAAGAACTACCTCTTTGCCAAATTTGGTGTAATTCCGTTCAGCAGTTCGGGCTGTATGGGAAAATGAATGGGGAAAACATGTTTTGGGACCCCCCTTTTTTCTCGGCCCCCGCTTGACGAATCACCCCGAGACTTTCAGGATAGGAGCGGACTGGAGCGGGCCACAAAGTTTGAAAATTTCGCGAAGATTCGTCAACCGACGCAAGAGTTATTTCAAATAGAATGTTGCGGATTTCCTATGGAAAATAGGTCCTAACTATAACTATCTACTTGCGACCGCCAGTAGATAATATATATTATCTACTGTCATTTGAGATGTCATCAGTGATGTCATCAGTGATGTCACTGACCATGTCATGAGTGATGTAATATGTGACGTCATCAGCAGTGCATTGCGGGGGCGCGAGTTATAGTTAGCTGAACTAACTATAACGGGGGAATTTCACGGGTTTTGTACGAGTGCAATGTCCAAGTAACTATAACTGTCCCTAAAACCTATGGTTTTTTCAGTGAATATATATATATGTGAGTGTGTGTGTTAGTGTTTAAATTAAAATGTAATTATTTCATAATTTAAAAATAAAAAATAATAATATATATACTCCAATGGGAGTGGACTGCTGAAGTTTTAAACAAGCCTCCAGGTGGAATATCGCTGTTGATGTGGAACTGGCACTGAGGAAAGCCGCAAGGCTGAAACGCGTCTGCCCAAGCGTTTCACGAACATAGCATTTCAACGCCATTCGCCTGAAGAAACGGCATTAAAGATCACTTGATGTTACCAAGCAAGTGTCGGACCTGTTCTTTTGTGAGTGGGGGTGGACTTCATATATATATATATTCACTGAAAAAACCATAGGTTTCAGGGACGTTATAGTTTGAAATTAGCATTTAAAAAACCTTAGAAATTCACTGAAAAAACCACAGGTTTCAGGGACGTTATAGTTAGTTGGACATTTCACTCGTACAAAACCAGAGAAATTCGGCCGTTATAGTTAGTAGACATAACTATAACTCGCGCCCCCGCAATGCACTGCTGATGACGTCATATATTACATCACTCATGACATGGTCAGTGACATCACTCATGACATCTCAAATGACATCACTGATGACATCACTAATGACATCACTGATGACATCATCCAGTGAATGTGTGTTTCTTTAAAGTTTAAATATGTTTTATATATATATATGCCAAGGTGTATTGAAGAATGAGTGGGTGTATAAGTGTCTGAATGGATGATTTAGTAAGTGCGTGACTGATTGTATAAGTGACTGATTAAGCGTATCTTACTGAATGCATGGGTTAGTGAGTAAACTGTGTGAATGTCTGTATCAGTCTGTCAGTTGGTGTATAAGTGGCTGCATGGGTTGGTGAGTAGCTAGATGACTGTCTATATGGGTTATTGATTGGTTGTCTGAGTATCTGTATGGGTGCCTGAGTGTCTGTGTGAGTGGGTGGGGGGTGTGTGACTCTGTGGATAGATGTGTGAGTGGGTGATTCACTGGGTGTATGGGTTGAAGAGTGCATCTGTGAAGGGATGTATGGGTGGGTGAGTGTGTGTATGGGTGTGTTGGTGATTGAATGGATGTCTCAGTGGTACATGTGTGAGTAACTACATATGTGAAAGGCAGTATATATGTGTGTTGGAGTATATAAATGACTATACGTGAGAGTGAGTGATTGTGAGAGTGGCTGTATGGATGAGTGTGTGCTTGTATTAGTGATTGTATAAGAGAGTAAGTATGTGTTAGTATTTGTATAAATAAGTGAGGTGGTCTGTGTATAATTTTATAGGTGAGTAAATGGGTGTGATTGATTCTTTGCATGACTGAGTAGGTGTGTGAGTAAGTCTATGGATGAGTGGCGGTGTGTCAGTGTATGTATAGGTGTATGAGTGCATATGATAGTGCTGTATTTATGAGTGACTGCATGTATGAGGTACTGTATGGGTGAATGCGTGGATGTGTGTGTGTGTAGACCTAGGAATTACTGAGCGGGTATGTACTAACTACTATTGGTCTGTCTATGGTTTCGATATTGGTAGTCTGTATTTTAGAATGGGTGTATAAAAGGTTTTATTAGGGTGTGAGGAGGTGCATCAGATTATCACATGGATGATGTCATCAGTGATGTCATTTGAGATGTCATGAGTGATGTCATCAGTGATGTCACTGACCATGTCATGAGTGATGTAATATGTGACGTCATCAGCAGTGCATTGCGGGGGCGCAAGTTATAGTTATGTCTACTAACTATAATGGCCGAATTTCTCTGGTTTTGTACGAGTGAAATGTCCAACTAACTATAACGTCCCTGAAACCTGTGGTTTTTTCAGTGAATTTCTAAGGTTTTTTAAATGCTAATTTCTAACTATAACGTACCTGAAACCTTTGGTTTTTTCAGTGAATTTCTAAGGTTTTTTTAAATGCAAATTTCTAACTATAACGTCCCTAACACCTATGGTTTTTTTCAGTGAATTTCAAAGGTTTTTTAAATGCTAATTTCTAACTATAGCGTCCCTATTAAGTCCCCTTGAATACTGAGGGTCCCAGGGGGCCAACTAGCCCACCAGGCACCTCCAGTAAGCGCCACAGAGCTGCGTTGCAGAGAGGTGTTCCGAGGCCACGCCCCTTTTTACACCACGCTGCAAACGCGGCTTCTGGCGCACTGCTGCTCGGAGGATAAAGTCCACTTGTATCCTGAGGTCCTCAGGACACAAGAGGACCTCATCCCCCCACCAGCAGTGCACCAGAAGCCGCGCTTGCAGAGTGGTGTAAAAAGGGGCGTGGCCTCAGACCACCTCTCTGCAACGCAGCTCTGTGGCTCTTACTGGTGGTACCTGGTGGGCTAGTTGGCCTCCAGGGACCCTCAGGATTGAAGGGGACTTAATCCCCCAATTTACAACGTGCCAGGGGGCGCGTTTGCACACTTGTTATATCAGGCCCCGCCCCCTCCCTGCACCACTAAGCAAACGCACCCCCTGGCGCATTGTAACTTGGGGGATTAAGTCCCCTTGAATCTTGAGGGTCCCTGGGGGCCAACTAGCCCACCAGGTACCTCCAGTAAGCGCCACAGAGCTGCGTTGCAGAGAGGTGTTCCAAAGCCATGCCCCTTTTTACACCACGCTGCAAACGCGGCTTCTGGTGCACTTCTGCTCAGAGGATGAAGTCCACTTGTGTCCTGATGCCCTCAGGACTCAAGAGGACCTCATCGCCCCACCAGCAGTGCACCAGAAGCCGCGTTTGCAGAGTGGTGTAAAAAGGGGCGTGACCTCGGACCACCTCTCTGCAACGCAGCTCTGTGGTGCTTACTGGAGGTACCTGGTGGGCTAGTTGGCCCCCAGGGACCCTCAGGATTGAAGGGGACTTAATCCCCCAATTTACAACACACCATGGGGCGTGTTTGCACACTTGTTATATCAGGCCCCGCCCCCTCCCTGCACCACTGTGCAAATGCGCCCCCTGGCTTGTTGTAAGTTAGGGGATTAAGTCCCCTTGAATCCTGAGGGACCCTGGGAGCCAACAAGCCCACCAGGTACCTCCAGTAACCCCCACAGAACTGAGTTGCAGAGAGGTGTAAAAAGGGGCATGGCCTCGGACCACCTCTCTGCAATGCAGCTCTGTGGCACTTACTGAAGGTACCTGGTGGGCTAGTTGGCCCCCAGGGACCCTCAGTATTCAAGGGGACTTAATCCCCCACCTTAGAACGTGCCAGGGGGCGCGTTTGCAGAGTGCTGCAGGGAGGGGGCGGGGCCTCCGGCGAGTTGCCGGTTTCTTTTTTCTTTTTTTTATGTCTTATTTTATGGGAGGGGGGCTGCATGGCCCCCCTTCCCTTGGCCAATTTTGGCCCTGGGGACCCCATCCCCCGGGGCCTGAGCATTTTCTTTTTCTTTTTTTTAAAACGGGAAGGGGCCGCATGGCCCCCCTTCCCTGGGCCACTATTGGCCCCAGGGACCCCATCCCCCGGGGCCTGGCGTGGTTTAAAAAAAAAAAAAAAAATCTATATTTGCGGGGAGGGGGGCCGCGTGGCCCTTCTCCCCTTGGCCACTTCTGGCCTCGGGGACCCCATCCCCCGGGGCCTGGCCTCTCCATTGGGGACCATGGGGGGAGCCCCAATGCCCCCACGGTCCCACCGGCTCCCCGCCTCCTGCGGGAGCCGGCATTGCTTTTGAGCAAGGGGAGCTGCTGACATGCAGCTCCCCTTGCTCAAAAGCAATCCTGCTTTGCTTCATTGGTTTCCCTGCTCTCGCTTCAATGAAGCAAAGCAGAGTTTGCTATGACAGGGTGGGAGCCGCACGGCTCCCGCCCTGCCATAGCAAACGGCAATGTCCCGGGGGTGGGCACCCCGGGACATTGCAGGAGCCGGCCCTGGGGGGTGGCGGTCCCCAGGACCATCAAGGGCTCCAGGACGGGGGCTACATGGCCCCCCTCCCTTCATTTTCAAAGCCCCGGGGAGGTGGTGGTCCCCGGGGCTTGGGGGTCTGTAACGGATCCCCATATTTGAATACTTGGTGCCCCGGGGAGGTGGTGGTCCCTGGGGCATGTGGGGGGGCTCGAGCCCCCCACACACATTTAAAAAAAATACAAACAGAGCCCTGGGGAGGTGGAGGTCCCCGGGGCTGCAGGGGCCACGTGCCCCCGCGTTACTTGGCAAAGCCCCAGGGAGGTGGTGGTCCCCGGGGCTGCGGGGGCCCCCGCTGGCCCCCACTATATAATTTGTGCATGCTCCTGGGACCTGGCCCACCCGGGGGCTTAACAATAACGAAGCGCGGGATCCCGCGCTTTGTTTTTTTTTATTTTCACGGCAGGATTCGCGACCCCAACTCGAATTCTGCCGTTTAAAAAAAAAAAAAAAGAGCTTTTTTTGGCCCTGAGCAGGCCTAGGGGGTCAGGATGTTTCTACCCTGCCCCCTTTTCTTCTTTTTCAACCTTTTTTCCACTCTTTTCTTGTGACTCGGCTACCGAGTCACAAGATGGCTGCCAACACATTCTGGATTAGAGTGTTGGCAGCCAACCAGAGTGAAGCTCGTGCCCGGGAGGGTTCGCGAACCCTCCTCGGTGCTCAGATATCGATATTTTTTCTTTTTTAAATTTCTCAGGAACTACTGAACGGATTTACACCATTTAAAAAAAAGGTCTCTTTCTGAACCAAGGGCTACCTTTTTGCCAAATTTGGTGTAATTCCGTTCAGCAGTTCGGGCTGTAGCCGGTTCCAATTTTTCCTATGGAAATTAACATTGGGGAAAATGTGTTTTGGGACCCCCCTTTTTTCTCGGCCCCCGTTGACGAATCACCCCGAAACTTTCAAAGCAGGATCTGACCGAAGCGGGCCATTAGTTTTGAAAATTTTGCGAAGATTCGTTAAACGGCGCCAAAGATATTGGCAAAAAAATAACGCTATTTGAATAGAAACGAGGTCCTAACTATAACTACCTACTGGCGACCGCCAGTAGGTAATATATACATATATATATATATATTCACTGAAAAAACCATAGGTTTTAGGGACAGTTATAGTTAGTTGGACATTGCACTCGTACAAAACCCGTGAAATTCCCCCGTTATAGTTAGTTCAGGTAACTATAACTCGCGCCCCCGCAATGCACTGCTGATGACGTCACATATTACATCACTCATGACATGGTCAGTGACATCACTCATGACATCACTGATGACATCTCAAATGACATCACTGATGACATCACTGATGACATCATCCATGTGATAATTTGATGCATCTTCTCACACCCTAATATAACTTTTGATACACCCACTGTAAATTACAGACTGCCATTGTCAAAACCATAGACACTCCAACACCAATTACTATATACACACTCACTGATTCTTAGGTCTACACACACACATCTACTCACTCACCCGTACAGTCACTCATACTTATAGTCACTCAGTACAGGACTATTATATGCACTCATACACCTATATAAACACTCACACACCGCCACTCATCCATAAAGGTACTCACACAACTAGTCAGTCATGCAAAAAATTAAGCACACACCCATTTACTGCCCTATACAGTTATACACACACCAGCTCACTTACTCATACAAATACTAGCACATTCTTACGCTCTTATACAATCTCTGATACAAGCACACACTCATCCATACAGTCACTCTCACACACACTCTCGCTTATAGCTATTTATATACTCCAACACACATATATACTGCCTTTCACATATGTAGTTACTCACACATGTACCACTGGGACATACATTCACTCACTAACACACTCTTACACACACTTACCCACCCATACAGTCTATCACAGATGCACTCTTGAAACCATCCACCCAGTGAATCACCCACTCACACATCTATGCACAGAGTCGCACACACCCCACCCACACAAACACTCAGGCACCCATACAGATACTCAGACAACCAATCAATAACTCATATAGACACTCATGTAGCTATTCACAAACCCATGCAGCCACTTACACAGCAACAGACAGACGGATACAGACAATCACCCAGTTTAGTCACTAACCCATGCATTCAGTAATATACGTTTAATCACTCACTTATAGAGTTAGTCACGCACCTACTAAATCATCCATTCAGACACATATACACCCACTCATTCTTCAATACGCCTTTCCCTATATATATTTGTTAGACTTGGCATCTTTTGGCGTGTTTCCCCTGACTTTTTGCTTTCTGACCTCCCGGTTTTGACTCTGTTTTTGCTGGTGTAATGATTCTGCGCACTTTCCTCACTGCGGTCCAGTGGGAAAGTGCAAGTGCTCCTGTATAAAATGTGTTATGGATTGGTGTTTCCATGATTGGCCTATTTGGTTTATGTGTCAGTCCCTTGTAAAGTGCACTGCGAGTGCCAGGGCCTATAGACCAAATGCTGTTGGTGGGCTGCAGCACTGGATTGTGCCACCCACGCAAACAGCTCGTAAAGGGTAACTCGGGCCTGCCATCGCAGAGCCTGTGCGCAGCCTGGGGCTGCCATGTCGACTTGGCAAGTGCACACACTTTCAAGTCCCTAAACCTTCCCTTTGCTACCTGTTAGTCACCCCTAAGGTAGGCCCAAGGTACCCCTGTGGGCAGGGTGCGTTGTATGCGAAAGGTAGGACATGCCCGGGTGTGTGCGGCATGTCCTGATAGTGAATTACAGCCTAGTTCGTTTTTCACTATTGCAAGGCTACCTGTTCCCCCTAGGCCAGAACGGGCAGTTTTGATTATTACAGCTTATAATCCTAACTGACCCCGGGAACATGGTAGAAATTTGAGTTTAGTATGCCTGGACTCAGAATGATAAAATGCATCTTTTAGTGAAGTTGGTTTTAACATTCTGTGTTTGAAAATACCACTTTTAGAAGGTGGGTATTTTCTTGTCTAACCATCCAAGCCTGCCTCTGCGAGGTTGTGTATTCCTTGTCTGGAGTGTGAGTGACAGGGGCTGGGGGATGCCAGGAGACAGGGTGAGTCAGCACAGGGCTGAATAGCCAGATCGACCTGTAGATGGGTGGGAGGGGTCGCACCTGGGCCCTGAATAGGACAGTGCCTTCCCTCCACAATGCTGGCTCCACCTCCTGTGGTGCGTCTGATGTCCCTGGCCTACTCACTGAAAGAAGGGATGGAGACTTGTCAACAAAGTGCTCCAGAACTGGTTTGGACTAGGCAAAGGCCTCTCTGCCTTCAGAGAACAAAGGAATTTGGGATATAAATATTGGGGCCCCGACCCCATGAATTTAGATCTTGCTGGAATCAAGGAACCTGCCAAGACGAAGAGCTGGAAGAGCTGCCAGGAGGAGTACTGCCCCTTTGCTGTGTTGTGGCTTTGTTGGGTTGGCCTGCAGCTGCTGCTTCTGTCTTGGGCAGTGAAAGGACTGGACTGAACTTTCTACAACCTTGTGCGGAGTATCTCCAAGGGCCTGGAACCGAGCTGGCCTCCTGTTAAGAAGTCTCAGGGACTGCAAAGACTTCACAAGCCTCTGGGTACCGCTTCTGGAACGCTGTTTCAGTTGCCACAGAGGAAGGGAACTGCAACCGACTCCGTCAACCGAATCCATCCCTGGCCGATGACCTGTTTGCACCGCAGACCGCATCGCCCCGCTTCGCATCGCAACCCTGGTCTCACCGTGGGTGACATCCAACGCCGCCAACATCGAGCCGCTGCTTGCACCGTGACCTGTGGGCACCGCAGTTCGCATCGCATCGCTTCACTGAACCAGCCGGACCCGACCGACGCGGTCGCTGCAACTGGCTCAAGAGTCGTGACCGCACCGCATTTGGGGCACCGCTCGCACGTCTGCGACGCACCGCTCCGATGGTTTTTTCAGTGAATTTGTAAGGTTTTTTAAATGCTAATTTCTAACTATAACGTGCCTGAAACCTATGGTTTTTTCAGTGAATATATATATAAATACATAATATATATATATATATAATATATTCACTGAAAAAACCATAGGTTTTAGGGACAGTTATAGTTACTTGGACATTGCACTCGTACAAAACCCGTGAAATTCCCCCGTTATAGTTAGTTCAGCTAACTATAACTCGCGCCCGCAATGCACTGCTGATGACGTCACATATTACATCACTCATGACATGGTCAGTGACATCACTGATGACATCACTGATGACATCTCAAATGACATCACTGATGACATCACTGATGACATCATCCAGTGACTGTGTGTTTCTGTAAAGTTTAAATATTTTTAATATATATAGGAAAAGACGTATTGAAGAATGAGTGGGTGTGTAAGTGTCTGTATGGATGATTTAGTAGGTGCGTGACTGACTCTATAAGTGAGTGATTTAACGTATCTTACTGAATGCATGGGTTAGTGACTAAACTGGATGAATGTCTGTATCCGTCTGTCTGTTGCTGTGTAAGTGGCTGCATGTGTTTGTGAATAGCTACATGAGTGTCTATATGAGTTATTGAATGCTTGTCTGAGTATCTGTATGGGTGCCTGAGTGTTTGTGTGGGAGGGGTGTGTGCAACTCTGTGCATAGATGTGTGAGTGGGTGATTCACTGGGTGGATGGTTTCAAGAGTGCATCTGTGATAGACTGTATGGGTGGGTAAGTGTGTGTAAGAGTGTGTTAGTGAGTGAATGTATGTCCCAGTGGTACATGTGTGAGTAACTACATATGTGAAAGGCAGTATATATGTGTGTTGGAGTATATAAATAGCTATAAGCAAGAGTGAGTGATTGTGATAGTGGCTGTATGGATGAGTGTGTGCTTGTATCAGTGATTGTATAAGAGCGTAACAATGTGCTACTATTTGTATGAGTAAGTGAGCTGGTGTGTGTATAACTGTATAGGTGAGTAAATGGCAGTGTGTTTAATTATTTGCATGACTGACTAGGTGTGTGAGTATCTCTATGGATGAGTGGCGTTGTTTGAGTGTCTATATAGGAGTAAGAGTGCATATGATAGTCCTGTACTGAGTGACCGTAAGTATGAGTGACTGTACGGGTGAGTGAGTGGATGTGTGTGTGTAGACCTAAGAATCAGTGAGTGGGTATGTAGTTATTGGTGTTAGAGTGTCTATGGTTTTGCGAATGGCAGTCTGTAATTTAGAGTGGGTGTATCAAAGGTTATATTAGGGTGTGAGGAGGTGCATCAGATTATCACGTGGATGATGTCATCAGTGATGTCATTTGAGATGTCATCAGTGATGTCATCAGTGATGTCACTGACCATGTCATGAGTGATGTAATATGTGACGTCATCAGCAGTGCATTGCGGGGCGTGAGTTATAGTTAGCTGAACTAACTATAACGGGGAATTTCACGGGTTTTGTACGAGTGCAATGTCCAAGTAACTATAACTGTCCCTAAAACCTATGGTTTTTTCAGTGAATTTCAAAGGTTTTTTAAATGCTAATTTGTAACTATAACGTGTCTGAAACCTATGGTTTTTTCAGTGAATTTCAAAGGTTTTTTAAATGCTAATTTGTAACTATAACGTGTCTGAAACCTATGGTTCTTTCAGTGAATTTCAAAGGTTTTTTAAATGCTAATTTCTAACTATAACGTGCCTGAAACCTACGGTTTTTTCAGTGAATTTCAAAGGTTTTGTAAATGACAATTTTTAAATGTATTAATTGTTATATTAATTTTTTTCATACTGATTTACTACATTTTTAGAAACAATTTTTTTTACATATTTTATTTTTTAAATTACATTGTAATTACATTATACATTACATTACAAAAAATACTTTCTCAGAATGAATTACTTTAGTTTAAATACTTTGCAGATAGGCAATAGACTTTTAAGTACAGTAGTTACAGTTGTTGCAATGGGCAACACATTTTCAAACACAATGCAACATTCAGCTCAATGTGAATTTCTAGTTAAATGCAATTAGTTACTTTATGGATTACTTTTGTAACCACAGGACTGGATCCTAGATTCAGTCCTGGTACATCTCCTGTAAACAGTTGAGTAAAAGCGTTTTGGTTACAGTCGTGATTTTTAAGGAATATTATTGTATTTTAAAAGTTGACACTTAGAAACTTTTTCTCATAGAATCACCAATGTTATCCTATGGAAGGAAATTCACTTAGCAGGTAAAAACTGTTATCGTTACTTTTTCTTACTCAGTGTTGGATCCTGGATCCAGCACTGGTGCATCTCCTGTAAACAGTTGAAAGAATGCGTTTAAGTCATACAGGCGATTTTTAAGGAATATTTGTAGTTTGTGAAAATCAACACTTTGAAACTTTTTGCTGAAAACCAGTCAATCTTAGCCTATGAAGGAAATTCAAGTTACCGGTAAGTACGGTTAAAATTACTTTTGAGGATCAGTACTGGGCTGAAAGATGCAGCACTGAGGTCTCTCCTGATAACAGGTGAGTAAATCGGAATTCGTATTTCGGCTGATTTTAGAGGAATATTTTAAAGTTCCAAAACTCCACACTTAGAAGAATTTCCAAGTGAAACCAGTCAATGTTAGCCTATGGAAGGAAATTCAAGTTACTGGTAAGTACGGTTAAAATTACTTTTCAGGACCAGTACTGGGCTGAAAGATGCAGCACTGAGGTCTCTCCTGATAACAGGTGAGTAAATCAGAATTCGGATTTCGGCTGATTTTAGAGGAATATTTGTATGTTTCAAAAATCAACACTTAGAAACTTTTTCAGCAAAAAGCAGGCAATGATATCCTATGGAAGGAAATTCAAGTTACTGGTAAGTACGGTTAAAATTACTTTTCAGGACCAGTACTGGGCTGAAAGATGCAGCACTGAGGTCTCTCCTGATAACAGGTGAGTAAATCAGAATTCGGATTTCGGCTGATTTTAGAGGAATATTTTAAAGTTCCAAAACTCCACACTTAGAAGAATTTCCAAGTGAAACCAGTCAATGTTAGCCTATGAAGGAAATTCAAGTTACCGGTAAGTACGGTTAAAATTACTTTTCAGGACCAGTACTGGGCTGAAAGATGCAGCACTGAGGTCTCTCCTGATACCAGGTGAGTAAATCGGAATTCGTATTTCGGCTGATTTTAGAGGAATATTTTAAAGTTCCAAAACTCCACACTTAGAAGAATTTCCAAGTGAAACCAGTCAATGTTAGCCTATGAAGGAAATTCAAGTTACCGGTAAGTACGGTTAAAATTACTTTTCAGGACCAGTACTGGGCTGAAAGATGCAGCACTGAGGTCTCTCCTGATAACAGGTGAGTAAATCGGAATTCGTATTTCGGCTGATTTTAGAGGAATATTTTAAAGTTCCAAAACTCCACACTTAGAAGAATTTCCAAGTGAAACCAGTCAATGTTAGCCTATGGAAGGAAATTCAAGTTACTGGTAAGTATGGTTAGAATTACTTTTCAGGACCAGTACTGGGCTGAAAGATACAGCACTGAGGTCTCTCCTGATAACAGGTGAGTAAATCGGAATTCGTATTTCGGCTGATTTTAGAGGAATATTTGCACAATGGTGAAGGGAGGGGGCGGGGCCTGAGGTGACATCTGTGCAAACGCGCCCCGTTGCGCGTTTTAAGTTGGGGGATTAAGTCCCCTTGAATCCTGAGGGTCCCTAGGGGCCAACTAGCCCACCTGGAACCTCCAATATGCGTCAGGGGCTGCGTTGCAGAGACGTGTAGAGAGGCCACACCCCTTTTACACCTCTCTGCAACGCAGCTCTGTGGCGCTTTCTGGATGTACCTGTTGGGCTAGTTGGCCCCCAGGGACCCTCAGGATTGAAGGGATTTAATTCCCCATCTTAAAACGCGCCACGGGACCTGTTTGCACACATGTCACCTGAAGCCCCGCCCTCCCTTCACCACTGTGCAAACGCGCACCGTGGCGCGTTTTAAGTTGGGGATTAAGTCCCCTTGAATCCTGAGGGTCCCCGGAGTCCAACTAGCCCACCATATACCTCCAAAAAGCGCCACAGAGCTGCGTTGCAGAGAGGTGTAAAAGGGGTGTGGCCTCTCTACACGTCTCTGCAACGCAGCCCCCTGGCGCATATTGGAGGTTCCTGGTGGGCTAGTTGGCCCCCAGGGACCCCCAGTATTCAAGGGGAATTCGTCTTCTCTGCAAACGCGCCAGGGGGCGCGTTTGCAGAGTGGTGAAGGAAGGGGCGGGGCCTGCGTGCCCGATCGTTTAAAAAAAAATAAAAAAATGTTTGTCCCCTGAAGGGGGGCTGTGTGGCCCCCCTTCCTTTTTCCTGTTTTTATGCCCTGGGGACCCCATCCCCCAGAGCCTTACCCCTTTTTTTTAATTTTTAATAAAATAAAAAAAACGGGAAGGGGGCCGCGTGGCCCCCCTTCCCTGGGCCTGTATTGGCCCCGGGGACCCCATCCCCCGGGCATGGCCTTTTTATTTTTATTCTTTGGAGGGGGCTGCGTGGCCCCCTCCTCTGGCCATTTAAGGCCCCGGTGACCCCATCCCCCGGGGCCGGCCTTTCCATTTTTTTTAATTTTCTTTTTTGGGGAGGGGGGCCGCGTGGCCCCCCTCCTGGGCCACTACTTGCCCCAGGGACCCCATCCCCCGGGGCTGGCCCTCTCCGTTGGGGACTGTGGGGGTCCCCAATCCCCCCACAGTCCCGCCGGCTCCCCACGTCCCTTGGGAGCCGGCATTGCTGTTCCCACATGGGGAGCAGCTGACATGCTGCTCCCCATGTGGAAAAGCAATGTGCTTTGGATATTGGAAGAGAGAGCAGGTTTCCCTGCTCTCTCTTCCAATATCCAAAGCAGTTTGCTATGACAGGACGGGAGCCGCGAGGCTCCCGTCCTGCCATAGCAAACTACAGTGTCCCGGGGGTAGGCACCCCGGGACACTGCAGGAGCCGGCCCTGGGGGGTGGCGGTCCCCAGGGCCATCAAGGGCTCCAGGAGGGGGGCCGCGCGGCCCCCCTCCCTACATCAGCACAGCCCTGGGGAGGTGGTGGTCCCCGGGCTTCGGGGGTCCAAAACGGACCCCCATTTTAATTTGTTAGTGCCCCGGGAGGTGGCGGTCTCGAGGCGTGTGGGGGCTGGAGCCCCCACACAGGTTGTTAAATTAATTTTAAAAAAGCCCCGGGGAGGTGGTGGTCCTCGGGGCTGCGGAGGGCTCAGAGCCCTCCCGCACCATTTTTTTTAAAAGCCCCGGGTGGTGGCGGTCCTCGGGGCTTGGGGGCCCTTTGAGGCCCCCACACATTATATTATCCCCCCCCACCATGCCCCCGGGACTTGGGCCACCCGGGGGCCAATTAACATCGAAGCGCGGGAGACCGCGCTTCGATTTTTTTTTTTTCCGGCAGGATTCGCGCACCCTGAGCGCATCTTGCCAATTTTATTTAAAAAAAAAAAATGCTTTTTTTTGCCCAGGGGGTCCTTGTGGGACCCCCTGAGCAGGCCTAGGGGGTTAGGGTGTTTCTACCCTGCCCCCTTTGTGCGTTTTGCGCACTTGTTTCTTTTTTTTTCTTGGCGGGATCCGCGCACCCTAAGCGCATCCCGCCGATTTAAAAAAAAAAAAATCTTTTTCTGCCCAGGGGGTCCTTGTGGGACCCCCTGAGCAGACCTAGGGGTCAGGGTGTTTCTACCCTGCCCCCTTTTGCGCTTTGCGCACTTGTTTCTGTCCCTCGGTTCTACCGAGGGACAAAATGGCTGCCAACACTTCCTGAATCGGAATGTTGACAGCCAGCTGACAGCCAATTAGCATGCAGCTCGTGATCGGGACGGTGCGCGCAGGGTGCGCTGAGGGTACGCGGATCCGACGCGCCCATAGATATATATGTGACTTTACTTGTGAATTTCTCAGGAACTACTGAACGGATTTACACCATTTAAGCAAAAGGCACCAGTCTGAACCAAGGGCTACCTCTTTGCCAAATTTGGTGTAATTCCGTTCAGCAGTTCGGGCTGAAGCTGCGACTAAAGGTTCCTATGGAAAAATGAATGGGGAAAACGCGTTTTGGGACCCCTTTTTCTCGGCCCCCGCTTCACGTATCACCCCGAGACTTTCAGGGTAGGAGCGGAGCGGAGCGCCCCAACAAGTTGGAAACTTTCACGAAGATTCGTCAACCGGCGCCAACGTTATTTCAAATAGAATGTCGCGGATTTCCTATGGATAATAGGTTGTAACTATAACTATCTACTGGCGACCGCCAGTAGATAATATATATATATCTATATTACCTACTGGCGGTCGCAAGTAGGTAGTTATAGTTAGGACCTAGTTTCCATAGGAAAAGCGTTTTTGGTTTTCTCAATAACTTTGGCGCCGGTTGATGAATCTTCGCGAAATTTTCAAAACTAGTGGCCCGCTCCAGTCAGCTCCTGTCTTGAAAGTTTCGGGGTGATTCGTCAAACGGGGCCCGAGAAAAAAGGGGGGTCCCAAAACGCGTTTTCCCCATGTTATTTTCCATAGGAAACTTTAGTCATAGCTACAGCCCGAACTGCTGAACGGAATTACACCAAATTTGGCAAAAAGGTAGGTCTTGGTTCAGAATGCGACCTTTTTTTAATGGTGTAAATCGGTTCAGTAGTTCCTGAGAAATAAGAAAAAGAAAAAGTTTCGATATCTATGGCCGCGGTGGGTTCGCGAACCCTCCCGAGCACGAGCTGCACTCTGATAGACTCGGTAGAACCGAGTCACAAGAAAACAGTAAAACAAAGTGTAAAATGAAGAAAAGGGGGCAGGGTAGAAACACCCTGACCCACTAGGCCTGCCCTTGGGTGGGCCAAGTCCCAGGGGCACTCGCAAATTAATGTGCGGGGGCACGCGGGGGCCCCTGCAGCCCCGGGGACCACCAACTCCCCGGGGCTAAAAAAATAAATGCGTGGGGTGGGGCAATCCCCCCACACTGCCCCGGGGACCACCACCTCCCCGGGGCATTTAATATTTAAATACGGGGGTCCGTTGCGGGCCCCCGGAGCCCGGGGACCACCACCTCCCCGGGGCTTTGAAAAGTAGGGAGGGGGCCACGCGACCCCCCTCAAGGAGCTCTCAATGGCCCTGGGGACCGCCACCCCCCAGGGCCGGCTCCTGCAGTGTCCCAGGGTGCCCACCCTCGGGACACTGCTGTTTGCTATGGCAGGGCGGGAGCATGGCTCCCGCCCTGCCATAGCAAACTCCTGCATTGCTTCATGGAAGCGAGAGCAGGAAACCTGCTCTCGCTTCAACGAAGCAAAGCAGGATTGGTTTTCCACAAGGGGAGCTGCATGTCAGCAGCTCCCCTTGTGGAAAAGCAATGCTGGCTCCCGCAGGAGGCGGGGAGCCGGCGGGACCGTGGGGGCATTGGGGCTCCCCCCACGGTCCCCAACTGTGAGGCTATGCCCCGGGGGATGGGGTCCCCGGGGCCAAAAATGGCCCGGGAGGGGGGCCAGGTGGTCCCCCTCCCTTGTTTATAAAAAAAAAAAAAATTGGGCATGCCCCGGGGGATGGGGTCCCCGGGGCGAATATAAATTAATGGTAGTAGACGATTTTTTTTCGCCAAAGTTTGGAGTTACGACTTTAGCGCGGCTCTCAGCGCAGCCCCCTGGTGTGAACGCGATGGGTGCGCGGCCCCCTAGTGTGAACGCGATGGATGCGCGGCTCTCAGCACGGCCCCCTGGTGTGAACATGATGGGTGCACGGCTCTCAGCGCGACCCCCTGGTGTGAACGCGATGGGTGCGCGGCTCCTTTAGTCGAGCAGGGTGCACGACCCCAAGCAAAAACAATTAAGATTTTTTCATATAAACCTAGGTTATATGTTGAGTTATTGGGTGGCTCTAAAAAGAGCCCTTGTTTTCATTGGGAGATTGTTGTAGCTACATGTAAGTGCGGATCCAGAGCTTCAGGTTGTTGAGAAACACTCTGTTCCCTTGATCAGTGAAGTGTACTCCATCCCTTCTGTAGATGCCATCCATATGGAAACGTAGATTGTTGTTATAGATGGAGCCCATCCTATGGTCTCTGAGATAAGCAGAAACAGCTTTATTGACATTTTTTCTAGCTTTCTCAATCAGAGGACAAAATTGATTGGACCAGTTCCATTTCTGTCTTTGGCATATGTTAGAGTATACAAAGACAGTTTTGGGGGGAAAAGCAACATCAATTCTGCAAAGGTGTCCTTCATTAGAAATTCCAGACCTACCCCAGTCAATGTGCCTAGGTCATTGCCACCAAAGTGCACAATCATGAGGTCAGGGGCTTGGAGATTCAAAAAGGTTTTAACCAAAGGCATCAATTGGTGCCACTTTAATCCTCTCTGTCCAATCCATTTAATGTCTACATTTTGCAATGCTAGGTCTTTGTCAATACCTCTGTGTTCAGCATACCTTTTGCACCAGAATACATAGCTGTGCCCAACAATCCACACAGAAAGCATCTTGAAGGGGTGTCTGTAGGTAATCAAGAGATGTCTGTAGCTGAGGTAGTCAGTTGGTAGAATGAGAGATATCTAAAATGGTGGAGAAGATGCTGTTTATAAGAAAGTAGAGATTTGATTGGCTGTTTAAGAACATTTTACATTAAAAATAGGGTGCATTTTACTTTGTTTAAAAAGCAAGTTTCTTATTGGTTAGTAAAAAATGTTTGAAAGGTACAGTAGAAAGGATAAGGTCATGTTTTGCAAAGCCAACCACACCTGCTGTTTCCATTTGCAACATTGTGTGGTGAACTTGAAAATATGGTGAACTTGTGACCTGTCAGTTAAGTTGGATGTTCCATGACCTGTTGCTATGGAAACTGGCATTAAGCAGAAGGGGTGAAGAAGTCAGTTAATAAGGGTTATTATCTGTAACCAAGAGAAATGTGTTTGACAATTTGAAAAACTCTGGGAAGCAATGTTATTTGTTGCTTATGTGTATTTGTATGGAGAAAGAGAGGGAAACCTTGCCATTACTGGTTTTACCTTGCTGCGTCTGGTACATTATATTGATTGTGTGTAAAAGAAAATCCTGTCAGAGTTTGTGAGATTTTTCATTCAACACATTTATTTGCAAGGTGAGTTATAAATTTATGAGGTTTATTTAAAAAAAAAATTGACTTAATTCTAATAATGTCTTGTTTGAAATATATTATTAAATATAGAGATGTATATTGGAGTTTGTTTTATTGTACTTAAATGTTGTTTAAAAAAGAGTCTGTACAGTAATATGTGTATTTTTTAAGATAATTACTGATGTAATTAATTAAGCTTGTTTTTTAAGTCTGTACAAAGGTATAGTTGAATGATGCCGCATATTTTTAGATAGTTGGTTGAAGATGCAGTACAAATGTGTAGTTTCAAAGACGTTCATATAAGGTGTAGTTTATTATGCTTCATTTTTTGTTCTCTCTACAAAGGTATAGTTGAATGATACTGCATAATTATAGATACTTTGGTAAAGATGCAGCACAACTGTGCTGTTTGAAAGATGATCATATAAGGTGTTAATAATTAGGTTTCTTTTATTAGTTTGTGCAAAAGAATAGAATGGTGAAATAAGGTGCTGTTAATAGGCTTCTTTTTGTAGTCTGAGCAAAGGTATAGTTCAATGATGCCACATAATTTTAGATACAAAGGTGAAGATGTACAATAAAAGTGTGGTTTTAAAAATGCTCATAAAAGGTGTTGTTAATTAGCCTTCTTTCTTAAGTCTGTTGAGAGGTATAGTTTAATGATGTCGCATATTTGTAGATTGAATGGTCAAGATGTAGCTCAAAAGTAAACCACTACTTAACTAGATAGTATGTAATGACTCATCTATGTGTTCAGATTGTATTTAAATAGTTGTATGTATGCTTAGTGAACTATTGAGAGGTGCCTGACCGATTACAGGAGTGCAAAGGTAGTGAATATGTGATTTTAAAACTATATGAGTAATGATTGACTGATTCCATATTCTGCAATCGCCCATTTAGCATCCAAGCACTACCCATGCACTCATGCAATGACCCAGCCACTAACACTTGCATTGCTACAATCCCCTGAGCACTACCCATGCAGTCCAGCCATCTCCCTGTCACTGCCCATGCAGTCTTCCAATCACCCAGTCACCACCATGTACTTATCCAATCACTCCACCAAAACCCAAGCACTTATAAATTCACCATGCACTCTCCTTGTAGTACTCATCATCCAGTCAGTACCGATGTACTCATGCAATGACCTAGGCACTAACACATGCACTGCTACAATCCCCTGTGCACTGCCCATGCAGTCTAGCCATCTCCCTGTCACTGCCTATGCACTCCTCCAATCACCCAGCCAGCACCATGTACTTATCCAATCACTCCACCAAAACCCAAGCACTTATAAATTCACCATGCACTCTCCTTGCAGTACTCTAATTATCCAGTCACTACCCATGTACTCATGCAATGACCCAGGCACTAACTCATGCACTGCTACAATCCCCTGAGCACTACCCATGCAGTCCAGCCATCTCCCTGTCACTGTCTATGCACTCCTCCAATCACCCATCCAGCATCATGTACTTATCTAATCACTCTGCCAAAACCCAAGCACTTATAAAATCACCATGCACTCTCCTTGTAGCACTCTATTCATCCAGTCACTACTCATGTACTCATGCAATGACCCAGGCACTAACTCATGCACTGCTACAATCCCCTGTGCACTACCCATGCAGTCCAGCCATCGCCCTGTCAGTACCTATGCACTCCTCCAATCACCCAGCCAGCAGCATGTACTTATCCAATCACTCCGGGAAAACTGAAGCACTTATAAATTCACCATGCACTCTCCTTGCAGTACTCTAATTATCCAGTCACTACCCATGAACTCATGCAATGACCCAGGCAATAACTCATGCACTGCTACAATCCCAGAGCACTACCCATGCAGTCCAGCCATCTCCCTGTCACTGTCTATACACTGCTCCAATCACCCATCCAGCATCATGTACTTATCTAATCACTCCGCCAAAACCCAAGCACTTATAAAATCACCATGCACTCTCCTTGTAGCACTCTATTCATGCAGTCACTACTCATGTACTCTTGCAATGACCCAGGCACTAACTCATGCACTGCTACAATCCCCTGTGCACTACCCATGCTGTCCAGCCATCACCCTGTCAGTTCCCATGCACTCCTCCAATCACCCAGCCAGCAGCATGTACTTATGCAATCACTCCACCAAAACCCAAGCACTTATAAATTCACCATGCACTCTCCTTGCAGCACTCTAATCATCCAGTCACTACCCATTTACTCATGCAATGACCCAGGCACTAACTCATGCACTGCTACAATCCCCTGTGCACTACCCATGCAGTCCAGCCATCGCCCTGTCACTACCCATGCACTCTTCCAATCACCCAGCCAGCACCATGTACTTATCCAATCACTCTGCCAAAAGCTAAGCACTTATAAATTCACCATGCACTCTCCTTGCAGTACTCTAATCATCCAGTCACTACCCATGTACTCATGCAATGACCCAGGCACTAACACATGCACTACTACAATCCCCTGAACACTACCCATGCAGTCCTGCCATTTCCCTGTCACAGCCTATGCACTCCTCCAATCACCCAGTCACCACCATGTACTTTTCCAAACACTCTGCCAAAATTCAAGCACTTATAAATTCACCATGCTCTCTCCTTGAAGTACTCTAATCATCCAGTCAGTACCTATGTACTCATGCAATGACCCAGGCACTAACACATGCACTGCTACAATCCTCTGTGCACTACCCATGCAGACCTCTAACCACCTACACACTACTGATTCACTCCTCCAATTACCCAGGTAGTACCCATGCACTCCAGCAATCCCTTTGTCACTATCCATGCACTCCTCCAATCACCCATCCAGCATCATGTACTTATCCAATCACTCCGCCAAAACCCAAGCAGTTATAAAATCACCATGCACTGTCCTTGCAGCACTCTAATCATCCAGTCACTACCCATGTAGTCATGCAATGACACAGGCAGTAACACATGCACTGCTACAATCCCCTGAGCACTACTCATGCAGTCCAGCCATCTCCTTGTCACTACCCATGCACTCCTCCAATCACCCATCCAGCACCATGTACTTATCCAATCACTCCTCCAAAATCCAAGCACTTATAAATTCACCATGCACTCACCTTGCAGTACTCTAATCATCCAGTCACTACCCATGCACTCATGCAATGACCCAGGCACTAACACATGCACTGCTACAATCACCTGTGCACTTCCCATGCAGTCCAGCCATCGCCCTGTCAGTACCCATGCACTCCTCCAATCACCCAGCCAGCAGCATGTACTTATCCAATCACTCTGCCAATACCCAAGCACTTATACATTCACCATGCACTCTCCTTGCAGCACTCAAATCATCCAGTCAGTACCTATGTACTCATGCAATGACCCAGCCACTAAGACTTGCACTGCTACAATCCCCTGAGCACTACCCATGCAGTCCAGCCATTGCCCTGTCACTGCCTATGCACTCCTCCAATCACCCAGCCAGCACCATGTACTTATCCAATCACTCCGCCAAAACCCAAGCACTTATAAATTCACCATGCACTCTCCTTGCAGTACTTTAATCATCCAGTCAGTACCCATGTACTCATGCAATGACCCAGGCACTAACACATGCACTGCTACAATCCCCTGAGCACTACCCATGCAATCCAGCCATCTCCTTGTCACTACCCATGCACTCCACCAATCACCCAGCCAGCGCCATGTACTTATCCAATCACTCCGCCAAAACCCAAGCAGTTATAAAATCACCATGCACTGTCCTTGCAGCACTCTAATCATCCAGTCACTACCCATGTAGTCATGCAATGACACAGGCAGTAACACATGCACTGCTACAATCCCCTGAGCACTACTCATGCAGTCCAGCCATCTCCTTGTCACTACCCATGCACTCCTCCAATCACCCAGCCAGCACCATGTACTTATCCAATCACTCCGCCAAAATCCAAGCACTTATAAATTCACCATGCACTCTCCTTGCAGTACTCTAATCATCCAGTCACTACCCATGCACTCATGCAATGACCCAGGCACTAACACATGCACTGCTACAATCACCTGTGCACTTCCCATGCAGTCCAGCCATCGCCCTGTCAGTACCCATGCACTCCTCCAATCACCCAGCCAGCAGCATGTACTTATCCAATCACTCTGCCAATACCCAAGCACTTATAAATTCACCATGCACTCTCCTTGCAGCACTCTAATCATCCAGTCAGTACCTATGTACTCATGCAATGACCCAGCCACTAAGACTTGCACTGCTACAATCCCCTGAGCACTACCCATGCAGTCCAGCCATTGCCCTGTCACTGCCTATGCACTCCTCCAATCACCCAGCCAGCACCATGTACTTATCCAATCACTCCGCCAAAACCCAAGCACTTATAAATTCACCATGCACTCTCCTTGCAGTACTTTAATCATCCAGTCAGTACCCATCTACTCATGGAATGACCCAGGCACTAACACATGCACTGCTACAATCCCCTGAGCACTGCCCATGGAATCCAGCCATCTCCTTGTCACTACCCATGCACTCCACCAATCACCCAGCCAGCGCCATGTACTTATCCAAGCACTCTGCCAAAACCCAAGCACTTATAAATTGGCCATGCACTCTCCTTGCAGTACTGTAATCATCCAGTCAGTGCCCATGTACTCATGCAATGACCCAAGCACTAACACATGCAGTGCTATAATCCACTGTGCACTATCCATGCAATCCTCTAAACACAGAAACACTACTCATTCACTCCTCCAATTACCCAGGAAGTACCCATGTAGTGCAGGAAATACCATGTGATTTCAAAAGAAAGCATTTCATTGGTTTTTATGTAGAACGTGTTTCTTTAGTAATAGAATAGTATATTTCTATATAGTTATATTAATAATATTAAATTTATTTTACATTTTTTTCAGATATTCTTCATCATCATTAAGAAAGACTTACTAATGTAGGAGAGTAGGATCTGCTTCACATGGGTACCCCCACTTTTTGCTGATGCTTCACTGTTTTTCGACTTTAGTCTGGCTGGGGCCCTGCTAATCAGAACCCCAGCCTAGCTGCTTCCTCTCTAAAATGGTTTCCATGTGCCTTAGGCACATCTCTGATTGGAATCTGGAGTGCCCTTATAAGTCCCTAGTATATGGTATACTATGTACCCAGGGCATAGGTACCACAGAGGCCTACCAGGGCTGCAGCATGTATTGTGCCACCCCTGGAAGGCCATCCAAAATGACACCACAGGTCTGCTACTGCAGCCTGGGTAAGGTGGTGCATGCACCCCTTACTGTGGTATAGGCTACCTATATCACTACCATTGCACACACATATAAACCTATAAGTCACTCCTATTGCAGGCCTTACCAATCCTGAAGGCAGAGTGCTTGGTTCTTATGTGAGAGGGTGCCCCTGCATGAGCAGAGCCCCTCTACAGTGTTTGGAGTCCCTCCTCTGATGCTGTTTGTGGTACAGCCTGACCATATACTCTTAAGCGCATTATATCCTCGCGGTACAATGCTAACTTTGGACTGGCTGCATCAAAACATGTCGTGTTTGGTGTCAAACATCTTGGAATACTACCCCCCCACCAGTCCTGGCGGCGGGGGTAGCATTCCACCCTTCTAGAGGGAGAGACATGTACACACCGGGCTACCCGGTAACTTCTTTCCAGAGCCCTGGCATCACAAAATGGATGCCGCTGCCACAGACACGGGTCTGGCCTCCTGATGCTGACTGAAACTCCGGCGGGGGAGGCCTGGACAATAGGTTTCCTGTCGTAGGGAGGTGACCTCCCCAGACAGGATAATGTGTATTGGGCTGGGCGGGAGCACTCTCTGGTGCTCAGAAGTCCTGCACTGGGGGCACACTTGGTGTCCCTGTGCATATGCCAGTTCAAACCGGTTGCAGGGGTTACCTGCCCCTGCTCTGGTGTGAAACTGGACAAAGGGAATGGGTGTAACCACCCCTCTTCCCTGACCCTCCCATAGGTGGGTCCCCAGAGTATGTCCAACCCCCTAACTTAGTATAAGTATGGGACCCCAGTCCTTAGGACTTTAGATTTACCTGGACGAAACTCTGATACAGAATCCTGGACCTTCGACGCTCTACTTTAAGATTAGAGGACTGAAGAATCTCCCTTGGGGTCAAGGAGTGACTCCCCTGCTTGGCAGGCACCAAAGAAGCAATTGTCCGGTCTGCATCGCTGAAGCTCCCACCAGACGCTGAAGTCTTTGCATCACCAGAGGTAGATTTCCAGACTTCCCCGAGGCTGCCCTGAGTTTCCAGCTAAGCTGAGGCCCATAGCTGTCGTGGGTAACGTGGAACCGTGACCCCTGGACATCAAGAACTTTTGCAAGTGTATCCTCTTTCTGGGCTCCCATGAAGTTGTGCTTTGGGCTCCGAGTAGCCCCTGCCTCCAGCACCGACTGCACCAAAGATCACTGGCCTCCACTCCACAAGTGTCCTGTGAGCCAGCTCCAAGTGTGTCCACTCGAGGCTCCTTTGCGGTCACTAGTCCGTTAGCTAGTGGGCCCTTCCGAAGGCAACTCTTCTTTTGATTGGGCTTCCCTGGTTGCTCCAGACGTGCCCTGACTTACCCTTGCTGGGTGAGTCCCTCAGACCTTGCTGGTCTGCACCACCGTCCTTTTTCTATTTCCACGAGACTTGCCGCTGCCAAGGCTTGTTGGGTCCAATCCGGTCGCCGACACCCCTGCAATCAACAGACATCGTGGAACAGCTCGAATCCAGCTCCTGGTTGTCGTCAATGTCTCCTGGACCTCGTGGCTGAAGAGTCAAGATGACCATCAACCTACCTGAAGCACCCAACATCGGTGGGCATCTGCTCATCACCTTCCTGGTCACTGGCTAGTGACCCAGACTCTGTCCCCTCTGCTTTCAGGTTCTTCAGATCTTCGATCCACCTTTGGATCCACCCGAACACTTTCGACTTGGTCGCCAGCAGCACTTTGCAGCAGATCGCCATTGAAAACGACGACGAAACCCGACCCCGAAAGACACCTATGCACCCGGCTTCCCTGGGTGAGGTAACTCGAGTACTCCGGTGCTCCCGTGGGTATAGACTCTAGAACGACCTAGTTCTAAAGGGGTTTGCTCCAAGTCCTCCTCTAAGTGTCCTTTTTCTCTAAAACTCCAACCGCGACATTCCCCATAGAAGTCAACGGCGGCTCGCGGCTGTGTTCTCACACTGCACGCGTCCCCGTGGGTCCCCTGTGTCACTACCTTGGGTGGTTCCTTGAGGGCCAAGCACTTCTACAGGCTCTAGGCCTTGTGTCTAGCTCAGTCGTGGTTCTTATACCACTTTATTGGTATATGGTTTGGTACGCCCCTAGGGCTCAAACGTGTATTTGTGCTATTACTGTTGATAACTGACTTGTAACTTATGTACTTCAAACTCTAGCCTCATAAAGAGACTAGAGGGGTGTGTTTAAGACTAAATCCATATATTTTGAATATATATCTGGTGTGGTCCTCTTTCATTTGGTCACTCAAGAGATTATAGACTGGTAAAACAAGCTGCTTTACATTCCTTCAAGACTTAGCCTGAAGGCTGCTCTCCATAGCTACCACTAGGATAGCTTTCAATAAAGGTTGTCTTTAACCTATCTCCAATAAGGGGTTGTTTGGACTGGTGCAAGGTGCCCACTATAATTAGTGGACAGCATATACCAGGCCAACTCCTCACATTGGTGTGCAGCGTGTGGGATTCCAGCTTGCTATTGTTTTACCAAATAATCTCAAATGAATTGATCAACTGAAAACCACTAAGAGTACCTTAGGTACATATAAATCAAGCTTAGGATACAGTAAGTTCTACTGAACTTAGAGTTGTGTGTTAAGGGATAGCACACCCTTTCTATAACTCAAGAGAGTTTAGGATGCCACACTAGAGTAGGTAGTGCATACACCACACCACACTAGTAATGTCTTTAGGGCCAGGAACCAGTGGGTCCCAGCCAGAAGCCAATGGGCTTCTTCCCTCCAAGTATGATAATCTCCCATTCTTGGAATTGAGAGCATTAAGCACTGCTAGGAAACTAAAGACAGGCAAAAGTGCCAACACCCAACGCCTCATAGAGGTACTCCTGCTGGATGATCTCAGAAGACTACCAGGATCTGAAGGGGTAGGCAGAGAGGGTGGGGCAGAAGATGAGGAAGGGGCCAGGGTGAAATCACCCAGGACCCAACCTCTGAAACTGGCCAGGAAGGTGACAATGACCTTGACCTGGAAAATGCAGCTCCTCCTGTGGATGAGGAGGAGGATCAGAATGACCTCCCCTTTGTCCCCCAGGAAGAATTGTGAGTGTGCCCAGGAGGCCTAGATCTCCTTCTCAGGAGTCTAACCACTCTGACACCTCAATAGGGACCTCTGTTTCCTCTCATAGGAGGGAATCCTCTCATGAAAGGAAAGAGAGACTGCTCAAGTATGGAGAAGCTCAGTTGAGAATCAGAAGAGAGCAGTTGGCTATAGACAGGGAGTCCCTAGAGCTTGAAAGGCAAAGAAAAAGATGGGACTAGAGTCCCATGGTGGCAGCAATTTCCCCAGAGATAGGGAAAGGTCTTATGACCATAGAAACCTGAGCAAGATTGTCCCTCCCTACCAGAGTGGGGATGACATCCACAAATGGATAACTGCACTGGAGAGGGCCTGTAAAGTACAGAGGGTCCCTCAGGAGCAGTGGGCAGCAATCTTGTGGCTCTCCTTTGCAGACAAAGGTAGAGACAAGCTCCTCACTGTTAGAGAAGAGGATGCTGACAATTACAAAGTCTTGAAGAGTGCTCTGATTGATGGGTTTGGCCTAACAACTGAACAATAGAGGTTAAAGTTCAGAGATACCCAAAAAGCACAGACTCAAGACTGGGTGGACTATGTGGATTGTTCTGCTAAGGCTCTGGAAGGTTGGTTGATGGGCAGTAAGGTATGTGACTTCACAGGATTGTACAATCTTATCATGAGGGAGCAGATTCTTAATAACTGTCAAAATCAGCTGTTGCATCAGTACCTGGTGGACTCTGATCTGACCTCTCCCCAAGAATTGGGAAAGAAGGCAGACAAATGGGTCAGAACCAGGGTGAGGCAGAAGGTACAGAACCAAGGTGGTGACCCTAAGAAGCAAGATTCTAAAAACTCTGATAAGGGTGGGGAGAAGGGTAAAGACCAGAAGTCTTCACAAGGCCCCCAAAAATCTTCTTCAGGTGGGGATTCACAGTCTAACAAGGGAAAAGGCCAAAAGAAACCATGGTGCAAAGTCTGTAAGCAAAAGACACACTGGACCAGTGATTGCACCAAGTCCAAAGACTCTATTCCAGCCCCCACCAATGCCCCTAAGGCACCTGTTCCCCATAGTGCAGTTACAAATGGTGGTGGGAGTACACAGGCCAAGGGTTTAGTAGGGTTGACCCTGGGTAATGAGATGAGCTCTGGCCTAGTCAGAGAACTCACTCAGGCTGTCCTAGTCTGTGATGGAGGCATGGATGTGACCTCCTCTGTGAGTCCCAGTAATCTGGGCAAGTACAGGCAACAGCCCTTAATCAATGGAAAAGAGGCTTTGGCATTTAGGGACACAGGGGCAAGTGTCACCATGGTGACACAAGACCTTGTGGATCCTGGGCAGATTATACTTGGTGAAATGTACCAAGTGACCAATGCTAGCAATGTCAGAACAGAAGTGTGGCTCAATGGTTAGAGCGGCAGACCCTGATGCAGAGATCTGGCCCGGGACCAGGGTTCAATTCCCGCCTCGGCGGGTCTTGGGCTCAATTTCCTCTGACCTGATAATTCTCGCCTCGGTGCCTATTCTAATCATGGGTCCCACTCTGCAACTCTGGGCAATAGCTTGCTTAATCTCCACAACGGCCCCAACAGCGCTGGGATGCCTGGCTTCACCCTGGGGGTGCCCAGGAGTGGACATTTCACAGGGAAAAGCCAGGAAGGGTTCCACAGCGGTATGCGTACAGCGCCTGGACACCCCTTTGGGGGTATGGGTGCGCTTTACAAGTACAAATTTCATTTCATACTCTGGCAGTTGTTAACTTCTCCTGGGGAGGGGTAACTGGCCTTAAGAAGGTTGTGGTAAGTGCAAACCTACCAGTGGAACGCTTGCTTGGCAATGATCTTGAAACTTCAGCTTGGGCAGAAGTGAAGCTCAGGACCCATGCAGAAATGCTGGGGATCCCTGCAGATGTGTTTGCTGTGACCAGGTCACAGAGCAAAATGTCTAACACTGAACAGGCCTTGGATCCTGAAACCATGGACCAAGTGCCCTCCAAGAGAAGGAGTAGTAGGGTTAAGGCAGTGCCTTCCCCCTTGGCTCAGAAGGAAGATCAGTCTCTTCAGGGAGATGATCTCAGTCCTGGGGAAGGAACTGTCCCAGAGGAGCTTGAGCCTGATCAGGTTGAGTTCTTAGGGACAGGGGGCCCTTCCAGGGCAGATCTGAGCCAGGAGCAGCAGAGCTGCCCCTCTCTTGAACCCCTCAGACAGCAAGCTGCTGCTGAGGCTGCTGGGAAAGCTAGTGGTCCCCATACTGTGTATTGGGATGATGGACTCTTGTACTCAGAGTGTAGAGACCCCAAGCCTGGTGCCACCAGGAGGTTGGTTATACCTCTGAAGTTCAGGGGCTTCCTATTGACCCTAGCCCATGACATTCCTTTAGCAAGTCACCTGGGCCAGAACAAGACTTGGGACAGAATTGTCCCTCACTTTCACTGGCCCCACATGTCTGAAGACACCAAGGAGTTTTGTCGCTCCTGTGTAACCTGCCAGGCCAGTGGCAAGGCAGGTGGCACTACAAAGGCCCCCCTGATATCACTACCTGTGGTGGGGGTTCCCTTTGAGAGAGTGGGGATTGATATTGTTGGTCCCATGGATCCCCAAACAGCATCTGGCACAGGTTTATCCTGGTGGTAGTGGATCATGCCACCAGGTACCCAGAGGCTATTCCCCTTAGGACCACTACAGCACCTGTAGTGGCAAGGGCCCTCCTGGGAATTTTCTCAAGAGTGGGCTTCCCTAAGGAGGTTGTATCAGACAGGGGTGCAAACTTTATGTCTGGATACTTGAAAGCAATGTGGAAGGAGGGTGGAGTGACTTACAAGTTCACCACACCCTATCACCCACAATGCAATGGTTTAGTTGAGAGGTTCAACAAAACCTTGAAGGGCATGATTAAAGGGCTCCCAGAAAAGCTCAGGCGAAGATGGGACATACTCTTGCCCTGCCTTTTATTTGCATACAGGGAGGTGCCTCAAAAGGGGTTGGCTACAGCCCTTTTGAACTTTTGTTTGGTCACCCTGTCAGGAGTCCATTGTGCTTGGTGAAGGAAGGATGGGAGTTACCTCTCAAGCCCCCAAAGCAAGACATAGTGGACTATGTACTTGGTCTCCGCTCCAGGATGGCTGAGTACATGAAAAAGGCAACTAAAAACCTTGAGGCTAGCCAGGAACTGCAAAAAGCCTGGCATGACCAAAGGCTGTACTGACTGTTTACCAGCCAGGACAGAAGGTGTGGGTGCTGGAGCCAGTGGCCCCAGCAGCTCTCCAAGACAAGTGGAGTGGACCCCATACCATTGTTGAACAGAAGGGTGAGGTTACCTATTTAGTAGACCTAGGAACACCCAGGAGTCCCCACAGGGTTCTCCATGTCAACAGACTGAAACCATATGTGGACAGGGCAGACATGGGCTTGCTCATGGCTACTGATGAGGGACAGGAGGAAGAGAGTGACCGACTCCCTGACCTGCTCTCACAGAACCCTGATGATGGGTCAGTGGATGGTGTAGCCTTGGCAGGCAGCCTCACTGCTCAGCAGCAAACTGATTGTAGACAAGTGCTCAATCAGTACAGACATATGTTCTCTCTGACTCCAAGTCAGACCACCTGGTGCACTCATGAAGTGGACACTGGGGACAGTCTGCCTATTAAAAATAAGATTTATAGGCAACCTGACCATGTCAGGGACTGTATCAGGACAGAAGTCCAGAAAATGTTGGATTTGGGAGTTATTGAACCCTCAGATAGCCCTTGGGCTAGTCCAGTGGTCCTTGTGCCAAAACCTCACACCAGTGGTGGGAAAAGAGAGATGAGGTTTTGTGTGGACTATAGGGGTCTCAATGCAGTCACTAGGACTGATGCCCATCCAATACCCAGGGCAGATGAGCTAATAGACACTTTGGCCTCAGCCAAGTATCTAAGCATATTTGACCTGACAGCTGGCTACTGGCAGATCAGACTAGCTGATGATGCAAAGCCAAAAACAGCATTCTCAACCCCTAGTGGACATTATTCAATTTGTGGTAATGCCCTTTGGTCTGAAGAATGCACCTGCCACTTTTCAGAGGTTGGTGAATACAGTCCTTACAGGTCTGGAAGCCTATAGTGTAGCATATCTAGATGATATTGCAGTCTTTAGCTCCACCTGGGAGGATCACCTGGTCCACCTCAGAAATGTTTTGCAGGCCCTGCAGAAAGCAGGCCTAACTATCAAGGCCACAAAGTGCCAGATAGGGCAGAGTCAGGTTGTGTACCTGGGCCACCTTGTGGGTGGAGGCCAGGTTCAACCATTGCAGAGCAAGATCCAGACCATCATGGACTGGACTGCTCCAACTACCCAGACTCAGGTGAGAGCCTTTTTAGGCCTGACTGGGTACTATAGGAGATTTGTCAAGGGATATGGATCAATAGTGACACCCCTGAATGACTTAACTTCCAAGAAAATGCCCAAAAAGGTTCAGTGGACAGTTAGCTGTCAAAAGGCATTTGATGACCTGAAGCAGGCCATGTGCACTGCTCCCATTCTCCAGAGTCCTGATTACTCCAAGAAGTTCATTATCCAAACAGATGCATCTAAATTGGGGGTAGGGGCTGTACTGTCACAATTGAATGATGAAGGTCAGGATCAGCCAGTAGCTTTTATTAGCAGAAGGCTGACCCCTAGAGAGAAACGTTGGTCAGCCATAGAGAGGGAGGCCTTTGCTGTGGTTTGGGCTCTGAAGAAGTTGAGGCCATACTTGTTTGGTACTCACTTCCTTGTTCAAACAGACCACAAGCCCCTCTTATGGCTAAAACAAATGAAGGGTGAAAACCCCAAACTGCTTAGGTGGTCCATTTCCCTACAGGGGATGGACTTTACAGTGGAACATAGACCTGGGAGTAACCATGCCAATGCAGATGGACTCTCTAGGTACTTCCACTTAGAACATGAAGACTCAACTGGTCAAGGTTAGTTTAATGTCCCTACGTTTGGGGGGGTTGTGTAGGAGAGTAGGATCTGCTTCACATGGGTACCCCCACTTTTTGCTGATGCTTCACTGTTTTTCGACTTTAGTCTGGCTGGGGCCCTGCTAATCAGAACCCCAGCCTAGCTGCTTCCTCTCTAAAATGGTTTCCATGTGCCTTAGGCACATCTCTGATTGGAATCTGGAGTGCCCTTATAAGTCCCTAGTATATGGTATACTATGTACCCAGGGCATAGGTACCTCAGAGGCCTACCAGGGGCTGCAGCATGTATTGTGCCACCCCTGGAAGGCCATCCAAAATGACACCACAGGTCTGCTACTGCAGCCTGGGTAAGGTGGTGCATGCACCCCTTACTGTGGTATAGGCTACCTATATCACTACCATTGCACACACATATAAACCTATAAGTCACTCCTATGGCAGGCCTTACCAATCCTGAAGGCAGAGTGCTTGGTTCTTATGTGAGAGGGTGCCCCTGCATGAGCAGAGCCCCTCTACAGCGTTCGGAGTCCCTCCTCTGAAGGCTGTTTGTGGTACAGCCTGACCATATACTCTTAAGCGCATTATATCCTCGCGGTACAATGCTAACTTTGGACTGGCTGCATCAAAACATGTCGTGTTTGGTGTCAAACATCTTGGAATACTACCCCCCGCCAGTCCTGGCAGCGGGGGTAGCATTCCACCCTTCTAGAGGGAGAGACATGTACACACCGGGCTACCCGGTAACTTCTTTCCAGAGCCCTGGCATCACAAAATGGATGCCGCTGCCACAGACACGGGTCTGGCCTCCTGCTGCTGACTGAAACTCCGGCAGGGAGGCCTGGACAATAGGTTTCCTGTCGTAGGGAGGTGTAACCACCTCCCCAGACAGGATAATGTGTATTGGGGCTGGGCGGGAGCACTCTCTGGTGCTCAGAAGTCCTGCACTGGGGGCACACTTGGTGTCCCTGTGCATATGCCAGTTCAAACCGGTTGCAGGGGCTACCTGCCCCTGCTCTGGCGAAACTGGATAAAGGGAATGGGTGTAACCACCCCTCTTCCCTGACCCTCCCATAGGTGGGTCCCCAGAGTATGTCCAACCCCCTAACTTAGTATAATTATGGGACCCCAGTCCTTAGGACTTTAGATTTACCTGGACGAAACTCTGATACAGAATCCTGGACCTTCGACGCTCTACTTTAAGATTAGAGGACTGAAGAATCTCCCTTGGGGTCAAGGAGTGACTCCCCTGCTTGGCAGGCACCAAAGAAGCAATTGTCCGGTCTGCATCGCTGAAGCTCCCGCCGGACGCCGAAGTCTTTGCATCACCAGACATGGATTTCCAGACTTCCCCGAGGCTGCCCTGAGTCCCCAGAAAAGCGGAGGCCCGTAGCTGTCGTGGGTAACGTGGAACTGTGACCCCTGGACACCAAAACCTTTTGCAAGTGCATCCTCTTCCTGGGCTCCCACAAAGTTGTGCTTTGGGCTCCGAGTAGCCCCCGCCTCCAGCACCGACTGCACCGAAGATCACTGGCCTCCACTCCACGAGTGTCCTGTGAGCCAGCTCCAAGTGCGTCCACTTGAGGCTCCTTTGCGGTCGCTAGTCCGTTGGCTAGTGGGCCCTCCCGAAGGCAACTCTTCTTTTGATTGGGCTTCCCTAGTTGCTCCAGACGTGCCCTGACTTACCTTCACTGGGTGAGTCCCTCAGACCTCGCTGGTCTGCACCACTGTCCTTTTTCTATTTCCACGAGACTTGCCGCTGCCAAGGTTTGTTGGGTCCAATCCGGTCGCCGACACCCCTGCAATCGACAAACATTGTGGGACAGCTCGAATCCAGCTCCTGGTTGTCGTCGATGCCTCCTGGACCTCGTGGCTGAAGAGTCAAGACAACGTCAACCTACCTGAAGCACCCGACATCGGTGGGCATCTGCTCATCGCCTTCCTGGTCACTGGCTAGTGACCCAGACTCTGTCCCCTCTGCTTTCAGGTTCTTCAGATCTTCGATCCACCTTTGGATCCACCCGAACACTTTCAACTTGGTCGCCAGCAGCACTTTGCAGCAGATCGCCATTGAAAACGACGACGAAACCCGACCCCGAAAGACACCTATGCACCCGGCTTCCCTGGGTGAGGTAACTCGAGTACTCCGGTGCTCCCGTGGGTATAGACTCTAGAACGACCTAGTTCTAAAGGGGTTTGCTCCAAGTCCTCCTCTAAGTGTCCTTTTTCTCTAAAACTCCAACCGCGACATTCGCCATAGAAGTCAACGGCGGCTCGCGGCTGTGTTCTCACACTGCACGCGTCCCCCGTGGGTCCCCTGTGTCACTACCTTGGGTGGTTCCTTGAGGGCCAAGCACTTCTACAGGCTCTAGGCCTTGTGTCTAGCTCAGTCGTGGTTCTTATACCACTTTATTGGTATATGGTTTGGTACGCCCCTAGGGCTCAAACGTGTATTTGTGCTATTACTGTTGATAACTGACTTGTAACTTATGTACTTCAAACTCTAGCCTCATAAAGAGACTAGAGGGGTGTGTTTAAGACTAAATACATATATTTTGAATATATACCTGGTGTGGTCCTCTTTCATTTGGTCACTCAAGAGATTATAGACTGGTAAAACAAGCTGCTTTACATTCCTTCAAGACTTAGCCTGAAGGCTGCTCTCCATAGCTACCACTAGGATAGCTTTCAATAAAGGTTGTCTTTAACCTATCTCCAATAAGGGGTTGTTTGGACTGAGTGCAAGGTGCCCACTATAATTAGTGGACAGCATATACCAGGCCAACTTCTCACAACTATGACCAAAAAACACAAAAGAGAAAAGAAGAACAGAAACAATACTATTTAAAAAAAGACAACACCAACAATTAGATGACCTACAACATGTGGGAAAAAAGAAAAAGTCTTGCGGTAAGAGAACAAAAGACTTTATTAAAAGACTTTCAAGGGCTAGAAAGGGTTTTGACAATGTAGAAAATAGAAAGAATACCTCAAGAACAAAGAAGAATGTAATGAAAAAGGACAAATTAATGGCAAATCACGTTCTGAAAAAACAATCTATGCTAAAAGAAGAAAGAATCAATTTGGTGAAATAAGGAAACGAATGTTTCACAATAGAGTAGTACAAAATTTATTAAAAAATGGCAAGAAATATAAAAAAAGATCAGCATTTTATAAAAAGGAAAAACAGATTGAAACTATTGTTGAAAAGGCTTTTGAATTAAAAAGGAAATTATTCATTTTAGTTTTAAACAGAATGCGATCATTAGATAAGCCAATGCATTTTATGAAGGCCAAAAGTAAAAAGAAGAGACTAATTAAGAGAACTAACTTTTGTGATTTTTTTTGGGTGAATGGAAGCATACTTCAAGTTTAGAGCCTTTTTTTAATGAAGAGAGCTATTTTCAAACCAATACATTAGTTCATGCAGTTGATACCAGTGGTTGTGCTTATGAAATGAAAAACGGTTCTGCAATTGAAAAAGAAAAGATGGTTCCTAGAAATGTAGAAGAAGTGATAGCTGATGAAGTTCTAGGGAGACGTACTAAAGCCCCAGTGTATACTTGGGATTGTAGTAGTATTTGTAGTATACGACAGGAGTCTATTGATATTTTTCGCAATTTCTTACGAGCGTACAGTAAAAAAAAGTGTTAAACAAAAGATTAAGATGCTGCAAGGACTAGATCCTTGCAAAGTGAGAAAAAATACTGGTTTGCAAGGTCATTCTCTGGCTTGTCTTTCTAGAAAAGTGTGTAAAAGTGTTTTTCATCACTTGAGAATGTTAGCAGTACATCACTCTCAAATGCGGAAGTTAGTAAGAAGATTGTACAACGCAAAAAGTCCAGCAATAATTTTAAGTGATTTAAACAGTGCTCTTTTGCATGGGTCAGTATCAGATGTAAAAAAAGTTTGGGATGAAATAGAGTTTCGTTACTTTGGTCCTGAACAAGAGTGTAGAGAAAGTGAGAGATTGATAGAAGTAGGTGTTGAAGAAGACGTGGAAGATAGTAGTACTGAGAAGTTTGAAGAAGAAATTACGAAGTTTAAGGTAATTTGTTGTGAAAGACAAAACTATGTTTGTATTTGTTGTCGACGAACTCACTATAGAAATCAAACTAGGAATGTTGATCTGTATTTAAAAAGTGAAAAAGAAAACAATGATAAGTGGAAGGAATTTGCAACTAATTTGTTGGTAGAAGATTGCTTTGATTTGGGTAGTGATCAACGTATTTGTAAATATTGTTATAACAAATTAGAGGACAACAAAATGCCTGCTAGAGCTGTACATAATAACCTAGAGTTGGTAGGTATTCCTCCAGAACTGGTAGATTTAAAAACTTATGAGTCCATTCTGATTCAATCTGTGCACCTGTTTCAGGCTATTGCTCGTATGGAGCCTAAAACAGGTAAGTTGCCTCCCACAGATTTACAAAGAGGATTAAAAGGAAGAGTTGTGTATTTACCTTTAGATTTAAAGAAAAATATTGAAACTATTGGTGTAGAGAAAGAGGAAACTGAACCTGTTGTTATTCTAGTTAATGGTGTTCCTACGAAGAGTCGGAAAATATGGCAAGAATTAGTACATGTGAGCAAAGTGCAAAAGGCTACGTTATATCTCATAAAAAACAATGATTACTACAAAAATGTGTATGTGGAAGAAGAAGAAATAGTTTTAGGAGATGATAGCGAAATTTCAAGTGGCCAAATTGAAAAAGTGGACATCTCCAAAAGTGAAGAAATTTATGAACATTATAGTGTACATCCTTTACATTCAAAGGAAGTGATTGGAAATGCTATTGAATTATTCCAAATGAAGAAAGCGAAGGGGACTCCCATGAGTGTTTGGGAAAAAAGTTTGGAAGCTCGTTGTTTTCCACAGCTGTTCCCCACTTGAAAAGGTGGACGATATGACGAACGACCAGTACAGATCCCCGCATCAGAATATCGGACAACAAGATTGTACTCAGAAGATCCAAGATTTTGACAATGTATCCCATATATATTTCATCTTTTGTTTGAAAGTGACTTGTCTGGACTTTCATATGCAGTCAACCACATATTAAAAACAGGAGTTCATCTTCAAAATGTTTCTGCGAAGGAACTCATGGACAAAGTACAACAGAGAGACGATCATTTAGAATCTCAATTGATTAATTTGATGGCGTGTCAACGTGGTACTAATGAGTATTGGTATCGTCGTCATGGAGAACTTAAATGTATGTTAAGGAACTTAGGAACCCCTACATGGTTTGTTACGCTAAGCTGTGCTGAATACGCATGGGACGATTTACTTGAATTGCTTCGAGAAGCAAATTCAAATATTAAAAACATTGAATTCAAGACACCTGGAGAACTATGTTCCTTGGATCCTGTAAAAGTGTGCAGATATTTTAATCATAGGTTTCAAGCTATGATGTCTTTTATCTGCAATAAAAACAACCCACCTCTTGGAGAAGTTATTGATTTCTTTTGGAGAAAGGAGTACCAGGCTAGAGGTGCTCCTCATATACATATGCTTTTATGGATCAAGGATGCACCCAAATTTGGAACTGATTCGGATGAGACTGTTTTATCTTTTATTGAAGACTATGTTACATGTGCTATACCAAAAACAAGAGAAGAAAATACCTTAAGACAACAAGTTTTACGGTTTCAAACTCATCGATGTGGCAAATACTGTCGACGGAAATACAAGTCAAAGGAAAAGTTTTATACCAAATGTCGTTTTGGATTTCCACGTCCAGTAATATCCGTAAGGAAGAGTCAACAGTTTCATGTCAGCAGTGAGGCATACTATCACTAGAAAATCTCCCAAAAATACTTACAATTTAAAAAGAAGTGAACAATCAAAGTATATTAATGATTATAATCCAGTGATTTTGTCGATGTGGAATGCAAATTTGGATATCCAGTATGTTGCAGATAGTTCCATTGCTGTTGCTCGGTATGTAACGTCATACATAACAAAATCTGAAAAGACGGAGTTGAAAGAAATGTGGGAAGAAATTTCCCAAGAGAAGACTCTTAGTAAGAAATTGTACAGCTTTAGTTTGAAGATGCTGTCCCATTGAGAGATTGGATCCTACGAATGTTCGGATCGGTTGACCTCTGCAAGTTTATATTCAAAGTCAAGAGGAATCATTTGGGTTAGTCTAGGTCTTGCTGCAACACGAAATCGAGTACTTAAATCTATACAAGAAATTGAATATTTAGCATTAAATGAACCGGAAAGCACAGATATTGTTAAAACAAACATGTTGGATACGTACTATCCAAATAGAAGTCCCCATCTTGAAAACATATGTCTCTATAAAGTACTGCAATATTACAGCTTTAAGAGAAATATTACTGAGAACATAAATAAAGAAAAATATGCAGTGATTGGTTCAGAAGGATGTTTGGTGAAACATAGTAAAGGAAATCTGATTAATCACAGGAAACTGAGTTGCGATACTCCTGATAAAAGGGAATTTTACTATTTAGCACTTCTGCAACTCTTCAAGCCTTGGCGTACTGAAATGGAATTACTTGGAGATTTTCAGTGCTATAAAGATTCTTTTAATGCATGTAAAGATAGCATTGAATGCACAGTTTTTCCAAATTATCTCCAAATGTTGAATGAAGAAATTGAACAGGAAGCTAGTATTGCAGTTGAGATTGCTAGAGACAGTTCTCAAGATAGTCAAAGTTCTGCTCCACTGAGTGAAGATCCACTAGGACAACCAAATCTTGAAAATGAAGCAGCAATAGCCATGAGTGAAGTGGAAACAGCAATGCATCAAGCTCAACACAATATTATGGACTTAGGAAATTTGGAAGAGCAACTAAATATTGAACAGAAAGAAATATATCAGCAAGTGACACAACAGATCGACCATGGTTTACTTCATGGAAAAAAGAATGCAACTGCACATCTTTTAAACCTATTAAAATGTATATCAGTGGTCAAGCTGGTACAGGAAAAAGTTTCTTAATTAAAGTTTTGACCAGTTACTTACAGAAAACCACTGAATCACATTTATCTTGTGTTGTATCCGCTCCAACTGGGTTAGCAGCACACAACATTAAAGGGATTACATTACATGGCTTACTAATGTTACCTGTTGAACATGAAAACAAGTTGGAATATCACAAGCTTTCTGGAGAAGCTTGTTATGAAGTTTCAAGAGTACTAAAGAAAATGAAACATCTGATTATTGATGAGGTGAGCATGGTCTCAAACTTAATGCTTGCCTTTGTGCATTTATGAATGCAGCAAATTTTAAAAACAGAATATGATGTGCTATTTGGAGGAAAACATGTGATAGTTTTCGGCGATCTACTCAACTTACTCCTGTAAAAGGGCAACCAGTTTTTAAAACACTTGTGCATGAAGACACCAGAAAATCTTCGGGAAGTATTGGAAATGTCAATATTTAGTCATATTTTGAATACAAAGAACTTATTAAAAATATGCGACAGGCAAGTGATGAAGATTATGGAAGCATTCTTCAAGATATAAGAATTGGTGTATTGACAGAACATGGTAAAGAAGTTTTGCAAAGTCGGCTAGTTACAAACTTGTTTCCAAATGAAAATGTTGCTCCGGAAATAATATACAAAAAAATTGGAGAAAATAAATCTATAATCTGCCTAATGCCAACACTGCGAGAGTGTTCTACATTCAATGAAGAACTTTTAAAGCTGGAAAAACAACAAATAATAAAAATGGAAGCCATTGATAAAATAGAGCACAAAGGAATTACTATTATTTTGACAGAAAAATTAAAAACAAAATTGGATTCATTGGAAAAATCTATATCTAAGACTGCTGGTTTAGAAAAGAATTTATATGTTTGTGAAAACTGTCGGGTAATTTTACGGCGTAATTTAGATGTGGAAAAAAGTTTAGTAAATGGAGCAATGGGAAAAGTTGTTGATTTTGTTAATTATCAAAATAGAGATGGAATTGAATTTTTGAAGATTAAATTTGGTCAGATTGAAGAAGTAAAACAGATTGGACGTTGTTCTGTTTGTTTTTTGCTTGTTAAAGATTTGTATGTTCGTAGAAAACAGTTACTTCTTTCTTTAGCATATGCGGTGACCATTCATAAATCTCAAGGTTGAAGTGTAGACAGTGCTTTGGTAAACATTGGAAGTACCGTGTTTAAAGAGGGAATGGCATATGTTGCATTGTCCCGAGTCAGAACTTTATCTGGATTGTATTTGATTGATTTTGATGAGAGAAAAATTAGTGCAGTTGCAAATTGTGTAAGAGAGTAATCGGTTAAGAAGACTGTATGCTCCCAACTTAGGTGAATATCCTGTATATGAAAAGCGTGTAGTATGTCGAAAACGAACATATGAGAAACTCTGTAGTGAGGTTGGAAAGAAGAAAAAAAATCAAGAGAATGTTGAGATTCCAAACAAAAAGAAAAAGGACACTGTTGAAGAGATTGTAGGATATCAGTTAGAAAATAGTTCAGGTATCAACTGCTATGCTAATGTAGTTGTGAACGTCGTATTTTTTCTAGAAAATCTCCAACAACAAATTATGGAGAATCGAGAAAAAAGGTTTTGTTCCTTGTTGCATTCTATTTTTGAAAACTTGAGAACTGATAAAACTAAAATCCAAAGTGTTTCTGGCATTCGGAATCTTCTGGATATATGTTCTGGTTCTTCACAATTTACACAGAATGTACAGCAAGATGCTCAGGAATTTCTTATGTTTATGCTTGCAGTATTGGAAGATGAAGGAATACAAATTGAAAATCTGTTTGGACTTCGTTACAGATGGGAACATGAATGTGAAGATTGTACATTTACTTCTACCACTAACATAGACACTGAAAGATTCATATATTTGACAATACCAGATTGTAAAACAGTGTCTTTTAACAAATTAGTTAAATAAGCTAATCAAAATATGGAGTGTAGTCACTGCAAATCAGAAATGTTATCAACATTATTTATAGAAAGATTTGGACAATATATCATTTTAATGATACAACGTTGTAGAGCAGATGGAAGAAAATTGGAAACTAAAATTAAAAATGTTGTGGCAAGTCAACTATCAATATCAGGAAGAACTTTCAAAGCAGTAGCAATTATTTTCCACGATGGACCTTCTACAACATCTGGACACTACACTGTGTATTTAAAGTGCAATAAAGGATGGACACATTGTAATGATGCCCATTTGCTTTTCAAATATCGGTTGCCTAATGAATTACCAAATTCATACCTAATATTTTTGATGGCAAAGTTCTGAGAACATCATTCGGCCTATTGGGAAGATGTCAATATGAATTAATGAGATTATTTTGGATATTTTCAATACAAACGATTTCAGAAACATCATTCGGCCTGTTGGGAAGATGTCAATATGAATTAAGAAGTTTATTTTTGGTATTCTCACTGCAAATGATTTCAAGAACATCATTTAGGCTATAGGGAAGATATCAAGAATTGCTGATTCAATTATCGTTTCTTTTCTTTGATATTATATTTAGAAAATTGTTTTAGAAAGTAGCATTTCATATATTTGATCTTCGTATTATATGCAATGTTATTGAGGATGTTTATTTTAGTAAATGTGAAGAGATAATTGAGTTTGTTGTAAATATTTTGAACACAGATTTGTTTTTTTTAACAATCTTATTGATTGTATTTTTTTGCCCGCTGTTACATGATCAACAACATTGAAATCACTGTCTATGGTGAAATTCAATAGATTCTGAGAACAGCAAAAAAGGAAAACTGAATATGTTTTGTAATTGTAAAATTATGTTGTGTACTTTAAACTATAACATTATATGTTATAACTGTAGTTTTTCTTCTCTTTTACAGACCAAAATTCTAAAGTTTGAAACTTTTAAAATTTAGATTATAAAAAAACTGAAAAAATTGTTTCAAAGACTTTCATATGTACTATCGAAAAGGTAAGATTAAGTAACCCAAACACTACCCATGCACTACTACATTCACTTCTGTACTACCCATACAGTCCTCTAACCACCTAGACACTGCTCATTCACACCTTCAATTACCCATGTAGTACCCATGCAGTCCAGAAATCAGCCTGTCACTCTTTGTGTACTCCTCCAATAACCCAGCCAGTACTATGTACTTATCCAATCACTCTGCCAATACCCAAGCACTTATAAATTCACTCAGGCACTCTCCTTGCAGTACTCTAATCATTGTGTCAGCACCCATGTCTTTATGCAATGACCCAGTCACTAACACATGCACTGCTGCAATCCCCTGTGCACTACCCATACAGTCCTCTAACCACCTAGACACTGTTCATTTACACCTTCAATTACCCATGTAGTACCCATGCAGTCCAGCAATTCCCCTGTCACTCCCTATGCACTCGTCCAATCACCCAGCCAGTAACATGTACTTATCCAATCACTCTGCTAATACCCAAGCACTTATAAAATCACCATGCACTCTCCTTGCAGCACTCTAATCATCCAGTCACTACCCATCTACTCATGTAATGACTCAGGCACTAACTCATGCAGTGCTACAATCTCCAGAGCACTACCCATGCAGTCCAGCCATCGCCCTGTCACTCCCTGTGCACTCTTCCAGTCACCCAGCCAGCACCATGTCCTTATCCAATCACTGCACCAAAACCCAAACACTTATAAATTCACCATGCACTCTGTTTGCAGCACTCTAATCATCCAGTTACTACCCATGTACTCATGCAATGACCCAGGCACTAACTCATGCAGTGCTACAATTCCCAGAGTACTACCCATGCAGTCTAGCAATCCCCCTGTCACTCGCCGTGCACTCTTTCAATCACCCAGCCAGCACCATGTTCTTATCCAATCACTGTGCCTAAACCCAAGCACTTATAAATTCAACATGCACTCTCCTTGCAGCACTCTAATCATCCAGTTACTACCCATGTACTCATGCATTGACCCAGGCACTAACTCATACAGTGTTACAATCCCCTGAGCACTACCTATGCACTCCAGCAATCCCCCTGTCACTCCCCATGCACTCTTCCAATTACCCAGCCAGCAGTATGTACTTATCCAATCACTGCGCCAAAACCCAAGCACTCATAATTTCACCATGCTCTCTCCTCGCAGCACTCTAATCATCCAGTCACTACCCATGTACTCATGTAATGACTCAGGCACTAACTCATGCAGTGCTACAATCTCCAGAGCACTACCCATGCAGTCCAGCAATCCCCCTATCACTCCCTGTGCACTCTTCCAATCACCCCGCCAGCACCATATACTTATCTAATCAGTTTGCCAAAATCCAAGCACTTATAAACTCACCATGCACTCTCTTTGCAGCACTCTAATCATCCAGTCACTACCCATGTACTCATGCAATGACCCAGGCACTTACTTATGGACTGCTACAATCACCTGAGCACTACCCATGCAGTCCAGCCATCGCCCTGTCAGTACCCATGCACTCCTCCAATTACCCAGTCAGCACCATGTACTTATCCAATCTCTCTACCAAAACCCAAGCACTTATAAATTCACCATGCACTCTCCTTGCAGTACTCTAACTATCCAGTCACTACGCATGTACTCATGCAATGACCCATGCACTAACTCATGCACTGCTACAATCCACTGAGCACTACCCATGCAGACCTGTAACCACCTACACACTACTGATTCACTCTTCCAATTACCCAGGTAGTACCCATGCAGTCCAGCAATCCCCCTGTCACTACCCATACACTCCTCTAATCACCCATCCAGCATCATGTACTTATCCAATCACTCCGCCAAAACCCAAGCACTTATAAAATCACCATGCACTCTCTTTACAGTAGTCTAATCATCCAGTCAGTACCCATGTACTCTTGCAATGACCCAGGCAGTAACCATGCACTGCTATAATCACCTGTGCACTATTCATGCAGTCGTCTAACCACCTAGACACTGTTCATTTGTACATTCATTTACTCACATAGTACCCATGCACTTAAGCAATCACCCTCTCACTACCCATGAACTTCTCCAAATACCCAGCCAACACTATGTACTTATCCAATCACTCCGCCAAAACCCAAGCACTTATAAATTCACCATGCACTCTCCTTGCGGTACTCTAATCATCCAGTCACTACCTATGTACTTATGCAATGTCCCAGGCACTAACTCATGCACTGCTACAATCCCCTGAGCACTACCCATGCAGACCTGTAACCACCTACACACTAATGATTCACTCCTCCAATTACCCAGGAAGTACCCATGCAGTCCAGCAATCCCACTGTCACTACCCATGCACTCCTCCAATCACCCATCCAGCATCATGTCCTTATCCAATCACTCCGACAAAACCCAGGCACATAAAATCACCATGCACTCTCCTTGCAGTACTCTAATCATCCAGTCACTACCTATGTACTTATGCAATGTCCCAGGCACTACCTCATGAACTGCTACAATCCCCAGAGCACTACCCATGCAGACCTGTAACCACCTACACACTACTGATTCACTCCTCCAATTACCCAGGTAGTACCCATGCAGTCCAGCAATCCCACTGTCACTACCCATGCACTCCTCCAATCACCCATCCAGCATCATGTCCTTATCCAATCACTCCGCCAAAACCCAAGCACTTATAAATTCACCATGCACTCTCCTTGCAGTACTCAAACTATCCAGTCACTACCCATGTACTCATGCAATGACCCATGCACTAACTCATGCACTGCTACAATCCCCTGAGCACTACCCATGCAGACCTGTAACCACCTACACACTAATGATTCACTCCTCCAATTACCCAGGAAGTACCCATGCAGTCCAGCAATCCCACTGTCACTACCCATGCACTCCTCCAATCACCCATCCAGCATCATGTCCTTATCCAATCACTCCGACAAAACCCAGGCACATAAAATCACCATGCACTCTCCTTGCAGTACTCTAATCATCCAGTCACTACCTATGTACTTATGCAATGTCCCAGGCACTACCTCATGAACTGCTACAATCCCCAGAGCACTACCCATGCAGACCTGTAACCACCTACACACTACTGATTCACTCCTCCAATTACCCAGGTAGTACCCATGCAGTCCAGCAATCCCACTGTCACTACCCATGCACTCCTCCAATCACCCATCCAGCATCATGTCCTTATCCAATCACTCCGCCAAAACCCAAGCACTTATAAATTCACCATGCACTCTCCTTGCAGTACTCAAACTATCCAGTCACTACCCATGTACTCATGCAATGACCCATGCACTAACTCATGCACTGCTACAATCCCCTGAGCACTACCCATGCAGACCTGTAACCACCTACACACTACTGATTCACTCCTCCAATTACCCAGGTAGTACCCATGCAGTCCAGCAATGCCCCTGTCACTACCCATGCACTCCTCCAATCACCCATCCAGCATCATGTACTTATCCAATCACTCCGCCAAAACCCAAGCACTTATAAAATTACCATGCACTCTCCTTGCAGTACTCTAATCATCCAGTCACTACCCATGTACTCATGCAATGACCCAGGCACTAACACATGCACTGCTACAATCACCTGTGCATTACCGATGCAGTCCAGCCATCTCCCTGTCAGTACCCATGCTATCTTTCAATCAATAATGCTCTACACATGTACTCAAGCAATCACCCACACATTAGCATGCACTTATTTCTCTTTTTTAACCAAATAAGGTAGTTCTGAAAAGAACTCTTTTTTTCTTCTTTTTTGTTTTTAAATTTTTGTGTGTTTTTTTAAACTATTTTGTAAAAATTTTGGGTGTTTTTTGAAAACTCAAAAAAGCAACAGGCTAAAGTCTTAACTTTTGGAATTATAAACTCATTCCAATACAAAAAATAAATAAATTAGCAGCGATGATTCCTTGCTGCAGAACAAACAGCATCAAAAGATTGTTCACCACAACATAATATGGCTTTGCATTTTATGCAATGCTGTTCCAAGTTGGCAAACTCTGTGCGAATGTCCAAACCTCGAGACGAGGTGCTTGAGGCTCCAGAAGTGCTGGGACCAGCTCCCTGGTCAGCTTGCTGCATGTTTTCCTGTGCACGTCGCAGCTGCTCTCGTGCAAGATGTTTAGGATGGATCGTCTGCAGGTGTTTGTACATACTCGATGTCCCACATGAGTACTTTTTGTCACTTCCTCTTGACAAAATCTGAGGACATAGAGTACAGCTCACCTTCCGAGCATTAACTTTCTTTTCACCATCTGGGATGCTGAAAAACTTCCAGACAATGGATTCCGGTCTTTTTTTGGGAGGTGGTTCTTTGATGTCTTCATCATCAAATGGAAGTTCTGGATCAGGATTTGAAGAAGCCATTTCTATACTTTTCCAGCAAACACCAAAAAAATGTACAAAGTAGCTGCAAAAGCACAACAGGTGTCTCCCCAGTGATGCTGCAGAGATAATGAGAAAAATGAGTGGGGTCCTTCATCTGCTAGAATGGAAAACCTTATAAACCAGTCAAATGCTTTCTTTTAGTCACATGGGAGTCGCGCACTCGGCGCGCAACCAGTGCGCAACCGACGCGAATTCTCGAAAATATATTTAACAATAATATAAGTTTATTACAAGTACAAATATATTATTTTTATAAATAGTTTAATCTCTTGCCCTCATATATACATTAAAGTTATATACATATAGTTTTCAAAAAAAAATGTTTTACGGGGGTCGCGCACCCGACGCGACTCAGCATGTATATGACGTCACATGGGTCACGGCACCGCACACTCATTGCATACCAAACGCGCACATGACGCGATCCCATACGTATATCACGTTACGTGGGGCCAGGCCCCGCGCACCCGTCACATACCAAACGCGCACATGACGCGATCCCATACGTATATCACGTTACGCGGGGCCAGGCACCGTGCACCCGTCACACACCAAATGCGCATCCTTCTCGACTTAAGCAATATGGCGGCTTGAATCCGCGCACCCACCGTGATAGGTACACGATGGGTACGCGACTCCACTATTTATGCAAAAAAAAATATATATATATATATTTTAAAAGACATAAGACATTACATATTTAAAATAAAAGAAAAAAATAAGAGAAAATAATTATAGGATATTACAGTTACAAAATATCATTTAAAAAAAACTTGCAATTTTTAGAGAAAAAGATAGGTATTATAAATATTATACTTACAAATTAGCATTTAAAAAACCTTATAGCTGAACTAACTATAACAGCGGAATTTCTATGGTTTTGTACGAGTGAAATGTCCAACTAACTATAACGTCCCTGAAACCTATGGTTTTTTCAGTGAATTTCTAAGGTTTTTTAAATGCTAATTTCTAACTATAACGTGCCTGAAACCTATGTTTTTTTCAGTGAATTTCAAAGGTTTTTTAAATGCTGATTTCTAACTATAATGTCCCTGAAGCCTATGGTTTTTTCAGTGAATATATATATATATATGTTTATTCATACCCACTTGCACCAAATGACATTAGTGAGGCACATTCATTTTACTTGCACTGCCTAAGCATATGCGACCTCACACACACATGATGCTTGCTCGTCTTGTGCTTTTGCACAGTTAGAAGCATAAAGTGTGTGTCTATACCATTACAGTGTGCACATGCACATTGTGTGACGGCGCTCCCGACTCTCTCTTCTCCTCTAGGTACTCCAGCTGGACTGTTCCTCCCATAGGCGAGGAGCCCCACAGCCCACCTCCGCGGCCTCCTTTCAGCGCTATCTGTGTGAGATCACACCACATGAGCTCTGCGCCGGCCTCTGGCCCAGATGTTGCCCAAACTAGAGAGAATGCGAGGGGGCCACAGCATGAGTGTGGGACACTGGGGTATCATTATTATATGAGCTTAATTGCCAACAAATGCCCCTGCCCATTGATGAGTCCTATAGAATACGGGCGTCGGTCTCGTCCGAGGCACTATGAACTACAGCATTGCAGGAAAGGGGGTGGAGCGGGTGCTTTTTCCCACAGACAAAGGTCCACAGGCCATGTTACTATCCACCTCGACTAGTATTTGAAGCGTTCAATAGATGTGTAATATACACAGAGATAAAAATATATGGTGGGTGTGAGAGAGGCATAGAGAAAGAGCACGAGGGCAGGAGCGGAGAAGAGAGGGAGACAGGATGTGCGAGTGGAGGGAATGAGGCGGAAGAAAGGGGGAGGGGCTGTGCAGTGTACAAACTGATTCTAGTGCTGCGTCCAGAGGTATCCCGTGCCGTGCAGTGGGCCAGGAGCTGCGGGCTCTGCCTTTGACACAGCAAATGGAGAGCTGAGGGCAGAGCTAAGTGCATGAGGTCCAGCTGGGGTATGAGTGTGCTCCGGTGTGCACTGCCAGGACAGCCGGCTCGTGTCCACATCGGCTGAGATGCTCGCCTCACCGTCTGTCCATCTCCTGCAATATTCAAGTTAAACTGGGGGCAGAATGGAAATGAACAAGTACGTAAGAAGAAACACGCAATCATCGATTTTAAAGATACGTATCAGTAGTCTGTGGCTCGGTATTTTAATTTAGTTTCGATCGATTTTTGAACATTGGCTTTTAAAGCGTCACCTTGTGTAGTGTTTCGTTCAGTGGCACACATGCTCACCTCGCGCTATTTTATTGCCAGCTAAAACTGTCCATGAAATTAGTGTTTGCATGAATCCAAATAATGCAACCCCGAAGCTTGCAGTGAGAATAAAGGGATCCGTAAGGAACTGTTTCTGCTTTTAAAATATGTTCACCGGAAATTCAATATAAAAGAAAACGTTAGATAGATAGATAGATAGATAGATAGATAGATAGATTTTTGTAAAAGCGGGCTCGGTGGGCCATTAATCGGTGTCAGTCAGTCTTAGTCTACCATATATACTTCCAAATGCAGTGCAAGACGATTCGTGGTCATCCACGAATACGGGCGCCTGCTGAGACTTCATAGGCTGTGAAACACCTCGCTCAAAATGAATAAATAAAACATATGTGCAGCCGTAGAACAAGTTAAAATGGCTACTGTGCTGGGCGGATAGAAGTACTCCTAGATAGACAGCACAGCTTGCTTCCTGTGAGCCCTGGGGCAGTACCCACTCTCTGCAGACTGGCAGTAGCCAAGGAACAGATGGTGGGGGGGAGGGGCACAGACCCCACTCTATACTTCTCCCCTCGAGCCTGCAGCAGTCGCGGGGTGTGCTTTTACTGTGGCATCAATACAGCAGAACAGCAGCTCCAGCTGTCTGTCCCAGGCAGCCACAGGAGTCAGAAATATCGTGCCAGGAGTGATGACTGACTGACCTGAGAGCTGGCACGGACAGCCGCCTCCGTCCTGTGCTCCGCTCAGTAGCTGCGCATGTGTGGCGGGGTGTCACGGGTGGTTGTGGGGACGGGGGTGGTTCCACTGGCTCCTTCACCCTCTGCTCGCCCAGTCTCGGATGAGGTTGTGAGACAGGGGCGGCAGTGGTGCATTTCTATTACTGTTCTGCCTAGCTTGCGAGGTGGGGACCTCCTCGCTCTGCTGGAGGTTGTGAGACAAGGCGAGCGGGGGGGTCTGTGGTCCTCTCCCTCTTCTGAGGTGAGATGGAGATGCTCTGGTCCCCTTGTGAGGCGGGGGGTCTGTGGTCCTCTCCCTCCTCTTCTGAGGTGAGATGGAGATGCTTTGGTCCTGTTGTGAGGCGGAGGTGAGCGTTTTGGAGGAGGGTCGTGTATCCCGGAATCTTCTTCTGCTGAGGTTGTGAGGGGGTGCTGCAGGGTGAAGGGGGGTGTATCACCCTCCCTGCTCCGCTGTGTGGCGGTGCGAGCAGGTGAAAGGAGGGGGGGTCCTGTTTTCCTCTATCTGCTCTGTATTCTACGGCAATTACAGTTAGATAGCGCTTACTACCCCTGATAAAGTGTATAAACGCATTTCTGTGGTTGTGGGACGGGGGTGAGGGGGTATGTGGGGTGGTAGGCTGGTGTGTGTGGGAGGGTCGAGTATCTCTTTCCCTGCTATGCTGAAGTTGCAAAACTGGACAGTGGCGGTGGGGGAAGGAGGGGCTGAGGGGAGGGTTGGGGGGGTCCTGTATCACCCTTCTTTTCTAACGTCCTGAGACAGGCAAGAAGGTGGGTTCCTCTGTTTCTGGGCCGAGGTTGTGGGACGTGGAGGGTCCCGTCCCTGCCCTGCTGAGGAATAGAGACATGCTGGCATGAGGTGGTGAGGGTGGTTGTGGGTGGTCTGACAGAGGTGCCTCCTCCTGGCTGTAAACAGGAGCCTCGGGCTCTCCTGGCTGGTTGGGGTGGGCTGTGGTGGAGATAAGTGACACTGGGTTGTATCTGAGCTCGTGCCAGTCTCAGGCAGAAACACCCCGAGCTGCACGGTGCCTGGAGTCAGGCTGAGGCCCCCTTGGCACCTGCAGGCTTTGTCTTCAATGCATGGCTTATACACTCAGGGTGGGCCTCAAGGCAGAGTAGCCGCCTCTCAGGGACCCTACTCTGGACTGGTGGTGGGAGAAGACATGGAGCAGCCGCGGGTCCAATGAAAGGGAAAGAAGGCATTGAAAGAAAGGCCCTCCGCGGTATGTGCTGCATACGTGGCACGTGGGACTCCCTTAGCGCGCACCCACCAAGTCACACACGGGTCTGCGCCCAGTCCGGGGGACCTGCTCCGGGGTCAGCAGTATTCAGAGCAGTGCGTGCTGGGAGCAGACCTGGATCCGTCCCTACACACGCCTGGGCCGGGACCCTGGCTGCAAACAGCAACCCCGCACGCCACGCTTCCAAAACACGGTATGCAATAAAACGAGGAACATTCAACCCAAACGAGCATCGTCCTGCCATGGAGCATGGCACGTGGACAAAACCCATGATCATAACACCCCACTGATAATGAGATTAATAGTAACGGAACAATGATTAATGAACACTATTAAATTAAATGACAGCCGTGGAATGTGGCACAATATGTGATTTAAAAAATCACCTTTGTTGTAAGTACTGCTACTGATCGCATCATCATCATAATAATATTAAGGGTAATAGGAATAATAATAATAATATTATTCTTATTAATATATTATTATTATTATTATCGTTATTACTTTATTCCGAAAGTGATAATAATGATTATCATAATAGCAATAACAACAATAACAATATTATTATTATTATTAATAATTGTACTAATAATAATAATCTTGCCATTATTAACACTCTTCAATATCGTTCTTTTGTTGCTTTTCCATAATAAGAATAATGGTGACAATAATAATAGCAGGGATAATGGAATGTTTGTGCTTGTATATAATTTGCAAAGGTATAAAGTCCGGTTTGTTTTCCCCCTTTCACTGGACGTGCGATGCGTCATTCCCCCGAGCCTCGCCCCATTCACCTGTTATATGTCGGGCTTTGACCGGAAATGGGAAGGCGCCGAACGGAGGGAGCATAAAGTCACTCCCTGAGGGGTGGCGGCATCTCCCCATCGCCAGTCTCTGCGTCAAGGCCTCAAGGATGGCAGAGTCCCTCTGGCTCCTGCCATGCCCCGCACATCTGCAGAGCTCTGCTGAGGGGCGCCCAGGTGTTCTGCCCAGAGGGATGGAGGGGGAGGCCAGAGGGGACCTCAGAGCTCCCGGAGTGTCCACCTGCCGCTGGCCTAACACAGCACCGCAATCTCACCAGGTGTGCCGCACGGGTGCTATTGCTGACACTAGGCAGTGGCAGAATGTCACTATTGGCGCTACATGCTGTCAGATTCACAGCTGGCGCTGCACATCCACTGTGCCAGCTGCTGGTGCTGCACACTGCCACAAACTCACAGCTAGCGCTGCACATTATTACTGCTGGTGCTTCATATGGCACTGCTGGCTGGCCATTTCACTGCATAGTATCACTGCTGGAGCTGCACTGGGTCACTGCCGGCGCTGCAGTGTCACAGTACTATTGGTAATGCTTCATCGTGGCACCTCACATGCCAGGATATCACCGCTGACCCTGTCCGGTGCTACAGCTGGTGGTATGCAGTGGTGCCGTGTCACTGTTGGCGTTAGGCAGCGGAGAGTACCCCTGCAAAGGCTGAACACTGCCACAGACTCACACCTGGCCCTGGACACCCAATGTGCCAGATGCCGGTGCTTCACCTGTGACTGCTGGCGCTGCGCATGATCACAGTTTCACTGCACAGTATCACTGCTGGTGCTGCACTGGGTCATGCTAGTGCTCCAGTGTCACCATGCTAGTGGTAACGCTTTACAGTGTCACCACTAGCAGTTCACGATGTCACTCCTGGCGCTGGACACATTGCCACTGCTGGCGCTTGGCAGTGTCAGGACTGGCACTGCACATTGTGGCAGTGTCACAGCTGGTGCTGCACATTACTCTGCTACTGCTGTGTGGTGTTACAGCAGAAAACCCCCGGGCACACATGCAGTTCGTGTGCGGCAGGGAGCGGCGGTGCGCGCAGCAGTGACACAGGGACGATTCACTGTAGAACAGGTAAAATAACAGGGCTTCCGGCGGGAGTCACAGGCGGGTGAGGAGGTTCAAGGCAGTGCGTGCATCTCCAGCCCTCTCCCTGGCAGCACTGCCCGCTCTGAGCCGCTGCAGTCTGTAATGAAACGAGTTAACAAACGGGGTCGCTAATAAAGCAGGGCAGCGCCGCTCGATTCATTTACAAATGACAGCTATATTTTACTCATCTCTTTTTGTCCAGATTGCGCGTGTTTTTGATATAACAGGTTCGGAGTGAACCCTTTAGCAGTGAGCTGGGACACGCCACTGTCGTCAGAGCAGATTTGGCACAGAGAGAGCGCATTTTTAGGGGCGCGTCTTTAATTGTGCAAAGGAAGGAGGTGGGGAACTGAGGGTGGCATGGGGTCCTAGTTCAGCAGAGCGAATGATGGTGGAAATACCATGAAATACGGTGATGGATGTGTATGAGGGACGAGATGTAGAACGTGTCAGAGCAAACGAAATACGAGGGCTGGTGCCAATGACTTCGAAAAAAATATTTTGGGGCAAAATGTGAGTCGGTCCTTTTGTAGAATCCCTTTATAGTGCCACCTCCCTATGTGGCGTTGGCCCATCAACAAACCTTTCTAAAGAGAATTGCCTCCCATAGAGTGATATGTCTCTGGCAGGCCCGGGCACCAGCCCTGCTCGTATGTTCCATGCCAGTCTGTCTGTCATCTGGGGGCACACGCTGCCCCGGCTCACAGAGGCCGGAGGAGCCAGCTCTCCCCTTCAAATTATGTTTAATAAATAATGGTGTAAACTGAGCAGGCTGAGCCACGCAGGCCCCTTTGCTGCTGACGCGGGGAAAATGCGTTTTGGGACCCCCCTTTTTTCTCAGCCCCTGCTTGACGCATCACCCCGAAACTTTCAAGACAGCAGCTGACCGGAGCCCCCCACTAGTTTTGAAAATTTTGCGAAGATTCGTCAACCGGCGCCAAAGTTATTGGGAAAAGAAAAAACGCTTTTTGAATAGAAACGAGGTCCTAACTATAACTACCTACTGGCGACCGCCAGTAGGTAATATATATATATATATATATAACCTACTGGCAGTCGCCAGTAGGTAGTTATAGTTAGGATGTAGTTTTCATAGGAAGAGCATTTTTTTCATTTGCCAATAACTTTAGCGTCGTTTGATGAATTTTCCTGAAATTTTCAAAACTAATTTGGCAGTCAATTCAGCTGCTTTGTTTTGAAATTTCGGTGTGATCCATCAAGCGGGGGCCGAGAAAAAGGCAGGGTCCTAAAACGCTGTTTTTCCATGTTAATTTCCATAGGAAAATTTAGACAAGGCTACAGCCCGAACTACTGAACGGAATTACACCAAATTTGGCAGAAGGTTAGCTGTTGGTCCAGAAAGCGTCCTTTTTGTTAAATGGTGTCAATCCGTTCTCTAGTTTTGGAGATATATAAAGAAATGTCCAGTTGTATATCTGGGGATGCGGAGAATCCATGACCCCTCCCTATCTCATGCCTGAGATCTGATTGGCTGCCAACACTTCAAACCAGGAAGTGTTGGCAGCCATCTTGTGACTCGGTTGAGTCACATGAAAAAAACATTAAAAAAAAGAAAAGGGGGCAGGGTAGAAACACCCTGACCCCCTAGGCCTCTTGGAGGGGGCCCACAGGCACCCTCCCCCCCCCCGGCCCAAAAAGCATTTTTTTAAAAACAATTCGGCAGGAGTTGCACTGGAACCAATTAAAAAAAAATTAAGCATGCAATCCCGTGCTTCGTTAAATATAGGACCCCGGGTGGGCCAGGTCCCGGGACCAGGTCCAGGTTCTGGGGGGCCCCGGGACCTCCACCTCCCCGGGGCAAACATATGTGAAGTGATGCGGGGGGCCCGCAGGCCTCCCTGCAGCCCAGGGACTGCTACCTCCCCAGGGCTAATTATTGAGTAAGTGCGAGGGAGGCCCATATGGCACCCCCGCTGCCCGGTAACCACCACCACCCTGGGGCTTTAATCAGAGATAATGCCAGGGGCCACGTGGCCGCTCCACTGCCCCAGGGACCACCACCTCCACAGGGCTTCAAATTTAATTAATGTGGGGGCCACGGGGCCCCCTGCAACCCTGGGGACCACCACCTTTCTGGGGCACGTATAAAGAAAGGAGGGTGGCCAACCGGCCCCCTTCCTGGAGCACTAGATGGCCCTGAGGAACCCCACCCCCCAGGGCCCGGCTCCAGCAATGTCGAGGGGTGTCCATCCCCAGGACATTGCAGTTTGCAATGGCCATAGGAAACACTGCTCTGCTTCGAGTAAGCGAAAGCAGAAAATGCTCTTGCTTACTCGAAGCAGAGCAGAATTGCTTTTGGACAGAGGGAGGTGCATGTTAGCAGCTCCCTCTGTCCAAAAGCAATACCGGCTCCTGCAGGATGCGGGGAGCCAGCAGGGACCACAGAGGCCTTGAGGCTTACGCGCGGTTCCAAACGTAAGTATTGTGGCCAGGGGCTACTGAATGGGGTCCTCGGGGCTAAAATCGGCCCGGGAGGGGGGCCCCCTTCCTCTATTTCAAAAAAAGAAAAAGCAGAAAAAAAAAGAATGGCCGGGCCCCTGGGATGGGGTCCCCAGGGCCAAAATTGGCCCGAGAGGGAGGGGATCGTGGCCCCCTCTCTTTAAAAAAAAAAAGTTAATTAAAAAATGGGTCAGGCCTTGGGGGATGGGTCCCTAGGGCCAAAAATGGCCCAGGATGGGGCCACTGGGCCCGCTTCCCATAAAAAAAAAATAATAAGGGCAGGCTCCAGGAGATGAGGTCCCTGGGGCCAAAATTGGCCCAGGGAAGACTGGCCATGAGGCCCTCTTCCTTTATTTAAAAAAAAATAGTAAAAAAAGACAGGCCGGGCACTGGAGATGGGGAGGGGCCAAAATTGGCCTGGGAGGGGATCCACCCCACCTCCCTTTAAAAAAAAAAAGGGGCAGGCCCCGGGGATGGGGTCGCTCGGCCCCACTCCCTTTAAATTTTATTTAAAAAAATGAAAAGGCTGGGCCCTGGGGGATGGGGTCACCGGATCAAACAATATAGAAAAAAACCTCTGGCAAGTCGCAGGAGGCTACGACCCCTTCACCACCACTCTGAGAACGCGCCTCCTGGCGCAGTGGTGGTTGGAGGATGAAGTCCCCTTGGATGCTGAGGGTCCTTGGGGTCCAAGAACCCCTCCTGTTACCTTCAGTAAGTCCCAGACAGTGGGATTGCTGAGAGGACTAGGAGGCCACACCCACTTTCTCCACCACTCTGCAAACGCGCCTCCTGGTGCGCTGCTGGTTGGGGAATGAATTCTATTTCACTCCTGTGGGCCTCAGGACTAAAGGAGACTTCATCCCCCAACTAGTAGTTCACCAAGGAGGCATGTTTGCAGAGTGGTGGAAAAAGGGGATGTGGCCTCTGACAACCTCTCCGAAATCCAGCTGTGTGGGTCTTACTGAAGGTAAAAGGAGGGCTTGTTGACCCCCAAGGACGTTCTTGAGGGCAACCACCCCTCCTGTTACCTCCAGTAAGTCCCACACAGCAGGATTGCAAAGACATCTTCAGAGGCCATGCCCCCTTTGTCCACCACTCTGCAAACGCGGTTCCTGGTGCACTACTGGTTGGGGGATGAAGTCCACTTCGCTCCTGAGGGACCTTGGGGGCCAAGAAGCCCTCCTGGTATCTTCTGTAAGTCCTAAGCAGCCGAATTCCTGACAGCTGGTCGGAGGCCCCGCCCCCTTTCTCCACCACTCTGCAAATGCGACTACTACTTAAAAACCCATAGAAATTCACTGAAAAAAACAAAGGTTACAGGGTCATTATAGTTAGGAATTAGCATTTAAAAAACTTAGAAATTCACTGAAAAAACCAAAGGTTACAGAGACGTTATGTTTAGGCTCAGATTTCACTCATACTAAACCAGTGAAATTCAGCAGTTATCTATGAATCAGTGAGTGGGTGTGTAATGACTGGTATGGGTCTGTGAATGGGTTTGTGAATGATTGTGTGGAAGTGGGAGTGGGTGTATGAAAGGTTCTATGGGGTGTGAGAGGGTCCGTCAGTAATTCTTTGGATGATGTCATCAGTGATGTCATTTGAGATGTCATCAGTGATGTCACTGACCATGTCATGATTGATGTAATATGTGACGTCATAAGCAGTGCATTGCGGGGGCGTGAGTTATAGTTAGCTCAGCTAACTATAACTGCTGAATTTGACTGGTTTTGTATGAGTGAAATCTGAGCCTAACTATAACGTCCCTGTAACTTTTAGTCTTTTCGCCTCCGTGGTAAATGTGACCTTCATGTGAAAATGTGTATATCAAAAAATTCCACACAGGGAAAACTCGGAGCACTCTTCGGGTTTCAGAGCTGTAATTTATTCTGGCCAGACAGATGCGTTTCAGCAATTATGCCTTTCTCAATGCTGGCTCGTAAACGGAGTGACAGTTGCCACATCTTTAAACATTTCTTGCCAAATTCCCATTAGATAATGAAACGTTGCAAGAGAGAACGGACTGCTCATTCTCCATAGTTGGATCCAGTAATACATATGTTGTTCCAACGTGCATTTCTTTCAGTCATCAGTGGTTATGGCAGTCCTTTAGTTAAACACTTCACACAAATGCCACTGTTGCGCTGCCAAACATCTTTAGGGTGGGTGCCTCCGTGGTGCATGTGGCCTTCACATGAAAATTTGTATAACAAAAAATTCCACACATATTTACATATAATTATATGTATACATTCACAGATAACAGCAACGTTTAAAGGCTGAAAGGGATGTTATAGTTAGTTGAAAATGTAAGTTAAAACATACCATTTTAAACAAAACCACTGAAATCCACCAGTTATAGTTATCTCAAGTCACTATAACTAGTGCCCTAAAGTAACTTTAATTCGTGCCCCCACCATGCACAGTGTTGTCATCAAGGATGCCATTTTAGATGTTGCATTCATGTTATTAATGGTGTCATGGAACATGTCATGATTGATGTAATATGTGAGGTAATTAGCAGTGCAAGACAAGGGCGTGAGTTATAGTTACTTTAGGGTACGAGTTATAGTTGCTGGAGATAACTATAACTGGTGAATTTCAGTGATTTTGTTAGTTTAAAATGGTATGTTTTAGCTGACATTTGCACCTAACTATGACATCCCTTTAACCTTTGTTTTTTTCAGTGAATTCCTAAGATTTCTTTAATGTAAGGTAAGATTTTATTACAATTCCTAACTACAACTTTAACCTTCTTTTTTTTTCAGTGAATTTCTATGTTTTTTTAACTTAAAGTAAGATGTGCAGCACTGTGCGTGGTGTGGGGTTGGGAGCAGGGCTTGGTGCGCGGGGGAGCCTCAAGGCTCCCACAGGTCCCTGTCAGCTCCCTAGACAGCACCCATACTGAATGCTGGTGGTAGCTGGCCATTATTTTAAAGTGGGTGCCCAGATGTCCATCTGTGGCACCCACAACATACCCATTTTTGGGGTGTGTAGGAGAGCCACAAGGCTCCTGTAGCCCCTGCAAGCTCCCCAGCCAGCAGCCATGTGGCAGGAGCTGACTCCATTGCATTACTCCCACCTGGGCGGGAGCAGCTTTTTTCTCTGCTCCTGCAAGGTGGGAGTAAAATTGTGTTCCCTGCCCGGGAGAGTGCGGGCATGGAATTAGATTTATATTCCATGCCCACACTGTCCTGGGTAGGGAACAAGACAGTATTCCAGAGGATGGAGTCCTCTGGACACTGCTTTGCTTGGACACCAGGGGATGGGGTTCCTGGGACTTCTCTGGGACTTGTGGAGGGGAGAAGCATGCCACTCTCCCCAAATTATTAGTTCAGCTTTGGGGATGGAGTCCTCAGGCCTCGGGAAGAGGAGTCACATTCCCCTTCCCCATAATTAATGGATCAGCCCAGGGAAAGGGATCCCAGGGGCCTTACAGAGGCTCATTGAGGGGGTGCATGCACCCTCCTCCAAAAAAAGATAACGGTGACCCCCCAGGCCCTAGCCCACCCCAGGGGGCTTATTTTGGAAAGGGCAGGGACTACTTTTTTTAACAGCTCCACTGCTCTGCAGATGCACAGTACCTCAAAACAATTACGTTTTTGCCCCAGGGGGTTCCAGGATCCCTACCTACCCCCTATATGTTTTATTTATTGTTTTTGCACGGCAGGGGACTGATTCCCGAGTCCTTCCTAAAATAGCTGCCACCACATCTTTTTTGATGTGGTGGCAGCCAATCAGATCTTATCATTAGATCTGTTGGATCCATGGAGGATCTGTGTCGCTATATATACATACATTTTGAACCTTAATTTCCCAAAAACGACTTAACGGATTTATACCAACTTACAAAACACATGAACTCTGGACCAAAATCTAGCGTTCTGCCAAATTTGCTGTCATTCCATTCAGCTGTTTTTGCTGTATCGCTGTTCATTTTTCCTATGAAAAATTGCATGATTAAAAAACTTTTGGGACCCACTTTTTTCTCAGCCCCAGCTTTCAAGGAAGAAGGTGAGGTGGATTAACTTTTTTCTGAAAGTTTTGTGAAGATTTGTCAACCAACACCAATAAATTGTAAAAGTTGAAATAATGTATTCTATTTTATATTCTATTTTTTATTATTTCCTATGGGGTGTTACATTATGTCCCTGCCCCCATTATTTTCTATGCGATTGTGTTGCAGTACGTATGAGTGGGTGTGTATGGAGCTTTACTTACTCCAGGACTGAAGATTAGAAAAAAGCAAAAAAGCAATGAATGTAACGCTTGAATTAATCTAAGCCACTGGTAATTACTCGGGCCGCAGCTCAGGCCACTGTTTTTTGGACAACATGCCACCTCAGGTCGGACCCAGCCATATGCGTATCAGCATTGGTCATGCTGATAGGCTTGGCTCGAGTACATTCACAACTCTTTTGGGGCCCTTTGGTTGTAGTAACTTCAGACAAGGAGTTTGAGAACAGCAAAGGTCTTAAACATTTGTGGATGGGTGGATGTTTTAGTCAGTCTCTCCCTAAACCGATCCTTACCCCTCCCAAAATCCCTCCTTACTCCTTGATAAGTTCCTCCCATTTAGAAGTAAGCATTCCCCATTTTACAGCCATTCCTCCATGTCCCTTCCACATATACTACTAAATTGTAGGATTACATGTGCATAGATCTCCATATAGAAATTATAGGTGAAGCAGAGGTGGAGGTCTCCACTCATAGGTTTGTGAGTTTTATAAGTTGCATTTTGTATTAGTTTAGTAGTACTAGCGTACATACAACAAACATGCTGTTTGTGAATTGGGCTCTTTGTATAGAGGCAGTCTTAGAGTAGGAGACTGGCACTGCCATTATTGTGTGGCGAGAGAGAAAGAGAGAAGAGAGAAGGAGAGTGGGGAAGAAAAGTGTCAATTGAGGTACGGCGGAAACTCTGACTCCCTCAGGAACAGAACAGACACATTTCAAGCACATCATTTAACCAGATGTGGGAATAGCAAGCTCTTATGTGGATGCTGTTCCATTCTCTTTTGGAACATCTGTCTTCGCATATGCATGCAATATCACAAGTGCCTGAATAATCAGAATCAGAGACTAGAGACAGGGCTTTCGTGCCTCTGTAGTCAAATTTAAGATGAATTTAATCGAATTGAATTGAGTTACATTCATAAAGTTCGTGACTGCACAAACACGGCTTCCCAGCATTAGTGTAAACAGGCTAGAGGAGGCACTGTCAGAAACGAAAAAAGGCACGTCTTCACCTTCTTTCGAAAGAGCTCTAAAGAGGGTGCGGTTCTTACCCTGAGAGGCAGCCCATTCCATAGTTTATATCCTGAATATTTAAAGGAACATCCCCCTTGCCACGCCAATTACACCCGAGGGATGATAGTAAGGTTCAAGCTACATGAACGTAGGAGATGATTAGGAACATACGGGGTGACCAAACTATTTAGATATTTAGGGTCATTTTGATTCATCACTCTGAACATAAAACACAATGCTTTAAACTTGACCCCTTTCTCAATGGTCAGCAAATGAAGCTTATGCAGATGGATTGAGACTGAGAAATGCCAAGGAAAATGGCATAAGAGTCTGGAAGCTGCATTCTGCACAATTTGCAGTCTATTCAAAAGAGACTTTAATACTCCCAGGTATAAGGTATTTCCATAAACCAAGCGTGAAGTAATCAATGCGTGTCCAACAGTTCATTGAGCAAAGACAGGGAGAAGACCCAGAATTTTACGCTGCATAGGCTATGTAGGGAGTTGTTGTGGCATGAAGTCCTTATTTTCATCCCTTTAAGGCACATTCAGAACATGTAATGGCATTTTTGGGGCTAATAATAAGACAATGAAGAAAAAAAAAGCAGGAAAGTTTGACTTAGGATGATGTTTAAGAAGCACATGGCGGCACTTTAGCGGAAAATAATGAAACAATTTCGGAAAATTTAAGCACTGCTTTGGAAATTGATACGTAACCCACAAGAGTACTTAGGACCGCCAAACTCACGGTTGCGCCATCGCCTTATTACAACTTTGGCGGTTGGACCGCCATTTGACCGCCTCAAGAGATCCTGGTGCTTGCGCAGCGGCCTGAGGGCCGCAATATGCTTGGTGGTGCCCTATGGCACCATCAAGCATATTATGACTTTCCTCACCAACCAGCTGTCTCATGGAGGTTCTTCCTCCATGAAACTGCTGGCGGTGAGGAAATAAAGGGAGCCTACAGGGCCCCTGTTGCCCCTGTGCACTGGGGTTCATGCAGTGGGGCACATGCTGTGGCCCTCTGTGTGCATGCACCCCATCCCTGCATGGCATGGACAGCACAGTCCATGCCATGCAGGAATGTGTACTGGTTGTCCCACGGTGCTGCAATGTAAGGGTCACACATGAGCCTTTAAACTGCACCGCCGCTGGACCGTCACGCCGTCCGTCCGCCCGCCAGACCACAAAATAACTCATAATCTGGCAGGCGGGCAGTGGTTAGCTTTGGCGGTGTAGGAGTGGGGCGGGGGCGTGCCGCCTGCTCCAGCACCACCAAACCTCATAATTAGGCCCTTAGTAAGGTAAGCATCAACACTTTTGGGCTATAAAGCAGCACTTTTCATCTATAGTTTCACATACAGGCTATATGACTTACTTTCCAGTCATCATTTTGGCATATGAGCAACATATGATGGCACTGTTTTTAAATATGGTGAAGCTTTCTGGACATGCTACCTTTTAGGAATTTAGGCCCAGATTTACAAACATTTTTGTTATGGTTGCACCCCTTTTTTGGTGCAGGCCTGATTCAAATTCCTATTTGAGATTTTCAAAGCCACGCAAGGGTTGATTTGCATTGCCCTGGGTTGCTTTGTAAAAACAAAGTAACACAACGCAGCTTCTTACACTGCGTTGAGTAGGTGTTAAATGGGTGGAGCATGGGCGTTCCCATGCCTCCATCCATGCATTTTTACACGAAACCCAGATTTACTAAAGGCAGAAAACTTCGGTTGTGCCAAAATAGTGCACCTACCCGAAAGAGGCATGACTAGAAGAAATAGCTTCATTCCTCCTCTTCACTTTCTCTTTCCATGGGTGCTGCATTCTGCTGCATACATAGAAAGATGAATAAGCCTCTAAGGACTGTTTTTGTGCAGGATGGTATCTCTTCCTGCACAAAAACTATCCTGCCAGTTACGCAGTAACCCTTTCACCATGGCGCATGAGTGCCTGCGTTGGTGCTAGGCTGCCTAAAGTGCACCGGCACTATGAGAGAGCAGAAGTGTGCCATATCTTGGTACACATGGTGCATTTCTGCTCCCTTGCTTTCATGCAACACAGCGCAGCAAGTTGCCTTTCTGGATTGCGTTGCATGAAAGTTTCATAAATATGGGCTAGATGTCTCTAATGTGCAAGTGTGTAAGCTAGTTAGCCATGCAATGTCCACTTTTTGGCTTCCTGGTTTGCTGGCATGGGATCCCACTTACTGGTCATATGACACCCCTTCTTGAGAATGTAATAGAACCTTATGATCTTGCAATCGCACACTCACAGTCTCAGAGTCTCATGATGGCCAATCCACTCTTTTGCAGACTCATCTAAACATCTATACACTCAATCACTCACCCATTTAGGCCCGCATGAACTTATAGGGCTAACCAACTGCTTTCTCATCAAGTCAAACACCTGCTCACCAACTCACATACTCCCTCCCTCATTGAAGGCATCATTTATTAATATTTCTCCCTCAGAGTTATTACTCTTGCACAATGAATTTGAATGGGGAAGCCAGAGACACAAATGACAATGAAGACAGTGGTCAAGACAGAAGTTTAGGCTGTTGAGTACAAAAGTGATATAGGAAGGAAAATTGGAAAGCAATTGAACCACTGTTTAACAATATCAGTGATTTCATGTCATCAACGATGCTTAGTGATGTCATGTGATGCCATCATTGAGGCCAGTGATTATATCATCTGTGATGTAATTTATAAACCCATGACCAGTATATTGTGGCAAGGCGAATAAAGGTGAGTTGCTACATTAAATGGTACATTTCTGGGGTTGGAGGTGAAGTATTTTGCAGGAAGTTAAACACATCAGTGTGATGAACATTTGGTGTATCCGTTCATTTAAAAAAGAAGATGCATGAATGTATTTGAGAAACACACAGAAACCCATATTGAGAACAACATGAATTAGAGAAAGACATCAGTGTGATGAACATTTGGTGTATCCGTTCATTTAAAAAAGAAGATGCATGAATGTATTTGAGAAACACACAGAAACCCATATTGAGAACAACATGAATTAGAGAAAGACATGTTGAAAGTAGCTTTAAATGTTACACCTGGGGCGGAACTAGAGGTGTGTAAAATTAATTTAATTTGCTTTTATGTAATACGTGAAATTTCACAGAAATCTCACAAAATTATCCAAAATGCTAAATCAGCATTAAGAACTATGGGGCATATTAGCAAGACCGGCGTTAAAATTATCGCAGTTTTAGCGGCAGGAAACTGCCGCTAAAACGGCGATAATGGGCTTGCTAATATGCGTTATGGAATTCCAATAGAAGCCCATGTTAGATGTGCAGGACATCTAACCTGGGCTTCTATTGGAATTCTATAACGCATATTAGCAAGCCCATTATCGCCGTTTTAGCGGCAGTTTCCTGCCGCTAAAACGGCGATAATTTTATCGCCGGTCTTGCTAATATGCCCCTATATTTTAGTGCAGAATCCATTCTCTTAAAGATCTGGTAGATAGGTATCAGTTCACGCAAAAAAGAAAAGTGCTCAAAAACATAAGTGGTTCAAACAATAGCCACTAATGTTCTGGTCATTCTTACTGTTCTCGTGGTCCCATGCTAAAATTTTGTTGTGAACACGACATAATTATGCCACTTGGTGTAAAGTATAATTTAGGGAATTTCATCTAACAAGTGTAAAGCGAAATCCACAAAAATTACGGAACATTACACCCGTATAATGTATATTTTCCCCAGGCCTAGATGGGATCCTGATTACCCGTGTGGGATGATGCTTTAAAGACACTCGACATTCCTCAGATTACAGACTTTACTTGAAAAAAATGAGAATGCACAGACATGGAAAAAAGTAACATTCATTCATAACGGTTGAGTGTGCAGAATGCACAAGATGAGGAAAACCGAGTAAATGACAGCATGAGAAAATCGACGATCAGTAAATGCCCCACTATGGGGGATATTCTCAAGAACGTGCGAAAAACATTGCCAAAATAGGCTAACGCAATTTTTCATATCGCCGTCTATCGCGGGAAAATAACTCTGTGTCAACGTCGTATTCTCAACATGGCGGTAATGTGCGATAGTCTCCTTATAACGCCTCAAATGTCCGCGATACAACTACCGCGACGGCGATAAAAAAGGAAACCCGAACGTGAAAAAAGTTGCGATGGGCCCAACCGCAATAGAAAAATCGGCGACAAGCAGCGCCTGTCTTGCAATTCCCACGTCAGGCGGGAAAAATCACCATAAAAGCTGCAAAAAACCAAAACATAACTGCGAAGCACAATGGAGGTAGCCGGAGCAAGTACAGAGGACAACCCGAACCCCACAAGCCCCACGGAGGGCCAGCCTGGGACCTCTGGGTCAGGGAAGTGCAAGGAGAAGAAGAAGAGGAAGACGCGCTTCAGTCCGCAGGAAAACAGGATCCTGATAACGGAGGTGGTAGAACACCATCAACTACTGTTCGTCACCTCCACTGTGTCATTGGCAACAAAAAACGGAATATGGCAGTCCATCCTGGACAAGGTGAATGCAGTCGGAGTGCTGAGGAGGACAATGGAAGAGCTCAAGAGGCGCTGGAATGATGTGAAGCACAAAACCAAGCTAAAACTCGCAAACAAACGCAAAGCAGCAATGCAGACTGGGGGTGGGAGTCCTGCACCACAGGAGGAGCTGGATGAGATGGAGGAAATGGTGTCCACAGTCATCAGTGTGGAGACGGTGGCAGGAGTCGGGGGACCGGACACTGCTCAACATGACCTGACACAACAGCAACAGGGTGAGTAACCACCAGGGACTGGGGGGACGGGGGGAGATGGGACAATGGCACACATGCACAATGAAGTATAACACACTGCACAACCACAATGACTCTGGATCATGTCCCTGATCTCCTTGTCATACTGCAGCACACATAGAAACAGCAAGTAGTCCCCCGTCCACAATGTGCCCAGAGGGGGCCCTCCCCACACATCACCAATCTCACAACAAACCCATGCACATGAGCTGAACCCAGCAAAGCTGCGGATCCGTTAGCCCCACTGACAATGCAAGTGACACTGCATGACAATGAGCATGTCTGCAGGCCACTCATCATGACATGTTGCACGCCACGACACTGAGGTGGCTGAGTGTGGTCCACATCCGGAAAGGAGCAGGTCACACACTGACACATCCACGTGCACAAACAACCCCTGACGGCAACAAGACATCTGCGGACAAACCATGCCCAAGAGTCCCAACTCCCACCAAGAGCCCAATTTACCCAAGTATGCAACATCTCAGCACTGCATAAGCACAGAAGTCAAAGGCACATTGCATGAAAGGGAGAAGGCCAAGCAAAGTCTGAGCTGCAGGGGCGACTCTCCCACAATGCAGCACACACACAAGAATCAGAGCACATCAACATTGACAACAATGTGGTACAAACTGCAACACATTCACAACAGAACAGAGGACACAACTGCAGCCGCTTGTGTGTAGAAACTGGCCAATCACATTTGGCATAGCAGGAAACTGTGACATGATAATGGACAAGTACAACCCCACATCCCTGATGGTGCACAAATGTCCACTGTCCCGCTTCAAATAGGCAGCTCCTCCTAAACAGTCACAATGTACATTGTCATGCAGTCTGTTTGGAAACTTGGCCAATGCGTGAACATACATGGAACACACTGTTAAACTGCATCTCCCCTTTACATTGCAGAGGGAGAATCATCACCTCCTGCAGAGCAGACCGAACACCTCCTCACTGATGACGAGGAGGACCTCCCCACTTTCGACACCGACGCCCTCCAAGAGCTCATGGACAGCTTCCGCACCCCACCCCCAGGAGCAGGGCAGCCCAGCTGCATTGAGGAGACCCCACCCCCTGCACAGACCACACAGCAGGAAGCACCCACCACCCCGTCTATCTCCCAGGATCCCCACGACCAACACATGGCATTTCAACGCCGTGTGTTGGAGGGCCAGAAGGAGATGGCTGAGCAGGTTAGGGTGGGGTTCGAACTCATGGCAGCCAAACTAGATGCCATCGACGGGTGTCTACGTCCCATCAGGGACCACTTACAGTCCCTAACAGACACCCACAGTCTGCTCCATGGTCTCCAACGAGCCATGGCTAACATCGCTGGAGTCATGACTCGGAGACAAGAACACCTGTCTAGTCAGAGTGGCTCCAGCGATCTCAGCCGGGAGTTGGGGCACATGCGGAGGCTCATGGAGGACATGGTGCGGATGGAGGCGAAAAGGATGACTGCCACGGCTGCACATCAGCGAGATGTCGCTGGGATCTTCCATGCCCTGCAGATCCTCATCATGGCATTGCTGCCACAAGGCCTGGCGCAGATGAATGCTGCTGCTCCTACACCATCCACATCTCCGCCCCCTGATGTGTCAGTGCCCCACAGTGCGGCCGACAATCCACCTCCGGCCCCTGATGTGTCACTGCCACACAGTGCGGCCGACAATCCACCTCCGGCCCCTGATGTGTCACTGCCACACAGTGCGGCTGACAATCCACCTCTGGCCCCTGATGTGTCAGTGCCACACAGTGCTGCAGCCAAAACACCACCACCCACAGGTGAGGCACATCACACATCAGAGGACGATGATGTGGATGAGACTGCCGTTGTGGTAATGAGGAAGCAGTAGCATTCATCTCCGCCATATGGCCTGTTTCAGCTTGGTTCAGCCCTTTGCATCATCACCTTCCACTGTCCCCCGATACACTCTGCGGCACTCACCTTGGACCTCGACATGGACTGCCATATTCTGTTTGGTTACCAATGACACAGCAATCAGACTGCGGACTGAACTCTTCCTCTTCCGATGAATTTTTCCTTCCCAAATGGACTCTGGCTGGCCCTCCACGGGGCAACAATGTCAAGTGGGGTGTGCATGGCCCTGTACTGCTCCAGCTGCAACACTCCACTGAATGTGAATAGAACATTCAAATTCACACAGATGTGTCATGTCTACGAACCTTCAAGTATGACAGTATTGATGAATGTATGATCACTGATTCCCCCTCATCTCCATTTTGCACATGTAGTGGGGCTTGGGTCACAGGGTGCAACATTGCCGATTGCGGTCCGGGTGGCGCAGACACTACAATGGAGACACACGCATTGGTTACTTCCTTGTCCAGGCCAGAACTGAACCACGCCCAGAGCCCCGGGCTCATTGTTCACACCCCTATGCTGGACTGGCATACGCCAGCCCAGCCCACTCCGCTTACGCTCACAGGGGGTGACGACACAGCTACATGTCCCAGGTCTTCCCTGTAGTGATCTGCTGGTCACTGGTCTAGTTGTCAGCATGCCACAGCCACTCCCTGAGGGCTGGTGTACTCCCACACCACACCCATCCAGCACAGGCGTCACAGAACATGTGACCCTGCCAATAAAAGGGGCCCACCACAGCACATCCCCCACTGCCGGAGGTGACATGATGGCGTCCGCATCTACGGAACTCAATCATAAAGGGTCCGTGACTTGCATTGCACAGAGTTAGTGGCACCCGATGGCCTGCGTCCGGCACGGGCCTACCGCCACGTGGCGATGACTTGCGTTGCACTGAGTTAGTGGCACCCGATGGCCTGTGTCCGGCACGGGCCTACCGCCACGTGGCGATGACTTGCGTTGCACTGAGTTAGTGACACCCGATGGCCTGCGTCCGGCACGGGCCTACCGCCCCATGGCGATGACTTGCGTTGCACTGAGTTAGTGGCACCCGATGGCCTGTGTCCGGCACGGGCCTACCGCCACGTGGCGATGACTTGCAGTGCACAGAGTTAGGCCCACCTGAAGAGCTGAGCGGGTGTGCAGCCTGCGATGATGCGTTGGCCTCAATACGGCGTCCAGCAAATTAAGATTCGATTTGATTTGTGAGCCCTGCTGGACCGCAGTGTACGCGCAGGCAGCAGTCAGCACACACACGACTCCATGGTGCGGTGCCGCAGAGTGCGCTAGGGGCCTGTGGCGCGGAATCCAGCGATCGGCTGAGGAGGTTGCACCGGCACGTGGAGGGCCCTCTTGGAGACACGCCGGTGGCGGCAGGTGAGCATTGAGGCCTGGGTGCGCAGGGGCGGGCAGTCATCGCTGGGCGGCGGACCGGTCTGGGGACCAGGGTTGGGGTGCAGCAGGTGCACAGGATCGCGCAGGCACCACAGGTCACAGCGGCGGCCTCGTGGCTGGGTGGGGGGCACCGCCCTGGCAGACACGACCCTGCATGCGCTGACGAGATGTGCGCAGGTTGGCTTGGGACGTAGTCACCTCGTCTCCAGTGTGAATAAGGCCGTTGAATGTGGTCGGGCACGTGTGTGTAGGCCTATGGTCACAATAAGGCGGACACAGAGACACACGCAGTAGTTACTGTGGTGGCCATCCCGGAACTGGACCATGCCCAGGGCCCAGGGCTATTCATTCGCGACATACGCCGGCCAAGGCCGCTCTGCTCAGGCTTACAGGGGGGGACCACTTGGCTACATGTCCAAGGTCTTCCACACTGCCTAGGGTAACCTGTTTGCGTCCACTGTCCACTACACTGCAAACACCAGCAGTAGATGTCCACATGGACATGTCTGTACTCTGCATACTGCAGTCTGTCCAGCACATCTCTGCCACACTTGGCATTGTGTCCTTTCTTATTGCTGGGTCACTTGCCTCCTTCACACATTCTTGGTTCCCACCTCTCCCCACATTCTGAAATTGTGTGGCAGAGGGGCTCTGCCTTTGTGGATGGTGTGTCTACATGTGTGGCCCCTGTTACCACGGTTACTTGTGTTGTCGTGTCCAGTAGTTGGGCATGTTGGTTGGCATGTTGTATGTGATTATGTTACGTGTGCTCTCCCACAGTTGTGAGTTGTGTGATTGTGGAGTTGAGGTGTGTGGTGTGTTCAGTTAGTACTTACCAATGAGCAGTGCATTGCCATAGGTGCCATCCTGGAAGCGCTGGTTGATGATGGGCTGTCGGACGATGTATGTATCATGCACACTGCCTGTGAAGTTGGCGAAGACATTGGTGAACTGTCCCCGGTGGTCCACTATTGCCTGCACATTGATGGAATGCATGTGCTTTCTGTAGCGGTAATTGTGTGCAGGGTCGGCAGGGGGCACAAGTGGTACATGTGTACAGTCAATTGCCCCCGACACGTGCGGTAAGGCAGCTATGGCATAATTCCCTTTGCATGGTCTCCAGCTGTTCATGCACAGCGTGGGGGAAGTGAAGGTGCAGGGGTATCAAGATGATACAAACCGTGATTTTTACAGGTATGATGAATCCTGCATAATGAGACCGTAACAGATGTTTGTGTGGTCGTAACCTTCCTTTTCTTTCCTGAGGAGGTTACGAGCACACTGACTTCTGTTACAGTATATTTGGACTGGATTCATCATGCCTGTATGCATTCCGGTTTGTCCAAGTGCAATACACTGTACCAGATTATGTTTGTGACTATGAGGGCGCTTGACCATTGTCACCATTTCTCCAACAGGGTTCTGACTACTGATTTCGGGATATGGAATGGTATTGGGGAGTTCACGCAGCATTTGCAGTTTATTGGATCCACACGTTGCCCTGGTGAAGTTCCCCGTTGGGAATGGAACACGTTGGCTGAGCTTTTCGTCTTGTTGTTTATGTATTTGTAATAAAGTTCTGTTTTTCCACTACCGTTGACTACTGGACTTCATGACCTGGGGGGGAGGGTCCGGGGGGTGGTTGCGGTGGGTGTTGTGGCCCTCTTGGGTCTCCAGGCTGCATGATCATTGTCTCCATGGCATCTGTTGGTCTTCAGATGTGGCTCTAGGCTGGGCTCCCTTTCATACTGCAGGTTGTCGTCCTGCTTAACACCAGTAAAAGGCAGGTGTTGAATCCCTGCTGCTAACGCGCCTTATCGCCTGTTTTCAGGTCGCATTGCAGATCTGGCTGGTCGTTGAGAATATCGCGAAGTGGTGTTTTCGTGTGTTTTTGCACGGGAACGCCTACTCTGCATATCATTAGCGTTAGTTGTCGCTCTCATCCGTGGCGATGTGTTTTGCAGCAGCTATCGCAGGAGAACTGGCGATGTCGGCAGTTTGCACCAGCTTGTGAATAGGGCGATAAGTCTATCGCCACTTTTGCGGCGCTAAAGTGCCGATAAATTGGCGATGGCTCCTTGAGAATATGCCCCTATAAGTATTGACTGAAGATCTGCCCAATTATTACATCAACTGTGTTTTGGGTGTTTATATGTTCTTTTTTGCTTGTTGTATGTTGCTTTAAGACCTATAAATATACATTTATAAAAATGTTTAAAGGCCAAGGGGGAGTGCTGCTCTGCTATTTAAGGATGTCACTAGCAGAAGGGCTTCTGAGCTTTCAGCTGTTTACTTGATACCTCGAACACCCCACTTGTCAGCATCACCCCACTAGACTAATATAAAGGCCTTCCATCATCGAAAACTGAGGCTCCCAATCGCTTCTCTACCACCCTACCCCAACGTTTCCTTCCCCTATTCACTTTTTCAAGCAGAGGCAGACAAAAAATGGCTTTGCATATGAAGTCTCACCTGGTTCCATTTTGACAATCTTTATTGCAGCGAGTTCACCTGTTTCCTTGTTCTTTGCCTGGAAACATGAGTTAAAAAGATCAGAATCAGATAACACTGTTGAGCATTGAGGGTTATATAAGTACATCACATCAGAAATTCTTCAAGACTTTGAATTTATTTTAAGTTTAAGATACCTTAAATTCTTGCTAAATGACTTGTAGGGGGTTTTCCGCAAAAGATGCGGACACAGGAAAAATATGGGCCAGATCTAAGAAGCACTGGTCATAAAATATTGGTCGCAAATTGCGGCCAGTATTTTTGTGACCACTGTGCTATTTTGCGGACCGACCTTTGCACTAATAGGTTGGTTCCCAAAATATCGATTCCTATTGGGTCGTAATTCGACCTACCTCATGAACATTAATAAGGTAGATCGCAAATTGTGACCTACTAGGAATCACTGCTATCACAAGGATGGTGGCCTGCTGAGGTCAGCGGAACACCTTGTCTGTCATTGCTTTTAAATAAAGCAATTGTTTTTAAATACAACCCGTTTTCCTTAAGGGAAAACTGGATGTTTTAAAGCAAAATGAAAAGTTAAATGTTCAAAATGTTTTTGTCAACATGCACAATGGGGAAGGGGTCCCTTGGAGACCCCTTTCTGTTTGCGGACAGGTTACCAGTACATATTTGTAGTCGGTAAAATATTAATGTTTTGCGACCGTATTTTGGTCTCAAAAAATTAATACATACCATTCTGTTTGGTATTTGGAAGGGACACCCTAAACTTGCCGCTTCCAAATACCAATTCGGTATTTGGTTGGAAACCCAAATTGTGATTCCGTAACATGTTACAGAATTGAAGTTTGCAATTTGTACAAATGGCCAAAAGGCCATTTTACTAGTGTGTATGAGAGAAATCTAGTTAAAAGATTTCGGGAGGTCCCCCGAAGAGTGGCACACACCTACCAGGGGTGAATACAGTGCGAGAAACCTGCCTGAGATGTATGACAGCTAACAGGTGTAGTGAACCCTATCTAGAATGTGTTACAGTTATTCGTTTTTGATAGAGCTGGTGAACTCAACTGAGAAGTGTCAGTATAATCAACTAATAACATGCATTGTGAACCCTACCTGAGACGTGTGACAGGTTAATAAGGCTTGAGAACTATCCCTTGTGTGTATGACAGGTTATTATGCCTTGAACACCCCCCTCCACCCCCAGAGGTGAGTAACAGCTAGCTGGTGTTGCCAGAGCTTCACAAGCCCACCTGAAGTCAGTATGACAATTAAAATAAGCACCACCAAGCCATCCTCTAGCATGGCCAAGAGAGGAAACATAAGAGTGACAAAGAGACTATAAAACTCAGGGACTATGCAATGGAAGCTGCATATATTATTGACAAAAATACTGCTAAGTGGTAATAAAAAGAGCTTCAAAATACAGCACAAGACGAGAGCACACAACGGGAAAATAGAGCACCACTGGCAAAGAACAAGGACAATCCAAAATCTTCGCTGGAGAGCCACTCCCCATTACTGCACCCTGAATGTAACATTAAACTGAAAGAGCAGGCAGAAATGGCCATATAAATGTCTGAGAGACACTAGAGGCTAGTCCACCCCAATAGGTCCACTTTGCCACACAGGAATCACACTCAAATTTGCCTAGAATCATGCCACCAAAGCAGCATGTTTAAAAGAAGGTCACTAACTATTTTGCCTCCTATGCTGCATACTCTGAACGTACCACAACACATCTACTACACCCAGAAGAAGTTACAGGCAACAAAGTACCATGCACCTTAGCTTTCACTAAAGATGACTGTTAGAAATGGGGGGCCCTAGTTGGCAGAGGCATGCATCTTTGTCCAAGTAGGGACCCTTGTTTCTAGTCAGGGTAAGGGGATTACACACTTCAGATAACCCCTGCTCACCCCATTGGTAGCTTGGCACGAGCAGACAGGCTTATCCCAAAGGCAATGTGTTAAGTATTTGTACTCAAAACACACAGTAATACAGTGATAACACCACAAATGGACACCACACCAATTTAGAAAAATAAGGTATCTTTATCTAAACCAACACAAGACCAAAACGACAAAAATCCAACATACATGTCATAAGAATATGACTTTTAAAAGGTTTCAAGCAACTTATTCCATAGAAAACTATGGATGCGTGATTTTATACCAAAGTGCCTGTAGATGTGTCAAAGTTCACAAAGCCAAACAGCCGCAGAGAAAGGAAGTGTTGGAAAACACAGCGATGCGTCAGTGTCTGAGTCCTTGGGGAGGTTAGGTGACAGTTCTGCTGCATGCAGGAGAAGTGATGTGTTGAATCTGCACTTTATGGGGAAGTGAGGCGTCGAAATCCAAGACAATTCTGGTCTGCGGGCGATGCGTGGAAAAACCTGGCGCACAGGTGAGATGTGTGACACACTGGAGGTGGTGCGTCGCTTTGTGAGGCTTCTTGCCGTCCGGCGCCAGTGCTGGGGGCTGCGCGGCAAGGCTTCCCGTTGCCTGGTGGGACTCGGCGAGGCTTCGTGTTGCCCGGCGTCGGTTCCGAGAGGCTGGCAGCTGTTCGTCGGGACTCGTCGAGGATTCGGGTCGTCCGTTGTGGTTCTGAGAGACTTTGCATGGTTTTGCGATGCTTCATGCCGGTTCTGGCAGAGATTAGCTGCAAAACCCACCTCTGAGGCCCTGTGACTGGAAGGAGGCACCTCAGGCAAGGGTAGGACTCACAGTTGGCAGAGTCCAGCAGCACCAGCAAAATTGCAGGAAGTCTTTTGTGTCCCTGAGACTTCTTAACAGGCGGCAAGCACACACAAGCCCTTGGAGAAACTTCACAAGCAGAATACACAGCAAAGTCCAGTCCTTTGTCCTTTCCTTGGCAGAAACAGCAACTGCAGGCCAACCCCACACAGCACACAGCAAAGGGGCAGTACTCCTCCTCACAGCTCTCCAGCTCTTCTCCTTGGCAAAGGTTCCTCTTGATTGCAGAAGTAATCTAAAGTCCAGGGGTTTAAGGTCTACTACTTATACCCCATTTTGTTTTTGTTCTCTTTGTGCAAGTGTCTCTGAGCCCAGTCCAAACCAGTTCTGTCCTCACTGGTGCAGTATAACCACAGGGGGTGGAGAGAGCATTGTGCAAGAGAGACAGGCCATATTTAAGTGCAAGTAAATCTCCGACTACTCTAAACGCAGCCAATCCCCATTCAGCTCAACTCCGAGTCATCCAGGAAGGGCCAGGCACACATCAACCCCCCCAGTGGCTGTCTACAGTGAATGCACATCCCCAGCCCCTGTCACTCCAAAACCAGACAGTCAATCCACAAACTGGCAGAGGCACACAGAATAGTTAAACAAGAAAATGCCTACAAACACACAATTTAAAAACCATCTTTACTAAAGGATGTGTTATTAAATTCTGAGTTCAGAGAGCCTAGACTTTATTTCTCTATCTTGTCCCAATGGGAAGTTACACTTGTAAGGTGTTACAAAGGACCTCCCATTCTATCCAATGGGGCACATAGCCTTTCAATAGTGAAAAACGAAATTGGCAGTATTTCACTATCAGGACATGTCACACACACCAGTACATGTCCTACCTTTTACATGCACTGCACTCTGCCCATTGGGGTACCTTGGGTCTACCTGAGGGGTGTCCTACATGTAAGAAAAAGGAAGGTTAGGGCCTGGCAAGTGGGTGCACTTGCCAGGTCGACGTGGCAGTTTAAAACTGCATGCAGACACTGCAGTGGCAGGTCTGAGATACCTTTTCAGGGCTACTCATGTGGGTGGCACAATCAGTGCTGCAGGCCTACTAGTAGCATTTGATTTACAGGCCTTGGCACACTTACTAGGGACTTACCAGTTAATCAAATCTGCCAATTGTGGAAACGCCAATTCATAAACACAATTTATACAGAGAGCATATGCACTTTAGCACTGATCAGCAGTGGTAAAGTGCCCAGAGTCCTATAGCCAACAAACACAGGTCACCTATAGCCAACAAACACAGGTCAGGAAAAAATAGGAGGAAGAAGCAAATGGTTTGGGGATAACCCCGCAAAAAGGGTCAAGTCCAACAACTACCTCTTAAATAGCCTCCAAACCTTCAAGGCTGAAATTTAAGAAGAAATGATGAGAGCATGGACCTACGATGCTGAAATGTGAAGACCAAGAGAATGAGGGGGCGTGTGTGGACACCACACAAGATGGCTGCTTCTCATTACAGCTCTGCTCCATGCCGACGGGAGAACGGGAAGAATGCGGGCTTTACCTCCCTCCACTTGACTGCCTCTTTTCTGGTGCTGTCGGGGCATTGACACTGTGCAGGGAGCTGATCATTTGCACTTTTTGCTGCCATTTTCATATCTTTCTATGCTCTTGTATCGGCGTGCCTCCCGGCAGCTGCCATTTTCCACTCCTGAGGTAAATTACCTTGCTCGCTAAATTGATTACCGACTTTCTTTCTTGCATGAGGTCCTCAAGTGACTGCATTTATCTACTCATTTCTCTTCTCCATATGCAATGGTATTTTTTCTGGGGCAATTTGTATCTTTATATCAATGGCCTCAAACTGCCTAATATTGCTGACCATATATTTGACTGCATCATACATCGTTCTACAACTGCTGATAATGTGAAAGTCTACATCCATTTTGTTTATGGTATATACTGCCACACAGAAGTCCTTCTACTGGTCTAATTCTTGTCTTAATACCCGTGTTGGCTATTTGGTTCTGTGTCTTTGTATGGGGAGATCCCGCAAAATTGAAGGAGGCAGCAAATCTCCCTCTTATTTTAAATCTGCACACAATATATGTATTTCTACACCTCTGACCGCTGCCAGTACTGCCTTCTCATCAGTACTTATGGAGGACAGTTCGGGAGCTGTGAGTGAGGGCTTGCCCTCCCCTAAGGCTCCCGGTGCTGTCTCAAAGAAGTCGCCTAATTCCACCTCTGTTAAATGCCTTACAAAGGATCTGGATTTCCCTTCAAAGTCTCCTCTTCCTCTGACTTTGGATGATGTTATTAATGAAATCAGAGCCCTGAAACAATTCATACTCAACACTAATGCCTCTCTGCAATGAATTGAGGAAAAGTGGTCTTCCTAAGACCAACGGATTACTATGCTTGAGCAATGGCTGAGAACCATGGTGGATTCCACTCCTGCTGTCACTCAAATGGTTAAATACATTGATCATCTTAAGGAACTGACAGAAGACTTGGAAAACAGGAACACACATAATAACCTCAGACTCTTTGGTATTCGAGAGGGCTCGGAGGGCTAAAACATGATTGCTTTTTGCAATCCTCAAATCCTGCAATAGTTCAATTACCAACTCTGTCTCCTTCACTATCTAACAGGCTCCCTGTCTTGGTCCTAAATCTTCACTGACTTCAAACTCACGTCCCAGAAGCAATATCATTTTATTTCTTCAATTCACCAAGTTAATGCATGCCATTTCATCAGCAAAAAAAAGCAGGAAACTTACAATGGTCTGGCTACCAGGTTTTTTCACACAAGATGTCGCTTCTTCAACAGCAGCTCAACTGAAGCAATTTCTGGCTCTACGTCCACAACTCAGATCTATGAACATTAGAAATGGAATACTTCACCCTTGTCTCTTTAAACTTACTATCAAAGGCAAATCATTTTCCTTTGAGGATTCTGCCGACTTGCAAGCCTTCATCAACCAACACAGAGCTGAGGCTATGGACTTAGAAACGCCTGTTACCACATGATCTCTGTTATTGGGTCCAATTGTTAACTAATGTTTTTTCTTTCCTCCACAATACAGGTGTTCGCTTTAAAGTTCATTGTTTTCTTTTTCTCTATGTTGATTATTAATTGATTTTTTTTTCTTTCTGTGTCATTTTGTTTTCTTTTCATAAATCTGGACCTCATTTGAACCCCTCATCTAGTTTACCTCCTTAATGTCATGTTGTTCGTCACCCCAATTGACTTTTCCGTTGTCCTCCTTAGTTAGTCTCTTTTACTGTTGGGACTCCCAGTTGCTCCCTATGGTCATGTCTTTGTTTCCCGTTGTGCAGGTTATCCTTTCTCATTTGTTTTTTCTACTCTAATTTCATATGTTCTATTTTCTTGGTTCTTCCCATCCTCTCGTCGGGTTGGCAACTCTTCTATCTCCCCTAGGTGCTCCGCTGTCTCTACATCCCTTGGGGTGTGTTTCTTATTCAAATGTTCTGTCAGCATCTGTGGATCTCGGTCCTAGTGATGCCATATTTCTCTCATATAACCTAATGGAATGTGTCTTCCTCCATTCTCATTTTCTTCCAGCTCCATACTGCCATTCTTCTCTTTTTTGGCTCTCTCCTCTCTCTTTCTTGCTTCTCGTTCGTTATTTCTTTCTTTTCCTTCATTCATTATTTTATGCTCCTTTCAAGAGTCACAATATGCTAATGCCATTCCTCTCTTATGCAACTGAGAACAGTAACATGGAATGATAAAGTACTGAGACACCCAATAAATCTCCAGCGAGTGTCACATTTGGCCCGTATGAATTGTCAGATAGCTTTATTACAGGAGACACATCTCACTGAGTTAAAGGTCACTAAATTGAAAGAACAATGGGTTGGTGAAATATACTTCTCTCCTTTTATAGCTAATAAAAATGGTGTGATTTTTTTCTGTCATAAATCGCTCAATATTTCACTACTCTTTCAACACTACAATTTAGAGGGTCGTTGGATACTAGTTACACTCGAGCTTGATGATACCACGTTCTCTGTGCTCAATATCTATGGTCTTATACATCCTGACCCCAGTTTCTGGCATAATCTTTCTCACACCCTATCTGAACATGCCACTGACAACCTTGTGAGGGAGGAGATTGCAATCAAGTATTAGATCCATTCATGGATAGGAAATCTTCATCTGTATTCCTCATGCTTCCCACAAGTCCTTTATAAAACCATATCTCTCCACACTCTCTTTCTGACTCCTGGAGACTCTTTAACCAGGATTTACATGAATATTCCTTTTATTCATCTACTCCTCAATCTCAATCCCACATTGATTAAATTTTTCTGAGTACAAACTTATTACAACACATGGCGAATTCGGAGATTGGATCAATCTTAATCTCAGATCATGCCCCTGGGTGGACAGATCTGGAAATTACTGCTGCCTGCCCCAATAAATCCCACTGGTGGTTTAACAATTCTTTGCTCTCTGACATGTCTTTTCTCACATCTTACACAGCTTTTGGTAAGGATTATTTCTCGATTAACAACAATGGACAAACACCCTTTCATTTTGTCTGGGATGCATTTAAGGATGCTTCGAAAGGTTTTATCATATGATTTGTATCCATTAAAAAGAAAACATCAGCAAAGAAATCTGCTTCCATTTTGGTGCATATAAATCACACCTATTATACTTGTAAAATAACAAATCAGATCTGAATGCTTTTGTGGCTGCTAAAACTGAATTTAACAATTACACCACAGAGCAGGCATGTGGCACACTTCTTAAACTTAATGCTCGCTATTATGGTGGAAATAACAGTGCTGGTTTTATTTTGACACACTGTTTAAAATGTAGAAGAGAAAAATCTTCTGTTATATCCATTATCAATGATTCTGGTGATAAATTATGCCGCGATGCTGATATTGCTGCATGTCTTGCAACATTTTATACACCTTTATACACTCCCGAAACCACGCCCTCGGAGTAGCATCTCAACACCTACCTCTCCAAGCTCAAACCCAAGTCTTCACCTCCTCTTGATTTTTTTATCCTAGGACAGCCTATTGAGGAGCTCTACTCCGCAATTAGGCATCTTCCTAAGGTCAAAGCTCCAGGCCCAGATGATTTTACTGTCAAATTTTATCTTCAGTTTTCCCAACTCCTTTTTCCCAATCTTTTTAAAGTACAACATCACTTCACTCTTCTGAACGTTTCTTTGGGTACTTTTTAAGAGGCCTCGATTTGTTTAATCCCTAAGAAGGATCATGATATGGTGCAATGCAAGAATTAAAGGCCTATTCAAATAATCATTACAGACTGTAAAATTTTGCCAAATCGCTGGCTGTATCATTACTTCCTTTTATGCCTGATTTAATTGGTCCGGAGCAATCTAGTTTTATCCCTAACAGGAATGTGGTGGACAACCCCTCACCTTTCTCAATATCGTCAATAAAGATCCTAAATTAAAGGATTATTTGGTAGCACTCTCTTTAAATGCAAAGAAAACATTCAATACTGTTAATTGGCGATTCTTAATGGACCTCATTTTCTACAACTTATTTCATTATTGTATTCCTCCCCCAAATCCTCTGCCATTGTTAACAGTATATCATCCCCTTATTTCCCTCTTGCTAGAGGCACCAGACAGGGTTGCCCCTTGTCTCTCCTACTTCTGATATTAGTTTTGGAACCATTCCTTCATCAACTAAGGCATTCATACCACTTTCTAAGGTTTCGGCTCCAAGTTGTTCATATTAAATTTACCGCATAAGCAGAGAACATCCTTTTATTTATGTCCCATACAGAGCGTTTTCTTCCGTTATTATTACATGAACATAATCTGTTCTCTGCATCCTTGGGTTACAAATTGAATATCGATAAGTCTGAAGTAATTCCATTAAATAAATATTGTATCAAACAACCCTTTATCGAGGCAGGATTTGCTTGGAATCCCACAAACATTAAATGCTTGGGAGTCTGGTGAAATAATACTCTCAAAGATATTCTTAAAGTTAATTCAGATGCCCTTCTTACCAAACTCCGACACCTTTCTAAAAATGGTCTCCATTTTGCCTTTTCTGGTGGGGTTGCCTAAACACCTTCAAAATGATGTTACTCTTCATTGTTAACTTCTTTCTCATGATGTTACCTATCAAGATTGCCAAAGCATTTTTTACCTCTATCGATAAAATACTCTCTAAATTTCTTTGGAATGGTAAACCCCCTAGGAGTTCAATACAGAAATTAAAACCTCCCTGGATTTCTTGTGTAGTTAACTTTCCTGATTTTATTGCCTATCATAGGGCCTTTGGCATTAAACAAATCCAATGATATTTGTCCCATTCTACCGATATTCCTCATAAATTATGGTTCACTCTGGAAAGAATCTTGACTTCCCTCTTTATTCACAAACATTCTGTTCAAGCCTAACCATCCTAAATTTAGGCTACCTGGTACTGTAACACATACTTGCACCTTATTGAAACTATTCCTGGTATCCCCACCTAGTCCCTCTAACAAGTTCTTGAACAGTCCTATTTGGCATAATACATGGCTTAAGGAAAATAGGAAGACTTTTTGCTGGAAAGCATGGATGAACAAAGGTTTACTCCTTACTTCACAGTTATTTCATTCAGGCTTTCTCATTCTTTCCATGAGTTATCCATCTCATACAATCTCCCACATACCATATGCACACAGTATGATGAGCAGTCCACTCTGACACGAAATGCTTTCACTCAACGCACTGCCTCTGATTCATGAGTTGCTAGCTCCCCACCTCATGTGATTTCCCTTCCTGTACATTCCAAAGCAGTGATTATTTATATATAGTTTCAAACGCCTACTTCGGAGAAGGATAGAACAAGCACCGAAACACTGTGGGAGTCAAATTTATATGTTGTATGAGCTAGCTCTTTGTGGGACAGTGTCTGGAGCAAAATACATACCACTGCCAGTTTTATTCAAACTCTATATTTCCTTTCAAACAGATTATTTTATACTCCCGCTAGACTCTTCAGGGCCAAACCAATTCACCAAGAAACTTGTTGGCGATGTAGTTCCCTCCCGGGATGTTTTTTTCTTTTCAAGCTCTATCTCAGTTTTGGTTTTTAGTTTGGAAAACAATTACTGCTATTACTCAGGTCCATATACCTCTCGTAGGATGCATTGCTCCTGGGAGTCGTGCATGATATCTGGTATACTAAAGGACAGCTTGGGAAATTTGTTGATCTTTTATATTCAATAGCTATTTATGTTATCACCTCCAATTGGAAGGCTATAGATAATAATAGCTTACAATGCTGGTGGAATTTAGTCTGTCATCATCATAGGCTAGACACATAGGGGGATATTCTCAAGAACGTGTGATAATTATCGCAAAATTAGCTTAACGCAACTTTGCACATCGCAGTCTATTGCGGGAAAATACCGCCGTGTTAACGTTGTATTCTCAACCCGGCGGCACCATGCGATAGTCTCACGACAACGCGCCAAATGACCGCGTTAAAATCAACGCGACGCCGAAAAAACGCGAAACACGAACGCGAAAAAAGTTGCGATGTGGCCAACCGTGATAAAAAAAGCAGCGATAACCAGCGACAGGCCTGCAATTCCCACGCGTCATGTGGGAAAATGCACTACAAAAGCACCGAAAAACCCAAACAAAATAATTAAAACTGCGTAGCACCATGGAGGAAGCCGGAGCAAGTACAGAGGACAACCAGAACCCCACAGGCCCCCAGGAGGACCAGCCTGGGACCTCGGGGTCACAGAAGGGCAAGGAGAAGAAGACGAGGAAGACGAGGTTCAGTCCGCAGGAAAACAGGATCATCATCACGGAGGTGATAGAACACCACCAACAACTGTACGTCACCTCCAACGTGTCATTGGCAAACAAAAATGCTATATGGCAGTCCATCCTGGACAAGGTGAATGCAGTTGGAGTGAGGAGGAGGACAATTGGAGAGGTCAAGAGGCGCTGGAATGATGCGAAGCGCAAAACCAAGAAGAAACTCGCTGACAACCATCAGGCAGCAATGCCAACTGGAGGTGGCAGTCCAGCGGAACACCAGGAGCTGGATGAGATGTAGGAAATGGTGGCCACAGCCATCAGTGGGGAGACGGTGGCAGGAGTTGGGGGTCCGGACACTGCTCGACATGACCTGACACAACAGCACCAGGGTGAGTACCGAACGGGGACTGGGGGGACGGGGGGAGAAGGGCCCAATGGCACACATGCACAATTAAGTAGAGCACACTGCACACCCACAATGACTCTGGATCATGTCCCTGATCCCCTTGGCACACTGCAGCACACATACAAACAGCAAGTAGGCCCCCGTCCACTATGGGCACAAAGGGGTCCCTCCCAACACAGCACCAAGCTCACAACCAACCCATGCACACATGTCTAAACCAGCAAAGCTGCGTGTCTGTGAGCCACACTGACAATGCAAGTGACACCGCATGACGAACAGCATGGCTGCAGTCCAATCATCATGACATGGTGCACGCCACGACACTGAGGTGGCTGAGTGTGGAACACATCCGTAAAGGAGCAGGTCACACTCTGACACATCCACGTGCACAAACAACCCCTGACGTCAACAACACATCTGCGGATAAACCATGTCCAAGAGTCCAAAATACGAACTCGAGCCAAAATTAGCCAAGTCTGCAACATCTCAGCACTGTAGAAGCACAGAAGACAAAGGCACACCGCCTCAAAGGGCTAAGGGGCAGCAAAATCACAGCTGCAGGGGTGACTCTCCCACAATGCAGCACACACACATAGCAATAACAGCACATCAACATTGACGACAATGTGGTACAAAGTGCAACACTTTCACTACAGAACAGAGGACACAACTGGTCCCGCTTGTGCGTAGAAACTGGACAATCACATCTGGCATAGCAGGAAACTGTGAGATGATAATGTACGTGTACAACCTCACATCCGTGATGTAGTTCAAATGTCCACTGTCCCGCATCAAATAGTCAGCTCCTCCCAAACAGTCACAATGTACATTGTCATGCAGTCTGTATGTAAACTTGAACAATGCGTCAACATACATGTCAACACAATGTTAAAATGCATCTCCCCTTCACAGTGCAAAGGGACAATCAACACCTCCTGCAGAGCAGACTAGACAACTCATCAGTGATGATGAAGAGGACCTCCACACCTTCGACACCGACGCCCTACAACTGCTCATGGACAGCTACGGCAACCCACCTCCATGAGCAGGGCAGCCCAGCTGCATCGAGGAGACCCCACCCCCTGCACAGACCACACAGCAGGAAGCACCCACCACCACGGCTGGCTCCCAGCACCTCACCGAAGAACACATCGCATTCCAAGGCCATGTGTTAGACTGCCAGAAGGAGGTGGCTGAACAGGTGCGGGTGGGGTTCAACCTCATGGCAGCCAAACTAGATGACATACGTGGGTGTCTAAGTCCCATCAGGGACCACTTACACTCCCTAACAGACACCCACAGTACGCTCCATGATGTCCAACAATCCATGCCCGACATCGCTGGAGTCATGACTCTGAGAGAACAACTGCCTAGTCAGAGTGGCCTCAGCGATGTCAGCTGAGAGTTGGCACAGATGCTGAGGATAATGGAGAACATGGAGCGGATGCATGCGGAAAGAATGTCTGCCATGGATGCACACCAGCGAAAAGTTGTTGGGATCTTCCATGCCCTGCAGATCCTCATCATCGCATTGCTGCCACCAAGGCAGTCGCTGATGAAAATTCTGCTGGTCCCTCTACACACACATCTCCGGCCCCTGATGTGTCAGTGGCACACAGTGCTGCAGACCAAACATCAGCACCCACATGTCAGACAGATGACATAGAGGACGAAGATGCGGGTGATTCCACCTTTGAAGTAAGAAGGAGCCAGTAGCATTCTTCTCCGCCATATGCCCTGTTTCAGCTTGGTTCTGCCCTCTGCATCATGCCCTGTAACAACACCTCCCACTGTCCCCCGAAACACTCTGCGACACTCACCTTGGACCTCGACATGGGCTGCCATATTTTGTTTGCTTACTAATGACACAGCAATCAGACTGCGGACTGTACTCTTCCTCCTCCTATGTACTTGTCAATACCTAAATGACTGGCTGGCCCTCCACTGGGCTACAATGTAATGTGGGGTTTGCATGGCCATGTACTGCTCCAGCTCCGACACTCCACCGAATGTGAATAAATCATTCAAATTCACACAGATGTGTCAATTCCATAATCGATCAAGTATGAAAGTATGGATGAATGTAAGGACATTGATTGCCCAAAACGTTACACCCTGGGAAATGAAAGCAATGCGCATGTGTGACCATGACACACATAGGAAGTGAGATGACTGGGAATGTGTGCACTAGCTGTGGCCTCATTGCTCTGAAACAACAATCGCGCAATTTCTTAGCTTTGCCCCACGCAATGTTAGAAATAGGGGTGGGTATGAGACGTCAAAGTCGTTGGCAGGCCTAAAGTAGTGTCCACCATCACATTTGATAACAGAACATCTCTTCGCATACCTACTCACACACAACTGGGTGGACATAGCCTGTAGTGATGGATCACATTGATACACATGGCAAGAATATGGACACCTTACTCACATTGCTGAAGACACGTAAGAGCACAGGTCTATCAGCAACTATCCCATCCACTATGTCTGGCACACAGAGGTGGAGCTGGCAATAGGGACTCACCCCTAAGTGAAATGCGTCAGTCAGTCCCTCCCTGTGTACGGACAATGCTCATTGAGGCACACGATTTGTCATTCTAATCAACACTCATCACAGTTGAACACTAGTGAAGTTGCGTAGACTTTATTGGCATGTGCGTGTCAGTACGGGCAAGGCAAGGGGCACAACATGCAGAACAATGCATCAGACAATAACAGGCAGCATTCGGACACGGTACAGTTCCACGTGACAGGTGTTGTGCATGCGCCCGGGATGTTCTGCCATTGCGTTGGTGGCTCTCGTACAACCGGCACTCTTCTGACCTGCGGCAGTTATGTGGATGATATGCCACAGCTCGGAGCAATGAGTCGTATGTGTGTTCAACGTTTGGACGTATGGGTTGTTGTGTACTAAAGTGTCAAGGGCATTCCATGCAAGAGTACCTCGAGCAAAAAATTCTGTGTGTGGGGTGTGGATACGTTGGTCTTTCATTTGCGCTGTGGTAGTGTGGGAGTCATCATCATCTGATATGGTATCTCTCTCAGGGGGTGCCTGCCGCATGCAAGACCAAGGTCAGAGGTGCAGATGTCCTTCCGCCTTCTGTATTGAGACAAAGGAGCTTTCATCCCTAATGTTAGTCTGACTACTGCTTGCATTCTGGAAATGTGATGTGGCTTTCGCGCTGCAATTGAGGCTAGGCCTTAGGCTTATGGTGCACCAATGGCGATACACACACAACAGTTGGCATGCATGAGCCAAGAGCCCGAGCGGCCTTGTGCTCCTTGTACAATCCCTTCGTGCGCGGGCTCCCTCCAGGTGCATGCATCATTGTTGATTGCGGGCCGTGTGGCGCAGACACTGCAACAGAGACACACGCATCAGTTGGTTTCCTGTCCAGCCCAGAAATGAACCACGCCCAAGGCCTAGGGATAATGATTCACACCCCTACGCTGTACTTGCGTACGCTGGCCCAGTCCACCCCTCTACGTATTAAGGGGGGGACGACAAAGCTACATTTCCAAGGTCTTACCCACTGCCTGTGGTGACATGGTTGCGTCCGCTGTACACAGCACAAGACTCAATCAGACAGGGTCCATGAGTTGTGGTGCACTGAGTTAGTGGCACCTGAAGAGCTGAGCAGGGTATCAAGCTGATGATGGCATCCAAGACAGGTGTGAGCAACTCTGGTAGTCTGGCTGTAAGACTCTTCCGACTCTGGCAGTTGTTGGTTGAAGGTGGTCCTGGCGGTGGTGGCGTGTGCAGCCAGCGGTGATGCGTCGTCCGGGCAGGTCAGGACTCGATTTGATGTGTGAGCCCTGGTGGACCACAGTTGAGGCCGGAGGCAGCGGTCAGCGCAGGGCCACAGACACATGGCGTTGATGACCCCCAGGCCATCGACTCAGAGGCCATCCAATATTCAACCAGACAGGGTCCCGGACTTGAGCTGCACAGAGTTAGTGGCCCCGGATGCATTGCGGCCGGCACAGGCACACCGCCACGGGACGGTGACTTGCGGTGCACTGAGGTAGGGCCACGAGAGCTGAGCGGGTCCTCGTCGATGTCGAAGGTGAATGTTGGGGAGTGTTCCGGGGGACAGTGGAAGGTGTTCTTCCAGGGCATGATGCAGAGGGCAGAACCAAGCAGAAACAGGCAATATGGAGGAGATGAATGCTACAGACTCATGTTTAACACCAAGTCAGTACCAGCCACATGATGATGGAGACAACCCCCAGGCCATTGACTGAGACGCCACCAAAGTTCAACCAGAGAGTGTCCATGAATTTCGTGGCACAGAGTTAGTGGCACCAGAGCTGAAAGGGGATGCAGTCTGCGATGAGGCCTGTACAATGGTATAAACTCTGCCATAAATAAATCAAGTCTCAGTTCCAAATGTGTGACCTACTTGACCGCAGTGTAGGCCAGAGCCAGCGGTCAGCAGGGGCCCACAGCCACGTGTCGTAGGCTTGCGATGCACATAGTTAGTGGCACCAGAGCAGTTGTTGGTACTGTTCGATCACCTCCATGACGATGAACCTTTTTTACTCCGGATTGAATCGCGTCTTCGTCTTACTCCTCTCCTTGCGTGCAGTGATATGCACTCGGCCATTGAATAATCAAGACTCAGTTCCAACTGTGTGACCTACTGGACCGCAGTGTAGGCCAGAGGAAGCGGCGGAGTACGTCAACGAGAAAGGAGTGCTGGGACCTGTGTCGCGGAGGCCGTGCTGGTCTGAGGAGGCTGCCAAGGTCGCGGGCCACGGGCTTGGAGCTTGCACCGGCACGTGGTGGGCCCTCTTTGACACACGCCGGTGTCAGCAGGTGAGCAGTGAGGTCTGGTTGCGCAGGGGCGGCCAAGACGGGTCTGGGGACTAGCGGCCTGGGGTGCAGCAGGTGCACAGGATCGCAGGCACTGCCGCTCACGGCATCGGCCTCGTGGCGGGCTGAGAGGCGCCGCCCTGGCAGACACGTTGGCCATCCCGGAAGAGACCCATGCCCGGTGCTACGTGCTTTTTCTTCACACCCCTACGCTGGCCTGACGTACGCCGGGCCAGCCCACTCCGCTCACGCTTACAGGGGGGGACGTAACAAGCTACATTTCCGCGATCTTTCCCACTGCCTGGGGTGACATGGTTGCGTCCACTGTCCTCTACACTCCAGATACCAGCAGTATTTGTCGACATGGACATGTCTGTGGTCTGCATACTGCAGTCTGGCCAACACATCCACGCCACACTTGGCATTGTGCACATTCTCATTCATGGGTCACTTGCCTCCTTCGCACATGCCTGGTTCCCACCTCTCACCACATTCTGCTATTGTGTGGCTGAGGTGCCATGCCGTTCATGGCTTGTGTACATGGCTGGCCCAGGTTACCACAGTAAGTTGTGCTGTCATGTCTGGTACGTGGGCATGTTGTTTGGCATGTTGTATGTGGGTTTGTAACGTGTGCATTCCCAGAGTCATGAGTTGCATGACTGTGGAGTTGAGGTGTGTGGTGTGTTCATTTGGTACTTACCAACGAGCAATGCATTCCCATGGGTGCCATCCTGAAAGCGCTGGTTGATGGTGGACTGTCGAAGATGAAGGAATCATGCACACTGCCTGGGTAGTTGGCGACGACATTGGTGAGGATTCCCAGGTGGTCCACTATTGCCTGCACATTGATGGAATGCGTGTGCTTCCTGTTGCAGCAATTGTGTGCAGTGGCGGCAGGGGGCACGAGGAGTACATGTGTGCAGTCGATTGCCCCCAACACGTGCGGGAAGCCAGCTATGGCGTAGAAGCCTTGCTTGGTCTCCAGCTGTTCCTGCGCAGTGTGTGGGAAGTAAAGGTGCTGGGGTACCAAGCTGATGATGGCATCCTAGACAGGTGTGAGGAACTTGGATAGGGCTGGCTGTGAGACTCCTCCCGACTCTGGCAGTTGTTGGTTGGAAGGTACCAGAGGCCAACAGGTGCAGCACAGCCAGCAGCGTTGTCTGCGGAGGGATGTTGGTTGTCCGCTGTGTTGGTACCGTCAGCCTGTGGGCAATGATGGTCAGGATGCGGAGGATGGTTGTCCTTTTGAGCCTGTAGTGGGCACTGACATCCTCTGGTGTTAAGTCTGTGGGGCTGGTGCGTTTTCTGAAGGTCCGCTGTCTTTGTCTGCGCTGCCTCTGTGGTAGTCCGGGGGTGGGGGCGCGTGGGGTGTCCGGGGGGGGGTGGCGGGCCTGGGTGTGGTGGCGGTGGGTGTTGTGGCCCTCTTGGGGCTCTGAGCTGCATGATCAGTGGCTCCACGGCATCTGTTGTTCTTCAGGTGTGGCTCTGGTCTGGCCTCCCTTTTGTGATGCAGGTTGTCGTCCGACTTAACACCAGGTAGGAGGAGGTGTTAAATTTCTGCTGCTAATGCGCCTTATCGCCTGTTTTGGGATCTTATCGCCGATCTGGCTGGTCATAGAGAATATTGCGAAGTGGTGTTTTCGCGGCTTTTTGCACAGGAAGGCCTACTCTTTATCTCATTAGTGTTAGTTGCCGGTGTCATCCGTGGCGATGGTTTTTGCGGCTGCTATCGCAGGAAAACTGGCGATATCGGCTGTTGGCACCAGCTTGTGAATAGGGCAATAAATCTATCGCCACTTTGGCTGCGATAAAATGCCGATAACTCGGCGATAAGTCCTTGAGAATATGCCCCATACAGTCTTAGGTCTGTACAATTATCTGCTAACGTAATAGACTATGGCTCTTACTTACTATTTATCTCGTAATGCTATGCTCACATTTTCTTCTCAATTCAGCTAACTTTGCTCTTATTCTTGTTACACTGTATGCATAACCATGTAAGTTTCAATGTATTTGATATATTTGATAAGTTTGAAGCATATGTTTATAGCTTTCTGGCACTTCTTTTTCTTTCTTCACCTCACACCGAGACTCATCCCCTAAATGTTCCCCTTTTTCCCTTCCCTTCCCTTATCTTTGCTTTCCTCTTTCTTACTCTCCCTATCCAAACATTTTTTTTTTTTTTCAAAAACCTTTATTTAAGAAATAGTGCACAGTACAAATACAACATTCCACCACTGCTATGAAGGACGTGCAGCATGACAATGCAATACAGTAAAGACAATCATGAACCTATGGCACATTGGGGACAGTGTTAGGAGACCGTGACCTGTAAGCACAGAGGGAGTGAAATATACATTAGGAAAGCGCACCATCAGTAGGGCAGAAAGGCAGGGGGTGGAGAGGAGGGGGACGAGAACAGCGGGGAGACAGCTCATGGACCTACATATGGCCATGTCTGAACTGGGGTGGTGGAGTGAGCTAAAGAATGATGATGGATTAAACCCAGATCAGTTGACTGGGGGTGAGTGTTTGATTAGCTCAAACGCTCCGTCCATCATCCCCTTTGGTATCGCTTTGTTCGCCCTAAGTTGGCAGGGTATGCCCAGACGTGGGTCCCTTGCTCACTTTGCCACTGGATTCAAGCTAGCCTGGCTGATGACGGCTGAATGGCCAGAAACCGGTCCCAGGATGCTTGTTTCCGGTCCAGGAAAGACATGGCTTGGCAGTTCGGGCTGGACTGTTCCCATGAGGCACAGGGTCAGACTGATTTGCATATGGCCATGTCTGAACTGGGGTGGTGGAGTGAGCTAAAGAATGATGATGGATTAAACCCAGATCAGTTGACTGGGGGTGAGTGTTTGATTAGCTCAAACGCTCCGTCCATCATCCCCTTTGTTATCGCTTTGTTCGCCCTAAGTTGGCAGGGTATGCCCAGACGTGGGTCCCTTGCTCACTTTGCCACTGGATTCAAGCTAGCCTGGCTGATGACGGCTGAATGGCCAGAAACCGGTCCCAGGATGCTTGTTTCCGGTCCAGGAAAGACATGGCTTGGCAGTTTGGGCTGGACGGTTCCCATGAGGCACAGGGTCAGACTGATTTGCATATGGCCATGTCTGAACTGGGGTGGTGGAGTGAGCTAAAGAATGATGATGGATTAAACCCAGATCAGTTGACTGGGGGTGAGTGTTTGATTAGCTCAAATGCTCCGTCCATCATCCCCTTTGGTATCGCTTTGTTCGCCCTAAGTTGGCAGGGTATGCCCAGGCGTGGGTCCCTTGCTCACTTTGCCACTGGATTCAAGCTAGCCTGGCTGATGACGGCTGAATGGCCAGAAACCGGTCCCAGGATGCTTGTTTCCGGTCCAGGAAAGACATGGCTTGGCAGTTCGGGCTGGACTGTTCCCATGAGGCACAGGGTCAGACTGATTTGCATATGGCCATGTCTGAACTGGGGTGGTGGAGTGAGCTAAAGAATGATGATGGATTAAACCCAGATCAGTTGACTGGGGGTGAGTGTTTGATTAGCTCAAACGCTCCGTCCATCATCCCCTTTGGTATCGCTTTGTTCGCCCTAAGTTGGCAGGGTATGCCCAGACGTGGGTCCCTTGCTCACTTTGCCACTGGATTCAAGCTAGCCTGGCTGATGACGGCTGAATGGCCAGAAACCGGTCCCAGGATGCTTGTTTCCGGTCCAGGAAAGACATGGCTTGGCAGTTCGGGCTGGACTGTTCCCATGAGGCACAGGGTCAGACTGATTTGCATATGGCCATGTCTGAACTGGGGTGGTGGAGTGAGCTAAAGAATGATGATGGATTAAACCCAGATCAGTTGACTGGGGGTGAGTGTTTGATTAGCTCAAACGCTCCGTCCATCATCCCTTTGGTATCGCTTTGTTCACCCTAAGTTGGCAGGGTATGCACAGACGTGGGTCCCTTGCTCACTTTGCCACTGGATTCAAGCTAGCCTGGCTGATGACGGCTGAATGGCCAGAAACCGGACCCAGGATGCTTGTTTCCGGTCCAGGAAAGACATGGCTTGGCAGTTCGGGCTGGACTGTTCCCATGAGGCACAGGGTCAGACTGATTTGCATATGGCCATGTCTGAACTGGGGTGGTGGAGTGAGCTAAAGAATGATGATGGATTAAAACCAGATCAGTTGACTGGGGGTGAGTGTTTGATTAGCTCAAACGCTCCGTCCATCATCCCCTTTGTTATCGCTTTGTTCGCCCTAAGTTGGCAGGGTATGCCCAGACGTGGGTCCCTTGCTCACTTTGCCACTGGATTCAAGCTAGCCTGGCTGATGACGGCTGAATGGCCAGAAACCGGACCCAGGATGCTTGTTTCCGGTCCAGGAAAGACATGGCTTGGCAGTTCGGGCTGGACTGTTCCCATGAGGCACAGGGTCAGACTGATTTGCATATGGCCATGTCTGAACTGGGGTGGTGGAGTGAGCTAAAGAATGATGATGGATTAAACCCAGATCAGTTGACTGGGGGTGAGTGTTTGATTAGCTCAAACGCTCCGTCCATCATCCCCTTTGGTATCGCTTTGTTCGCCCTAAGTTGGCAGGGTATGCCCAGACGTGGGTCCCTTGCTCACTTTGCCACTGGATTCAAGCTAGCCTGGCTGATGACGGCTGAATGGCCAGAAACCGGTCCCAGGATGCTTGTTTCCGGTCCAGGAAAGACATGGCTTGGCAGTTCGGGCTGGACTGTTCCCATGAGGCACAGGGTCAGACTGATTTGCATATGGCCATGTCTGAACTGGGGTGGTGGAGTGAGCTAAAGAATGATGATGGGTTAAACCCAGATCAGTTGACTGGGGGTGAGTGTTTGATTAGCTCAAGCGCTCCGTCCATCATCCCCTTGGTATCGCTTTGTTCGCCCTAAGTTGGCAGGGTATGCCCAGACGTGGGTCCCTTGCTCACTTTGCCACTGGATTCAAGCTAGCCTGGCTGATGACGGCTGAATGGCCAGAAACCGGTCCCAGGATGCTTGTTTCCGGTCCAGGAAAGACATGGCTTGGCAGTTCGGGCTGGACTGTTCCCATGAGGCACAGGGTCAGACTGATTTGCATATGGCCATGTCTGAACTGGGGTGGTGGAGTGAGCTAAAGAATGATGATGGATTAAACCCAGATCAGTTGACTGGGGGTGAGTGTTTGATTAGCTCAAACGCTCCGTCCATCATCCCCTTTGGTATCGCTTTGTTCGCCCTAAGTTGGCAGGGTATGCCCAGACGTGGGTCCCTTGCTCACTTTGCCACTGGATTCAAGCTAGCCTGGCTGATGACGGCTGAATGGCCAGAAACCGGTCCCAGGATGCTTGTTTCCGGTCCAGGAAAGACATGGCTTGGCAGTTCGGGCTGGACTGTTCCCATGAGGCACAGGGTCAGACTGATTTGCATATGGCCATGTCTGAACTGGGGTGGTGGAGTGAGCTAAAGAATGATGATGGATTAAACCCAGATCAGTTGACTGGGGGTGAGTGTTTGATTAGCTCAAACGCTCCGTCCATCATCCCCTTTGAGTATCGCTTTGTTCGCCCTAAGTTGGCAGGGTATGCCCAGACGTGGGTCCCTTGCTCACTTTGCCACTGGATTCAAGCTAGCCTGGCTGATGACGGCTGAATGGCCAGAAACCGGTCCCAGGATGCTTGTTTCCGGTCCAGGAAAGACATGGCTTGGCAGTTCGGGCCGGACTGTTCCCATGAGGCACAGGGTCAGACTGATTTGCATATGGCCATGTCTGAACTGGGGTGGTGGAGTGAGCTAAAGAATGATGATGGATTAAACCCAGATCAGTTGACTGGGGGTGAGTGTTTGATTAGCTCAAATGCTCCGTCCATCATCCCCTTTGGTATCGCTTTGTTCGCCCTAAGTTGGCAGGGTATGCCCAGACGTGGGTCCCTTGCTCACTTTGCCACTGGATTCAAGCTAGCCTGGCTGATGACGGCTGAATGACCAGAAACCGGTCCCAGGATGCTTGTTTCCGGTCCAGGAAAGACATGGCTTGGCAGTTCGGGCCGGACTGTTCCCATGAGGCACAGGGTCAGACTGATTTGCATATGGCCATGTCTGAACTGGGGTGGTGGAGTGAGCTAAAGAATGATGATGGATTAAACCCAGATCAGTTGACTGGGGGTGAGTGTTTGATTAGCTCAAATGCTCCGTCCATCATCCCCTTTGAGTATCGCTTTGTTCGCCCTAAGTTGGCAGGGTATGCCCAGACGTGGGTCCCTTGCTCACTTTGCCACTGGATTCAAGCTAGCCTGGCTGATGACGGCTGAATGGCCAGAAACCAGTCCCAGGATGCTTGTTTCCGGTCCAGGAAAGACATGGCTTGGCAGTTCGGGCTGGACTGTTCCCATGAGGCACAGGGTCAGACTGATTTGCATATGGCCATGTCTGAACTGGGGTGGTGGAGTGAGCTAAAGAATGATGATGGATTAAACCCAGATCAGTTGACTGGGGGTGAGTGTTTGATTAGCTCAAGCGCTCCGTCCATCATCCCCTTTGGTATCGCTTTGTTCGCCCTAAGTTGGCAGGGTATGCCCAGACGTGGGTCCCTTGCTCACTTTGCCACTGGATTCAAGCTAGCCTGGCTGATGAAGGCTGAATGGCCAGAAACCAGTCCCAGGATGCTTGTTTCCGGTCCAGGAAAGACATGGCTTGGCAGTTCGGGCTGGACTGTTCCCATGAGGCACAGGGTCAGACTGATTTGCATATGGCCATGTCTGAACTGGGGTGGTGGAGTGAGCTAAAGAATGATGATGGATTAAACCCAGATCAGTTGACTGGGGGTGAGTGTTTGATTAGCTCAAACGCTCCGTCCATCATCCCCTTTGGTATCGCTTTGTTCGCCCTAAGTTGGCAGGGTATGCCCAGACGTGGGTCCCTTGCTCACTTTGCCACTGGATTCAAGCTAGCCTGGCTGATGACGGCTGAATGGCCAGAAACCGGTCCCAGGATGCTTGTTTCCGGTCCAGGAAAGACATGGCTTGGCAGTTCGGGCTGGACTGTTCCCATGAGGCACAGGGTCAGACTGATTTGCATATGGCCATGTCTGAACTGGGGTGGTGGAGTGAGCTAAAGAATGATGATGGATTAAACCCAGATCAGTTGACTGGGGGTGAGTGTTTGATTAGCTCAAACGCTCCGTCCATCCGCCCCTTTGGTATCGCTTTGTTCGCCCTAAGTTGGCAGGGTATGCCCAGACGTGGGTCCCTTGCTCACTTTGCCACTGGATTCAAGCTAGCCTGGCTGATGACGGCTGAATGGCCAGAAACCGGTCCTAGGATGCTTGTTTCCGGTCCAGGAAAGACATGGCTTGGCAGTTCGGGCTGGACTGTTCCCATGAGGCACAGGGTCAGACTGATTTGCATATGGCCATGTCTGAACTGGGGTGGTGGAGTGAGCTAAAGAATGATGATGGATTAAACCCTGATCAGTTGACTGGGGGTGAGTGTTTGATTAGCTCAAACGCTCCGTCCATCATCCCCTTTGAGTATCGCTTTGTTCGCCCTAAGTTGGCAGGGTATGCCCAGACGTGGGTCCCTTGCTCACTTTGCCACTGGATTCAAGCTAGCCTGGCTGATGACGGCTGAATGGCCAGAAACCGGTCCCAGGATGCTTGTTTCCGGTCCAGGAAAGACATGGCTTGGCAGTTCGGGCTGGACTGTTCCCATGAGGCACAGGGTCAGACTGATTTGCATATGGCCATGTCTGAACTGGGGTGGTGGAGTGAGCTAAAGAATGATGATGGATTAAACCCAGATCAGTTGACTGGGGGTGAGTGTTTGATTAGCTCAAACGCTCCGTCCATCATCCCCTTTGGTATCGCTTTGTTCGCCCTAAGTTGGCAGGGTATGCCCAGACGTGGGTCCCTTGCTCACTTTGCCACTGGATTCAAGCTAGCCTGGCTGATGACGGCTGAATGGCCAGAAACCGGTCCCAGGATGCTTGTTTCCGGTCCAGGAAAGACATGGCTTGGCAGTTCGGTCTGGACTGTTCCCATGAGGCACAGGGTCAGACTGATTTGCATATGGCCATGTCTGAACTGGGGTGGTGGAGTGAGCTAAAGAATGATGATGGATTAAACCCAGATCAGTTGACTGGGGGTGAGTGTTTGATTAGCTCAAACGCTCCGTCCATCATCCCCTTTGGTATCGCTATGGACCTACACCGGCGGCCGCCGCGGGCGGGGCGCCGGCAGGGAGCGCGGGAGAGGTCGCAGGGTGCTGTGAGTCTGGACTTGAGAGATAGGTTACAAGCGGACCCCAAATGTCAATCGGACGGGACCTGGCTGGCTGGAGGTCCCAAAACTCAGCCAGTAAAGTGTGGCAGCGTCCTCAAGCCAGAGAGCAACCTTGGGCGCCAGCCTGCGGCCCCAGCACATGGAGACCCTGCGCCTCGCGAGGACCAGCAACATGGCAGTCAAGCGACGAGTGGCGTCCGGGCAAAATTTAACAAAGCCTAAGAGGCAGAGCAAAGGGTCAGGTTGAATCGGAGACGAGGTGATTATGGAGATTGCAGCGCATACCTCGCGCCAATATGCCGAGACCCGGGGGCACAGCCAGGCGAGATGAGAAAAGTCAGCCGCGGGCGCCGAGCAGCGCAAGCATCTATCACTGGCAATCAGTCCAAGCTTATGTAGTTGGGCGGGGGACCGATATAGCCGATGGAGGTACTTGAAGTGGATAAGGCACAGCCGATAGTTTGGGGAGAGGCGTTTGATTTGATTACAACAGTATAACCAATCGGCCTCAGAAATTTCGGCTCCCAGGTCAGCGCCCCATGCAACGCGCGCCCGGTCAGTGGAGATGGGAGATGCTGCTAGCGTGTAAGCGTAGATTTTTGTGACCAGTTTTTTAGGAGAGGGAGATGTATAAAGAAGATCGAGAGAGGCCATCGAAGGGGGAGGCTGGGGAAATGTGGGGTGAAGCTTCCTGCAGATAGCTCTAAGTTGATAATATAACAGAGTATCCATGGGGCCAGAGTCAGCGGCGAGGGAAAAGAAAGTGTCCCCGGGGTATAGATCCGAGACTGTGGAGAGGCCCAGACGAGTAGCGTGCTTGATCATCCCAGAAGAATGAAGAGGAGGGAAGGCGGGGTGATGTGCGAGTGGCATATTATTCGCGGAAAGCATGTCAGAGCCAGAAAATTTGCGAAGCCCATCCCAGGCCCAGCGCAGGGTCTCAACTGTATCTATTTCAGTGCGAAGGTGTTTCGCCGGGGCGAATAGAGCAGTCGTAAGCGGCCACGGGGCAGCGAGGTCCGCCTCCACCGCGACGTGAGGTTGAAACGGAGTGGGGTGAAGCCAAAAGTGAATAAAAACTGGCTTGAGCACTGAGAGCATACAGCTTGAAGTCTGGGGCGCCAAGCCCGACACGCGACATTGGAAGAGTGAGGATGCTGTAGGCAATGCGAGGTTGCCGACCGGCCCAAATTAAGGTGATGATCAGAGAGCGGATCTTGCGAAAAAAGTGAGCGGTTAAAGGGATGGGGATATTGACAAATAAGTATAAAAACTTCGGAAGCACCACCATTTTGGCGATTGCGATGCGTCCAGCTAGGGAAAGTGGCAGCCGGTTCCAGAGAGGAATCTTAGACTCAAGCCAGTCCACAGCACGACCAAAATTCACTTTCCAAAGTTCATCGACGTCCCTGCTCAACCAGATACCCAAATATCTAGTGGGCTCCAATGCCCACATAAAGGGATAGTCAGGAACAAAGGGTGTTGTGGCATCCGTGAGAGGAAATAGTACCGACTTGCTCCAGTTGACCTGGAGTCCGGAATAGCCACCGAAGCGTATCACCTCACGGACCAGTGGGCTGAGGTTCTCCTGGGGATGGCGGACATAAAGAGTGACGTCATCCGCATACATGGAGACCAGCAAAGCGCGAGCCGCAAAACCAATGCCTCTCTGGGTATGGTGTTGCTGGACACGAGCCGCAAGGGGTTCCATGGCGATTGCAAAGAGCATGGGGGACAGCGGACAAACCTGCCGAGTACCGCGCCCAATGGGAATGGGCTCAGAGATCTGCCCATTAATGCGGAGACGGGCAGTAGGTAGAGTATAAAGAAGCTGTACCTTGCGTAAGAAAACTTGGCTGAAGCCCAACCGGGGGAGGAGATAAAACAGAAAGGGCCACTCCAAGGTGTCGAAGGCCTTGGTGGCGTCGAGAAGGGCGGCAACTGCCGGGAGCGTGGGATTAATTTGATGAATAACGGAAAAGATGGTCCGGAGGTTATGGGAGGTCGCGCGACCGGGAATGAAGCCGGACTGATCTGGGCGTGCGACGAGCGGCATGAGGGGTAGGAGACGTGAAGCGAGCAATTTGGCGAAAATTTTATTATCTGTATTAATGAGGGATAGGGGACGGTAGGAGTCTTGCTGCTCGGGTGATTTGTCCGGTTTAAGGAGCAGAGTCAACACTGCCTCGCGCAGCGACGGGGGGAACAAACCTGTTTCGAAAGATTCATTATACATGGAGGCTAAATGGGGAACCAAGAGCGGGGCAAAAGCTTTATAAAAGGAAGCCGGCAGGCCGTCCGAGCCGGGGGCCTTGTCACCGGGCATGCTATTGACTGCCGCGAGTATCTCCTCTCTAGAGAAGGGCTCATCAAGATATTCCCGATGAGAATTGCCGAGCCAAAGAAGCTGAAGGGTGTCGAAATATTGGTCAAGTACCTCCCGCGGCGGCACCGATCCGGCCGTGTAGAGTTGTGTATAGAAAGTAGTAAAGCGTGCCTTAATTTCCTCAGGGGAGGTGGTACGATCTGGGCCGCCGTCCCGAAGGGCGGTAATGTAGGATGCCGCCCGTGGCTGGCGAAGGAGGTTGGCAAGGGTTTTGCCAGGGCGATCACCCTCGCCAAATCGGCGCGCCCTCGCCTCTCTGCCGAGAAACGCCAGTTCTCTGCCAGCCTCATCGGCGAAGTCAGTAAGTTTCCCCCGCAACTGGGCAAGCACGTCCGGGCGAGGGTCCAGGGCGTGGGAGGCGTCAAGTGCCTTGATTTCCCCCTCCAGTCTATCAAGAGTGCCGCGGATGGAGCGAAGAATGCCAGATTGCTTGGAGATACACTCCCCGCGGATAACAGTTTTAAACCCCTCCCAAAGCATAGACGGGGAGTCCACAGACCCCAAATTGAGCTCGAAATAGTTTACGATTGCGGTTTGTATTTCGTCACTGAAGACCGAATCGCGTAACGCGTTAGATGGAAGCCGCCAAGAAAAGGCACGGCGAGGAGAATGTGGGAGACGGAGGCAAAGGCGAACGGGGGCATGATCGGAGAGCGTGCGCGCCATATGATCAACCGAGGTGAGCCACACCAAGGCATCCGGAGTAGTGATCCATAAGTCCAAACGGGACCAGCAACCGCGAGAACCAGAGACACAGGTGCCCTCCTGTAAAGCAGGGTGAGCATGACGCCACACGTCGTACAGGGAGTTATCAGAGAGAAGGGAGCTGAGGAATGAAGCGGCGCGCGGGTGAGAAGCATGAGTGCCGGACCGGTCCAGAGCGGCGGAAAGTGTTACGTTAAAATCCCCCCCCCCCCAGAAGAGTGCCGAAAGTTGAGATGTGGTGCCAGACTTGCGCAAAAAAATCAGGGTCATCGCAGTTTGGGCCATATAAAGCAGCAAGCGTCAAAGGCTGGGCCCGTAGGGTGCCATGAAGGATAACGAAACGCCCCCCCAGGATCAATGTGCGCTTGAGAGGTCTGCCAAGGGAGCCCTTTGCGTACCAAAATGGAGACCCCCCGGGAGTAGTTGGAATAGAAGGAAGAGTGAATTTCGCCCCAATGTCTGGAAAGGAGTCTGGAGGAGGTGGCCGGTAACAAGTGGGTCTCTTGTAAGAAACAGATGTCCACCTTGTGCCGTATGAGGTGAGCGTGGACTAAACGTGCCTTACGGTGGTCGTTCAGCCCACGGACATTCCATGTCCAAAGTGTAGTATCAGTCATGGTGCTTCATCATGGCGTAGAGAAGCGAAAAAGGTGTGGGAAAGAGCAGAGTCCGTGTGTAAATGCCGTGCACAGCGCAATGGACAACAAGGGCAACTAGTGGTGCAGTATCAAGGGAATGACATTGAAATAGTGCAATCGAGAATATAACAGATGCTTCAAAAAGAGGCCACAAAACAAACAATACAATCCCCCCAACAGGAAAGTGAACCAAAGGGGGGAAAGACCATGACAGGAAAGGGCTCGATACGCAAGCCGGTGCTGATAAGAGCCACGTTGCCACGCTAGGAGGTCGCACAGCACAGGCCTCCATCACCCAACCACCCGAACCCACCCCAAAACAAAAAACCCCGAAGATCCCCCCACCCCCGCCCCCACACCAACCCCCCAATCAGGCTGTGATACCACCCCTACCCACCCCAGGGACCCACAACTAGGAAGGGAAAAGTCAAGGACCCCCAGCCCCGCACCCACTCCAACCCCCCAAACAGGCTGAGATACCAGCCCAACCCACCCCAGGAACCCGCAACTGGGAAAAGGGGAAACGCCATTAAAAGAGGGAATTATCACGTGAGGGCATGGCAGGGCTCAGCGTACACCCCTGCAATAAAGCAGGGTGGCCGAGCTAGAGGAACATCAGACAACAATTTGACGAGAAGACAGATTACATGTCACAGCATTTCAGTCATTATCACTTAAGTGTCCAGTGTCGGCGAGCTGGGAGCTAGATGGAGAAGAGCGGGATGATTTGTCGAGTTTCTTGGCAAAGGCAAGGGCATCTCTAGGATCAGGAAACACGAGCGTTTTTGCGCCCTGCCGGACCCTCAGCTTTGCCGGATAGGCCAGTGAATAAGAGACCTCATGTTTTTGAAGAATCCGCTTTGCGGGAAGAAACTCACGTCGGGCAGCCTGAACAGTGAGGGTGTAATCCGGATAGAACGAAAGTGAGTTACCTTGGTGATTAATTTTGCCCATGTCACGTGCTGCGCGGAGAATGGCATCCCGATCTCTGAAATTGAGGATTTTCGCAATGATGGGGCGAGGCGGCAATCCGGGACCAGGCCGGGAGCCAAGGGAGCGGTGTGCGCGTTCAACAATAAAAACTGGGGAAAGAGCGCCACTGAAGAGTTCCTTGACAAGTTGCTCCACAAAGTCCTCCATACGGGAGATATTGGTGGATTCCGGAACCCCAGTTATACGAAGATTGCTCCGATGGGAGCGCGCTTCCAAATCCTCATTTTTCTCACGAATGACTGCCAAAAGTTTGGTCAGAGCAACGGCGGACCACTGGTACCGCACCTCTTGCCAGTTCCAAAAAATAAATTACTGACGCGCAATACTGCCCCAACACCAGCGGTTGCGTGGCGTCACTGTGCTCCAGATCAAGAAATCATTCAATTTCAAAGGGCGTGCGCATCTCACAAAGTCCAGTAGTCAGTTGTAGTTACAAAAATTATATGATTTCTTTATTTTCATCAGTATTAATAAACATTGAACATTAACACTCCAGCCAACGCGTTTCATTCCCACACTGGGAACTTCATCAGGGCAAATAAAAGAAGAAAAAAAATCGTTTCAAATCTGTCGTTTTATATTAGTTGATTTCCACATGTAACTGATGACAATTGAGGTGCAATCACCTCTGACATGTATATAAATATACGATTTTCAATGTGCCTCTTATATTGATTGTCTCAACCGGTAAACTTGCAATTGTATAAAAACCGATCCTGTGTATTCCACTCTGACCCAACAATATAGTCTTGAGTATGATAGCTCCTCACAATCATACGTGTCTTCCTCCTTGTTCCCGTGTCCATCTGCAACAGTTTCTGACGATCTTGTGTGGCGGCATCCTCGACGTCCGAGACCCTGGACTCGACCTGGAGGAGACGAGTGTCGTGGGAGTCAACACGGGCCTTTACCGAGTCCAGACGGGCAGAGAGTTGGTCCAGTTGCGTTGCGATACCGGTGACCGTTGATTTCACATCAAGCATGATTGCCTTGAGGTCGTCATCGCGAGAAGGGGGCACTTCCATGGTGAGTGTAGGGTCACCACCGTCCGAACCGGCGCCGTCCTGGCGAGTCGATCTGCGTTGGTCAAACGCAATTTTGGGCTGTTTTGGATCTGTCCTCCCCATGATAATGAAAACCAGACGCCAGACTCACCAGTTAGCAGGGGAGAGAAGGAGCGACCTAGTTGAACTGTGGATGAGGGAGCGTCGGGCGGGCTTCCCCCTTACAATGGGTATTAACCAGATCCGGAGACACAGTCAAAGTCTCAAAAGGTGTGGGCAGCCAGGGCCGACCTCCAGGAGCAACGGGCACAGAAATGATGACGTGGAGGTGCGGCTAAGAGCAAAGGCGGTGGAATGCCAGCGAATCCAGAGAATGCCCCAACCGCACAGCACCCCACCGAATCAGAGGATACAAATGGAGGCTAGCAGGCCCACCAAACACCACAATGAGGCCGGGCGAGCCAGCAGCGTGAAATCCTCCCCGCCGAACCGGTGGCGGCCGGGTCGTGCAAATGGCTGAATAGTCAGGGAGGGGTGCAGGATGAGCCCTCAGCGCCCCAAATGTCCCCCTCGCAAGTGCCGAGCGGAGAGTGAAGGAAGGCAGGGGTGTCGACGAGGCACCGCTGAAGCAGAGCAACAAAGCGCAGAGAGGCCGCTCAAGGGCAGCGACCCGTCGAGATCTCACTGGTGCGGGCCAAGTCCCCTGGACGTAGAAGGAGCTGCCTGCCGATGTAATCAGGCCCCGCTCCCGAGGAGGGCGGCAGGTGGGGCGCCGGGCCGCCGCACCCCCAGGATCTGCAGCGGCCACGAGCACTAGCGGCAGGAGCCCTAGAGCGGCAGGCAAAACTGTGAGCGGAGAGATGTAGCAGAGGGAGGTCCCTGGGCACTGACCCAAAACACGAGCCGGCTCCAGGAGTCGAAGCAGTGCCGCACCTCAGGTAGGGCCCACCACGGCAGCGCAGGAGACCAGTCTAGTAGGGGCCCAAAGCCCAACGCCCCCTAGCAGCAAGTGAAAGGCAGGTCACCAGGGCCGATGAGGCCCGTGTCTCTCGAGCCGACAGCCGAAGGAGTCAAAGGCCTGGTGGAAGTAAGGACCCCCGCACACCACAGCAGGCAGGAGGCCGGGGGACGCGCGCCAATCCGGGGCCCCACTAGCAGGGAGACACGGGGGTTCACCGCTCCCGTCACCAGGCCCGGGCGCCCACGGCCGCAGCGCAGTGCAACCAGGCAAAGGGGGAGAGTGGCACCGTAGTCACGGCGGCCCGGGCCAGGCGGTACAGCTCGCAAACCCCCACCCCGCCAGAGCCTGCCCCTGCGGCGGCGTCACTCACCGGACCTCGCGGCGTGTTGTCCACAGTCGTCCGGCAGGCAGAAGGGAGCCCGGGGAGCCCCGCTCAGGAGACTATGGCGTTGGGCCGATCCCGGCCGGCCTCGGCGCGCAGCACCGGCGTTGGCGTCGGGCGATGTTTCTCGGTCCACAGCGGCCGCCTGGTGCCAGGGGAGGTATCATACGACTCCGCCTGAAACGCCGAGTCTGAAAATGCTGTTCCAAGGCAGGGATATTAGAGTTGTCTGCAGGATGATGACGAATTATGTAGCTCGGCCGGCAGAGCCCACTCAGAGTGCGTCCATTTTGCAGCCGGCCAAGCCACGCCCCCCTCCCTATCCAAACATAACATATTTCATTATGCCTTGCCATTTTTCATTGCCATTTGCATGTTATGAGATTTCCATACTTTTTTAGGTTTGCTCAATATTTCGAAATATTTCATTTATGTTTGGCAATGTCTTATTATATTTACTCTTGCTTTTCAATAAAAAATCTTTAACTAAAAAAAATAGACGGAGAGAACAGGTCTAGATGTGACAACATAGGATCATAACAAAATGCTCATTACATGTTTGAAAAACAAGATGCTTGCTCCCCTACTTTCCTGTAGATATTGACAGAAGAAGATGAGACAACTTACTATCAATCAAACCCTGCAACTCAGAGGATGGCGCACATAGAAACCTCATTAGGATGTGGCCTAATGGCTAGAACGGTCGACCTCGAAGCTGGGGAACCAGGTTCAAGTCTTGGCAGAGACGCTCAACATCCTGTGATTCTGGGCAAATCACTTATTCTCCCCGTGCCTAACAAAATAAATGTGTCCGTCTGTAACGTAACTGGTGCTCATGTAAAGCGCTCGGATATCTTCGGGTCAAGTTCGCACTATATAAAACTCGAAAAAAAAAAAATTGCAGTGATGACTCCAGTGACTTCGGGGCTAGCAGTCCTTACAATGCTGCATAGCGGCTCAACCTCATATAGTCCACTGTGCTCTTACCCCTTGTAAAGGGATAGCAACTTGTACTGACCCTTTTGGATCCTGTTTTATTAATAGAGATGATTGTCATTGTAGTTAATATTTGTTTATATTTAGTTGCAGAACTTTCAATGGATGGGGAAAGAGAGGCACGGGAGAAATTTGGTAAGGTCAGTGATAGATGCAGCCAAAACTAATCCTCTCTTAGGGGAAGAAGATCACTGCCTGGCCATATATCAGCCTTATATACATCCTAAATACACATGGAACTTAGGCTGGTTTCTCTAAACAACATAACAGCTCTTTGAAAACAATATAAACACCGTCTCAGGCATAATAACTATTCCCTAGAATTCTGCTTAAGAGCTAAAGCAAAACGCAAAGAAGTAACATTATTCTTCCACTAATCACTAGGCCTCAAACCAGTCCTACACAAAGCAGATAAAGAGGGCAGGTATGTCATGGTCTTAGGCTGTCTACGAGCTACTTCCATCATAATAGCCACAGTATATGCTCCAAACACGGGTTAGGACCCCTTCCTGATATCCTTCCTGATCACATTATGTGACTTAGCTTCAGGGGACTTAGTTGTGACTGGAGATCTGAATTTAGTATGCCACCCCACCTCAGATAGATCAGGCAACAATGCCTCACACTCATATCCCGTTCCTAAAATGCTCAAAGGAACAGAGCGAACTCTGGGGTTGAGCGATCCCTGGAGAGAACAGCACATCAATCAAGGAGGCACAGGGCCAGAGTCAAATGTACATATGTATGTTTACTCGGATGTATATTTACTACTACACCTATGTGTAACTCAGCACTATTTGTGCTAGTCACCTTTGCCCGAGTGTAGACATGCACCTCGGTGTAGACTTGCATGTCTCCACCACCAAAAATCAGGGGGTGAAGTCTCCTACAACAAGATTTACAAGTGTAAAGTTACAACTAGTAACTTTGCACACATAGGTACAGATCTCTTCCACTGTGGCGGAGGTCGCCTATGGGAAAATCTAAGGAAAATCATTAATGTCTATTTCTCTTTAAAAAAATTATTCAAAAAATTAATTTTATTGTTATTTTAGTAAACATTAAATATACACACCAGTACATACAGTCAACAGGCAAAAATTTAGGAAATTTCAGCTTCCTGAGACTGTGAACTTATGATACACAATACAGTAGGGTTTCTGTGGCTAGTTGTAGTTTACAAGATCCATTTCTACCACAGTGTAGAAGGGATTTTTTACATGCATTAGCATTTACGTGTGGATACAACGCCATATTAGTTTACTTCTGTTATATTTCGTCTCAAAATATTTTCTAATCAAATTGCTTTGCCTCATGTTTCCCTTCCCTTGTCATGGTTGTCTAGGGGGCCCGGTGTCACCTCGTTCTTTCAATTTGATAAGATACAGATCCCATTCATCACATCTTTGTCTTTATGTCACACTTCTAGACGGTGTGGCCAAAGCAGTAATCTCTGCATGCACCCATTTACATACTTCCCTATATCACCTATCAAGCGGTGGAGAGGCATCTGACTTCCAGCACATCACTATTTGCTGTTTGGCTAGCACTATAGCTTGGTCTGCATGCCACTTTATGCCATTTGGACCATGGCAGGAGACCCAGAAGAGATGCCTCTATGCTAATTTTTAAAAAAAATACAAGAAATATTTCAAAGTATAAATGAACTATTTAGTATTAACCTAAAACTAATAAAATAAAATGTTACAATACATTAACTTATCAAATTAAATATGTATTAAATAATTAATGAATTTAAATACATGTATTTAATTTCAAAATAATTTGCAAACAACAATTTAAACAAATCCCACCCACACTAAAATGTATATATGTATGTGTCTGTGTGTGTGTGTGTGTGTATTTCAATCTCCAAAAATGCAGCACTAAAAGAGTTCTTAGTAAGAATATTACTTTATTAATTACATGGTGGTATGCAAAAAGCTAAAAACACCAATGCATCTCGACCAGGCACGGCCCGTGGTAGGAGTGCCGGTCGGGCGGTGATGTGGGGCGGGGGAGGGGCAGGGTGGGGGGTAGTAAACTACAGAATAAGGCCGAATACAGGTAAGTAAACATTTAAATAAATCAAACGAATTTCGTTGTGAGCGCTGCATTGCATTTAGCGATGCAGCGCTCGCAACGAAATTCGTTTGATTTATTTAAATGTTTACTTACCTGTATTCGGCCTTAATCCGTAGTTTACTAACCCCCCCCTGCCCCTCCCCCGCCCCATGTCACCGCCCGACCGGCACTCCTACCACGGGCCGTGCCTGATCTCGACCTAAACAGGCCTTGATCCTTTCTAGTTAGTCTCTTCTTTATATTCACATGTATATATTTCCCATCTGCCTCAATGTGGCTCCTGGGAAATGTAGTCCATTTTCTCAAAATCTACAATGCTCAAAACGATTTTATGATTTCACTTTTATGGTATTATCCATTTTGTTCAAACTGGCATTCCATTGCCGCCTATTCCCCCATTAACTTTCGTAAATTGTAATTTCCAAAACTTAGTGGTCTCAATTTTATCATCTATTTTTGGGGATTGGTTCAATTCTAAACTCACTCTCTGTCTGTTGCTCTTAGCATTCTCATTGTGCACCTATCTTCGTGTGGAAAATGTTTTAATTTTGTGAAACTTATTCCATAATTGTGCTTTGTCTGTTGACATTATTGTGACCATATATTACTAACTTATTTTTGCATTAATTGTCACCAATACTTTAGCAAAATGTTCTCTAAGTGAGAAATGTTTTGCTCAAAACCCACAGACCTCTGTAAATATAACCTCTCGGTGAGCAGATGCATTCTACCATTGTGTTTTCATCTGTTGATGTATGTCCACTCATTATTTCTGCATTATAGCAGAACATACATCTCCTCATTATTATTCAAACCATAGGGAGCTTTCATTTTCACTCAAATAATATTTTTGAATTCCATCTGTCTTAGTTTTTGTATTCTATCACCCTTTGTTTCTTGTTTGGGGACTCTGTCAATGTCATAATATCTCATTGTATCCCTACCAAAGTGATGATGTTTTACATAATGCTTTTCCATTGCATGTGTCATATCTTTGTTTTGCACAGCTCTTATGTGTTCTAGGATCTTTTTCTTTAAGGTGCATGTTGTGCTGCCTGCATACTTTAATCTGCAATCACATTCCATAATATAGACCATAAAATTAGTTTCACATGTATTCCTTGTATTGATAGTAATACTTTGATTATTTGAATCCTTTATTGTTTTCACATTTCTTCTTATCTCCCAGGCATTACAGACTTTGCATTTTGTGAATCAATTGTTTGCTTCTGCTAGCCACTAATCTTTCCTTTTTTATTGAAAGTAGGTTTTGATTAAACAATCTTTTAGGAAAGGAAACTAGTGGAATGATATCATTGGTCTTTCTCCTAAATGTTTGTCAATATCGGGATCCTGATTAATTATCCAACCATGTTTCTGAAAAGGTTTTCTTATTTGGCTGCTTTCTGTTCTCTAAGTTATTATTAGTCTTGGCTTTTCTCCTTTTTTTGGGGGGATGCCTCCTTCTTGTCTTGTTAAAAATATTTCCATTATTGACTTTTATTTTGATCTTCTCAAACCTCATTCGATTAATCTTGTTTGGCATCCTCTTTGCTGAAATGTGTTTCTTACATCATTTCACTTATTTTCCAGGTCTTTTTCATCTGAGCAGTTTATTTTCTTCCTGAGGAATTCCCATATGATATATTTTTTATCAGTGATTTAGGGTGTTCCATGTAGGATGACATTTGTTGATGTCTCCTCCATTATGAAAAATGTTGTCTCTGTTTAATCATCCTAATTTAAATTTTTTGTTATAAATTGTGTTTCTGGTTGGCAGAGGCATGCACCGTGTCCAAGAAGGAACAACAGATCTAGTCAGGGTAAGTCACAGCACACCCTACATTATCCTGTGCTCGCCCTCCGGTAGCTTGGCGCAGAGCAGTCAGGCTTAACTTAAAAAGCAATGTCTAAAATATTTGTGCAACACTTCAAACAGTAACACAGTGAAAACACCAGACAAAGACTCCACACCAGTTTAGAAAAATAAAGAATGATTTTATAAATCAAATAAGACCAAAACGACACTAATCCAACAAGTAGAAGTCGAGATATGAAATTTCAAATGAATAAATGTAAAACATCCCATTTAAGCACTTATTACTTCTAGGCGCTATCTGGTCACACTAAACCAGGGCAAAGTCAAAAGTTCAGGCAACCGCAATGGGGCGCAGGCTGGATACAGGGACCCACTTGAGCCTGCGGAGCCAACGTACCTTGAGATGGGATGCGCTGTTGTTGACGAAGATGCAGGGTGCAGCCGAAGTCATGTTTCGGTGTCCAGCCATGCAGTGAATGAGATATGTCTATTTTCTCTAAGCAACTGCGGCGATGCATCAGTTTCGAGTGTGAGTCGCTGGTTCCGAATGCAATGCACGACTGCTGCTCCCCATTAGGCAATGCGCCGATTCCAAAGGTGATGCACTGGATCCGTAGGTGATGCCCCGGGTCCGCTCCACTCAATGACGAATATGTGCTGGTTCCAAATGATGCAAAGGCAGAGATACGTCGGTTCAGATGAGGATGCATGGGTTCTGGTTGTAGCAGCACTTTATACCTGCTTCCAAGGGCCCAGGACTGGGTTGGCACCATTTGGCAGGGCAAGACCTGCAGCAAGCAAAGTCCAGGTGATGTACCAGGATGAGTTGAAGTCTTTGATGTCCCTGAGACATAGAACAGGAAGAAAGCCAGCAAGCACTTGAAGTCACTCTGGGTTCAAGATTTTCAGGCACACTCCTTCTCACCCAGGCAGGAGAACAGCAGGCAGCAGGGCAGCTCAGCAAGGCAAGAGTCCAGCAATGCAGCAGACCAGCAGAGTGACAGTCCTTTCAGCAGCACAGCAGTTCTTCCTGGCAGAGTCTTCACTGGTCCAGAAGTGTACTGAAGTTATGATGTCAGAGGTCCAGTACTTATACCCAGTTTTGCAGATAGACTTAAAAGAAAGCTTTAAGTGCACAGAGAACCTCTCTTCCTTCCCTGCCTCTAGCCTAAGTACATGCAGGCATGCAATCCTTTGTGTTTGGACAAGACACAGCCTATTCAAGTGTAAGTGTGAGGCTGTGCTCAGCTCCTCCCTTCCATCACCTAGGATGGCCCATCAAGATACACCTAAGCTTCCTTTGTGTGTGACTGTCTAGAAGGAATACACAAAGCCCAGCTACTATCCAGCCCAGAATGAACAGAGACACGCTGCAGGTTCCAAATGGCTAAAGTAAGTGAATGCCAACTTTCTAAAAAGTGGCATTTGCTAAAATGTAACTTAAAATCTAACTTCACCATAAGTTGTGATTTTAAATTGTGAGTCCAGTGACACCAAACTTGAAAGGTCTATCTCTTAACAATTGGGAATTACACTTAAAAGATGTAATAAGGTAATCCCAATGTTATCCTATGACAGAGATATGCTGTGTAGTAGTGAAACACAAAATTGGGAGTTTTTCACTAAAAAGACATTTACAACTTAAAAGTACATGTCCTGCCTATTAAATACATTGCACCCGGCCCTGTGGGCCATACAGGACCTACCTTAGGGATGACTTATATGTATAAAGAAGGATGGTCTAGGCCTGGCAAGAGGTTTTTCTTGCCAGGCCGAAGTGGCAGTGTAAAACTGCGCATACAGGCTCTGCAATGGCAGGGCTGAGCCATGGTTGTAAGGCTACGTAAGTGGTTGGCACAATGAGTGTTGCAGGTCCACCAGTAGCATTTAATTTACAGGCCCAGGGAACATGTAGTGCACTTTACTAGGGACATATAAGTAAATTAAGTGTGCCAATTGGGGTTAAGCCAATATAACCATGCTTAGGGGAGAGAGCGCACGCACTTTAGCACTGGTCAGCCGTGGTAAAGTGCACAGAGTCCTAAAGATAGCACAAATGAGGCCATAAAATGGAGGGCGGCAGGCAAAAAGTTTGGGGAAGACCACCATAAGGCTGTCTGGTCTAACAATCATGATATCCAAAAAGTGATCTTCGTCCATCAACTCTGTAGGTAAATTCATCAGAGTTTGAAGGTGAAGGTGATAATTATGGTAACAGTTGATGGTTCTGTCTATATGGTGATGAAACAGCAAGATTGTGCTTTTATAAAATGATGGCCATTTGTAAGACAGGATGTGGTTATAACAAGTGCAAATTATTTTCATAGCTTATTTGTATGTAAATTTATGTGAGGGCATTTTTGTTTGTGATAATGACCCAAAGAGGGAAAGGGGAACTAGAAACTATTTTTTAAAATCTTGTGGTGGGCTGCAGGGAGCGCAGCAGCCCTCCAAGGAACATTTAAAGTAAGTCCCAGTAAGTCTTCCGGGTAATTGGATACATGACCCTAGGAGAGCTTTCAGTTATTTTCAAAGCATTCCATGCTGGAGCTGGATGCTCTTCATCTGGAGTGCGGGGACTCCTTGTGGTTAGTTCTATAGCTGCATTATGTGGCCTAGAGAATGTTAAAAAAGACTCAAACACCTTCTTATAAAGTGCTTTATTTAGAATATTTTAGTGACAAGTACTATTGTTGATCAATGCAATCTTTGTATTACTAAGGAATGCATTAGATTATGGTTATTGATTACATTGGTTTTATTGGTAAATTATGATATATGGTTGATTTATTAATTTGTGTCACGTTTTGAAAGTGTCTTATATATTTAGAAAAAGCAAGTAAGTCTGCATTATTTAAAATGGCACCCCCTTATATTAGGATGGCCAGGCTCTGCTGTCAACCCATTGTGGCACACGGGCCTGCGGTTGTGCGCAGCAAGGGGTTGATATATTTAGGTCTGGCAATAAAATCTTATGTTAAAAAAAAGAATTCACTGAAAAAAGAAAGGTTACAGTGATGTTATAGTTAGGTAGGGTAATAATGTATTACATTGTATTAAAAAAATCAGAAGTTCACTGAAAAATGTTATAAATTCAAGTTTATTGTTTGATTACTAAAAACCATAACAAAATGTTAAAACCATGTGACTCATAAATACAAGGAGCCCCGATTAGTTCTAAAACAATGCAATAATCTTGTGATAAAAGCGGATTAAATTTTTTTTAAGAATTGTCCGAATATGCATTTGTCTTTTGCGGATCAGGCTCCTTAGAATGACATAACAGTCACGGAATGATTTTAAGATAATCTAGAAAAAAGAGACAAATAAATATAGCAGCTAATTTTTTTAAATGCTGAAAACAGTGTCCATGGAGACCTTGTAGGAGGAGCCGGATGGCCGCTAGAGTTTTTATTACAGAGAAATGGCAAGGCCAACCGGCGGAGGAATTGCTGCCTTCTCTTTCTCCAACACTTTAGCAGCTCTGATGACAAATTTGGTGAACCGAATGTTCAACTTTGTGTTTTCTTGGTTCATAGCTGCTGTGATGGCCTGACGACATGTGTGAACTACAAGTTTGTTCCACTCCACTCGCAATGAAGTCCTTCTATCGTTTAGCAGGGCTGGGCATGTGCAAGCTATGTGCTCCAAGCTTTCTGAATGGTAGCCGCATTCCCTGCATTCGATATCAAGACTAGGGCGCCGCCATTGTGGCAGATGCTTTAAAAAGGGCCACTCGCCTAGCCTTAGGGCCAAAACTTAACCTTCCAATAGACTGAGTATGTACTTGATAAGTAGGATGACTCGACCCCTGGTTTGTAATCGGAGACAACGGCCCAAGCATGTTTTCTTCTAGATAATTTTGCCCTGTCAGAGTGGAAAGACCAGAGCCGAACGCTCGCTTAATTACGGTCTTCAATGCCTGTTGTGGCGGATTTGTTCCCCAATATTCCGTTACTCCGAGTAGCTGTAGGGAGCGGGCCAGGTGGTGCCGATATTTTTGCCTGGATGCGCTGGTCGTTATTTCATTCCAGATTTTGGACTCAAGACTGCCATCCCGGAAGTTGCGCAGTCTATTGCAGAACTTGATGAAAGCCCCGGCCTCGACGCCGTTGTGATCTAGCAGGCCGAGTTCTAATCTGACTTGTGCCGGAGATGAGGACCTCGGCAGGCGCCATGCTCGCTTAAAGATCCTGGTGGTTGATTTATTTAATAAGATATTTGTTGAGCCCATCATGATCTCGTGCCCATATGATAAGGAATTGGTGATCTTGGCCTTCATCACCTTGAGCAGCGGAGTCAAGCTTGGCCCTAGTAAATGTTTTGAAAGTTTAGCCGACGCAACCTCAAGCGACAGTGCTTTGGCCTTGACGGCATCTTTTTGTTTAGCAAAGGAACCTCTGGCATCAAGGAAAATTCCCAAATATTTATAGTGTGGCACTGTGTCGATGCTTTTATTGTTGAAAAACCAGCTGCTTTTCCGCTGCTTCTGTTTGGTGAAATGAATTATTTTTGTTTTTGACAGGTTCAATTCGAGCGCATTATCAAGTGTATAGGGAAGGAGTTCGTCAAGAAGCCTCTGCAGGCCTACCTTTGTGTGGCTCAGTAGCACTAGGTCATCGGCTTATAACAGATTACTGATGCGGGTTCCGTCCAATTGGGGTGGATGGGAGTTGACCTTGTCGACTGTAGAGGATAGGTCCGAAATAAACAGGTTAAAAAGAAGGGGTGCCAAGACGCAACCTTGTTTAACGCCACTTCCTGTTTGGATCTTTTTTGAAACATGGGACCCGTCGCCCAAATTTATCCTTATCCAGGTCTGTGTGTGGAGTTGTATTATCGCTTTTAAGAGGGCGGGGGATATACCCCAACGGTCTAATTTTTGCCAAAGGCGGCCGCGTGGCACCCGGTCAAAAGCCGCCTTAAAGTCGACGAAGCAGCAGTATAGTTGCCTACGACGGGCGTCTGCCTTCTCCATCAAAACAGTTAATGTCAATAAGTTGCTGGTTGTGCCTGAGTTAGCTATGAAGCCGGTCTGGTTGAAAGGAAGACGCTGGGTTGATTCGGCCCAGGTTGAAAAATGTTATAGTTATAGTATAGATGTTATAGTTACTGAAAAATGTTATAGTTATAGTATAGATGTTATAATTAGGTGAAAATGCAATTAAAACATAACATTTTAAACTAAAAAAACAATCAAAATCCACCAGTTATAGTTTACTGAGCTAACTATAACTTGCACTGCTTATGACTTCACATACTACATCACTTATGACATGTTCAATTACATCATTGTTGATGTCACTGGTGACATTAGGGGATGTGCTTACAGCACCCAACATGGCAGATGCTCTCTAACATGGCTACCGTTGGCTGCCCATTCAATTCCCTAGATGTCGCCGGTCATACTTGCACTAGGTGGCCCATGCCCAGCCAGAGACTACTTTGGCATCACTTGCTCTAAATACTTTTGTTGGAGGTGCCTCGGCAGAGCGAATTGAGGATCCTCAGAGCCTACCCTCAAGGCCTACCCTTGTGGTTTGCCTTAGGCCCACCACCCTCTTGCGTCAGAAAGCTGGAGGAATGTTCCAGCCTGCTTGGGGCCTGTAAGGCGGGGGATATAGGTGGCAGTGCCCTGCCTGGAGTGTGAGAGCTGTGTGACGCTTGACAGGCAGTGCCTAGTCGTTGAGATCCATGAGGAGCCTCTCACTTCAATGGAGGTGGGTGTGGCCTGTTTAACCACCGGAGCTTGATCCACTCACAGGTGAGTAGCTGGGTTAACGTTCTCTGGATGAGCGGATGAACCTCACTGCTTTGTGAGGGGTGTAGGCTCCTTCAGATCCTCGGTTGTGCCCGGGTGCAGAGAAAGCAGCATTGGGCCAGATAGGCCTGGAGGGTCCAGGCACCTCCACCAGTCTTAAGCAGACCACAAGGAGGAGGACTGTATAATTTCTGTGCTACTATAACTGTGCCATTGCTCCCCCAGAAGAGAGACTCCCACTATTGACTTACCCCTCACTACTATCCACCTGAGGTCATCAACCAGTCAAGTGTAACACTGGCAGAAACCCAGGCAACAGGCACATACTTTAGCTCATCCAAGCCCAGTAAAATTGGTCGTGGTCCCTTGATCCTGCTGGGGGGCCCGGATTTGAAGCTGTTCGATTCTATCTGAGCTGGGCTTTCCTGAGTGTTGATCCCCAGACAGAGTTTGGACTCCTCCCCCAACACATGGGCTGCTCGTGCTGTACACCCTGAGACCACTACATCCCGGGTGGTTCCGGTGGATTTGCAAGTGGGCCCGTTCCTCTTCCTAAGAAATACCAGGCATCAACCTTTGCCTTGAATTTCTTGACTGCTTCCCGGCTACCTACTGCTTACCTTCACTTAGGGCCAGATGTACGACGGTTTTTGCATGCGGAGACGGGTTTGCAAACCCGTTTGCACATGCAAAAACCAATAGGGGTATGTACTATTCCAAAATAGCGAGTCGCAATGTATTTGCGACTCGCTATTTTGGAATTGCGAGTCGCTATTAGGAAGGGGCGTTCCCTTCCTAATAGCAAGCGCAACCCATGTACAAATGATTTGCGACCGTAATTGCGGTCGCAAAACCCTCGCAAATTACCACCCTCTTCAAGAGGGTGGTAATAGGGTCGCAAAAGGGAAGGGGTCCCCAGGGGACCCCTTCCCCTTTGCAAATGCAGGGGAAAATATTTTTTAAGGGCAGGCAGTGGTCCCGGGGACCACTACCTGCCCTTAAAAAATGAAACGAAAACGTTTCATTTTTTTCTTTTTTAAATGCATCCCGTTTTCCTTTAAGGAAAACGGGCTGCATTAAAAAAAAAACCTGCTTTATTTAAAAGCAGTCCCAGACATGGTGTTCTGCTGAGCCCAGCAGACCACCATACCTGGGACTGCTAGCCATTCCCAATGGGGTCGCAAATTGCGAGAGGTTCATTAATATTCATGAGCCTCTCAATTTGCGACCCCATTGGGAATCGCAAACAGTGTGATACACACTGTTGTACATCCAAAATAGCGCCTCGCAAATTGCGAATCGCAAATAAATTGCAATTTGCGAGGTGCTATTTTGCGCGTCGTACATCTGGCCCTTAATGCTGACAGATCATCTTGGCTGCACTGGGGAGGTCCAAGTTGGCGTGCTCCGAAGCACCAGCAGCAGCCGTTCCACCACCGAGCTCCTAGTGGTACCACTCTATCACCACGTAAGGACAAATTTGACACAAGTCATGTTGGGCCGCCATGGAAACCAAGGTTGACGCCATAGCTAAAAAGGTCGACTTTTTACATGCAGACCAGAAAAATCTATCTGAATGGAAAAGTTTACTTCAATCATCCAAGACCATTGCCACCAACTTCAGGGTCTCATTGAGCAGATGCACTTCCTTTAGGGCCAAGTGGAGGATGTAGAGGGTAGTTCTTGGTGGAATTACCTTCAGATTTTTGGCCTTCTGTAGTGGGCTGTGGGGAAGGAGCCAGTGGAGCTCATTGAACAATGGGTCAAGACTTTTACGCCTGCCCAGTGCTTAACTCCCTTCTCTGTGGTATGTGCACATCAAGCTCCAGCCAGACCTGTACCCTCGGGTGCCCCCTAGTGCCCACTCATATTAGTATATGGCATTACAGGGACAGGGATGAGGTACATACAGCACCCAAACAGGCCAGGTGCATTGAATATGAGAATTGCCAAGTTCTAGTATTTTTTTACATTGGCTGTTCAACACCAACATAATTTTTGCAAGACTTTGTGGTTGCCCCCGGCCTCTGGGTTAACTGGTCAAAATCATGCTCCTTTCCATTGGTCCCTCATATTCCTGAGTCCCAGACTGATCTCGAAGGGGGTCCTCTGCATTTGAAGGGTTCAATGTTGTGCTATTTTGACATCAAGATTTATTATTCAGACAAGGACCTCCTTGATGGTAATCTATTCAGAGCAATAACAGCTATAATCTCCCAGATACTGTTCAGAAGATCCCCCCTCTCTCCTTGATTGGGTGCATTGCTCTTTGAAAAATGGTTGTCCTCCCCTGCCTTCTTTACTACTTCATGAATTTGTTATTGACTTTATCTGCAACGTTCTTCCGAGATCTAGACAGATATTGCTAACGTTGTCTGGCTTACTGGGCGGAGGGTGGCATTGTCAAACTTCGCCATCCGGTTAACTCTATGGATCTGGTGGCTCTGCACTTCGGGCTTTACTATTCGTAACCCAACTCCAGTGGCTGAGCAGGTGACTTGTGGGGCTTTCTCTTGAAGGGATGATAACAGGATCATCATCACTCTGAGTGGATTACTTGAATACACTATTACTCTCGCCTTCCAGACATTCTTGTCCGCTCCCCAGCCTCCTCTGGGTAGTGCTGTGCTGTTACTCTTGTGAGCTTAACCTTACCAAAAGAGCAATCCCCTGTGCTTCAGTGATCCTCCTTTGGGGCATCCCTGCCCCTGCTGGCCTTGTTAATCTCAGGAACCTAAGTCTTTGACACAAGTCTGACTAAATGACTGAGGGTGATCTTTTTGAAGGTGACCATTTTCTTTCTGTTGAGGAACTCGTCAATTAACACAACCTTCACCAAGGTCAATTCCTATTTTACAACACTCTGACACACTTTACAAACTATGGCCTTTCTCTAATTCACCATCTTAGCTCCTTCCCTTTGTTTATCAACTTCATATGATGGGCCATGGGTACAGACACATTTTCTGGTTTTATAAATCTCTCATTTTCCATGCCTCTCCACTGCTCACTCAATTACAGGATGAATGGGAAACTGAAGTTAACAGAGCCTTTCATGATAAGAAATGGGTGCAAGTTCTTGAAATGCCCGATTTAATATCACGTAGTGCAAAATTCAAATTGACACAGTATTTTATTTTACACAGAACATACATTTCTCCAACAACCCTGAACAAATATTTTCCATGTGCCACTGTTTCTTGCCCCTTTGGCTTAGCCCCAGTAGTTAACTTCATACACAAGGAATGGGTCTGCCTGCTCCTTAGGCCGTCCTGGACTTACATTATAAATCTTCTGTTAACCATCACAATCAAACCCTATCAAAAACTATTGAACCTCCATAGCACAGGGCATTTATAAGCGATTGAAAAAAGCTTGGGTGGTCTCGAGATTGACCAACCTGGCCCTTCTTCTGGCTAATGGCCACCTGACGTTGGAAATCCAAATCCCCACCCTCAGTTGTGGCTTGGACTTGAGTACTCTCGAAATGGGCTGAGGCAGAGGGGTTTGCATTGCATAGAGAGGAGGACGAGGGCCTTTGGAATCGTCTCCTTACAGTACAATGGGACATGCTCCTAGAACATGCGCCCTTCTCAACACATGCTCACTATGCAAGCATTCCATCGAATTATGGGACCTCATCACCACCCTCACACCTGACATCGCCTTCCTCACCGAGACCTGGCTCAATCCCACATCCGTCCCAGATATTGCCACAGTGATCCCCGATGGATATAAAATCACTCACCAGGATCGCACCAACAAGCTGGAAGGAGGAACAGCCATCATCCACGAAGAGACGATACAGTGCTCCACCTCCACCGACAACACCACTATCCCCATGGAACATCTCAACTTTAAGCTCCACACAGACGGCAAGACAACCAGAGGCACCCTTGCATACTGAACCCCAAGCCTGCGCTCCAGCTTCTGCAAGACCATCGCAGACTTCATTGCACCCCTAGCCTTAGACTCCAAGGACTACATCTTCCTCAGCTACCTAAATTTCCACATTGACAACCCCAATGACAACAGCATCACACACCTCCATGACAGTATGAGCAGCCTCGGATTGACCCAGTTCGTCCACAACCCTACACACACTGATGGACACACACTGGACCGTATTTTTACCTCCAGCAGCCACACCACAGAACTCTCATGGACTGATCTCTCCATCGTCTACTTCAGCACCTCCAGCCCCCGCACCTCTACCCCCAAGTCAACCAGCGCCCCCCATCGGAGTTGGAACAAAATCTCAAAGACCAGCTGAACGGACGCCCTCAACATCTCTAACCCCGCTACCACTACCACCCTCGAATAGGGAGTGAAGAACTTCAATGCCTGGGTCACCCATTGTGCCGACAGCATCGTCCCCATCAAGAGCATCATCCAGAGAAAATCCTCCAAAAAGGCCAGCGGGTACACCCAATCCCTCAGAACAGCGAAACAAGACAGCAAATAGCTGGAGAGGAGATGACGCGCCAGCAAGGAGACCTCCGAAAGGGCTGCCTTCAAGACCTCCCTCAACTTCTACCACAATACCTGTCTGCTGAGGGCAACAAAGAAGGCAGCCCTAGCCTCATGCATCGAAACTAGCACTAACAACACCTAGGAACCTTTCAACATCGATAAGGAATTCTCCAACCCAGCTGCAAGAGTAAACAACATCGATGACTTCTTCCACGGCAAATCACAACCATATACAGAAACTTCGAACCTGAACCCACACTTATGGACTTCATTGACAGATACGCCACCACCACAACCGACACGAACCACAGACGGGCCACCTGGAATCTCCTGTACACCCAGGATACCACCCCGTCCATGAAATCCATCCACTCTGGAGCTCCCACAGACCTATGCCCGCACCACAGCTTCAACCTCAGAAACCAAAGGATCGGCCAGGAACCCACCACTCTGCTCAACACCTCTATCACCACTGCAACATTTCCCGACACCTGGAAACACACGGAAGTCAGACCACTACTCAAAAAACCCTCTGCCGACCCCAGCAAACTCAAAAACTACCGGCCAATCTCCCTGCTCTCATTCCCAGAAACAATACTGAAAAAGATCAGAAACAAGCAACTCATGACACACCTGGAGCAAAACCATCTACTCAACAACTCTTAATCCAGCTTCCGAAGCAATAACAGCACCAAAGCTGCCCTGATCGCAGCCACTGATGACATCCAAACCCTCCTTGATGGAGGATAAACAGCAGCTCTGATTCTCCTCGACCTTTCGCCAGCCTTCAACACCATACCCCACCATACGCTGATTGAAAGTCTCCACTACATCGGCATCCAAGGGGACGCACTCAGATGGATCTCCTCCTTCCTCACCGGAAAATCCTAGAGGATCCGCCTGCCACCTTTCACCTCCGAACCCAAGGAGATCACCAGCCTTGTCCCCCAGGGAATATCCCTCTGCCCCACGCTATTCAAAGCAGATATGGGGTTGGTGCTCAGTAACTCTCCTGTTGCTGCTCCTTTTTAATGCTTGTGTTGTTAAACTTGATTTTAATTCCTTCTCCGAATTGTCTTACATTACGGCTGTTTAAATGGTACTGCATTTTACCCGCATTTCATGTCCCTGAATGAATTAGTATATTGAATTTGAATTTGAATCTGTAATTGCTCTTTTGCACAGAGGGTAGAGTGCAAGCCCGGTCGGCTGCCTATTCCCTTCCGGCCCCCCCCCCCGGTGGACAACTAGAGACGCCATCTTTGTTCGTTCGTGCTCTAGTCGTCCGAAGGGGATCTCTACTAAAATGCGTGCTACCCGGATGCCAATGCCTTGTGGGGTTGGTGCTCAGTAACTCTCCTGTTGCTGCTCCTTTTAATGCTTGTGTTGTTAAACTTTTTTTTAAATTCCTGTTCCGAATTGTCTTACATTACGGCTGTTTAAATGGTACCGCATTTTACCCGCATTTCATGTCCCTGAATGAATTAGTATATTGAATTTGAATCTGTAATTGCTCTTTTGCACAGAGGGTAGAGTGCCAGCCTGGTCGGCTGCCTCTTCCCTTCCGGTTCCCCCTCGGGTGGACAACTAGAGACGCCATCTTTGTTCGTGCGTGCTCTAGTCGTCCGAAGGGGATCTCCACTAAAATGCACGCTGCGCGGACGCCAGTGCCTTGTGGGGTTGGTGCTCAGTAACTCTCCCGTTGCTGCTCCTTTTCATGCTTGTGTTGTTAAACTTGATTTTAATTCCTGCTCCGAATTGTCTTACATTACAGCTGTTTAAATGGTACCGCATTTTACCCGCATTTCATGTCCCTGAATGAATTAGTATATTGAATTTGAATTTGAATCTATAATTGCTCTTTTGCACACAGGGTAGAGTGCAAGCCCGGTCAGCTGCCTCTTCCCTTCCGGTTCCCCCCGGGTGGACAACTAGAGACGCCATCTTTGTTCGTGCGTGCTCTAGTCGTCCGAGGGGGATCTCTACTAAAATGCGTGGTGCGTGGATGCGCTGCTGGCGCGCCGAAGGCGCACCTAAGGCAAGCGCGTCTGCGCCTGTCAGTGTCCCTGAAGCGGCCAGTGCTAGCCTCGCTTCCCGTTTCACCCCTCACTGCAAATTCGTCCCCTGGCCCTACAGCTGCAAAGAGATGCTCTCGCTCTGCCCTCAGTTATGTGACGGCTCGAACAGATGGGAGGTTTTAGACAACTCGGCCACCGTTTGAAAGCACTGTAAGTTTTGCTTGTCCCCAGGGCTGGTTGACTACTTCCCTCCCAGTACTCCCCAGATTATAAGCCAGATGGGGTACTCAATCAGAGCGGCAGTAATCAATGCTCGGTCGGTTTGTAAACATTCACAAGACACTTTTGATCTAATTTACGACAAGCCTCTTGACTTGCTGTTTATAACAGAGACGTGGTTCAAGGAGCACTCCAATCCGGTGATCGAGTTGGCCATCCCTGGGGGTTATAAAATCTTGCGTGCTGATCGCAAAACTGGTATGGGAGGAGGCGTAGTGGTGGTGTCAGGGACAAGTGGACTTTTCACCATGGTGAGTCTTTGGAGATTGGGGAGGGAGAAGCCCTTGACTTCTGTATTACCATCTCCCCTCACTTCTCGCTGGGTGGCACGCTGGTCTATAGACCTCCCGGTCCTGCAGGCGCTTTTCTTAAAGCCTTGGATGAACTTATCATCCCTCGAGCATTACGCTTCACCTACTTTATACTCCTTGGGGACTTTAACATTCACCTGGAATGTGGGGAAGCAGGGGACACTCAGGAGTTTCTCGACTCACTGAGTCTCGCCCAGCTCATTCAATGGGTCGGTTCTCCCACTCTTCACGGCGGCCACCTCCTTGATCCCATTTGTTCTAACTTTCCTATTGCAGTCATAGATCCTCTCCCAGTGTCCTGGTCTGATCATTTTGTGATTTATTTTTCCTGGCAAATCCATATCAATAATTCACTGGGCACGCCTTACCGTGGGCCTCCGAGCAAATCCTCTGTTAAAATTGATCCTCTGGCTTTCAGTCTCGCTCTGGCTGAGACTTGTCCAGCTCTTTTAGACGATCTGAATGGCGCTCTAGATAGCTTCACTAGCTGGATCTCTCGGCCGGTAGAGCGTCTATCTTCAGCAACTCTTCATAGGTGCTCCAGGGATTCTCCTTCTAAACCTTGGTTCTCTGCTGAGCTCAAAGTTCAGAAGCATATGTGTAAACAATTGGAACACAGTTGGAGATGGGAATATTGCCTGAGGGCCAGGATGGACCTTAGGAAAGTTAAAAAAGCCTACTATGCGTCAATTACTCAAGCAAAAAGCCTCTATTATGCCAAACGCATTGCTCTCTCTAGAAATAATACCAAGGAAATTTTCACCATCGTTCAAAACTTCCTATCTCCTAGAGCAGAGGCTATCACGCATCCTGCCTCGGCTGCATGGTGTGAGGAACTTTCTAGTTTCTTCATTGATAAGATCCAAGCTCTCCAGGCTAATTTTAACTTCAGGGATAGCTCCTCTGTAGGGAACCTGCCACTGAAAGGGCTGACTTCAGCTTCCCAACCGTCACCTACTCTGGCGGCCTTTACACCCATTGCTCCGTTAGACTCTTTGATGGTCCTCAAGTCTCTGAAATCGGGTTCACCGACTGACCCTTGCCGGGCCAGACTGTTGTCCTCGGTCGCAGAGATGGTCAACCCAGCGGTCAATAGACTAATCAATCTGTCCCTCGCGTAAGCCACGGTGCCTATAGCCTGGAAGCAGGCCAAAATCGTGCCACTACTGAAAAAACCCATTCTAGATCCTTCGGTCCTTTCCAGCTATCGCCCTATTTCTCTCATTCCTGGTGTGGCAAAAGTTTGCGAAAAAGTGGTAAATAAACAACTGTCCAATTATGTCAAACTTCATGGCCTGCTCCACCCGGCTCACTCAGGCTTCAGAGCCACATGCAGCAGTGAGGTGGCTCTTGTCGAAATTACTGAAGCCATTCGGGAAACTCTGGATTCGGGCGGTAAGGCGGCCCTAATTCTGTTGGACCTCTCTGCGGCATTTGACACCTTGCCACACTCCTTGCTCTTGGCCCGTCTTCGGATATTGGTATCTCGGGGCATGCCTGGAAATGGTTTAAGTCTTTTCTGGAGGGCAGATCGTAACAAGTTTGGCTCCCCCCATTTTCTTCCTCTCCCCAGACCGTGACCACGGGAGTGCCTCAGGGGTCTACTTTAAGTCCCCTTCGCTTCAATATATATGCCACTCCCCTGATACAGATGGCTGAGGAGCTCGGAGCCAAGTTCATCGCATATGCCGATGATACCCAGCTCCTCTTCACATGGAAGAAAAATGATCTCTCGACCTCTATAGCCAAGACCTGTTTGACGCCTGTCTTCCAATGGCTCTCCTCGGCACAGCTGAAGTGCAACGAGGAGAAAACTGATATCCTTCTTTTTGGAAGCTTCCCCTCTCAATTCCGGAAATCGTTTTGGCCGGACGAATTTCCTATGCCAACCTCAGTGGGCCAACCCACCAAAAATTTAGGGATATGATTTGACGAGAAGCTTCTCTTCTATACTCAGATTAAGAAGCTTGCCCGGCAGTGCTTCGGAACACTTAAATCCCTCAGAAAGTTTTTATCCTTCCTCCCTAGGTCAGCAAGGGAAACGGTTACCCGCGCTCTGATATTATCATGCATTGACTATGCCAATGCCCTGTACGTGGGCCTGCCGGGCTACCTCCTGAATCGACTGCAGGTAGTCCAGAATGCAGCAGCCAGGACTCTTCTTAATATCCCTATAAGGATCAGCGTGAAGCAACACTTGCGCGATCTCCACTGGCTACCTGTGACTGAAAGAATTAAGTTTAAATCCCTTGTCCTTGCTCACTCAGCTTTGTATGGACATGGTCCTGGCTATCTGAGAAAGCGCTTTAGGTTTTATGTTCCTTTCAGACAGCTGCGTTCAGCAACGCAGCTTCTTGCCCACATTCTGCGATTTTGCCTCAAGAGAGTTGGAGGGAGCTCTCTTGCTTTTAGGGTGGCCTCAGCTTGGAATCGGCTTCCCTTGGATCTCCGCAGCACTCAGGACCCCAAGCTCTTCAGGAAGAGACTGAAGAAGTTTCTTTTTATCTAGTAGTCCTTTTCACCTCTCCCCACTTGGTTCGCGCTGGGACACTCTTTGAGTAGCTGTGCGCATTATAAATTGTATAAACATAAACATGAACATATGATCCCGTTGGCCAACATCATCAGATCCCACAGTATCAACATTAATTTCCTACGCAGACGACACCCAACTCATCCTCTTACTCACCGACGACCCAAGCACCGCCAGAATCAACTTCCCCAAATGCCTGAAAAGCGTTTCCGACTGGTTGAAGAACAACTGCCTGCAACTGAACACCGACAAGACAGAAGTAATGATCTTCGGCAACACATCAAACAAATCCTGGTAGCCATCAGACCTAGGATCACCACCCACTCCCTCAGACCAGGCCAAAAACTTCAGAATCATCATTGACAACAAGGCTCACCATGAAATCACAGATGAACACCGTCTCCTCCGCCTGCTCCTTCACTCTGCACATGCTTGTAAGATCTTCAAGTGGCTAGCCTACACACGAGATGCACTGTGATACAGGCCCCCATCACCAACCGACTCACTATGGGAAAGCCCTCTGCATAGGAATCGCCGCACACCTCCTACAGAGACTTCAGACCACACAGAACGCTGCAGCCAGACTCATCCTCGGCCTTCCCCGACGAACCCACACCACACCCCACCTCCTGCAACTCTGCTGGCTCCCCGTACAGAAGAGATGAAAATTCAAGCTGCTGACCCACACACACAAGGCTCTACACAACCAAGGACCCACCTAAATTAACCGCCGCCTGAACTTCCACCAATCACCGAGAAGACTACGCTCCGCCTCTCTCTCACTTGCCCATACTCCCCGTATCTACCAAAGCAGAAGTGGAGGAAGTCCTTCTCCCACATCGCAGCAAAGACCTGGAACAGCCTTCCCATGCATCTCCGGACCATCACCTCACGTCCGGAATTCCGAATGTCCCTCAAGACCTGGCTGTTCGAAAATGTCTCCAGGACCTGCAAGCGCCTGGTGGTAGATTAGCCTCACTTTATAAATCTTGATTGATTATTGATTGATTGATTGAACACCTGAAATCAGCAATGACAGGGCATGCCCACATTTCGAAAATTGCATATAAGTCAGAACCAACTTACCTCTCCAATGGACTCGTCACAAAGCCACTTCTGGGATTCCAAGCCATATCTTTATCTGCAATGTAACCCAATTGTCCATCTATCTCCACACACTTGCCAGTCCCTCCTTTTATCATGGCTCTCCCTCCTCCTCACCAATTCCCTCTTCCCCTCCTACCCTTTCTCCCCTACCCTCTACTACTCTTCCCAGTTTTGTATTGCGGCAGAACATATTAAGGCAGAGTTTCTCAATGTTATGATTGCTATTCCAATGCAAGGTGTCTCTGGTTTGAAGCTGATATTCAATGGAAAGAAATATGCTTGCTTTGCATTGTAGGCTATTTGCACTAATGTCTCACAAGTATTACCAGAGACTGCTGCAGTTGTAGCATATAATGTTCAAAATGATATAATGCTAATAAAAAACCCTGATGTTTAAAATGACATCATTGATGACATCATGAACACTAGGGCAGTTCAATTTACCCTACAAACCAGTACAGCTCTTTATGGAGTGGCCACTCCTTCCAGACACCCAAGCCCCATTAGATGGCGAAGCCCTTACTATGCACAGTGTTTGTCCTGTGCACAACTATTCACGGATATAGGTAAATTACAAGAAGGAGGACTCATTTCGGAATTGGTCTTGTGTTTTCTCTTTATGTCTTTTTTTATGTTCATTACATATTTATGATTGCCGATCTGACCCTAATACCTGGATGGACGTATGTATACCACACAATTTACCACAATGTATTCTATCTGTGCACATACTCGATTGTGGCTGTCAATCGTCGCTGGGGTTTACCACATTTGCATAAACAATATCTATATGATATATTCTCACCTAAATTATGATGACTTCATATTCTAAATACGCAATTATAACCTATTCCATATTCACCTTCTATGTTATTATAAAATATAATATGTCTATTACTTTGAAATGTATTACAACTAAGGGACTCATTTGGATGTTGTTTGGAAAGTCTCCCACCGCAGGTCGGAGGCTTTCCGGCCGACATCTCTGGTTTGACGTCCGACCGCCTAATAACAATGTAGGCGGTCGGAAGTCAAACCGGCCGGTTATCCTGGCTGGCTTCCGATGGCTCAAGGACCCCGTCGGCGAGCTGGAAACTGCAACATGATCCCTACGGATGGCATTTCCGCCGTTGGGATTATGATATTCGGTTTCAGACAGGCTTTTCATGTCGGGCTTTCTGGCATGAAAAGCCTCTAAGAAAGCGACTTCGGGTGGCCCCCAGCATGGCCCCCTTCTCCCTGCGGCCTCCGGTTGGGGGCCGAGGGACACCTATGGTGCCCCCCAGTAAATCCCTGCACCGTGCCACACGGTGCAGGAATTTAGACAAACTCCCATTACTTTATGGGAGCTTGTGATGCGGGCAGAAACCGTCCGCAGCACAAGCTCCCATAGAGAAATGGGAGTTTGCGACCGCACCATGTTCGGCTGCATCGCAATGCGGTGTTTGAAACTGCTGACCTACAGTTCCCACACCAAAACTGTGTGAGTCCGCCCGACTAACCTAACAGCCTGGAAAAAGCCCCAGGCTTGCAAGCCAATACGGTGCGAAACACGTGCTGGCTGTGCCTCATAATTGTTTTAGCTCTAGTGATTCTGTCACATTAAGAATCACTTTTGACCTTTGAACTTTGATTTTGTGAAATAAACACCAGAGGCCTATACTAAAAGGATTTTCCCAGTTTACTATGAATACACCCAACTTTTGTATTCACAGATACCCACTCTCGCCAGATAGCCAAACCCCATTAGGTGGCAAAACCCATACTACCCACAGCCTTCACCTTGTGCATAGCTCTTCATGGAGATCCCACAGACACCCAAGCCCCATTTGGTGGCCTAGCATGTTGAAAAAACGTACGCTCATTAGCACAGGAAAAGGAATAGAACATTTGCTCTAAATGTACCATGTGCGGTTGCATCGCAATGCGGTGTTCGGAACCGCCGACCTATAGTCGGTCGGTTCCCACACCAAAACTGTGTGAGTCCGCCCGACATCGTAATTTGGGCCTATATGTTATTTCACATGCTTCTGCGTATGGTTCGCATTGCGTGCAACATTGATACTGTACCTTGTTCTCTGCTCTTTTTTCTTCTTTTCTCTTTCTTTTTTCATATTCACTGGTATGATTTGAAATATTAATTGTATTCTTCTTAACGTGGAAAATGTACAACAACGGGGCATATTAGCAAGGGCACTATCGCCGCTTTAGCGGCGATATTTATATCGCCCTATCAGCAAACTGTCTCTAACAGCAGTTAGCGACAGTTTGCGGGCATTAGCGCCCGTTTTTTTACCGCTTTGCATGTCAGCGATATTTATCGCTAATGACATGCAAAGTGGGCGTTCCCGACGAACAAACCTGGGAAACACTCGCTAACAGGCCTATCGCCTATTAGCAAGGTGGCCATGGCCCCAGTTAGCGACGTGAAAAGTTGCGCTAACCGGGGTCATTGCCATTTATTTAACACCTGCAATTAGCAGGTGTTAGCCATACCTACCATGGGGGGGTGGATTATGCTGATACGACCACAGGGTCGTATCAGCAAGGTGTTCTCCCTTCTCCATGCAACATCGCTGGTTTTTCAGCGATGTTGGCCCATTTCCCCCGCTATCGCTGGAATATTCATCGCCATAGCGCTAATCGTTGCTAATACAGCGTTAGCGTGGCGATATATTCCAGCGATAAAAAAATCACGCTAAGCAGGGTTAGCGATGATTATCGCCTCTTCTTGCTAATATGCCCCTAAATTCGGGAATATTTGTAATTTCTTACACGTTTTTCAACTATGGGTTATCATGGATTTTGTACACATTTTCCTTGTGGTTTTCTTTTAATTAACCTAACAGCGTGGAAAAAGCACCAGGCTTGCAAGCCAATACAGTGCGAAACACGTGCTGGCTGTGCCGCACAATTGTTTTAGCTCTAGTGATTCTGTCACATTAAGAATCACTTTTGACCTTTGAACTTTGATTTTGCGAAATAAACACCAGATGGCTATACTAAAAGGATTTTCCCAGTTTACTATGAATACACCCAACTTTTGTATGACAGTGTGGTGACCACAACTGTGCAGTTATATTTAGGTCAGAATTTCCACAAGAGAGGCATTTTTTGTTTCTTTTATACTTTAGGGGCAGTTTGATGAATCCGCAAAACATTTTCCAAAATAAAGTTCCTCCATTTTGGCTTCTTCATGGAACATTTCTCGCTGATCCATTAAGCAGGGGCCAAGAAAAAAACTGACAGTTAAAGGTGACCTGTGCTTTATAAACATTTGTACTTACTAGAGCACCACTGAGACAGAGGGTTGATGTTTTGTGCAGTGCTGTAGCAAGCAGGTAGTTGGAAGAGAGGTGTCTGACACATAGCATCTTTGGCCACAGAACAACCATCCACCGCTGTTGGATTTAAGATGAGGTGACTCTCTAAGACAAGTACAGCCTCACTAATAGAAGATGGAGGGGGGTGAGGCTATTGTGTGTTTGGATTTGGGAATGGGACCTGGTTCTTGAAGGAATAACAAGGATGAGAGAGACACCATGATAGAGTTTGTACAGTGAAAGAGGAGCCACACACATTCATTTAACGGCAGGGCCTACTGCACCCTGAAAAGAAAGGGACTTTGGGAAATGTTATTTTCAGAATCATGGGAGAGTCTCTGTCGGGCAGCAAGTGAGAAGAGTTGGAGGCCTGCGCTACATGGAGTAGGTAGGTATAAAAGGGGAGAACCAACATATTGGTGATTTGGAAGCTGAGCACTACGGGGATGCTAGCTGACGCTCATTACCTTCTGGTTTTATAGGCAATTACAACTTCAAAGAGCCAGAATTAGAGGAGGGGGTTGCCCAGTCTGCAAGGGCAGTAGGAGTTCCATATATTAGCTGACGCTCCTTATGCCTTATGTTCTGTATTTACTGGAGGATTTCTTAGAGCCTTAACCTTGGCATTATCACGGAAATATCTAAAGAGACTGCATAGCCTACGTTCTGCATCCTTCTACAATCCCATACAAACAAGTGTTTGTACATATGCGTGCTAAAGCAACTTGTCATTTTCATCTTGGCCTCTCATCGTCATTCTCACCAAGCATGATAACAAATCTATACAGTAACAATTGTAATATTCTCAAAGAAACAAGTATGCCTAACCAAGGAATGTTGGGGAAAGCACTTTTGAGTTTCATACATAAGGCCGGATGTAGACAATTTCCATTAGTAAGAAGTGGTTGCAAATTGTGCACCGACTTTTGCAAATGGAAAAGAATTTTGTGAACCAGCCTATACAGTAATAGGCCGGTTCACAAAATTGCAAATCATAGTGGGTCACAATCCGACCTACGTCATCAATGTTCATGAGGTAGGTGGTCAATTGCATGTCATCACGATTGGATCCCATCACAGGGATGGTGGCCTGCTGGGGTCATCAGACCACCATGTCTGTGATCGCATTTAAAAAAAGTTTACTTTCTTTTTTTAAAGGAACTCCTTTTTCCCTAAAGAAAAAGGGTCCGCATTTAAAACAAATAGTTTTTTAAAAGTTTTTTTGAGAGTTGAAAGTGGTCTCCTGGATACCGCCTACTCCTCAACAACCTTTTTTTACCATTCACAAAGGGAAAGGTTTCCCACAGAGACCCCTTCCCGTTTGCGAATGCGTTACCACCCCATCTCGGGAGTCTGTAGCTTTTCAATGTTTTGTGGGCAGATTTAGTTTGCAAAGCATTGATACATACCATAACAAATTGCTGTTTCAAAGAGGTGACCTAAACACGCCCTTTCCAACTAGCAATTCGTTATGTCTTTCTAAACCCTTTTTACGATTTTATCTCCTGTTAGAAAAGCGATTTTGTGGTCACAAACCTTGTGATTTTCAGAATCACAGCTTTGTGATTCCAAAATAGTTTTGTACATCTGGCCCTTAGACTTTCCTCCTGTTTTAGAAATCATCATTTACGAAAACACCTATATTGTCGCAAAAAATAATCCATTTTCTGTCAGGTTCTCAACCATCCAGTGACCCTCATTTGACCATTAGTTTCAGTCAGAGAATTACTATTTTCCTGAAGTGTCTGCTTCCTGTATGCATTAAGACCAATAAATTCCAATGAAAAGTTCAAATTAAACCAAATGCCAGAAGGCAATTATCACAACTCTGAGAGGGTGAGAGCTATTAAGGTTTGTGAACAAAAGGTATGCTGCTGTTCCTCAGACTTGGAGTTGCATTACTGCAATACCTTACAAACATTGTCCTTTCATACCAAACGTTCATGGCTCCAACACACAAAAAAGTACTAAATTTGTTGAATCCAAGTTAAAATTTCTTTAAGATAAAATATCCGCAAGAGAGACCTTTCCTCTGCACCTTTCCACATCCCCAACATTTTACCAGCATCCACCAGTTCCTTTAAACTATAATCCTTTGCCCCATAGATTAGACAAGAACTGTTTCAGGTGAGCTTTCCTCTCTCCTCTCCACCCACAATAGAATGGGGAGAAAAAGTGTATTTTTTCATATACACACATGCTGCAAACATTCCCCTCTAGGTGCTTTAAATTTTGGTACAGTAAGGAACTAAGGAGTACGGAGAATTTTGGCTAAGAGGGGAAGATGAGATTTCAGCATAGTTTTCCTAGTTCTGAACTGTGCAACTTAACCACAAGACGACATCTACTACCAGGAATTAAGTAGTTTATGAAGACAGGATAAAATGAGCAGAGATAAAGACATTGCACACAAGGCTCCTTGAAGTTCTGGCTTGTTAACAAAGACATTCATGCTCTGCACCCTCTGCAGCCTCTCTTTTCTTTAAAAACCTTAGCCTCTCCTCTGTCGATCTACTCATCACACTCAGAAATATTTTCTATGTTGGTGTATCAGGAGTTCTTTTGTAGTCAAGTTTACTTTCTGCAGTTACTGCTCCCTGCCCCTTCCTGGACATTCAGCTGCCTCCTACTTGTTACTGATGGTCCTGATGAGAGAACAGGTGGGACCTTTTCTGCAACCTGCACCACTTCAGATTATGGTGTGGGCCTGGCCAGAAGGTGGTGAGGGAGAATACCGGCATTGCTTTGTCTTTCTGGCTCACCAAGCACCATAGTATCCTGTCTGTTCCATCACTTCCCAATGCCCACCCCAGATTATGTGCACATTTTAGTTGCGGTTCAAGTGAAAAAGAGCCCCTGCTCTCTTTCCCTCTCTCTCAGCTGAGTAAGGCAGAGAGCCTCAGCAAGCACACTTACAGGGACAGACTGGGGCCAAAAATAGTTCCTGGCACCAAAATAAAAGTGCCTCCATTAGTAATTCAGATAGCTAAAAATTGGCCCAAGTTTAGAAAGTGGGGCAGTTTTGAACTTGTAAAGACACGTTGTATAAGAATTTTGCAAGGTTTGGAAGACTGTATGAATTTGTACTTGCTGCTGACAAGGTTTGTTTTAAGATCAGGGAAATCATCAGCAAAAACCGGCCCACCAGGCCATAAAACAGGCTCACAAACAGCCAATAAACAGGCCCACACATTAACCTGTCAGTACGACTTATTAGGCACTGCCTGATTGCCCTATAGGCCAGTCTGACTCTGCACACTTACAGTCGTGGCCGGCATGACTTGTGGGTGGGAGGGCGGGTGGGGGGGTCGCGCGGGTTCGCGGGGGAGGGGGGAAGCGGGAGGCGGGACGGGTTTAATTAAAATAAAAACAAAACTGCATGCAGCCTACATAGAGAAAAGGGAGAGTGCGCATGACTGGTTTGGTCGGCCCCAGAGGGGCCCATAGCATTGGGCAAGCCACTCCTCCCCTGCTTTCGAGCAGACCCGCCCACCCGCCCGCCACCAACCAGGCACTTCTGCTTTTTTGCAGTGCGAGAAGCAGAAACATAAAATGGTAGTTTTACCATTTTATGTTTCTGCTTCTCACACTGTGAGAAAGCAGTAGGGCGACGCTCCTCCGCCCTAAAGGAGGAGCCGCCCCTGCACACTTATGACACTCGGGACATGACACTCCCTGAAACCCATCTAGCTCATCATTATCAAAGCAAAAATACACTGAAGATAAGACAGAGGCTGGAGGGAGCATAGGAAACTTCATCTGGTCAGGTGACACTACTTGTACAGATGTGGTTGTGCACAGGTATTTTAAGATTGCTCCTGGGGGTGGCTGAAGCTTTTCTTTCTGGCCCATGAGGTTGTGAAGATTTGTGACATTCTGCCTCAGCAAAGTCCAATTTTAACCTGCCCGAGGCCCACACATTGGGCTGATTTTCAGCCACAGAATGTTCCATCTATGAATTGAGAGACATCCTGCAACTTGAAACTGACATTATGTGCAATAGGGGACAGGAAGATGTGGGGGCAGGAAAGGGGGCTTGGAAAGGTCATGATCTGCAGCCATTACTGTTGGGTGGGGGTGTGGTTTACGTGGTGGACTTGTCAGGGGGATTGCTCCAATGGGGGACAACTACCAATTAAAAGCAGTTCACCCATTGGCACACCAAGCTTCTGAAGCTGCATTTCAGAAAAAACTTTGCAAGGTACAGGCTTCAAAAACTCTTCAAAAATAACAATTAGAAATATAGTGAGAAAGGGGGCTTTGGATAAACCCCCTTCAATCATTGGCTTGCATGTGTTTTTCATGGTTTGCTATTGCTTGGATGGACTATCCATCACGGCCATGCCATTTAGTTAATAGTTACATTGTCAAATTTGTGCTTCCATTAGATTACAGTGATAGGACATCAAGTAGTTCATGTGTGATGAGAAATGAAGAGTAACTTGTAAATGAGACACAGTCCACATTCTTTGACTTATTTTCTTTGGTTGCAAAATGACATTTTACTAGCTGAATTTTGGCTGTTTTGTTTAGGAAGTGGGTGCTGTTTGGATTCATTACTCTGTCATAAAGGCAGTTATTCACTAATCGATGTTGCATATTAATTTGTTTTACTTTGCCGTGATAACCTGCTTTTGGAGTTACACTTTTTTTGATTCACAAAAAAAAGATGTTCGTACACATAGACTTTCTTAACGATGGAACAAAAATATTGGCCTTTGTGTATGTTCCCCTGCAATTGCTATTTGCAAAATAAAAGGTGAAGATTTGTACGCAATTGGCTTTCTTAAACATGCAACAGAAATACATGTCCATGTTCCAATGATTACTAACTACTACTGTTCCTTAAATAATTTGCTTTGCACAAACACCGTGTACTTTCCACAAATATCAACCTTTTTTTAAACATACTAAACAACCATTCTCTACCTCATTTCTTTTGCATAAACACTGTTATGACAAAATGTTAGCATCTTATTACAAGTAAGATATTTGTCCTACAACTGCATGACTACTAAATGAATACCACTTTCAAATTGGTAAAAAATAGATTTTACCAATATATGTGAACACGCATATTTGTCTTATTCTTCTACTTATAAAGCACACATTACAGACCAAATTACATAAAGTTGGTAAAGTAAAAAAAATTAAAAAAATAAGCACACATTCCAGACCAAATTGCATAAAGTTGGTAGAATAAATAAACTAAAATGCTTTCAGTACAACAACCTTCTAGCATGGTAGCTATTGGTTACTGGAAATAAATTACTAGCAATATCCATTAGCTCGTGGAGGGGCTATGGAGACTCCCGCCTCTCCGTAGCCGAGGTGACCCAGGCCCCACCCACTAGAGAAACCTCCACAGTGGCGAGAGGAATGGCGATCGCAGCAGAACGCGGAACGCCGAGTTGAGTCTCTCCCGAAGCAGCGCCTTGAAAAGCTTTACATCACACGGGCGCGATGAGGAGAAACCGCGAATAAACTGATTTGGTGTATAAATACCGAATGAGGAGGAAAGGCAGCGTGAGGCAGCGGGACGCCGCGGAAAAAGCATCAAGGCTTTAAATTAAAGTACTGAGGTAGCGGAACGGCTGAGGAGATATATGGACGAAGACGGAGAGTGGTGAGCTGCCTTCTCCTTGACTGCCTTGATTGGTAAGAGCCTCTGACTGAGGCAGCAAGCACTCGTCTTTAATCCTGCTGTGCCCTGCAAAGACTTTGTTAAATTAAGGCACAATCTGAGCAGCTAGCAGCTAGCAGCAGGGACCTGAAGTCGAATAACAGTAGCTGAAGCACTAGGAGACTAGGAGAAGGCTGCCCCCGTTCTGAGCAGGCTGTGACTGGGGGAGCGGAGTCGAAAGGGTTCGAACTGGACAAGGGGTGTTGGTATCGCATTGAGGAAGTTAGCAGAGGGGGCGATTGGTGCTTGGTGAATCTGCTGGCGCGCCGCAAGTTTTGTACAGCAATAAGGGTGAAGAAATCTATAAACTGGTACCAAAATGGGAAGACATCAAAGGCAGGTTAATGCGGTAGCCAGGGTTGAGGTGGCGACTGGAATGAAAGCCAAAAAGCGCCTAATACACGCAAAGGGGGCTTCTTCTGTAATAAAAACCCCTGTCTCTACGAACCAATCTGAAGTAAGTTCCAGTTCAGAGAGCTCCACAGAACAACATGTGGGGCTGCAACCAGCGATACACCCCTTGCAAGAGCTACCGCCACCACAAGAGGAGATTCCCACCCCCGCATCTAAAATTCTCGTGGAGGTCTCTAAGGGATTGACCAAGGGAGCAACTGGGAGTGCAACGTTCCCCCTGTTTACTAAAAGGAGCATCCAGCCTCCTGCGACTCAGGGTCCATCGCTAATTAGTTCAGCCTCTCCGGTAGCTCCCAAGGACGATATAACTTTCAATCTTTTTGAAGGGTTGCATATCACTCCACCTCATGAGGTTACGCATCTAGCTACGATACCCTCCGTGATATCCCCAGTGACTGTTTTAGCAACTTCCCCAGCTTTAGTAGATCTAATGGAAGGAGATCCTGTATTTTGCCCCTTAAGTCAAGACGCCACAGACGCTATACCCGCTCAGCAGCCTTTTTCCGAATCAGTCTCAAGTTTGGAAAATACCACAATACAGCTGCAGCTAGAGAATGAGCAGATTTCCAAAGATATGTCGGGTGCTGTAGCAGAGAAGGGAGGGGAACCAGCAAGACACAGAAATGAGAATCAACTTGAAAAGTCTGAGGTCCCTTCCTCCGGTGTCAGCCCGCAACAGATGGAAGTGAAAGATCTCCTGAATCTAATATTGGAGGAAATTAGGGAGATGAAAAAATCCCAGGCACAAGAGACTGCTACAATACATTTAAGGCTGGAAAAAATTGAGGCATCTATTGCTGGATTCCCTGCAAGGATCGATGAGGCGGAATCATGGATCGCTCACCTGGAGGAGCAGATGAGCTCCTCTATTCGGAAAGTTAATGAGGTGACAGCAGATAAGATCGCTCTTGAGTCAAAATTAGAAGACTTGGAGAACTTCTCGCGCCGTTCAAATCTTCGTATAGTAGGAGTCCCTGAGGGGAGTGAAGGGACCAATACCCTCCGTTGGGTGGAAACTTTTATTAAACAAAAAGTGCTCCCTGATCATGCTGGGGATCTAACGTTAACCAGGGCCCACCGGGTTCCAGCACACCCTTTTCCAAACTCTAAGTACCCGCGTACAATTCTAGTTAACTTTTCTGATTACAGGATCAAAGAAAATGTTTTAACGAAAGCTATTCAGTTGAGACAATTTGCTATTGACAAGAGCACAAAATGTCGAATTTTCTCAGACATGTCAGTAGGGGCGGCGCGAAGACGCAAATAATTTGTGAAAATGCTATTGCTATTTAAAGCTCAGGGGGCTCAGGCATTCATCGCACAGCAGTCAAAGCTAAGGGTGCTGGTTAAAGGGAAGTTTCACTTATTTACGCGGGTAGAAGAAGCCCAGGAATTCCTGAAAGAGATTACTGTTATAAGATGAATCTGCTTTTTACTTCTGTCCACTGTGGAGGATCTCTTTGTTTGTCTGGGTGGGGTCGGTCACTGAGGGTGCAGGGTCAGGGCACCCCATCAAGAGAAAGGGGGGGGAAAATGTGGCTAGCGGGGCTAGAGGAGACCACATTTTGGGGGAGGCGAGGGTGGGGGGGTAAAAGCAGTAGTAAAATGAGCAGTTGCAGGGATATGATTGGAAAAATGGTCAGGATTGTGAGAAGTATTGATGTAGTCGGTAGGGTTTACAGATACATGGTTAAAAAATGACAAGTAAGTGCTGCATTCTTTCACTTAACGTAAATGGGATATTAAATAAACAAAAATATGGAGCTTTAATTAGATGGTTAGCTTCTTTTTCACCGCAGGTTTTATTTCTGCAGGAGACACACCTAAAAACGAATTCTCCAAGATTATTCCTTCCTAGGTGGTATTCGCATGCCTTTTTGCTTCGGCAGGACTGGCTAAAGAGGAGTAGCTTTATATTTTGGTAGGGGTCTTCCCTGGGAATTTGGCCAAATTTGGAGAGATCCCCAGGGAGATGGATATGGGTTGAGGCCAAATTAAATGGCACGAGATTACATTTTATTAATTATTATGGTCCCATTGTAGATGACATCACAGCCCTACTAAAAATTTGTGAGATACTTAGGGGGGTACCTGGGAAAATAATTTTGGGTGGCGATTTTAATTTTATTCAGGATTTAAAGAAAGATACTTCGAATAAAAATAAAAAAGAGCTTAAACCCAAAACCAAAAAGGTGATAGAAGTATTAAAACAGGAACATATTTTGATAGACCCTTGGCATGACGCCAATCCATCTAAATTGGAATTTTCCTGCTACTCGAATCAATTTCATACGGCATCCCGAATTGATTTTTTTTAATATCGCAATCCCTAGGCTATACAACCTCTGATATAGATATTAATCCATTCTCTGACCACTCTCTTATTAAACTCGAAGTGGAAATTGGGATATGCAGGAGGCCAAGATCCAGGTGGCAGATGGATCGTATCCTCCTGCAGGACCCCCAATGGGTGGCTGACACAAAGGAGTGGATTGCCGAATTCTTTAAAATAAATGAGAACACGGCAGAAATTTTTTCAGTTTGGGGGGGGTTTAAGGCAGCCCTCCGAGGGCAAATGATTGCTCTTTCCGCCTTTCAAATTAAACATAGGAGAGAGAAAATTTTCAAACTTCAGCAGGCCGTAGTAGAAACAACAAAATTAAGATATACACAACCCGCTGGGATGGGAGACGCCAGAGCCCAGATAGACAGGGCCAAATATGAGTTGAAGGAGTTTTCTATATTAGAAGAGATTGCCAGCTCCAGAACATATCTACATCGAGTGTACGAGGAGAGTCAAATGGTCGGCAAGATGCTTGCCGGAACTACCAAAACTAAAAGGAAGCAGCCATGATCACTGAAATCATTGACCCCAAGACAAGAACCTCTTTAACGGATAAAGAAGAAATAGCTCAAGTTTTTTTAAAACACTACTCGCAGTTATATACTACCAGATATGAAGCTGGAGCAAATCAAATTATTAACTATTTTGAGGAGGTTGATCTCCCTACTCTAAAGCCAATGGTGGAACAGCTCCAGCTAGACATTTCGGAAGAAGAAATTATAAATGTGGTAAAATCTATTGCAGGGGCTAAAGCCTGTGGAGCCGATGGTCTCCCAATTGAATTTTATAAAACCTTTTTAAAGAGTTGACCCCCTTCTTGGCAAAACTTTTTAATAATATCAAACAGGGAGGTTGTGTTCCCCCAAGCTTTAAGGAATCCATATTGGTTTGCTTTGTTAAGAAGGGGAAAAAGGGCAAGGATGTTAATTCATACAGGCCAATTAGTCTTCTCAATGCAGATTTTAAAATATTAATGAAAATCTGGGCACAACGCTTTACCCCCATTGCTCAGGATTTAATTCATTGTGATCAAACCGGGTTTGTAGCAGGAAGGTCCATGTCCACTAATACTGGGTTTTTAATTCAAGCTCTTGATTATGCGATTAACAATAAAATACACACTCTTATTACTTCGGTCGACGCTGAAAAAGCATTCGACTTGGTCAACTGGGACGCACATTTTTTTGGTCTAGGGAAATTCGGTATCCCGGCCCAAGTACTAAATATGTTGAAAAATATTTATCAAGGTGCCCATGCCCGGGTTATAGTGAATGGAGATTCAATAGGGGTTGTGGAAATAAACCGCGGAACTAGACAAGGGTGTCCGATGTCACCCTTGCTTTTTACTTTTTTCATTGAACCCCTAGCTATAAGAATCCGCGGAAATCCCTTGATTAAAGCCCTAATCGAAGGGATGGCCAAGCTGAAACTTTTCGCGGATGACATAATTATGTACCTATGCCCGGAAAAGCAGATTGTGGAAGAAGCTCTTTTAGAATTTAGTAAATTTGAACAAATAGAGGCTATAAAATTAATCAAGACAAAACGGGGGTTTTAATGCTTAATACGGATTGTAACTTCTTACCCACCAATTTAAGAATCAAGGCATTGAATGAAGAGCCGATTAGATATTTGGGTATTTTTGTTTCTAACCATATAGAACAATTATTTAGTTTGAATTACCTTGCCATGCGAAATAAAATTAAAACCCTACTGGACAAGTGGACCCTGTTACCATTGACTTTGATCGGTCGTGTAGCACTTTTAAAAATGTCAATTCTTCCCTTATTAATATTTTTGTTTATTAATGTACCCTTAAAAATAAACTCTAAGTTTTTAAGGAAATTGATTCAATGTTTAGGGAATTCGTTTGGAATAAAAAGGCCTCAATGGTTAAATTGCCCATATTACAACTGGAGATAAATCAAGGGGGTTTAGCCTTACCAAATATCCGAACCTATTATGAGGCAGCTATATTAGACCTTACAGCACGTCTACTGGAACCTAATGATCGGATAGACATATATTTTTTGAAAGAATGATCCGTGAGTCTGGCACACAAATTCCAATCTTTTTAAAAACATCTAAACTACCTAAAAAGTCCCATTATAAGACTATTCGTGACTATTCTGATCGACTCCAGTCCTTTTTTAAACAAGCGAATTTTTCTGGGTTTATCTTTCTGAAGTTAGAGAAATGTAGGGTTTTTGGTCTGCAAATTCATCCCAGTCGCCTTAAGAGATGGAAGGACAGTGGCTTTGAGGATCTGGGCCATTTCTTAATTGTTAATACAGTAATCTCTTGGGATGAGGTTCTATGTAGAACTGGCAATTGAATCAAGCCTGGGTTTCTGGAATACTTGCAGATCGTAAACTTTATTAAAAAATATAATCTCCTGCCAAGTGGTGTCCCAATCGACCAGGTCAATGCCCTATATAAAGCTAAATTAAAGGGGGTAGGAAACTGGTACTCTTTGTTGATAAAACGTAAGGCACTTCCCCTGGTCGACGAATTTTTGGGGAAAATAACTCGGGAGACCAACTGCTCCTTTTCTCACCAGGAATGGCAGGCTATAGCCCAGGTAGGAAGTAAGGCCCTGAGAGCAGCCAATTTTAAAAGAATGCGTAGCCGCGCGAGTCGCACACAGGGGGGACCCATGGGTCCCCCCTACCTGTGCGTGTACGGCGCGAGTCGCTTCGCCGCGTACACGCTGTAGGGGGCACCCTTGTTCGCCTCGCACCCATTGAGGCAATGGGAGCCCGCGTACGTGTTGTACGACAGGCTCCCATTGACTTCAATGGGAGTCCGACCGAATCGAGTCCGATGGCATACGTGCACATCGTACTCGTTCGGTCGGGCTGCTAGTGTCCGATTCGGTCGAAAATCTCTCCGAGTCCGGCTCGGTCGGAGTGATTTCCGGCCCGAATCGGAATCGGCCCCTAAGTGTCACATGTGCTCTAACTAATATCAGTACTGGCATGTGTGTTGTTGTGTGCTTATTTTTGGGGACTGGCACTTATTTTTCCGCATCATTTATTTACCTAGCGCAAGAGAGGGAAATTACGCAGATCGGAAAGACGGAGGAAGAGAAAAAGAGCAAAATCATCACAAAGGCAGTAAAGCAGGTACCTGCAGGAGTGAGATACAGGGGGGAGGAGTTTCTGGAAGTTGATTAAATACTTATGAGGTGATGTTAAACCAAACAGTCTTGGTATTTAGCACACCGACATTTAATTGCACCAATCACAGGCCTCTGAGCACTCTTTCTTTCACAAACTAAGCACTGCTCCTGGAGTTTACAGGGGGCCCTCTATGCAGTGCAAATATCACCTCACATGCACACCTTGGGGTCATGGGCTAACAGGATGCCTCAGGCCACTTGTATTATTCGCTGAATACTTTTGTGCATGTGGGTGAGACTAAAGATCATATGAGAAACAACTGTCTTATACACTACCTCTCAACTACTGTCCCTATCTATCCAAATCACTTTAGAGTACCTTCTACAAATGCTTCACAAAACGCTTACAGCCAGGTCCAAACAGCATCATTAACAGATGCATTCAATTTAGGAGTCAAGAAGCTAAAAGGGTTGGCATGAAAAACAGGTAAGATTGGGAAAGGATAAAAGCCAGACTCATTTATAGCATATGAACACTAGGAAAACTTGGACAAAGCCAATAGATCTGGTTTATTTTAGGGGAAGTGTTTGATAAATGTTGGGCGACATTACGTTATAGAAAGAAATCATATAATGAAGCAACATTTTGGGCTACAACAATATGGAAGCTGGGAGTAGGCCTTCTTTGCAAAAGAGGCTGCATTAGCAGAGTGAAAAGTACTCTCTGTAAAGAATATTATGAACAAAAGTTAGGAGAGGAACTTTCCATTGTAAGTAGTGAACTGAAAAGGCATACACAGTATGCCTTTTACAAATGGCTACTGTTTATGTGGACACATGTCTTACTTTATAACTGTAGATTTACATGAGAGTCATAAAATAGAGTCATGATGCTCTAAAGTCCACTTACAAGTGATAGAGTGTTATCTGAGGGAATGCATTTCCAACTGGTAAACCTGCACCTAAATCCAGATTTTATGGGCCAATCCCCATCGATTGGGAAATAACTGCATGGACCTTTTTTAGGGTCAAATTCCACATGGAATTCCCTGCTCCTTGTGGATTACCGTTCCATCTACTACCTCTTGACTTTATGTGTAAGGAAGTGTTTCCCATTCTGTTTGTATGTCCGAAAGTTTTAATAGGAAGTGAAATTATAGAACACAGTGCAGCAACTAAGCAGTGAAAGTGTATGCTGGTTACAGGCGACAAAAAATACTGGAAGCAATAAAAATAGGGGTAGATTAGGTGCTAGGCTATTTTGAAGGTTACAATTACATTGTTACAGGCAAGAAAGTAACACCTCACGTAGAGGAAAGAAAGTAAAAGAAAATGGAAAAGCTAATGGATATTTTTTTTATTTTTTATTTTAGCAGAGCAGAGCAGAGGACATAACAATATTATAATAGAGTTGGTCATCAGGAAAGAGAAAAACAGACACCAAAACAAATCCGCATTTTACACCGATACACATCTATACATTTATCAACTGAAACCCTCAAAACAGGGATGAACATACCCTAGTTAATCAATATCATTTAAAAGAGTCCGACGAAGCCATATATTCATAAACATCAAGAAACAATTGCACCTTCCCGTTACTATAAGACCCTAAAGTGACTTGTGCCTAATTATCATCAATTATAATAAAAATGACAACAGGAGTCCATTGATAGCTATCTAAAACCTTCTAACTGTGCAAAAATAGCTCTATTACAGTACAATCATATTTCCCCTAGTATATAGGGGCTTAAAGTGCAATGTGCTAAGGTGCTACATTTTTATCAATATATCCCGATGACAAAAACAATCAGAACCTTTCAATTGTAAAGGCCTAAAGTGCAATGTGCTAAAGTGCTAAACTTCCATCGATGCATCCCAATTATCAAAAAACTTCCAAACTGCTGTAAACTTTTTTGTTGCCCCAACCCGTTTAGCATATGCTTCTTCGAATTTCCTTATCCTTAACATTTTATTTATCCATTTAGGATAAGATGGAATCTCTTCCGATCTCCAATTTTGGAGCTTTAGAGAACGTGCTACTATCGAGCAGATTGTGATGCACGCCTCTTCGGCTTTGGTCAAATCTGACCTTACTTTAGAAAGCCCGAAGAGAGCCACTTCTGTCTCGGGGTCGATCTTTTTTTTAATAGCCTGGCTTATTGCTAGGAAGATATTACTCCAAAAAACTTCAAGCTTCGGGCATGTAAAAAATATATGAAGCCAGTCCCCCTCACCGGGGGACTGGCATCAAAAGCATTTATTATCCACTTCCGCATGGCGCTTGTTTACCTTTTTTGGGGTGTAATAAGCCAGCCACTGTGACAAAAAGGCAGGGGGGTCCGACACGGACCCCCGAAGTACGGCTCCGACTGCTCTTTCGAGCCGGACGGCGCGTGTCGGTCGGACTGCTCGCGGCGCGCATCGTACTTACCCGGCCGGGGAACGTCTCCATTGCGCGGTGCGAGTCGTGTCCGAGCGCGTCGGTCGGTGCGGTTCAACCCGGGGACGAATCGGTCGGAGCGGTTGGGACGCCCGAACGAGTCGGTCGGCGATTTCACATCGTACTCGCTCGTCCGGACGCGCGTACGGATCGGTCGGGAAACAGGGCTCCGAATCGGATCCGGTTAAGCCGAATCCGATTCGGAGCCCTACCGGCCGAGATCGGAATCGGCCCCTTAGTGTGACCCAAAAACATCCGTTTTTATTTCTTTTCTTTCATTTTAAGAGTTCATTTTTTCATGTGTAAAATCAATTGTTTGAAATTTACATCGGTTTTCACAAGAACTACATGTAAAGTAATAAGTCAGCGGACCACAAACTAAATTTTGACACATATAATACAAAGAATTGACCATCAAAAATTATATCGTTGGACAAGACCTGGACATGATGTAGACAACAGATCGACATACAAATGAATAAGCTCGAGTTCAATGCTTCAAAAAAGAGTGAACACATTCAATAACAGAAAAAAGAAATAAGCAAATAAATGGGTGAGACAAAACAATACAATAGAGCCCAAATAGGTTGAGATTTATGTGACTGAGTTTTTTCACAACCTTGTTAGGGGCAGCGGCCAAACGGTGCACTATTCAGGGCCCCCAGCGCAGTAAAAGTCTCATTATCATTCCTTCACAAAAATTCAAAAGAGAGGGGGTGTAGCCTGATAGTGTGTTTTCTCACACTTGTTTGGTCACTTAGAGGTCGACGCGTCCTCAGAGGCTTCTGGTTCGTGTAGTTTTTTAGAATGTGGAATACCTGAAAATACCGAAGTTATGCAACAAGTCGTGATTCTGTGTCATGCGGGCACTCTAACTCCTTTCTTTCTGTAAACGACCCGGCAAACAATGACCGGTGTGTTGAGGATCAAGTTGTGGACATCTTTTGTTGAATGGATAGACAAAAATCCGGAACGGATCATTTACGAAGGTGTCTTAGAGTGCCCGCATGACACAGAATCACGACGTGTTGCATAACTTCGGTATTTTCAGGTATTTCACATTCTAAAAACCTACACGAACCAGAAGCCTCTGAGGACGCTACGCCTCTGTTGCATGACGTCATCCCCCGGAAGAACAAAATGGAGCCTGGAGGAGAGACGCTCACAAGAACTCACGGAATGGTTTCGGGCGCCGCCGCGATTGAAAGAAGGATTCAAGGTACGAGTTGTAGAACTTGGGTTTGCCCTGTTTTCGGGTTTTTATTGTCAAATGAGGTTTGCCACCGTAAGGAAAGACACGTTGGCACAAGGCCAAGGGCTGTCTTAATTTGCGCAGCCCTGCGTACAAGCAAGCCTTGCAATTGACTTATAAAGCAAAGGAGAGTTCGTTGAACTGACACCTGATTTTGTCAATGTAATTAATTCTACAGTTTAATTTTGCGCCGAGCGATCGCAGCACAATCACGACTACAACAGCTTCGGGTCCCCCAGCTATTTAAGAACATTTAAGGCAAGGTAAATTACACTGGGTCTGCCCATCCCGGCAGATCCATCGCTCAAATACTTGCCACAGGACCATTGAATTTCAAAACAACAGGCGCGAATGCACAAAAGGGCATTGCCTTTAACATAAGCAATGCCACGACGGGCACTTAAAAAACTAGGAGCACCGTTATATAAAGTCACAAAGGAACATTTCATTTACAACCAACATGTTGTTTGACAAAGCACTTTCCGTCTTGTGCAGACACAACGCAGAATTGAAAAAGGTGCGTCCACCCCCAACAAAAACATACTCATAAAGGTATGCTACTAACATGTATTTTCTTCACGATCGTCATAAATAAAACCACATGCTATGGACTAATAGTGGTTTCCATACCTTCCCTCCTTTCAGCCCATGTATGATCAAGACGTCAGCGGCTGTCTTCATATTGGCAAAAAAGAATTCAGTGAGTTTCCATCCGCCACGTCTAAACAATAATGAAATATACCTGAAACTTATGAGTAAATCCCCCCCTTTTACTTTCAACTATCTAGATCACTCGGGATTAGAGGATTAGAGGCTGCACTCCACCTGAAAAATCCATACCATTTTAAACACAAGTAAGTGGTTTTATGATCCCGCAACACAGCACCTTTACTTGCGCCAAACTTTAGCGACACACATTTCGGTCCATTACAGCCACCGGTATGGTGTGACTGGACGCATGACTTAGTTTTGCTTCTTCTTTTCTTTCTTCCTTTTTGATTGTAGTATCTGGACTAGAATAGTATGGCTGTTTTCTGATTCATCTGAACAGACGAGATCGGTTGATCTAAAAAAAAATCTTGTAAACCTTGTCATGTATGGAAGGTGTAGCTTGAGAAAATGGTGTGACGCATGTGGTAACATGAGCACTTTTCCTTTTTGTTTTTCCAGTTCTTTATGAGTTCTAGGTCCTGAGGAGAACTCTAGTAATTCGTACTTGGGTTCAAAACGCGTTGACCGCTAAGTGACCAAACAAGTGTGAGAAAACACACTATCAGGCTAAACCCCCTCTCTTTTGAAATTTTGCGAAGGAATGATAATGAGTTTTTTACTGCGCTGGGGGCCCTGAATAGTGCACCGTTTGGCTGCTGCCCCTAACAAGGTTGTGAAAAAACTCAGTCACATAAATTTCAACCTGTTTGGGCTCTATTGTATTGTTTTGTCTCACCCATTTATTTGCTTATTTCTTTTTTCTGTTATTGAATGTGTTCACTCTTTTTTGAAGCATTGAACTCAAGCTTATTCATTTGTATGTCGAATCAGTTATCTACGTCATGTCCAGGTCTTGTCCAACGATATAATTTGTGATGGTCAATTCTTTGTATTATATGTGTCACAATTTAGTTTGTGGTCCGTTGACTTATTACTTTACATGTAGTTCTTGTGAAAACCGATGTAAATTTCAAACAATTGATTTTACTCATGAAAAAATGAACTCTTAAAATGAAAGAAAAGAAATAAAAACTGATGTTTTTGGGTCACACTAAGGGGCCGATTCCGATCTCGGCCGGTAGTGCTCCGAATCGGATTCGGATTTACCGGATCCGATTCGGAGCCCTGTTTCCCGACCGAATCGTACGCGGGTCCGGCCGAGCGAGTACGATGCAGGCACCCGCGAAATCTCCGACCGACTCGAACGCGGCTTCAACACGCTCCGACCGACTCGCATGGACACGACTCGCACCGCACTATGGAGACGTTTCCCGGCCGGGTGAGTACGATGCGCGCCGCGAGCAGTCCGACCGACTCGCGCCGTCCGGCTCGAAAAAGCTGTCGGAGCCGGACTTTGGGGTCCGCGTCGGACCCCCTGTACGCGTAGGCGCGCGAGTCGCACACAGGGGGACCCATGGGTCCCCCTACCTGTGCATGTACGCCGCGATGCGCATGGACGCGTACACGCTGTAGGGGGCGCCCTTGACCGCCTCGCACCCATTGATTCAATGGGAGCCCGCGTACGCGTCGTACGACCGGCTCCCATTGACTTCAATGGGAGTCCGACCGAATCGAGTCCGATGGCATGCGAACGCATCGTACTCGTTCGGTCGGACTGCTAGGGTCCGATTCGGTCGGAATTCTCTCCGGGTCCGGCTCGGTCGGAGAGAATTCCGGCCCGAATCGGAATCGGCCCCCAAGTGTCACGTGTGCTCTAATGAAATAATGACTAACTAATATCAGTACTGGCATGTGTGTTGTTGTGTGCTTGTTGAAATTGGCCTAGCCTTACTGATTATGGGCCAAAACCCTCTTTAGTTAATCAGTCCCCAAAAATAAGGCACTGCTTTTCATGTGTTTCCAGCATGGCCCATGTAGTTTTGCCTATCCTAGCCTAACTTGGCACGTTGTAGGACTTATTTTTCTTTTGCACACGTTACTATATAAACACGCTTGCTATTGTGCCACATTGTACTTTCACATGGAACCTGCATATTTTTTCGCGTTCTGTTCTTTTCCTGGGATTTGGTCTGAACACTCCCAACAAGGTCAAACAACAATGTTCCTTGCGATTCTTTTTGGTCAGGCACTAGCACCTAGACATAACACAGGAATAGCAGATGTTGTTTATGTGCACCCATGTCTTGTCATATAGATGGACACAGGAGCCAAAAAAACACTCATGGAACGAGAGTTCTGAGACACGAGCACTGCGTCTGCTGAGATGTAGAACGTTCATCTGTGTATGCTAAGGTACAGGGTCTGCCAGAGATCTTTGATATATAATCATTTAGCTTCATTAGCAAGGGAGGGGGGTTTAGATTACTCTGTTCTATAAAAAGACAGGGCTTTTCATGGGATAGGTACTATTAACCAGGCTAACAGTATTTTTAAAATGCATTTGTTTTCTAATTGTGGCACATACACTTCATTTCAGAGCACGATAGTTTGAATAAATATTCGAAACTTTCTTCGTGTCTCCTGGTTATCTTATTGTGGACAAGTACGAGAGAGCGAAAGGATGTGTGCTGTAACTGCGATCCTTGAGAGGGTCGAGCTTGTTGTGTTCTGGGGTGCAAATTCACCTGTTTCTCTGGTAAGGTTAGGAGGGCAAGTGAGGCAATATAACTAGTTGGACTCAGACTCATAGATACTGAGGTGGTATGGTGAGTTAGTCCCTACATACTGATGTTCTATGGTTCCAAGCATAGTTCTGTTCCAGAGCAGAATCCCTGCAACATGCCTAGGAGAGAAAATACTAAAATACAATATGATATTCCTTAGGGAATAAACTGAGTTGGTTCTTTAATGAGGTATACTGTCTGTGCCTACTTCAGAAAAAATGTAATTTCAATTTTACATCTTTGGGGAAATATATTACTATGTCATATAAAAGAGAAATGGGACTGTTTTACACATCATGTATCACAAATCCATTTTTATTCATTTATAATTATGAACATACATCCTAATGTATTCTCCTCAATTCAAATAGTTTTTACGCATCATCAGGGGAAGTAAGCGCTAAATAAATGCAATTTTACAGAAATACATATTTAACACAACAGTATAAAAGCAAAAAATGAGTCCTTGTCCTTCTTCCTCCAGTAATGAGCTTAACAATTTGAGCTTTAATTACTATTTTAATGTCAAAATTCCTTTACGCTGCTTATGTGATTTGTCTGCTCTATTTTGCCACTTCTGGTGATGTCATCGGGTGTCATTGGGGGTGACACTTCCACTACTTATAGAATTTTGGTGAATGAACGTCAACCCCCTGGTCGCTGAGTTAACCCCTTTTAAAGAGCCCTTTACCTGAATAGTAAGTAAGCTGTGATGATGCAATCAGGGACACCCTTAGCAACTTTAAATGAGATTTATAAGTGGATCTAGAATACAAATTAGGTTTTTTTTCAAACAGATTTTTATTTGACTTGATTTTAAGTCTTCCTGGGTGTAATATAACGCATTCTCTGCTATCTAAGGACTAAAAGTGTGTCGTATTGGATGAGGGTGAATTTAAACTCGGTAAACATATTGACTGTCTGCAGAAAGCACATGTGCTGTCAGAAGTGGGATGGGGCCTTCATACTGCTGTGGTCATTTAACATCACCACATGACCAGGTCATTTCAAAAGTCACCCACTTAAATGGCAGGGTCTGTAACCCTCTGCCTAGACATTGGGGGTACTCAATCAACACTCTATTTCTGTTCCTTAGGGGGCAGCTAGAAAAAGCGTTATCTGTCTATGTTCTCAAATGGCTGCTAGGTAAAGGAAATGGACAGTGGCGTAACGACACTTGAAGGGTACCCCATGCAAAGTACATTCAGGGGGCCCCCTTGATGTTCCGACCCAGTCCGGAGCTCTCAGGCCAGGGACCTGCCAGTGCCAGAAGGGGAACCCAGAGCTCCTGGCCCCCTCGCACCCTGGGGGCTGTGTGGGCTTTTGTTAACCACTGGAAATGGAAGGAGTTCCATGACAAATGCTACAGTGGAGGCCTGATGCGTTTCCCCACTGAACGCTTCAAATATAGTTCTACCTTATTGAAAAATTCTCAAATCCAGACGGGGTTCCGGGGAAGACTAAGTAATCTCTTTTTTATATAGTGCTTCATGCCTGTCTCCTATGCTTCTAAACACCGTCCTGTCTAAAGACGCATGGTAGGCAACAACAATGGACTGGTATGTGGCTCCGAATAGTTGCCAGTGGCTGAGACTAATTCAAGCATCCCACCCATCACTTTTTGCATTCCTCAGCACAGCCTGTCCAGTCTTCATGAAGGCACCCAGAAGCCATGATAGTATGCCCCATATGAATGGAAAGCTACAGTGAGAATTGAGGGTTTACAGCATGATTCGGGGATCCTAGAATTCAGGGATGTATTGCAGGGTACTAGGACCCCAGGATTGAAGAATCATCTTTTATTATCACTTTGTTATGTTGATTGGATCTTAGCTTGCAGCCACCTTGTGTATAGTGAGGTAGAATAGATCTACAGGTGCACAGGGTAGAGCATTGTGAGGGGATTAAGAAAACTAGATTGAGGCATTGCTTTTTCCCTCTCTCTATGGTGAAATGTTTTCGGATGCTATTGGTGTAAGCTTAGTTTTATTATTTTTGCAAATGAGTACAGTTGTACTGCTACATAAAGTTACCTCTTTGAATTTGCATTTGTTTCATCTTGAAAATCAGATTCAGCACATTATAAAAGTGTAATGTAGTACCTTGAATGCAGCTATTAGCTCAATAAAACCAAGTAATGTGAAAGGAATATTGTTTGAATTGATGGTGCTTTAAGATGCAAGGTTGAGGCCTGGGGCATCTGTAAATCTTAGAAAGGTTGCCTCCTTAAAAATACCTCGATGTGGCACCAAATTATAAGAAAACAGACAACATACATTTTTTAGAGATGGGTAGTGCTTCCACAACAAAACATTTTTTTGCTCAGAGAACTGAACATTCTTATACTATTCCTGGTGAATATATACCCTTACAACGCATGCGAATACATCGCATGCAATTACAACGCGGCCATTACAATGACCGCGCTGTTAGAACGCATACCATTACATCACAAGTCATTACTACGACTTGCTGTAGGGGGTGCGCTGGACTTAGGAATAGTATTATTTACTATTCCTACTCCAGTTTGCGCAACAACAGGGAAGGTGTTGGATTCTAAATCCAAAACCATTGCGCCCCCTACAGCAAGTCGTACTAATGACTTGCTATGTAATTGTATGCGTGGTAACAACGTTGTAATGGTACCGCGTTGTGGAGACAGCGTTGTAAACGCTGTTTCCCATTCTTGGTGAGCTAGACTGATCTGTGTATTAGAACATCTGAATGTTGGCAGAGAGTCAGTGGTTGTGGACGACAGCTTCTCAGAAGGAGGGAGAGGTGGATTCTTCTCAGCTCCTTTATCTTCATCAGTGCTGTCAAATGAAGAACAAGCATTGGCAACACCAATAGGTCTCGGCAATCCGAGAGCTATAGGTGGTGTCAACGTTAATGTCTATAGGAGTTGTCAATCCATTGTCAGTGCTCATAGTGCAGCCATGTGCACTCAGTGCCAGATGAGTCCTGCCCTCCTCACCGCATCACCAGCAGAGAGTGTAATGTGCCCTTGTACCTCTCGAGGCTGGAGCACTGAAAGCAGTGCATCAGACACGCATCAACATAGAGAAGCAACATCTCCACAGCCGTGCTCCGCTTACAAATGGCATCATGTAATAACAATGTAAAAACAATGTTATTTACATTAGTTTGCAAAATGTAAGCAATTATTTTTTGTTATTGTGGTCTTCCTGCATGCATGGAACAATGTATATGTTCCCACTGAGTATGTTTGTTTCCATTATATATTTCTTGTTCCATCACGTGAAAGAGATTAAGAAAAGGTATATAAAGGAAATGTATGTTGGTAAATATAATGTAGTCACTGTTTTTTCCATGCGATGGTCAGCCTTTAATTTGATGGAAGTGAGAATTAAAAATCAAGAGCACATGCATGATAAAATAATACGTCAAGGGGAGATGTAAATATAAACTCGCACTTCTGTGTGTTTCATAGAGGCTTTATGTGAGTGCATGTCTGAAACGTGAAACCAATGTAAAGCATTTCTTTAAGTGAGTATTTTGAAAGTAAATCAGAATTAAAAGTAATGTTGCACTGGCAAATCATTGCGTTTATTTGTACCATGATTTGCTGGTAAAACATTTTTAATTGTGAATGCATCCAAAACACACACGTAAATCGCGCATTTGTCACTGCAATAGAAAGACTTTATTTAGTTATGTATTTACAAAACAAAATCATGAGATTAAAAGCCTTTGCATAAGTGTATGTTTTGCAATTAAATCAAATGCACTCAGAATAAAAAGTAATGTTGCACCGGCAAATAAAAAAATAAAAAACGTAGTATGTTGAAAGTATTTAACTTTAATTTGCCGGTGCAACATTACATTTAATTAGGAATGTGTGTGAATTATATTAACAACATGCGCTTAAACAAAGGCTTTGCATTGCTTGTTTGTTAACACTCACCCAAATAAAGGGCCCGATTGCGATCTCGGTAGGAAAGCCCTCCGTATGACTACGATCCGGAGGGCTTTCCAAGCGAATCACGCTGTGCGAGTCCAACCAAATGAGTACGATGCAGCCGTATGCTGACGGACTTGGTTCGCTCGGACTCCCATTGAACTCTATGGGAGCCTGTGTACCGATGTGCACACAGGCTTCCATAGCAAAAAAGGGATGGGTGGAGAAAAGCTTACACCCTGTGGCGGGCACCCCATGTTACCTGCCACACTGTGCATGCTTGGATCGGGGGACCCATGCGCACCCCCGCGACCGATTCAGAGGGCTCCGGGTGAAGGGGGGGCCTGCTACGGCCCCCCGATGTCCGATTCCGACAGCCGTTTTGTCTCGCTGAGACCTAGGCGATACAGCTGTCCGAATCGTGCATCGTACTCGCTCGGTCGGAATCCGGCTCCATTGCGCGGCACAATTCGTCTGCGAACGAGTCGGTCGGACAGGATTGGGTTCCGGAAACGATTTGGTCGACGCGGACGAGATCTTCACATCGTACTTGGTCGTTCGGAGTGGGTGACGACTCGGTCGGAAACATAGGCGCCGAATCGGATTCGCACGTTCTGGTACCCGTCTGGAGGCCTTTCTAACGAGATCGTAATCGGGCCCAAAGTCTTTAAATTAAAGTGATAGAAGTGTGATTTAGCCACGTGTTTTGAAAGTCGATCACAGGCACTCAGAATTACAAGTATATCATACCGATATCACACCTCAGTGTTGACGTACACCAATCATGTGTAGAATGCATGTGAATTACTTTTTCAACATGCACTTAAACAAAGGATTTGCATAGCTTGATTTTGTTTGTAAACACCCACCCAAATAAAGTCTTTACCTTGAAGTGATAGAAGTGTGATTTAGCTACGCATTTTGAAAGTCAATCACAGGCACGCAGAATTACAAATATATAATACTGTTGCCGGACCTGAGTGTTAACGTACACCAATCATGTGAAAAATAGCTAAACAGGTGCCCTCGAAAAACAGTGTCTGGCATTTGACGTCGGTATTTGAATGCACAGCAAATGTGACAAGATAAGAACAAGATTTACAGGCCTGTTTACAGAGGAGCTTGCAGCAGTGAGTGAAAACACAAGCGCTTGTGTTAAGTGCTCTTTAATAAAGAAAAAAGTAGTTCCTGAAACAGATCCTAAAATTGAAGCAGTAAAGGGATAGTGTAAGTGGTCTATGCTCTCTGGGAGGGCTAAACACAGGAAGAGGCATGACAAATGCATGCCATGGACAAATGGAGAGAAAGAATATGAGAGCGACAATGGAAACAGCAAATGGGAAGCCTATGGGCTGGCTGAAGCCCACGAAGCATATAGAACATGTCTCTTCGAGACCGTGCATGCGCTGTCTAGCCAAGACCTACAAACTGTTTGACAAAGCCAAGGGAGAATAGAGATAAATGCTACCTTCTTTCACAGCTCGTGCTGTGAATTACAAGTACAAGAACACGATATTGTGGTAAACAATATTTTTGTCACAATATTGTTTATCAAATGTTGTGTCAGTGATCCAAGATAGAATAGAGCAGCATGCACCAACCAGATACAACAGACTGCATCAATAGATTTTAGAATCTATGCAGCAAAAACAGTGGTGCTGCTCAAAATGAGCAGGCGGAGCGGAATTTAAAAACAACCAAATTAAACCAAGTGAGCCCAATAACAAAAAAAAAAGTAAAAGCATAGGATTTAAATAGCCCGAGCAAGTATCAGATGATTGATAACTAATAATATACAAAATCCCCATAATCTAAGAAAAGCTAAACTGACATATGGAATCCTGCTGCTTCTTGTGCCAAGGTAGTTACTTTTTGTGCACATACATTTGTTCAAACTAATTATTTATCTGAAAGATTTCAAAAGGAACCATTAAACACAACCCTTTGGAGAGACCTTCATTTCTTTCCTAAGAACCAGAACCTTTTATGTAGTTTGCTTGTATATTCTATGGTGTATTCTGTGGTATATTTTAATGAAATTCTTTCAGAGAACTTACCACCCATGTTAAGTGTAGGCCAAGGTGAAATTTAAATTACTCTGGTATAATATGCCTAATTTCGGCCTTTCTGAAATCAGAGAATCATGTTTTGAGGAGCTACAGAGGTTCAAAAGCGGTGGGCTAAAATGACAAGGCATCACATTGATGCATACGCTGAACAAGACGGGTGGTTGGCTGTATCTTTGGGAGGAAGGGTCACAATGACAGAGGGGTCAGGGAATAAGCTGGCAAATATTTATTTATTTATTTATAGCTTATAAAGCACACAGGGGACCCATTCGGCATCCCAGTGCTGCCTGAAGTAGTAGCATAAGAAACAAGCAGATAGGCTAAATGGATAGCTGATTAACAAATAACCATGTTTTCAAAAGTTTTCAAAATTTGTAGTGAAGAAAATGCTCTGATGGAAACTACAAATGTGCAGGCCAACAGTTCTGACAGGACAGGGCTGAGTGAATAGGAAGTACATTGATCCCAGGCCAGAACAAATCAGGGCTCTTGGCTTTACAACAGGTGTTGAACTTGACAAGAGATATTCACCAGAATTCATGCCGGAAAGCTTCCAAGTTATAAAGGGAAGGGGTCAATGGGGAGACCCATTCTAATCTTTAGTGTGCAGAGGCCTCTGGGAAAGATACAATACATGAAGCAGCCAGGCTGACATAAAGGGGTGGCTCCACTATAAGGGGGGGCAATAAATTCCGTTCCCCCTGCGGAGTTTGTAGAATTTTGTTACAGCAAAACTCCGCCAACCGTCGCATGACGGAGTTTTTTCACACACGAGGCTCGCCAATGGTAAGTTGGCAAGCGTGAGTATGAATTGGCATCCCCTAGCATGATTTTCGGGCTCTAGGGCGGCAACCGGTGAGATTTTCTCAACGGGGACATCGCAGTCGGTCGCAGGCAGTCGCAGTTGGTCACGACCATTTGTGGTGGGAAACCTGCCGCTCAAGTACAAAATCTACTTGAGCGGCAGCAAAGAAGCAGTGGCCTCTGGCACACCGCGTGGTACAGTTCATGCTGATTTGGCAGCGTAGAACAAGCTCCCGGTGTTAAACTTCAGCACAAGCAGCGCGACATGCTGATTCCTCCTGCTCACAGAACTCTGTGGAATCTTGCAGAGTTTTTAATGTTACTGTGCAGAATTCTGTGGAGTGAAACTCCACGAGTTTCACCCACACCCACTCCACTATGAGGGTCTCTATATCTTGCTGTTTCCTGAACCCACACTGGAGTCACTGGACAAGAGAAGAGACCAAAAGGCTATAAAAAACAAATTGATTCAGAAATTGAGGCAGGCATCCTACAGTCTGCCAAACTGCAAGTGAAGGAAAGTACATCTGCTCTGGGAATAGAAATGGGCAGAAGTCCTTCAGATTCCCGACAGAAGAAGAATGGTGAAGGTAAGAGCTAAAGTTCTCCCTGAAAGGCCCCGATTTGAGAAGTCTGAATGCCACTGGTGCCTAAGAGACAGTACTATACATGCGAGGACCCATTTTACAGTTGAGGAAACAAAGAGATCCCCTGTAGAGAAATAAAGTAAGTCTGAAGGTTTTAAATTGTGAGGTGTGTGATTAGAACTGTTTATTTGCTTTCTTGTGTCTCACTTCTTTGGTCCCCTTAATTGTATGATTGGCTGATGTTTATGATTCTGAATATAATTCATAATACTAAAATACATCAACGTAAGTTCTTTTTTCTGCCCATTATTGAATACTTAAAAACCCCAGTGGCAATGTAAAGTATATATATACAGATGAGATAATGTCCTGAATATGGAGCTTGCCCTGGGGGACTGGGAGCATCTCTGAGAAGGGATTATGAAAAATAGTATTTTAATTCAACTTAGGGAAACTTCGTTTATGGTATTGGGCAGGTGATATTTAACATCAGAAAGGGATGAACCAAATGCTTCCCAATACTACAAGCAAATGCTGCTAGCAATGCCGAGGCATCATACTGGCAATATATATATATCTGGTGGCTTTGCCCAACAATACCAATATTTATGAACGAAATGATAGCAGCTACCAAGATGGTGAGGTGTCCTATTCCTGATAACCCAGCTTTGGTTGTATTGAGTCCGAAACCTGAGATGCTGGTGGAAGAAGATAAAACTGAGTGGAAATGTATCAGCTGCTGGTGACAGTGACAATAGTCATAGCCAGACACTGGAGGAGGGTGAACCCCTACTTTGGAGATATAGACCCTCATTACCGGTGGCCTGATTAATTGCAATACGTGTGGTCTTCTGTTGCCAAATATATCCCATTTAGGAGTTTGGAACGCCTGCAGTTTTCCCTATAAAATTTAACATGTAAAACCGAACAAATTTAACGGGCCAAAAAATGCCTGATTATTATCGGGACATGCGTGAAGTGCTTGTTATTCTCCTTTGTCGGAACAGATTCCTGATTGGGAGTTGTTTATGGGAACCGATAAATTCCAACCCAGTGCAGTCAGATTTTGTTGGGTTCAATAAATATCGGACCAAACACTGGGCCACTCATGATGATCACCATGGTATTTAAAGCTTTGCAATCCAAAGGCAAGGAAAAGTTTACCAGCCATTTGAGGTTAAAAATGAGTAAAAGTTTATGAAGATATTATATCATCTTTATGAGGCAGAGTATATTAGCCCGCTAACATTCCCCTAGACGGAAGGCTGTGCAATTATATGAATTTGGGGATTCAAGAGAGGGCTGACATGAAATATCTATGCTCTAGATCACATGGGGTTGCACTACCATGATACAGTATTCTTCACATGGGACAGAGGTTTTAGTGGGTCAAGGTTTTTCTTGGGAGGGGGTTAATTTAGGGCGAGGAGGCTGCATGTCAGGATGACGGTGTAACATAGAAAGTTGGAATATGAGTGGGTGGTACCACAGTCACACCCTAAGCATTGAACGCTTTTTCATTAAATTCTCTCCCAGCAAAGTGATTATTAAATAATGGTTGAAACAGTTAATTATTGTGGAAGTGTTTACTTTTATCTCTTATAGGGCAGCACTGAAATCAAAGCCTGTATCATCTCTCTTCATTCTTTATTTCAGCTAGGCTCACAAGCAACCGCTAATACCAAGATAATATGCCCCCACCCACATCTACTAGACACACCATCTAGCCTACGTGCGGTGTGAAAGGGGTGAACTGACTCCTGTGCAGACTCACTTTTTAACCTTCTTGTATCTCCCACTTCACTACCAGCCAGGGTTTGGGCTACGACTGTGCTGAGCAGAGTCACCTCCCAAGTCCCAATGCACTCTGGGAGGAATAAGAGGAAAGGGTGCCTCGTTTTTAGGTCGAAACTACCAGACAGCACCAGTTGTCTGGGTGCATTGAACCTTTTGTGGGCTTACCAAGAACTTACAGGGTTTACATCCCGGCTTATGCTTACCATTGGGTGGCTTCATTGTCACTCTCATTTGTATGCTTCTTATTCGATGGATTTCCTTTTCCATCTTGAGTTTGTCCCTCTTCCACTGCTTACTGTGAGGGAACGACTCCGTTCTTCTTGATAAATGTTTCATCAGAATGCAAGTGTTTCCCAGCCCTATACCTCCTGTGGTTTTCTCCCCATCCCCTGCCAAATACCTGTCCACGTGGGCTCTATGTTTACTCTCTCCCTTGTGCTGCACACTCTCTCGCATGTACGTCTACCCCCACTTCCGTGATCCATGTTGCTGCCTCCTTCATGTGCTTCCTTCCCTTCCCCCGTTTTGCTGCCTCCCTCATGTGCTTCTTCCTCGCCCTTGAGCTGCTCTCTTCCTTATGCTCCCCGTACACTCTCCTTCGCTTCCCCCTAACCTGCTTCCCCCACCCACTCCTTTGTTGCCCACCCCAACCCCCACATTTCCTTTTCTAAACATATATATTGTTAGAAATGGGGATCTATAGTTGGCTGAGGTATGCACCTTGCCAAAGTAGGGACCCTTGTTTCTAGTCAGGATAAGGGAGTTACACATTTCAGATAATCCCTGCTCACCCCCTTGTTAGCTTGGCACGAGCAGACAGGCTTATCCCAAAAGCAATGTGTAAAGTATTTGCACCCAAACACAGAGCAACCCAGTGAAAAACACCACAAATGGAGACCACACCAGTTTAGAAAAATATGTGATCATTATCTACTTCTGACAAGACCAAAACGACAGTAATCCAGCATACGGTAATCAAAATACACAGGTTCAAAGGGTCCGGTAACAGTAGGGGTATGTTCAGGTGAGAGAGGGTGTAGGGGTACTAACTGCAGAAGGGCCACTAGGTGTGGACCGCTGGAGCTCGACTTGAGCTGAGAGTGGTTTCTCTAGCGAAGTCCAATACACGATCTCCGGGCTGTTCACAGCGGCCCCACAACCCCTGAGGCTGTTCCTCTTGGAGGAGTCATGGGAGCCACAAGGGTTTTTCTACCCCGTTGATTTGGTGCCCCTAGGACGGGCACCGTGAGCAGAGGTGTGCCTCAGGCCCCTTACCCAAAGACAGCGGCCCGACTGGTTCCTGCCCTGGGATCCTTGTGTAGGGCCGCTGGTGCCTGTCACACAGCTGCCATCCATCACGGCAGCCGGGGCCAATGATGATGCCTTGGTCCTTCCACAGGCAGCCACAAACTCTCTACGGCTCCGGCCAGTGGTAAGGCAGGAGGGGCTGGGCTTGCTCTTAACTTCGCAGAGAGGGAGTGTGCACACTCGGCCATCCCACAAGCAGCCATGAGAAGGGCTGCACCACCGTGCACAGCGGTTCCTAGGCAACGTGAGAGTGGAAAGCGCACGGCCCTCCCCAATGCGCTCAGCCGCACTGTTGACCGGGGATCTTTTCGCCGTCCCTCAGCCTTCCGACACGGCACAAGCTTGCACAGTGCCCCGAGTACTTGCGGCGGGAGGGGGAAGGCAGTCCCAGCAAAGTGCTCAGTAGATGCCAGAAGCAAAGGGGCAGTTCTCCTCCTGGCAGTTCCTCCGCTCAGCTTCTTGGCAGGGTCCTCTTGGTTTCCAGAAGTGATCTAAAATTCTGGGATCTTAGGTCCAATACTTATACCCCACTTTCTCTTTGTTCTCTTTGTAGCAAGGGTCTCTGAGCCCAGTCAAAACCAGTTCTGTCCTCCCTGGTCCAGCTTGCCCACAGGAGGTGGAGACAGCATTGTGCAGGGAAGACACGGCCTATTCAGGTGCTAGTGAAAACGCCTCCCACCACTCTAAATGCAGAAAGGTCTATTCAGCCTGGCTATGAGTCACACAGGAAAGGCAGGACACACCTCAACCTCCCCTTGTGACTGTCTAGAGTGAATGCACATCCCCAGCCCCTGTCACTCCAAAACCAGACAGTGAATACACAAACAGGTAGAGGTACACAGGATGGTTAAATAAGAAAATGCCCACTTTCTAAAAGTGGCATTTTCAAACACACAATTTAAAAACCACCTTTACTAAAAGGTGTGTTATTAAATTATGAGTTCAGAGAGCCTAAACTCCAAAACTCAAGCTGTTCCCAATGGAAAGTTACACTTGTAAAAATGTTACAAGGCAGCTCCATGTTAGCCTATTGGAGAGCTAGTCCTTGCAATAGTGAAAAACGTAATACACAGTGTTTCACTATCAGGATATGTAAAACACACCAGTACATCTCCTCCCTTTAACATACACTGCATCCTCCCCATGGGGGTTCTTTGGGCCTACCTTAGGGGTGACTTACATGTAAGCAAAGGGAAGGTCGGGACCTCGCAAGTGGGTGCACTTGCCAGGTCGACATGGCAATTAAAACACACGCAGACACTGCAGTGGCAGGTCTGAGACACTTTTGACAGGCTTCTGGTGTGGGTGGCACAGTCAGTGCTGCAGGCCCACTAGTAGCATTTGATTTACATGTCCTGGGTACACACTGTGCACTTTGCTAGGGACTTTTGCTAGGGACTTACCAGTAAATCAAATGTTCCCATCATGTATGACCAATCATAATGACAATTTACACAAGGAACACTCGCACTTTGACACTGATCAGCAGTGGCAAAGTGCCCAAAGCAACTAAGCAAGCAAAAACGAAATCCAACACACAGTCAAAAAAGTAGGAGGCAGAGGCAAAAAGTCAGGGGAAACCACGCCAAGGATGCCAAGTCTAAACAAGTTTAATATATTTCTTGGAGAGCCAGGTAACAAATTGCTTAGCGTTGCCCACCCAACCCACAGTTTCTTTTTTAAACATACATATTTTTGGGAAAACCAGGTAACAAATTGTGCCTGGTCTTCCACAAAAGCGCTCATTTGCAGTTATAATTTCATTTATTTTTATTGACTGATGTAAGTAGTGCATGCCATTTTAGACTGATCAATAAAAAGTAGAAGAAAATGGCACCTGCATCATTCTGTTGGCCCACGTGTCAAGCATGCATGTGTTTAAGGAATGCTTTGGCCGCTGTTAGTGTTGCGCCTTTTTTGCCAATACTAAACAGCATCGGCAACAGAAATTACTTTTTACCAATGCTGTCCAGCATCGCCAAAAGCATTGCCAAAGTCAGCAGGTCCCAAAAGCAAGGCCTATTGTACTTGCCAATGCTTGTTAATATTCACCTTGAATGCTCAGAGAAACTTGGGTTGTTTGGGCAGTGCACATTTTAAACAAACGTTTTAAAGTTACGTAGATGAAGGGGAGCATTATGGGTAGAGCTTTGGAAGCCCACCACGATCTCTGCAGGAGTACAGCTGTCGAATGCAGTGGAGGTTTGTGGTCCAAGAAATGAGACAGAGACCTTGCAATTCAGCTCAGCTGGAACATCGCCTAAACGGAAACAGGTTTCATATCTTAACCAGTACTTACCGTCCCACTACCTGTTTAATATCTTGCCCTCTCTAAAAGAGTCAGTTTCATTCAACTTCCTCTTCTCAGCTGTGAAGTCGGCTGCTAAGTCAACGCCTCTTGGGACTGGCGAGGGGGTGTAAACTCGGTGTCTGCGGCAGCCATTTCCTGACCAGCTGCGGGGTCTGTTAGCTGCAGTGTGTGCAATTATAATTCACTGAAATGCAATCTGAATATTATGCTGTAAAAGGCAATGTCCCCCCAGGAATCGCTCGAGGACTACAGTGACATTGTATCAAATCTACATATTTACTACATGGGTACCATTCTTAAATCGTAGAAGTATGTGGACTTCTAACTTACACTGTGTCAACTCATTGTAATAATACAGGACTACTAGCAACTGCGTGAAAAAATCGCAAAATTACTACAGGACTACTAACATATAGTGTGTCAAATTCAATAATTCACCGATTTATTAGTGTCTATGGTGTCACCCCCTCACGACTTACCCCATGACACCATCACATGGGGTGACACCTTTCCCAAATGAGAATAGTCTCATTTGGGAAAGGTGTCACCCCATGTGATGGTGTCATCACATGGGGTGACACCTTTCCCAAATGAGACTATTTAGTAAATAGTCTAATTTGGGAAAGGTGTCACCCCATGTGATGGTGTCACCCGGTGCGGTCCGCACCCCCGGTACCCCCCTAGTGACGCCACTGTCTATAAATAATGGACCGCTGCACCTCGGAGTTTGATGGTACTTTGTGGAGAATAACCAAGAGAATAGTATAAGAAACAAGTCAATTTTCATATGCATTGGCAAAAATGGACAAAATATTAACTATGATTTAACTCATAAAAGAAATGTTTCATCATTTTTCAAATGTTCTGGTATTATTGTTATGAATGACTGTAATTATCACAGATGTTTCCCAATCAGGGGTTGGCAAGCCAGGGGGCGAGAAATCAAATGAGATACCTTGGCATCCAAATAACGCAGAAAATTGAGGATATTATTAATGTAAACTGGAGGAAAGTCAGTCAAGAAGTCACAGGTCTACTCATGAAATGGGCGAATTTACCACTTAATATATATGGGAGGGTCAATCTCGTTAAAATGATTATTTTACCAAAAGTGACTTTTTTGTTTAATTCTATCCCGTTGAATTTTCAAAAGAAAGATATAGCAAAACTTCAAGGGAAGATAGGAAGCTTTATATGGTCATCAAAAGGTTCCAGGATTGCATGGAAAAAGCTACGTCGGAGACTGGATATGGGAGGTCTTGCGTTACCAGACATTTTAGCATATTGTTATGCATTTCAGTTTAAGAACGTGCGAATGTTGGCCAACAAAGTTAATAACTCAACAATCGGGGTTTTATTTGCAGCATTATTGGTGGACGTGCCATATGGTCAAAGTGGGTTTCTTTTTAAATATGGGGATCCCAAATTTTAAAAAAAGTTAGGCTTAAGATCTTAAAGTCTGCTTTGCACACATGGATGTATGTGCGGAAAGCATTAAGAGTCCCATATTTTTCATCTTGGGCGTCTATTTGGGATTCGCCAGGTACTCCTGAGTGCATGAGGGACCAATTAAGCCAGCCTTTAAGAGACGGGGGCATTCAGTGTTGGGCGGACCTTAAGGATGGTATAAATATGATTAGTTGGGAAGCACTTTGTAATTGTACCAAGGGTTCGCTGACAAGGTTTAAATATTATCAGCTGAGTTCCTGGTGGATTGCACAGGATTGGGCAGAGGTGGAAGATCCTAAATTTGATCAGGTGATGAGATCCAATCGGTGGAGTAAGGAAACATCATTTTGGTATTGGGCCTTTGTAGATGCGGGCGGACAGATGGAGAACGAAATTGAAAAATTGTGGGGTGAGGAGCCTGTTAATCAGGATATGATACAAATATGGAGCAAATCGTATAATATTCTACGAAAAATAGTAAAATCAGCACCACTAAAACGAAACCATCTTTTCACTACGTATAGGGTGTATTGGACGCCCGCAAAACTCTCTAAGGTTACAGGGAATATCTTTACTTGCCCCAGATGCATGTGTGTTGATGCAGATGATATACACATGTTTATGGTTTGCCCAAAAATAACCCCCTTTTGGAATGAGATTAGCGCCTTTTTGGAGAAACTATTGGGATGCAACTAGAAGTATCACTCAGCTTAATATTTTTTGGCTTGAGTGGGGATCAAGAAGAGCAAAGATCTGAGGTTAACTCCAAATTTGTGTTTTATGTAACTTTGTTGGCAAGACGGGAAATTTGTAAATTGTGGAAATCTGGTAATCCCCCAATGTTTTCTGAGTGTTTAAGGAGCATTGTATATGTGAGCGAATCAGATATGATATGTGATCCGAAAAGCATAGAGAAAGTGTGGGCTCCATTGAATAAGTGGAGAGAAAAGGTAACGTGAGTCCTATGATTATGCCACTTACTCTGTTGGCCTTATAATCTCCAACTCCGTTGGTAGGCCCAGTTTGTATGTGGAGATGGAATAGGAAACGGATGTAAACTTGCGGGAGATCATCTCAGGGTCTCGTAATACGGCTAATGGATTTGGTTCACTCCGATATGGCCTAGAAAGACTCTGAGTGTCACCCTGCAAGAAATCTGGCAAAATGAGGACAATAAAAAATAAAAAAAATAAAAATGTTTCCCAACAAAAAATAATATAAAAAGAGTTTCCAAAAGTTACTTATACCACATCATCAGACTTGAAGTCATAGTGAACTATTATGTGCCAAACCGAGCTATCATAGGAATACGGTTGTGTTATGAAAGGGAATTAATGGAATCTGGATTGGTGGGTCCACAGAACATAAAGTGAATCCAGAATGAAATTACTGGTTAGAGAAGTACATAATATCTTAATTTTGGATCGGATTTTAATAGGCCTTGCAGTGCCATATTTAGAACTCTGAATCACATGATATTCAATATTCTAACCAAACAAGTTCACAATGTAATTTTTAAAAATATTTTTAGAGCTATACCCATATATATGATTGTTAGCACAAGGAGTATGTGTGATTTTTATGTCTGTGTGACATCATGAGTCTGGAATCACAGCGATTTTACACATGCCATAATAAACACCACAGTCACAAAACATTTGCCACTGTTTGAAATAGGCTCAAGTCTACAGTCCACACAAACAGTCAATCAAGTTTCACTCATATGAATATTCAAATCATCCTTCTTCAGGACAAAGTAAGTGAAATAAGATAAGTAAAATCAACTGAAGGTGTTGGAATGGGTTTGGGCCAAAGGGGAGCAGCAAAGACCAAATACTCACTTCTTGTGTGAAAAGGGCTGCTTTATTGAAGACAGGTGCACATCACAGCAATAAAACCCCCCAGGCCTTCACCTCACAAAACTAAATCTCACTATACAATAATTCACCTATTTTCACCTACCCACAACCCTAAAACTCCCACTCCCCTTTACATCTTTATCTTGCAACTGTGTAACCCATACCTTGGTATTGAACTGTTGAACTTTAAATTCCTTAACACTTTAACCTACATCTATTAACATCTAACTAAGTATCTTAAATCTTAACTTTTCATCTGTAGCTTGCTCCAGGTGTAACTTTATTGCCACCCCCCCATTCTCCTGATTCACCTATGTTCACAACAATAATCTTAATCTAGAACCATGGCATCTGAAACTGGCAACCACCTTGCACCTGCTCCAAGTGACAACCAAATACAAAGAAAACCTCCCTGCGCACCTGTACTCAATTAAAATTCATCCTGTGAATACCAATAAAAGCATGTCCGCTAAAGAAAAAAAAGCTCCAGATTCTAAACAACTTCCTACTTAGCAGTCACTGTGTCACCAACCAAAATCGTGCCTATCTACCTAAAATGGCCGCATATATGTTGGGCTGACAGCCCAACAGTCCACTGGCGTAGCAAGGGGGGGGCGGCGGGTAAATTTATCGCCAGCACCCCCCGCCCCCGCTCTTAGGCGCTCGGCGGCGGCAAAAGGCAGGGACCGCCACGGGCGGCAGAGTGCCTAGCTACGCCACTGCAACAGTCTAAAGCTCAACTATAGGCCAATGTAGCCTGGGCTGTCCCATTATCCCAATCTCCCCGGGGGGCACACCTCAGTTTGGTCAGCTGCCCCCAAAGCCCATTGTTATTGCATTTAATTGAACAGTTTCAGAGACATGTCAGAGTCTTCCAACGAGGTGCATGGGTCTTCCTGTGGTATTCCCACTACCAGTGCACCCATAATATAATGTTCTTGATAATTTGATATTCTGTACCTGAAAACTACACATGCAGGCCTGCACACAAGCTTTGTGCCTAATGAAGTCATGAACTAATTTATTCAAGTGCTTTAGATTTTTAAATATTACGTTACTGTGGTATAAGAATGTTTTTGTTCTTAGTTTCCTGTTTGGGTCTTTGTTTTTGAAGTCAAAAAATGTCTGATCTCAGTTCGTGTTGGGAAAGTGTCTCCAAATTCTAGCAGCGGCATCCAATATTCAGAACTGTAAATTCTTAATACGCATTATTATGTTATATTCATCTTTTGTGTACACTTGTGAGATGTTTCTTGGCACTTGCTACATAAAGGTGAATTTCAGGTGCAAGAGTGCTTTAATGCTTTGGGGAAAACAAAAACTAGAAAGTGCATAACCCCTCCCAAGTGGGCAAGTCCCTTGAGCTACCCGGCCCATGTATGCATCCCTGCACCCCACTTTCCCACGTGCTCACAGATAACGCAATTCGGTAATGGTGCAAAAAGGCTGCAGCTTTTATTTACATATTGTCATACAAAACAGGCAATATCTATTTTAAAACCAGTCGTTCATGCCTCCTCATTTGGAGTTCCTGTCCAATCCTTATCCTTCTCAGCACAGCCCTTTCTCAGCAGGTCTAACGCTTCTTTTGCGGCCTTTAGGCTACACCTTGCTGCCGAGTATTGTGGGCGGCCCTCATGCCTGGCCTGGGCTGCAAGTGCCATATCTGCCCTCTGCTGACCCATAGCCTGCTCCCTGTGCCTCTGCCGTAAGGCATCCCAAGAGCACAGATTTGAGCGGCTCCTCTTTGGCTATTACACTCTGTCTGCTGTCCCTCTGTGCTGTCCCCTGCCACGCTGCCTGTGGTTTCTCGACCGCAGGCAGCTCCCCACTTGCTTGACCCTGACCCTTCACATGAAACCTAGTGCCTCAAGAGCCCCTCCTATGTTGAGGAGGAACAATCCCATGCCTACTTCCGACAAATGCACCCCATCCGCGTCGTAGTACCCCTCCGTTTTTAGGTTAATGAGTCTGTGCCTCACAAAGCCCCATCCATTCGCCTTACATACTCTTGCCATAGTGCAATTCAACTTTCTCCTAGAACGTTCTACCGCGGCGTTGTCCAGGGCCCCCCTCCACCGAACTCGTGGTATGATTTCCGACCAAATTAGGTCCGCTGGCCTTACTAATCTGGCAACTGCTGTCAGCCCTGAAATCATGACTCCCATTAAGTCCCGACGTCCCAGGTCGGCCAGGTCATTTCCCCCCAGATGTAATACTACCGAGCCCGTTTTTTTCTCACAATGTATCGCCTCCTGCATGTGGGGGAGCAGGTGCTCCCACCTCATCCCCGGCCTGCTCATCCAATGCACCTTCGTCGTATGCAACCACATTCCTTCATTGTTTCTCGGCGCCGTTACCCATCGTTGTGCCCTAGTGACATAAGAGTGTCCTAGAATCCATACCCTGCGTTGCGGCCCAGGGGACCCTGCGGTAAAGAAAGGGTCATATTAGGTTGTGTCGAATGTATCCCCGAAAGGCGCCTGACGTCCACCGGCCTATTTGCTTGATGTGACCCGCCTCTAAGCCGCAGGCCGCCGCGGTTGTGGCTGCACCTATGCGAAAGGAGTGTGGCGAGAATTCTTTCGGTGGGAGACCTGCAGCCCCTATTGCCATTCTGAGGACTGCATTAAATTGAAACCGGCTGAGGTATGATCCATCCTCATGACATAGGAGCGGCCCGTCCCCTTGTCCTCTGTGTTTCAGGTACTCCCGCATGCAGCAAACTGGGACACAGTCACTGTTTGCCAGGCAATGTAGGCGCGTGCGTTTGCCTGCGCCCTCTTGGTCTGTTTTTGACCTTCGCAGGTGTATTGTCATGACACTGTTTCCCATCAACAGGTCTCCCCTCCTTAAGCAAGTCGTCCCCGCATTACCTCTAGCCAGGGCCACCAACTCACTAACCCTGTAAGCCCCATAGAAGGCTAACGTGAATGCTGCTCGAAAGAGCAGCAGCTCATGTCTTTGCATACAAATGTTCTCCAGCTCTCTCATTATTTTTTGCAAGGTGTTGAAACCTATGGGATGTCTCCTATCCTGCCTTCTAGGTTGCAAGCGCCCCCAGCCCTTCATGGCTGCCCTGCAGTAAAACGGGCTCGCTGGATCGCTAAGCCTGCCAATTTTGCGCGGTATGCTCCTGCGCTAATGTGATTCTGTGCCCATGATCTACTCTTGTTGCCCGCATAAGCCCACTGTATGAATACCTCTACGTCTCTACTGGTCACCTGCCTAATGTCTTGAGTATCTGTTACAGTTTTGAAATCCTCCCAGCACTTACAATATTTGAACGCTGTCTTGGGGGCTAGTGCACAGTCTACTAGCATGCTCAAATCAGGTCTATCAGGTTCCACAGTTCTTGCGGTATTGCCGTCCCATCCCAGTCCGCGTGTGGCGCCAAGTCCCTGAATTTCTGCCATTGAAAATGAGATAAAGCATCAGCCACTGTATTTTCCACCCCCGGAATGTGCCGCGCCCTGACCGCAATGTTGGCCCTCAACTGACTGCCTGTCAGGTACCTAAGCAGGCGCACCACTATTCAGATTCAAGGCCTGAACTACTGCGTGATTGTCCACCCATAGTTTGATTTGCCTGTTGGCAAGGCGTTTCTCCCAAAAGGAAAAGGCCACAATGATTGGAAAGAGCTCTAGCACGGCCAGGTTCTTGGTGATCCCCCTCTCGGGCCAACCCGCCGGCCACCGAGCTGCCGCCCAGGAGGATCCCAGGACGGCCCCAAAGCCCTCCCCTCCTGCTGCATCAGTGAATAGTTCCAATCGGTTTGCCAATACCCATAGCTCCCTCCAGATCAGTGACCCATTAAAGTCGGCCAGGAATGTTGCCCATTGCCGCAAGTCGTCCTTCACTCCTTGCGACAGCCTGACCCTGTGATGCTTCTTTTTCAGCCCTCTTGTCAGCCATGCCAGTCGCCTAGCGAAAGGCCTCCCAGCAGGGATCACTCGTGTTGCAATATTTAGTTTTCCTACCAGTTGTTGTATTTCTCCCAATGTAGCTTTTCTGTGCCCTAACATCCTTGCTATCGTGTGCCTCAGGTCGTCCACCTTTGCTGATGGTAGTCTGCACTGGCCCAGCACTGTATCCAATTCGATGCCTAGAAAGGATAGTTTTGCGGTGGGGCCTTCTGTTTTCTCCTGATCCAGCGGTACTCCTACCTCCCCTGCCAACTCTATGAATTGTTTTAGCAAGTCTGCACACTCAGAGTTTCCTGGTTTGCCTATAAACAAAAAATCATCCAGGTAGTGTACCCGTCCCCCAGGCGGGTGACGCATCCCCAAGACTCACTCCAGGAAGCTACTAAAGGCCTCGAAGTACGCGCAAGAGATGGTGCAACCCATCGGTAAGCATTTGTCGTAATAGAACCCCATCTCCAGCTTGAAGCCTAGTAGGTGGTAGCTTTCTGGGTGCACTGGTAGTAATCGGAACGCTGACTCAATGTCAGCCTTAGCTAGCATGGACCCTTTCCCACTTGCCCTGATTCGGTCTATGGCATCGTCAATGGTGGCATAGGATACCGAGCAGCTGTCCTTCTCCAGCCTGTGGTTCACTGACCCCCTCTGGATATGACAGGTGATGGATCAGTCTGAACTGCCCCGGCTCCTTCTTGGGTACCAACCCCAATGGAGATACGACTTGGTTTTTGTATGGAGGTTCTGTACAGGAGCCAGCCACTCTCCCTAAGCGGACCTCTTTTCCTACCTTGTCTTTGGCTGCTTCGGGGTTGTCCTTGACTGATTTTAAATTTCGGCTAAGCCGCAGGTTCAGTGGGCCTTGATAAGGAATCTTAAAGCCCCTCAGAAAACCTTCTGCTAGTAATTGCTTTTCCTTTGACCTAGGGAAGCTGTTTAGTAATTTTAACAAAGTCACAGTTTTGATGGGTGTGGGTAGCTGCATGGGTGACTCGCCTGCCACTGCCTGGTTTCGTGCTCCTGCATACCTATTTTTTGTTACCAGCATTTTTGGCATCCCCTTGCCCCTTGGGTTTCCTGCATTCAATGGCTGGGTGTTGGACTTGGCCCTTTTTGCAGGGTCATCCCTGAACTTTTTGCCTTCCTCCTGTACTTTTTCTGACCTGTTTTTGTTGGTTTTATGACTCTGGGCACTTTACCACTGCTGATCAGTGCTAAAGTGCATATGCTCTCTGTTATAAATTGATGTATGGATTAGTGACTCCATGATTGGATGATTGGTTTACTTGTCAGTCCCTAGTACAGTGCACTGAGTGTGCCCAGGCATGGTAAATCCAATGCTGCTGGTGGGCTTGCAGCACTGGTTGTGCCACCTACAGAAGCAGCTTGTAAAGTGTGTCTCAGACCTGCCATTGCAGAGCCTGTGTGCTGCCTAGGGCTGCCATGTCGACTTGGTGAGTGCACCCACTTACCAGTCCCTAAACCTTCCCTTTTCTTCATATCAGACACCCCTATGGTAGGCCCAAGATCAGGGTGCATTGTAAGTATAAGGTAGGACATACCCTGGTGTGTGTGGCATGTCCTAATAGTGAATTACAGCCATTTTCGTTTTTCACTCTTGTGAGAAGTTGGCCTGGTATATGCTGTCCACTAATTATAGTGGGCACCTTGCACCAGTCCAAACAACCCCTTATTGGAGATAGGTTAAAGACAACCTTATTGAAAGCTATCGTAGTGGTAGCTATGGAGAGCAGCCTTCAGGCTAAGTCTTGAAGGAATGTAAAGCAGCTTGTTTTACCAGTCTATAATCTCTTGAGTGATCAAATGAAAGAGCACCACACCAGGTATATATTCAAAATATATGTATTTATTGCTAAACACACCCCTCTAGTCTCTTTATGAGGCTAGAGTTCGAAGTACATAAGTTAGAAGTTATTTAAACACAGTAATAGCACAAATACACGTTTGGGCCCTAGGGGCGTACCAAACCATATACCAATAAAGTGGTATAAGAACCACGACTGAACTAGACACTAGGCCTAGAGCCTCTAGAAGTGCTTGGACCACAAGGAATCACCCAAGGTAGTGACACAGGGGACCCACGGGAGACGCGTGCAGTGTAAATACACAACCGCGATACGCCGTTGACTTCTATGGAGAAAGTCGTGATCGGGAAATTAGAGAAAAGGGACACTTAAAAGAGGACTTGGGCCAAACCCTTTGAGATCTAGGACTTTGAAGAGTCTCTACCCACGGGAGCACCGGAGTACTCGTATTACCTCACCCAGGGAAGCCGGGTGCATAGGTGCCTTTCGGGGTCGGGTTTCGACGTCGATTTGAATGGCGATCTGCTGCAAAGTGCTGCTGGCGACCAAGTGGAAAGTGTCCGGGTGGATCCAAGAGTGGATCGGAGTTCTGAAGAACCTGAAAGCAGAGGGGACAGAGTCTGGGTCACTAGCCAGTGACCAGGAAGGCGATGGACAGATGCCCACCGATGTCGAGTGTTTCAGGTGCATTGACAGTCGTCTTGACTCTTCAGCCACGAGGTCCAGGAGGCGTTGTCGGCAACCAGGAGCAGGATTCGGGCTAGTACACGATGTCTGTCGAGTGCTGAGGTGTCGGCGACCGGATTGGACCCAACAAGCCTTGGCAACGGCAAGTCTCAATGCAGAGGAAGATCGTCGATGGTGCAGACCAGCAAGGTCTGGAGAACTCACCCAGCGAGGGTAAGTGAGGGCAGGCATGGAGCAATCAGGATGCCAAGTTAGAAAAAGATTGGCCTTCGTTAAGGGCTACTAGCCAACGGGCTAGCGACAACGAAGGAGCCTCGTGACGCCGCACGTGGATCTGGCTCACAGGACACTTGTGGAGTGGGGGCCAGTGATCTTCGGTGCAGTTAGTGCTGGAGGCTAGGGCTACTCGGAGCCCAAAGCACGACTTCTTGGGAGACCAAGAAGAGGATGCACTTGCAAATGTGCTCGGTGTCCAGGGGTCACGGTCTCAAGTCACCCACGATAGCCACGGGCCTCAGCTTTGCTGGGGACTCAGGGTAGCCTCGGGGAAGTCTCAGAATCCACCTCTGGTGATGCGATGACTTCAGCGTCCGACGGGAGCTTCAGAAATACGAACCGGACAGATGCTTCTTTGGTGCCTGCCAAGCAGGGGAGTCACTCCTTGACCCCAAGGGAGATTCTTCTGTCCTCTAATCGTGAGTAGAGCGTCGAAGGTCGAGGATTCAGTTTCAGAGTTTCGTCCAGGGATAATCTAAAGTCCTAAGGACTGGGTTCCTATACTTATACTAAGGATAGGGGTTGGACTACTCTGTGGCCCCACCTATGGGTAGGTCAGGGCAGAGGGGTGGCTACACCCCTTTCCCTTTGTCCAGTTCACGCCAAAGCAGGGGCTGCAAGCCCCTGATCCGGTTTGAACTGGGGTATGCACTAGGGACACCAAATGTGCCCCCAGTGCAGGACTTCAAAGCACCCGAAAGTGCTCCCGCCCAGCCCCAATACACATTATCCTGTCTGGGGAGGTGGTCACACCTCCCTGGGACAGGAAACCTATTGTCCAGGCCTCCCCTGCCGGAGTTTCGTCCAGCAGCAGGAGGCCAGACTTGTGTCTGTGGCAGTAGCATCCATTTTGTGATGCCAGGGCTCTGGAAAGAAGTTACCGGGCAAGCCAGAGTTAACATGTCTTTCCCTCTAGAAGGGTGGAATGCTACCCCCGCCGCCAGAATTGGTGGGGGGGTAGTATTCCAAGATGTTTGACACCAAACACGACATGTTTAGGTGCAGCCATTCCAGAGTTAGCATTTAACGCGAGGTTATAATGCGCTTAAGAGTATATGGTCAGGCTGCACTACAAACAGCATCAGAGAAGGGTCTCCGAACGCTGCAGAGGGGCCCTGCTCATGCAGGGGCACCCTCTCACATAGGAACCATGCACTCTGCCTTCAGGATTGATAAGGCCTGCCTTAGGAGTGACTTATAGGTTTATATGTGTGTATGTATTTAGTGATATAGGTAACCTATATCACAGTAAGGGGTGCATGCACCACCTTACCCAGGCTGCAGTAGCAGGCCTGTGGTGTCAGTTTGGATGGCCTTCCAGGGGTGGCATAATACATGCTGCAGCCCCTGGTAGGCCTCTGAGGTACCTATGCCCTTGGTACATAGTATACCATATACTAGGGACTTATAAGGGCACTCCAGATTCCAATCAGAGATGTGCCTAAGGCACATGGAAACCTTTTACAGAGAAAGCAGATAGACTGGGGCCCTGAATAGCAGGATCCCAGTCCAACTAAGTCATAAACCAGCAAAACACCATAAAAAAGTGGGTGCAACCATATAGTCAGATTCCACCTTCCTACATAACCCCCCCAAACGAAAGGAGATAAGGCTAACCTTGGCCAGTTGAGCCTTCATTGACTAAGTGGCCATATAAGGAAGCACCTGCACTAGCATGGTTGCCCCCTGTCTTATGGTCCACTAAGCAATCCCTCACCTTAAGGGTATGAGAGGGTCTCCACCATGGGGAATCACTACCTGTGGTGTGCTTAGGTAAAGTACAAGGCTGGTGAGGTGTCTGAGTAGGGAAGTGAGGCCCTAGGAATTTTGGTCTCAGCTTCCTCAGATCACTGGTCACCATGTATGCCTGTCTTTCCATGACTGAGTTGCACTTTGCTCTAAGGGTCAACCTTTGGCTGCCTACAGCTGGGGGTTGGGTCCCTTTGGATGGACTACTGGAGGTACAGGGCAGGTTTGGAACCTTCAGGTCCCAGGTTTGCCCTTGCCTATCAGAGTCCTTCTGGGGGAGGTCCCTACATAAAGGCATGGGGGATCCCTCAGTGTGTAGAGGAGTTTTCACCTGGCTAGGGCTACTAGACTGGGTGCCCCTAATCTGCTGATGGGGGGGTTCCTCTGGACAGGGGGCCCTGGGGGGTCCACTGACCTCCCTGACCTCTGCAGCCCTGGGCTGGCTGAGGCAGGGTAGAGAGGGGCAGGTTACCTGCTCCAGACTGGGTACCACCTTGGAAGGGTCCTCTGCCTTCAGGGGTGTGGCCATGCCAGGCCTGACTACCTCTGGGGCAGTTCCTTCACTAGGGGTAGGGTCAGTTCCCTGAGGAGGCTGACCCTTACCTACTGTCTGGAGGGAAGAAGACTTTTCTTCAACCCTTGTGCTCTCTTTTGGGGGAGAGTGGGCCATTCTTTCAGGCTCCATCTCTCCAAATTCTTGGGCTGGGGCTGTGGCCATTACAGCCCCACTAACCTTTACAGGGACGCCCAACATCCTAAGGTGGGTTTGGTGTTCAACTTCAGCCCAGGCTGAAATTTCCAGATCATTGCCCATCAGGCAATCTATAGGTAAGGTGGGGGACACTGCCACTCTCTTTGGGTCTGTGACCCCCTCCCAGCTGAGATTGACTATGGCCATGGGGTGATCTGTTCTGACACCATCAATGTTGGTCACCTGGTATTTAAACTCAGGTAAAAGCTGGTGAGGGGGGACTAGTTTCCCTGCCACCATGGTGACACTAGCCCCTGTGTCCCTAAATGCCACAGCATTCTGACCATTAATCCTTGGCTCCAGTCTGTACCTGCCCATTGCTGTGGGACCCATGGTAAAGGTGGCAAATCCTACACCACCTTCAGAGTCAGAGGAGTCTGTTGAGGGGTCCCTGTCTGAACCAGGGCCCACCTCTGTTCCTGTTGCAAAAGCACCTAACTTTTTGGGTGCACTACTCCCAACTGGAGGATTACTACTGGTAGTACCAGGAGGGGGGGTAGTAGTTGCTGGGGGAACATTTTCTTTATTGCCAATCCTGGGGCAACTGGGATCAGATTTCCAGTGCCCAGGCTTTTTACAGACATGGCAATATGGTTTCTTTTCAGGAGAGGAAGGAGTTTGGGACCCACCCCAGAAGAGGAATTTTGGGGCCCTGTAGTGGACTTATCCTTAGATTTATCCCCACCTTTCTCTTGGGACTTAGTAGAATCTTTCTTCTGGTCACCACCCTGATTTCTAGTCTTTACTCTGGTTCTGACCCATTTGTCTGCCTTCTTTCCCAATTCTTGGGGAGAGGTCAGATCAGAGTCCACCAGATACTGGTGCAAAAGCTGGTTTTGACAATTATTAAGGATCTGCTCCCTCATAATCAAATTGTACAATCCTAAAAAGTCATGCACTTTGTTGCCATGTATCCAACCTTCCAGAGCCTTTGTAGCACAATCTACAAAATCAACCCAGTCTTGAGTCTGAGCTTTTGGGTGTCTCTGAACTTCAACCTATACTGTTCAGTGGTTAGGCCAAACCCATCTATCAGAGCACTCTTCAAGACTGTGTAATTGTCAGCATCCTCTTCTCTTACAGTGAGGAGCTTGTCTCTACCTTTGTCTGCAAAGGAGAGCCACAAGATTGCTGCCCACTGCCTCTGGGGGACCTTCTGAACTTTACAGGCCCTCTCCAGTGCAGTTATCCATTTGTGGATGTCATCCCCACTCTGGTAGGGAGGGACAATCTTGTTTAGGTTTCTATGGTCATAAGACCTTTCCCTATCTCTAGGGATATTGCTGCCACCATGGGACTCTAGTCCCAACTTTCTTCTCTCTCTAAAGAGATCTAGGGACTCCCTGTCTATGGCCAGTTGCTTCTTTTTGATTGCAAGCTGAGCTTCCTCATATTGAACCAGCCTCTTTCTTCTCTCATGAGAGGATTCCCTCCTATGAGATGAGACAGAGCTCCCTATTGAGGTGCCAGAGTGGTTAGACTCCTGAGAAGGAGATCTAGACTTCCTGGGCACACTCATAATCCTTCCTGGGGGACAAAGGGGGCATCATCTTGATCATCCTCTTCATCTTCCACAGGAGGGATTGTGTTATCCAGGTCAGGGTCATTGTCAGCCTCCTGGCCAGTTTCAGAGGGGGCTGGGGGTATTGGTACCCCTGGTCCCTTCCTCATCTTCTGCCCCACCCTCAGCTCCTACCCCTTCAGTCCCCAAGGGCTTACTAAGGTCATAAGCCACCAACAACTCCTTGAGGTGTTGGGTGGTGGGGCTTTGGCCTGTCCTTATTTTTCTCAAGTTGCATAAAGCTCTCAATTCCAAGAATGGGAGTGTATCATACTTGGAGGGTGGAAGCTCAGTGGATTCCTGCAAGGATTCTCTGGATCCTACCCTTAAAGACATTACTAGTGTGGTGTGGTGTATGCACTACCTACTCTAGTGTGGCCTACTAAACTCTCTTGAGTTGTAGAAAGGGTTGTGCTATCCCTTAACACACAACTCTAAGTTCAGTAGAACTTACTGTATTCTAAGCTTAAATTATATGTACCTTAGGTACCTTTAGTGGTTTTCAGTTGATCAATTCAATTGAGATTATCTGGTAAAACAATAGCAAGCTGGAATCCCACACGCTGCACACCAATGTGAGAAGTTGGCCTGGTATATGCTGTCCACTAATTATAGTGGGCACCTTGCACCAGTCCAAACAACCCCTTATTGGAGATAGGTTAAAGACAACCTTATTGAAAGCTATCCTAGTGGTAGCTATGGAGAGCAGCCTTCAGGCTAAGTCTTGAAGGAATGTAAAGCAGCTTGTTTTACCAGTCTATAATCTCTTGAGTGATCAAATGAAAGAGCACCACACCAGGTATATATTCAAAATATATGTATTTATTGCTAAACACACCCCTCTAGTCTCTTTATGAGGCTAGAGTTCGAAGTACATAAGTTAGAAGTTATTTAAACACAGTAATAGCACAAATACACGTTTGGGCCCTAGGGGCGTACCAAACCATATACCAATAAAGTGGTATAAGAACCACGACTGAACTAGACACTAGGCCTAGAGCCTCTAGAAGTGCTTGGACCACAAGGAATCACCCAAGGTAGTGACACAGGGGACCCACGGGAGACGCGTGCAGTGTAAATACACAACCGCGATACGCCGTTGACTTCTATGGAGAAAGTCGTGATCGGGAAATTAGAGAAAAGGGACACTTAAAAGAGGACTTGGGCCAAACCCTTTGAGATCTAGGACTTTGAAGAGTCTCTACCCACGGGAGCACCGGAGTACTCGTGTTACCTCACCCAGGGAAGCCGGGTGCATAGGTGCCTTTCGGGGTCGGGTTTCGTCGTCGATTTGAATGGCGATCTGCTGCAAAGTGCTGCTGGCGACCAAGTGGAAAGTGTCCGGGTGGATCCAAGAGTGGATCGGAGTTCTGAAGAACCTGAAAGCAGAGGGGACAGAGTCTGGGTCACTAGCCAGTGACCAGGAAGGCGATGGACAGATGCCCACCGATGTCGAGTGCTTCAGGTGTGTTGACGGTCGTCTTGACTCTTCAGCCACGAGGTCCAGGAGGCGTTGTCGGCAACCAGGATCAGGATTCGGGCTGGTACACGATGTCTGTCGAGTGCTGAGGTGTCGGCGACCGGATTGGACCCAAGCCTTGGTGACGGCAAGTCTCGATGCAGAGGAAGATCGTCGATGGTGCAGACCAGCAAGGTCTGGAGAACTCACCCAGCGAGGGTAAGTGAGGGCAGGCCTGGAGCAACCAGGATGCCAAGTTAGAAAAAGATTGGCCTTTGTTAAGGGCTACTAGCCAACGGGCTAGCGACCGCGAAGGAGCCTCGTGACGCCGCACGTGGATCTGGCTCACAGGACACTCGTGGAGTGTGGGCCAGTGATCTTCAGTGCATTTGGTGCTGGAGGCTAGGGCTACTCGGAGCCCAAAGCACGACTTCTTGGGAGACCAAGAAGAGGATGCACTTGCAAATGTGCTCGGTGTCCAGGGGTCACGGTCTCAAGTCACCCACGATAGCCACGGGCCTCAGCTTTTCTGGGGACTCAGGGTAGCCTCGGGGAAGTCTGAGAATCCACCTCTGGTGATGCGATGACTTCGGCGTCCGACGGGAGCTTCAGAAATGCGAACCGGACAGATGCTTCTTTGGTGCCTGCCAAGCAGGGGAGTCACTCCTTGACCCCAAGGGAGATTCTTCTGTCCTCTAATCGTGAGTAGAGCGTCGAAGGTCCAGGATTCAGTTTCAGAGTTTCGTCCAGGGATAATCTAAAGTCCTAAGGACTGGGTTCCTATACTTATACTAAGGATAGGGGTTGGACTACTCTGTGGCCCCACCTATGGGTGGGTCAGGGCAGAGGGGTGGCTACACCCTTTCCCTTTGTCCAGTTCGCGCCAAAGCAGGGGCTGCAAGCCCCTGATCCGGTTTGAACTGGGGTATGCACAGAGCACACCAAATGTGCCCCCAGTGCAGGACTTCAAAGCACCCGAAAGTGCTCCCGCCCAGCCCCAATACACATTATCCTGTCTGGGGAGGTGGTCACACCTCCCTGGGACAGGAAACCTATTGTCCAGGCCTCCCCTGCCGGAGTTTCGTCCAGCAGCAGGAGGCCAGACTTAGTGTCTGTGGCAGTAGCATCCATTTTGTGATGCCAGGGCTCTGGAAAGAAGTTACCGGGCAAGCCAGAGTTAACATGTCTTTCCCTCTAGAAGGGTGGAATGCTACCCCCGCCGCCAGAATTGGCGGGGGGTAGTATTCCAAGATGTTTGACACCAAACACGACATGTTTAGGTGCAGCCATTCCAAAGTTAGCATTTAAAGCGAGGTTATAATGCGCTTAAGAGTATATGGTCAGGCTGCACTACAAACAGCATCAGAGAAGGGTCTCCGAACGCTGCAGAGGGCCCTGCTCATGCAGGGGCACCCTCTCACATAGGAACCATGCACTCTGCCTTCAGGATTGATAAGGCCTGCCTTAGGAGTGACTTATAGGTTTATATGTGTGTATGTATTTAGTGATATAGGTAACCTATATCACAGTAAGGAGTGCATGCACCACCTTACCCAGGCTGCAGTAGCAGGCCTGTGGTGTCAGTTTGGATGGCCTTCCAGGGGTGGCATAATACATGCTGCAGCCCCTGGTAGGCCTCTGAGGTACCTATGCCCTTGGTACATAGTATACCATATACTAGGGACTTATAAGGGCACTCCAGATTCCAATCAGAGATGTGCCTAAGGCACATGGAAACCTTTTTACAGAGAAAGCAGATAGACTGGGGCCCTGAATAGCAGGATCCCAGTCCAACTAAGTCATAAACCAGCAAAACACCATAAAAAAAGTGGGGGCAACCATATAGTCAGATTCCACCTTCCTACATAACCCCCCCAAACGAAAGGAGATAAGGCTAACCTTGGCCAGTTGAGCCTTCATTGACTAAGTGGCCATATAAGGAAGCACCTGCACTAGCATGGTTGCCCCCTGTCTTATGGTCCACTAAGCAATCCCTCACCTTAAGGGTATGAGAGGGTCTCCACCATGGGGAATCACTACCTGTGGTGTGCTTAGGTAAAGTACAAGGCTGGTGAGGTGTCTGAGTAGGGAAGTGAGGCCCTAGGAATTTTGGTCTCAGCTTCCTCAGATCACTGGTCACCATGTATGCCTGTCTTTCCATGACTGAGTTGCACTTTGCTCTAAGGGTCAACCTTTGGCTGCCTACAGCTGGGGGTAGGGTCCCTTTGGATGGACTACTGGAGGGACAGGGCAGGTTTGGAACCTTCAGGTCCCAGGTTTGCCCTTGCCTATCAGAGTCCTTCTGGGGGAGGTCCCTACATAAAGGCATGGGGGATCCCTCAGTGTGTAGAGGAGTTTTCACCTGGCTAGGGCTACTAGACTGGGTGCCCCTAATCTGCTGATGGGGGGGTTCCTCTGGACAGGGGGCCCTGGGGGGTCCACTGACCTCCCTGACCTCTGCAGCCCTGGGCTGGCTGAGGCAGGGTAGAGAGGGGCAGGTTACCTGCTCCAGACTGGGTACCACCTTGGAAGGGTCCTCTGCCTTCAGGGGTGTGGCCAGGCCAGGCCTGACTACCTCTGGGGCAGTTCCTTCACTAGGGGTAGGGTCAGTTCCCTGAGGAGGCTGACCCTTACCTACTGTCTGGAGGGAAGAAGACTTTTCTTCAACCCTTGTGCTCTCTTTTGGGGGAGAGTGGGCCATTCTTTCAGGCTCCATCTCTCCAAATTCTTGGGCTGGGGCTGTGGCCATTACAGCCCCACTAACCTTTACAGGGACGCCCAACATCCTAAGGTGGGTTTGGTGTTCAACTTCAGCCCAGGCTGAAATTTCCAGATCATTGCCCATCAGGCAATCTACAGGTAAGGTGGGGGACACTGCCACTCTCTTTGGGCCTGTGACCCCCTCCCAGCTGAGATTGACTATGGCCATGGGGTGATCTGTTCTGACACCATCAATGTTGGTCACCTGGTATTTAAACTCAGGTAAAAGCTGGTGAGGGGGACTAGTTTCCCTGCCACCATGGTGACACTAGCCCCTGTGTCCCTAAATGCCACAGCTTTCTGACCATTAATCCTTGGCTCCAGTCTGTACCTGCCCATTGCTGTGGGACCCATGGTAAAGGTGGCAAATCCTACACCACCATCAGAGTCAGAGGAGTCTGTTGAGGGGTCCCTGTCTGAACCAGGGCCCACCTCTGTTCCTGTTGCAAAAGCACCTAACTTTTTGGGTGCACTACTCCCAACTGGAGGATTACTACTGGTAGTACCAGGAGGGGGTAGTAGTTGCTGGGGGAACATTTTCTTTATTGCCAATCCTGGGGCAACTGGGATCAGATTTCCAGTGCCCAGGCTTTTTACAGACATGGCAATATGGTTTCTTTTCAGGAGAGGAAGGAGTTTGGGACCCACCCCCAGAAGAGGAATTTTGGGGCCCTGTAGTGGACTTATCCTTAGATTTATCCCCACCTTTCTCTTGGGACTTAGTAGAATCTTTCTTCTGGTCACCACCCTGATTTCTAGTCTTTACTCTGGTTCTGACCCATTTGTCTGCCTTCTTTCCCAATTCTTGGGGAGAGGTCAGATCAGAGTCCACCAGATACTGGTGCAAAAGCTGGTTTTGACAATTATTAAGGATCTGCTCCCTCATAATCAAATTGTACAATCCTAAAAAGTCATGCACTTTGTTGCCACGTATCCAACCTTCCAGAGCCTTTGTAGCACAATCTACAAAATCAACCCAGTCTTGAGTCTGAGCTTTTTGGGTGTCTCTGAACTTCAACCTATACTGTTCAGTGGTTAGGCCAAACCCATCTATCAGAGCACTCTTCAAAGACTGTGTAATTGTCAGCATCCTCTTCTCTTACAGTGAGGAGCTTGTCTCTACCTTTGTCTGCAAAGGAGAGCCACAAGATTGCTGCCCACTGCCTCTGGGGGACCTTCTGAACTTTACAGGCCCTCTCCAGTGCAGTTATCCATTTGTGGATGTCATCCCCACTCTGGTAGGGAGGGACAATCTTGTTTAGGTTTCTATGGTCATAAGACCTTTCCCTATCTCTAGGGATATTGCTGCCACCATGGGACTCTAGTCCCAACTTTCTTCTCTCTCTAAAGAGATCTAGGGACTCCCTGTCTATGGCCAGTTGCTTCTTTTTGATTGCAAGCTGAGCTTCCTCATATTGAACCAGCCTCTTTCTTCTCTCATGAGAGGATTCCCTCCTATGAGATGAGACAGAGCTCCCTATTGAGGTGCCAGAGTGGTTAGACTCCTGAGAAGGAGATCTAGACTTCCTGGGCACACTCATAATCCTTCCTGGGGGGACAAAGGGGGCATCATCTTGATCATCCTCTTCATCTTCCACAGGAGGGATTGTGTTATCCAGGTCAGGGTCATTGTCAGCCTCCTGGCCAGTTTCAGAGGGGGGGCTGGGGGTATTGGTACCCCTGGTCCCTTCCTCATCTTCTGCCCCACCCTCAGCTCCTACCCCTTCAGTCCCCAAGGGCTTACTAAGGTCATAAGCCACCAACAACTCCTTGAGGTGTTGGGTGGTGGGGCTTTGGCCTGTCCTTATTTTTCTCAAGTTGCATAAAGCTCTCAATTCCAAGAATGGGAGTGTATCATACTTGGAGGGTGGAAGCTCAGTGGATTCCTGCAAGGATTCTCTGGATCCTACCCTTAAAGACATTACTAGTGTGGTGTGGTGTATGCACTACCTACTCTAGTGTGGCCTACTAAACTCTCTTGAGTTGTAGAAAGGGTTGTGCTATCCCTTAACACACAACTCTAAGTTCAGTAGAACTTACTGTATTCTAAGCTTAAATTATATGTACCTTAGGTACCTTTTGTAGTTTTCAGTTGATCAATTCAATTGAGATTATCTGGTAAAACAATAGCAAGCTGGAATCCCACACGCTGCACACCAATGTGAGAAGTTGGCCTGGTATATGCTGTCCACTAATTATAGTGGGCACCTTGCACCAGTCCAAACAACCCCTTATTGGAGATAGGTTAAAGACAACCTTATTGAAAGCTATCCTAGTGGTAGCTATGGAGAGCAGCCTTCAGGCTAAGTCTTGAAGGAATGTAAAGTAGCTTGTTTTACCAGTCTATAATCTCTTGAGTGATCAAATGAAAGAGCACCACACCAGGTATATATTCAAAATATATGTATTTATTGCTAAACACACCCCTCTAGTCTCTTTATGAGGCTAGAGTTCGAAGTACATAAGTTAGAAGTTATTTAAACACAGTAATAGCACAAATACACGTTTGGGCCCTAGGGGCGTACCAAACCATATACCAATAAAGTGGTATAAGAACCACGACTGAACTAGACACTAGGCCTAGAGCCTCTAGAAGTGCTTGGACCACAAGGAACCACCCAAGGTAGTGACACAGGGGACCCACGGGAGACGCGTGCAGTGTAAATACACAACCGCGATACGCCGTTGACTTCTATGGAGAAAGTCGTGATCGGGAAATTAGAGAAAAGGGACACTTAAAAGAGGACTTGGGCCAAACCCTTTGAGATCTAGGACTTTGAAGAGTCTCTACCCACGGGAGCACCGGAGTACTCGTGTTACCTCACCCAGGGAAGCCGGGTGCATAGGTGCCTTTCGGGGTCGGGTTTCGTCGTCGATTTGAATGGCGATCTGCTGCAAAGTGCTGCTGGCGACCAAGTGGAAAGTGTCCGGGTGGATCCAAGAGTGGATCGGAGTTCTGAAGAACCTGAAAGCAGAGGGGACAGAGTCTGGGTCACTAGCCAGTGACCAGGAAGGCGATGGACAGATGCCCACCGATGTTGAGTGCTTCAGGTGCGTTGACGGTCATCTTGACTCTTCAGCCACGAGGTCCAGGAGGCGTTGTCGGCAACCAGGAGCAGGATTCGGGCTGGTACACAATGTCTGTCGAGTGCTGAGGTGTCGGCGACCGGATTGGACCCAACAAGCCTTGGCAACGGCAAGTCTCGATGCAGAGGAAGGTCGTCGATGGTGCAGACCAGCAAGGTCTGGGGAACTCACCCAGCAAGGGTAAGTGAGGGCAGGCCTGGAGCAACCAGGATGCCAAGTTAGAAAAAGATTGGCCTTCGTTAAGGGCTACTAGCCAACGGGCTAGCGACCGCGAAGGAGCCTCGTGACACTGCACGTGGATCTGGCTCACAGGACACTCGTGGAGTGGGGGCCAGTGATCTTCGGTGCAGTTGGTGCTGGAGGCTAGGGCTACTCGGAGCCCAAAGCACGACTTCTTGGGAGACCCAGAAGAGGATGCACTTGCAAAGCTGCTCGGTGTCCAGGGGTCACGGTCTCAAGTCACCCACGATAGCCACGGGCCTCAGCTTTGCTGGGGACTCAGGGTAGCCTCGGTGAAGTCTAAAAATCTACCTCTGGTGATGCGATGACTTCGGCGTCCGACGGGAGCTTCAGAAATGCGAACCGGACAGATGCTTCTTTGGTGCCTGCCAAGCAGGGGAGTCACTCCTTGACCCCAAGGGAGATTCTTCTGTCCTCTAATCGTGAGTAGAGCGTCGAAGGTCCAGGATTCAGTTTCAGAGTTTCGTCCAGGGATAATCTAAAGTCCTAAGGACTGGGTTCCTATACTTATACTAAGGATAGGGGTTGGACTACTCTGTGGCCCCACATATGGGTGGGTCAGGGCAGAGGGGTGGCTACACCCCTTTCCCTTTGTCCAGTTCGCGCCAAAGCAGGGGCTGCAAGCCCCTGATCCGGTTTGAACTGGGGTATGCACAGGGACACCAAATGTGCCCCCAGTGCAGGACTTCAAAGCACCCGAAAGTGCTCCCGCCCAGCCCCAATACACATTATCCTGTCTGGGACAGGAAACCTATTGTCCAGGCCTCCCCTGCTGGAGTTTCGTCCAGCAGCAGGAGGCCAGACTTGTGTCTGTGGCAGTAGCATCCATTTTGTGATGCCAGGGCTCTGGAAAGAAGTTACCGGGCAAGCCAGAGTTAACATGTCTTTCCCTCTAGAAGGGTGGAATGCTAGCCCCGCCGCCAGAATTGGCGGGGGGGGTAGTATTCCAAGATGTTTGACACCAAACACGACATGTTTAGGTGCAGCCATTCCAGAGTTAGCATTTAACGCGAGGTTATAATGCGCTTAAGAGTATATGGTCAGGCTGCACTACAAACAGCATCAGAGAAGGGTCTCCGAACGCTGCAGAGGGGCCCTGCTCATGCAGGGGCACCCTCTCACATAGGAACCATGCACTCTGCCTTCAGGATTGATAAGGCCTGCCTTAGGAGTGACTTATAGGTTTATATGTGTGTATGAATTTAGTGATATAGGTAACCTATATCACAGTAAGGAGTGCATGCACCACCTTACCCAGGCTGCAGTAGCAGGCCTGTGGTGTCAGTTTGGATGGCCTTCCAGGGGTGGCATAATACATGCTGCAGCCCCTGGTATGCCTCTGAGGTACCTATGCCCTTGGTACATAGTATACCATATACTAGGGACTTATAAGGGCACTCCAGATTCCAATCAGAGATGTGCCTAAGGCACATGGAAACCTTTTACAGAGAAAGCAGATAGACTGGGGCCCTGAATAGCAGGATCCCAGTCCAACTAAGTCATAAACCAGCAAAACACCATAAAAAAAGTGGGGGCAACCATATAGTCAGATTCCACCTTCCTACAACTCTTGCAAGGCTACCTGCTCCCCATAGGCCAGAATGGGCAGTTTGATGATTACAGCTTATAATCCTAACTGACCCAGGGAACATGGTAGAAAAACGAATTTAGTATGCCTGAACTCAGAATGATAAAATACATCTTTTAGTGAAGTTGGTTTTAACATTCTGTGTTTGAAAATACCACTTTTAGAAAGTAGGTATTTTCTTGCCTAACTATCCAAGCCTGCCTCTGCTAGGTTGTGTATTCCTTGTCTGGGTTTGTGAGTGACAGGGGCTGGGGGACTCCAGGAGACAGGGTGAGTCAGCACATGGCTGAATAGAGAGATCTGCATGGAGATAGGTGGGAGGAGTTGCACCTGGGACCTGAATAGGGCTGTGCCTTCCCTCCACAATGCTGGCTCCACCTCCTGGGGTGTGTCTGATGTCCCTGGCCTACTCTGTGAAAGGAAAGAAGGAGTCCTGTAAACAAAGTGCTCCAGGACTGACCAGAACTGGTTTTGGACTAGGCAAAGGCCTCTCTGCCTTCAGAGAACAAAGAGAAAAGGTGTATAAAAAGGGGACCCAGACCCCTAGGAAATTAGATCACTTTTGGGAAACAAGAAGAAACCTTTGCTGAGGAGCGGAACCAAGAAGAAACTGAGGAGAAGACTATACCTAAGCCAGAGGGATCTGCCTGCAGTGGTTGCCTGACTGCCAAAGAAAGGAGAAGGGAACTTTGTGTGTACTTTCATCAACTTGTGAAGGATCTCCAAGGGCTTGATTTCAGAGCTTGCCTCCTGCTGAAGTCTCAGGAACAACAGACTTCACCCACCAGCTCCCCTGTATTCCCTTGCTGGGAATTTGGATCTTCTGACACACTTGCGTGTCTCTGGGAGCTGGAAGCGCGACTCAAGACGAAGAAGCGCGTCGCCGCCGCTGCTTCTCGCATCGCCGGAGAAGAGTGTCGACGTCGCATCAGACGTCGGCGCATCCCCGAAGAAGCGCGCCGCTGACACCCTCGCATCCTTCGAAGCACCTCGCAGCACCGGAGAAAAGTGTCGCCGTCGCATCAGACGCCATCGCATCCGCGGGGCAGAGCATCGACCTCGCATCAGACGCCGACGCATCGCAACACGAGGCGCCCCGGATCCCAGGAGAAGATCGTCGACCTCGCATCAGACGCCGTCGCATCGCCAGGGAAGTGTGTCGCAGGGCCTGTCGCGGCTCCAAAGATTCATCGAAATCGCCGCACTGCCGTCGGGCATGCACGCATCACCCCTTCGTTGTCGCAACATCAAGAAGACGCCATTTTGTTTCTTTGCACCAGATCTTCATTGCATCACGGCGCTGCTTGTCGCATCGCCACAGAAGCGCAGTAAGAAACCGACGCATCACCTCCCCACGCTGAGAAGAACCGACGCATCACTGTCCCCTGCACATCAGTAGGGAACCGACGCATTACCGTTCTTGCGTGTAAGGAACCGACGCATCACCTTCCCTGCACCACTTTTGTTGTATCGCGTTACGCATCTCAGGTACATTGAACGCAAAGTGTCGCATTTCCATTTTAAGAGACTCAAGCTAATTCTACCATCTTTAAAGTACAGTATTGTGGATTATTTTTGTCGTTTGTGGTCTTGTGTTAAATCTATATAAAAGATACTTATTTTTAATATACATCTGGTGTGGTGTCCATCTGTAGTGTTGTCACTTGATTACTGTATGTGTTCACAAATGCTTTACACACTGCCTCTGAACTAAGCCTGTCTGCTCGTGCCAAGCTACCAAGGGGGTGAGCAGGGGTTATTTCAGGAGTGTACCCCCTTACCCTGACTAGACGCAAGGGTCCCTATTTGGTCAAAGGTACCTACCTCTGCCAACTAGAGACCCCCAAATCTAACATTGGTGGTCAGCGGTGGGGATTCTGGACTTGCATTTGTGACTCATGTACAGTGATTGGTGAACACTACCTAGTGAGTGCAGACCAAAACGCAACCACATACTTTTGGTAGATATTCTTTTCTGGGACTTTCTATTTTTGCTAAAAACTGCCAAGTTTAATCACCATTGATACAGCAGCATCCATAGTATCTGTTGATTGGGAAGAGGAGAGACTAGAATGCTACAATCTCAAACAGCTCAAGCACTTCTGCAGGAAATTTAAAGTTGCTATGACCGGAATCACCAAGAAGGATGAGTTCCAAAAGGCGCTGAGGGCCTGGGTTCAAGCAAGGAATACCCCTGAGAATGAGGAAGGGGCTGAAAATGCAGAGAAGCAGCTGGAAGGGCCATTGGGTCCAGGGGGGAGGAGAGTAACTTCCCCAGCAGGTAGCAGGGTTTCTGCCCAAGGTCTGTCCCCAGAGGAGCTGGAGGACAGGGAGAAGAGTAGGATGCATGAGATGGAGCTGACCAAGCTCAAGTTGAATGGGCAGTTAGAATTTGAGTTGCAAACTAGGAAATTGGCCTTAGAAGAGAAAAAAATGGATCAGGAGCATGAGTTGAGAATGAGGGAGCTTGATTTAGGGCTCGAGAGGCTGGAGGCCATGAGTGTCTCAGCCCAGCAACAAGAAATGTGTGTAGCTCAGAGAGTGAGCTTTTGCTGAGTTGGAGGGGGAGTCCAGCTCAGATGGTGGCAGCAAAATTATGTTATCTAGTGCTGAGGGAGTAGTACACACACCCAGAGATGTGGCGCCTGACTTGAAGGAGGGGCTTAATATACACCAGGAGGTTCAAGGATATGAGGTAGCTCTAGTGGTGCGCAGTGTCCCTGAGGTGGATTGGGGAACTGGCACAGGGGTTCATAGTCTTAGTGGTGGGAGGGACACTCTACTCACTCTAGATGAGAGGTACAGGGAGAGGGGTTCCCCCCTGGTTGAAGTCCTGGTGTGTGAGTGTGAAGACCGCCCAGAAGAGTGTGGATTGAATGATAGAGACAGTCAGATACTGTCTTGCCAGTCTCAGGAGAGTGGTGTGGGGTATGTGTGCAAGGCACTGGATGGTGAGGTGAAGGATAGTTTGGTTAACCCTTGTAGGGGGCTGTGTGATCCAATTGTGGGAGAGCATATTGTAAGTCCCTGTTTTCCAGAGCAATGCCAACACCTGTTGGAGAGTGAGTTCTCTGACCCCAGGGAGCTCACATTGGAGGCAGACCTTTTGGTGGATTCCAGAGGGTCTGAAGAGGCATTGAGGAGTGGCTCAGGTGTCTTCCAACCCAGAGTGGTGGGAGAGGTTCAGTGTAGCCCAGCTAGGTCCCGTGGTAATGGGAGGGGTGTAGGGGCTCACGTCCTGTCTCTGAGGAGAAGGAGTGAGTGTGGGGCTGCGTGTCCCAAGGTGCCCGAAACCCAGTCTCAGAGCCTGGATGGTTCTTTAAGGGAACACCAGGTAGGGAGCCTAGGCTGCCCTGATGGGCCACCTGTTGAGGAGGATCTCCTAGTGTCTAGAGAACCTGGAGCGTATGTAAATGGAGCTCCAGTGTTTCTGGTGTCTGGCGGTGCCGCTCCACTTGGGAGGGTGCAGAAGTCCAGGGTGAGAGGGGGAGAGAGTCCCCAGTGAAAGAACCAGTGGGTCAGGGACCAGCCAGAAGGGCTGAGTCACCAGTGAATGACCATGGTGACACCACTTCTGTCCTGGGGATCTTCAAGCACTGTCAGATGGACAGGGGTCGGGAGATCTGCGCCAGGCAGACTGTCACACAACACATGAGAGATGTGTTACCCTCTGGGGGGGCATGCGTGCTCCCCAGGAAGTCCTGGTGCACCAGGCAGATTCTTACACAACTCTAGAGGAGTGTGTTTCCCTTGGGGGGGTTGGTGTACCCTCCCGGAAGTCCTGAGTTGCCAGGCACAGGTCCAGCCTAAGGGTACAGACCCTGGGTTGGGAAGCCAGGTTCAGGTGTTGTCTGACCTGGAGGGTGGGACAACTGTAAACAGTGTCCTGACCGGTTTGTCTTCTGGGGGTACCGCTCCTGATGGGAGGGGCAGTACTCTGGAAGGGGGTGCAGAGGGAGGGAGTCATCGCCTTTGACCCCGGTTCAACTGGAGGATTTAGACCCTAGATTGGAGGACCAGGTTCAGGGTGTCCCCCCTGACCTGGACGCCCAGTTGCAGGATAGAACCCCTGAACTGGTGGGCGAATTGTGCAGGACACCTGCCACAGGTGCCCTGGCAGTTCTGGAAGGGGGTACCGCTCCAGGTGGGAGGGTACAGAGCCCCAAGGAAGAGGACCGGGTGTGGGAAAGCCCACCCCAGTCTCCAGTCCAGCCGCCGGGTATAGGCCCGGGGCTGGTGGGTCAGCGCCAGGATGTCATACCTGACCTGACAGGAGGGAGAATGGACAAAGGGGCCCCCGCTCTCTGACGCCACAGAGGTTTGAGAGCCCTGAGAGGCATAAGGCCTGGGTCTCATCCCTGACTACTGTCAGTGGCCACTGTGGCTTGCTGTCTGTCTGTTGGGACCCACCTGTGAGCAAGTTAAGGTTAGGTGCTGCACAGGTGGTGTCCACAGGTGAGGAGAAGGGTTCCCCATAGATTAGCTTTGTGGACCCTGAGAGTATGGACAGAGGGATTCCAATAGGTTCAGATTGGCGTAGAACTGGAGTATGCCCCTGCTGTTGTGGGTCAGGGTCCAGGTTCTATCGCCCAAAGCAGGGAAGCCCATCAAGGTAGTGATTGGTCTACCCTGCGTTTTTGGCTGGAAGGGGGTTGTGTTGGACTTGGCCCTTTTTGCAGGGTCATCCCTGAACTTTTTGCCTTCCTCCTGTACTTTTTCTGACCTGTTTTTGTTGGTTTTATGACTCTGGGCACTTTACCACTGCTGATCAGTGCTAAAGTGCATATGCTCTCTGTTATAAATTGATGTATGGATTAGTGACTCCATGATTGGATGATTGGTTTACTTGTCAGTCCCTAGTACAGTGCACTGAGTGTGCCCAGGGCTGGTAAATCCAATGCTGCTGGTGGGCTTGCAGCACTGGTTGTGCCACCCACAGAAGCAGCTTGTAAAGTGTGTCTCAGACCTGCCATTGCAGAGCCTGTGTGCTGCCTAGGGCTGCCATGTCGACTTGGTGAGTGCACCCACTTACCAGTCCCTAAACCTTCCCTTTTCTTCATATCAGACACCCCTATGGTAGGCCCAAGGGCGGGCAGAGTGCATTGTAAGTATAAGCTAGGACATACCCTGGTGTGTGTGGCATGTCCTAATAGTGAATTACAGCCATTTTTGTTTTTCACTATTGCAAGGCTACCTGCTCCCCATAGGCCAGAATGGGCAGTTTGATTATTACAGCTTATAATCCTAACTGACCCAGGGAACATGGTAGACAAACGAATTTAGTATGCCTGAACACAGAATGATAAAATACATCTTTTAGTGAAGTTGGTTTTGACATTCTGTGTTTGAAAATACCACTTTTAGAAAGTAGGTATTTTCTTGCCTAACTATCCAAGCCTGCCTCTGCTAGGTTGTGTATTCCTTGTCTGGGTTTGTGAGTGACAGGGGCTGGGGGACTCCAGGAGACAGGGTGAGTCAGCACAGGGCTGAATAGAGAGATCTGCATGGAGATAGGTGGGAGGAGTTGCACCTGGGACCTGAATAGGGCTGTGCCTTCCCTCCACAATGCTGGCTCCACCTCCTGTGGTGTGTCTGATGTCCCTGGCCTACTCTGTGAAAGGAAAGAAGGAGTCCTGTAAACAAAGTGCTCCAGGACTGACCAGAACTGGTTTTGGACTAGGCAAAGGCCTCTCTGCCTTCAGAGAACAAAGAGAAAAGGTGTATAAAAAGGGGACCCAGACCCCCTAGGAAATTAGATCACTTTTGGGAAACAAGAAGAAACCTTTGCTGAGGAGCGGAACCAAGAAGAAACTGAGGAGAAGACTATCCCTAAGCCAGAGGGATCTGCCTGCAGTGGTTGCCTGACTGCCAAAGAAAGGAGAAGGGAACTTTGTGTGTACTTTCATCAACTTGTGAAGGATCTCCAAGGGCTTGATTTCAGAGCTTGCCTCCTGCTGAAGTCTCAGGAACAACAGACTTCACCCACCAGCTCCCCTGTATTCCCTTGCTGGGAATTTGGATCTTCTGACACACTTGCGTGTCTCTGGGAGCTGGAAGCGCGACTCAAGACGAAGAAGCGTGTCGCCGCCGCAGCCGCTGCTTCTCGCATCGCCGGAGAAGAGTGTTGACGTCGCATCAGACGCCGGCGCATCCCCGAAGAAGCGCGCCGCTGACACCCTCGCATCCTTCGAAGCGCCTCGCAGCACCGGAGAAAAGTGTCGCCGTCGCATCAGACGCCGTCGCTTCCCTGGGGCAGAGCATCGACCTCACATCAGACGCCGACGCATCGCAACACGAGGCGCCCCGCATCCCAGGAGAAGATCGTCGACCTCGCATCAGACGCCGTCGCATCGCCAGGGAAGCGTGTTGCAGGGCCTGTCGCGGCTCCAAAGATTCATCGAAATCGCCGCACGGCCGTCGGGCGTGCACGCATCACCCCTTCGTTGTCGCAACATCAAGAAGACGCCATTTTGTTTCTTTGCACCAGATCTTCATCGCATCACGGCGCTGCTTGTCGCATCGCCACAGAAGCGCAGTAAGAAACCGACGCATCACCTCCCCACGCCGAGAAGAACCGACGCATCACTGTTCCCTGCGCATCAGTAGGGAACCGACGCATCACCGTTCTTGCGTGTAAGGATCCGACGCATCACCTTCCCTGCACCACTTTTGTTGTACCGCGTTACGCATCTCAGGTACATTGAACGCAAAGTGTCGCATTTCCATTTTAAGAGACTCAAGCTAATTCTACCATCTTTAAAGTACAGTAGTGTGGATTATTTTTGTGGTCTTGTGTTAAATCTATATAAAAGATACTTATTTTTAATATACATCTGGTGTGGTGTCCATCTGTAGTGTTGTCACTTGATTACTGTATGTGTTCACAAATGCTTTACACACTGCCTCTGAACTAAGCCTGTCTGCTCGTGCCAAGCTACCAAGGGGGTGAGCAGGGGTTATTTCAGGAGTGTACCCCCTTACCCTGACTAGACACAAGGGTCCCTATTTGGTCAAAGGTACCTACCTCTGCCAACTAGAGACCCCCAAATCTAACACTGGGTGTTACCCCCCACAGTTCCCGCAGGCGTGTCTGAACTTGCACGACTGCCCTCACTTGCATTCATCCCTGTCATACTTCCAGCAGTTGGTGTTGCGACTTTTTCCCGCCCTTCCAACTGTGTATGGTTTCTGTTTACCATAATGAGGAATGCCCTACTGCTTCGGTTTTTGCCCATTTCCCCGAAAAAACGACTCTCTGCTCCCAACTCCCTCTCTGGCTGCTACCATATGCATGGTGTACCCTTCCACATCTTGATGATCCCAGTTAATGCATGGCCATGTTTGCATCTTTAGTCTGAAGTCCTCGTCATAGCGTAACCAAGCGTCCCCTTGGTATTTTAGCTGTGCCTCATGCACTTTTTGTTCATGCAAAAACAGTGCTGCTGCGCTCTGCAGGAACTTCTCCACAAATACACTGGCTAATGTTCTGAAGGCCCAGAGCCAATTCTCAATACTCCGCTCCACCCACTGCCTCCTTTTTCCCTTCTTATCCTCCTCCTTCTTGCACTGTGAGGTCTAAACCTGCCTGGCGCACTTCTAGTAGTGAAAAGATGTCAATGTATTCTTTTCACCATATCCTCTCCTTCAATGCTACAGGGATGAGGCTGGCTAACCCAGTCTGTCTGGCTATGGTCGGGGGGTCGCCTGGGGAGGGTCTCACATATTCATTAGCTGCTTTCCCTTCCCCCCCTGTCACTATGGCCACGCCATTCCCAGCTTTAGTCACCTCTGTGCCTGTCTGCACCTCAGCTTCTGCAAAGATTGCCCCACTGGCCTGTTTGCAAACTTCCCCTGTTGACTGCGGAGCGCCTGATTGCCCTTCTCTGGTGGCCTCTTGTGTGCCCAGCTGCGAACCACCCTGTACCAGTGCGACCGACCCCCAGCCACCTTGGTTTGGCCAAGCACCCATTCCTTGCCACGGATGTGTGGGGGCAGGCAGCGTCGGTGCAGTCTCTGTGCCTGGCCATGGCCACCATGGTGGCCAGTTGAATGGGGGTACTCCCTGCCCCATGCCCCTGCTGGACTGCCCTGCCATTGCCCTGCGCCTTGCGCCCCGGCCAGCCCCGGGAACCCTTGCCCCGCACTGCTCTGCTGGTCCATTCCCCATTGAGCTGCTGCCTGCGGTACCCCTGCTAGCTGGCCATGGCTAGCTACCTCACCATTGGTACTCCCAGCGGCAATTGCAGCGCCCCCCTCATTACTCAACCCATTGGCCCCCCTTCACGCTGTGCGCCGCATGCTCACCATTAGCTCTCTTCTGTCCTCCGTCCTGCGGTACTGTGGGCATTGAGGTTGCCGCCGTATTGGCTACAGGCACACCTACAGTACCTTGGTCCATCTCCTCTTCACAGTCTGATGCTTCATCCGAGGAGAGCTGTTGCATCACTGGGCTCCTTGTTGGCTTTTTCTCCCCCGCTGACTCTTTGGAGGCAGCGCCCCGGTGGCCGCCGTTCGGGCTGCAAGCTTACCGTTGCGCTGACCTTGCCGTTGGGGCCCTCTAGCCCTCTTGGGGTTGGCCTCAGCCTGGCCCCCCGCTTTGTCCAATTGCAATGCCTCCAGAACATATTTATTGACCCAATCCTTGCCTCGGCTCGCCACCAGGGTTCTCGCTCTCTCTAGCAGCTCATTTAGATCCTCATCTAGCTCTGGACCCTCATAGCGATCCCCCTTGTTCCTTCCATGTTTTGCTGGCTGTTGTTCCCAGTTGTCCTCCTTGTCCTCCTTCCTGTATCTGATGGGTTTGTGCCGGTTCCTCCATGTGCCCCCAGCGCGGGTACCGGTGCCTCCTCTTCCTGGCATGCTCCTTCGTGCTTGTTGTGCCCTTGCTGCTGTTTTTTCTGGTGATGCCCCCCAAAAGCCTCTTGCTGGTGATCAGCGCCCCCAGCGCAGTAGGGGCCTGCAATCCAACGTTCCCCTTTAAGGCAGACAAGGCTGTCCTGCCCCTTAAAGAAAAACCTTGCCGGTAGGAAAGGAGTGGGCGTGGCCAAAGCACCCAATCAGCTTCCTTTCTCTCCGGCTGGCCTGCAAGATGGCACGCGGAAACACCCGATCCGTTTTTTCCTGCCTGGCAGCAATCCCCAGGTGAGAGTTTCCCGGTCACTGGGGCTGTTTTCTCTTTAGCGGGTGGCGCGCTTGCTCCCACGCCGCCGCTCGCCTACCCTTTCGTAGCGCTCCCGAAAGGCCTTCCTAGTTCTTTGGTGGTCGCGGGCAGCGAGCTCCCGACCACGCCACTGCCCGCTTCCTGTTAGTGGCACACCTGATTTGCGATGTCGGTTGTGGCCGGCTTCCCGCTTCTCTGTCCTTTCCGAGGCCACGCACTCGCTTCCTCAGTTCCCCTGGACGGATTAGCGGGCAACACGCTCTGCACACGCCATTGCCCGCCACTGTATCTATGAGCTAGAGTCCTCCGATCGCAGGCAGCGTGCCCTGCACACGCCTCTGCCCGCCTCAGTCCTGCCTTCCTCGTTAGCCGGCAACGTGCCCCGCACACGTTGTTGCTGAAATACTGCGCTTTACAATCGCGGGCAACGTGATTTTCTCACACCGCTGCCCGCTTAGCTGCTCCCGCAATCCGCTCTCCTGGCACGCCGCCGTCTGCTTCCTGGGCACTGTACTCTGTGCCCCCGTCTAAGCTCCAGGCCCAAGACTCGGACCGGAATCCCTGCAACGTAGTGAGTGAATGAATGAATGAATTTTATTTATGCACAGTTACTTAAAACCATTTGCAATGTACCAGCATGTTTTAAAAAAAATAAATAAAAAAAAAGTGGAGAATTGATAAAAAGACCATCACAATTTAAAAAAAAAAATAAATTTCATATACAATTATAACCAATCTCATTGCTTAAAAGATGCCATAGGAAAATTGTAAAAGCTAAGTAGTAAAAACTGAATAGTAAATATTATAGAATACATTGGACTGCCCTCATTGAATCTATTTTCTTAGATTGCGAGGGATTTACTCTTTTATCAGTCTGAGTCGAGCTTCCTCCATATATCTTCCAAATCGGGCCAGTTCAGTCGGTAGGGTGCATGCGAACAGCGCCGCAACACCTTCTGTTGCTGTCCGAGCGCCTTTACTTAACCATATTGGCTTTAGTAGTTTCCGGCGGAGTTGTATCAGGCCTGGGCAGCAACAGATCAAGTGGGTTAATGATTCCGTTTTATAGTCACAGATTCTGCAGCGGACTTTTTGGTCGAGAGCTTTCCACCCCGGATTCAGTTCTTTTATTGGAAGGGGAACTAATCTGCCCCACTGGATGTTTTTTAGGGCCTTTCTTCCCAGTGCTTGATATAAGTAGGGCTGGACTTTGTGCTCCGTGTATGTGCCAGCCATCCCAGGAGGGCCTCTACCACTCTCAAAGTAAGCCCGATCTGTCTCTCTTGTTAGTAGGTAGCATTGCTTGTTAATTGCCTTTCTGATGGCTGGATAGGGAACGACATCTTGGACCCAGTTCTGTGTTGCCAGGCCTAGGGTTTCTACTGCCTCATGCATGTATGCCTGCCATGGGTTTGCTGCACCACCATAGATGGCTTTTAGCATGCTTTTCAGGCTCCCTTCTGGGGCTTTGAGTACTTGGTAGTAGTATTTAGCGTGCGCTCCTAGACATTCTTTACTCTGCTGCACCAGGCCGAACTCCAAACGAATCCAGCTATTGCGTGTATAATTTGGTAATTTAAATATACGTTTGTACGCCCGACATTGCGCTTTTTCCATCATAATGTGCATTTTTCCCGGGAAGGCCTGCTGAGCGTAGCCTGCAACCGCCCTTATTTTGGCCTGTAACACCTTTCTAATTGGGATAGTCGTAGGGCTTTGCATCTTCTCATACAGTTTGCATAATGCGAAGATTGTGGACTCTACTTTCGATTTCATTTTGCTCACATGCAAGCGCGCTTTACCCGAGTCACATAACCAGCATCCAAGGTAGTTGTATGATTTTGATACAGTGATTGGCACTTCACCTACATACCATTTGAGGAGAGTTTTTTTGGATAACTCCCGAAAATCAGAACTTTCGTCTTTTCTGAGTTTAATACCAACTCATTAGTCCGATTGTAGGCATTTAAGGCATCTAGACCCCTTTGTAATCCAATTTTTGTGTGGTCCATCACCACTAGGTCATCCGCATATTGTAAGACTTGGAGTCTGCTACTTCCAATTTTTGGGACTGCGAGGTTGGCATTTTGCAGTTTCTTGCCCAAATCAGCTGTGTATAAGTTAAAAAGGGTAGGGGCTAAAACGCAACCCTGTTTTAAGCCCCGATTTGTAAAGCACTTTCTCGTGACGGTTTTGTTTGTTAATTTAATTTTAATCCAGGTGTTGCTGTATAGGAAAATGATTGCATTAAGGAGGTCAGATGGAATTTGCCAATCGCGCAATTTAGACCAGAGCTTGCCACGCGGGACACCATCAAAAGCTGCAGAATAGTCAATGAAGCAGGCAAAGAGGGGTTTTTATTCATTACAATTGCTTGCTGGCTTAAATATGATATGGCCGTTATGTTGTCACTTGTCGAACATCCTTTACGGAACCCCGTTTGATACGGAGGGAGAATTTCGTGTTTGTCGATCCATCTGTTTAGCTCAATCAGCAGAGTATTGGCATAAGCTTTTCCTTCAATGTCCAATAAGGCAATTAATTTGTAATTTTTGGATCTGTGTTGTCTCCCTTTTTATAGATGGGTTGCAGGATCGACCCACGCCACGAATCTGGCACCTTGGACAATAATCGGCATTCGGTGAACAAGTTGGATAATATTCTCCCCCAATAGATTGGGTCTTCCCTGAACAGCCCCCCGGTAGGCCATTTGGTCCAGGTGCCCCGTCTTTCCTAATCTTTTTAATAATTTTTTCAACCGCTGCCACTCCTCTATCGTTACTAACAACCCCGAAGTGCATACTGCTCCTTTGTTTGTGCTTTCTTCGTGGGCGTTAGTTGTCCAGTCTGTAACTGTGGCAATTTCCTTCTCTACATAGATTATTGAAACGTGTCTCATCCATGCCTCGGCATCCACAGAGTTGCCCCGATCTATTTTGTCGTTATGCAGCTTGGCTATGTATTGCCAGAGTTGTCGGTGTTTCTGCGGTTTTGTTAGCTCGTGAATCTTAATCCATTCCTCATCCTGCTTAATTTGCTTGAGAGTCCATAGCAGTTGTTTCCGCTCTTTATGCAATTTATTACGCTTCTCCAGCGTTTTTTCGATGCTTCGACCTTGTATGCTTTTTTTGCTTTGTTAAGGCTGCGAGTGATCTCTCTAAATTTTAGATTGTTGAGCTTTGTATGTATGTTGACTTTCTCTTTTATTTTAGGCTCTATTTCCGTGTTTTTGGACAAAGCTGTTTTCAACTCCGTGATCCATTCTGACCAATTTTCCAATTTGGGCTCGATGCCGACAATAGGGCCTGTGGCTTCTTGATGTTCTTTCCAGGCCTTGAATACAATGGTATTATGCTTGTTCCATTTTATTCTTCTCAGCAGGGCATGTTCCTCGGTTCCTATTGAATGGGATATCGTTGTAATACATCCCCTTTGCGTGATTTCGATATTCAATTCAATCTGCAGAATTGCGTGATCGCTCATCTCATGTGATTTAATTTCAAAGTTTGCAAATTTGGAAGCTAAGCGGTCACACAAGAAAATATAATCAATTGTGGTGCAATTTTTGAATGTGGTTAACCCTTGGTTTTTGTGGTTAAACCCTGTTGTAGCTTTTCGGCTGAGTATAGATCGTAGTCCCATAGGAAATGGTTAAACGTCCTTTCTGCCTTGGATAGGTGCCTCTTCTCGTTCCGGTTAATGCCTAAATGATGCAGGTTGAAGTCTCCCACCAGTATTTTTGCTGGCAATATGTGCGTGCATAGAGTTTCCTGTAATATTGTAACCATGGTTTCTGTCGCCTCTAATTTCAATGGGCCAGTGGCATTAAGATATATGTTGATTAAGAGAAACGAAACATTTTTCTCTCTGTGCCCTTTGCCCTCGAATAATAATGCCTGCAGCATATTTGAGCCTGTATTCACGGTGCTAACAGTTAACTGTTTTGCGTGTTTTACGTAGGTCGAAATCCCTCCAGACGGTCGTCCATAATAGTTATGTTTGATGGCTGGCTTATGAAAGCCGGCGTATCCTTCGATGTGAACCGGCTCTATGGCCCAAGTTTCTTGTAGGCAAATGATGTCATTCTCTAAGAGTTTGATTATGGCTGAACCTTGTTTGAGAACTCTTTGTAATCCCGCCACATTCCAAGAGGCCAATTTCAGATTGTGAAAGAGAGTTTGAAGTGGATCTGAAAGGCCTATGTGTCCCTCTATGTTCGCTTTTGGGACTGGTGATCTATCGTGCAGTCTTTGGCTGGTCCTCCAATGGTTGCCAATATGTTCTTTTGGTCAGGTCCGACTCGAGTGGCACTGTGTGTCGCTGTATTTCGTATTGTTTTGCCCCCTCCAGCTGATTTTCTGGGGTTTCTCGTCTTCGATAGTTCTATTCGTTCTGGTCCCCTCCTTTGTAGTTACAGATATACTTAAATTTTTGTAACGCTGGTCTGGTAGCCATTTTGTGGTTCCTCTCAATATACTATGATTGGGTTCCTTATGATTCTTTGAACCATGAGTGATATTTGATAGTTCAAGTAAGACTAACGGATATTTTTCTTGTTCTCGAGTCGAGATTGATATTCCCCAGTTTTTAAAAATTTCTTTTTCCTGGAGTACTGCCTCTGCTATGTGATGATTAGTCCAGGTCACTACTGTTAGCTCCTGGGTAAGGTCATCTTCACCTACTTCAAAGTGGACGCTCTCTATCTCTGCAGTTGTAACATATGACAGTGATGGTATGTAATGAAGGAGCTTTAATAAATTGCTCCTGTTTAAGATGTCATGTCTGCCCTTTGATTTGTATAACGGGTGGAAGATGCTTCGATTTGCTACTCCACTATCAATAGCCTCAGTTTTAATTCCTACCACATCAAATGGGTTTTTGATTGCTTCCCCCGTTCTCTCCTTTGTGATGGTAGTTGTGCCAGGGTGTGAGAGCATGTAATGCAACTTATCTTCACCTGTTATCGTTTTGGATTGCTCTACAGTTGTTTTTTTTCGGCGGGGAGCTGTTATGACTACTGTGTCAGTTTTTACTACCTCCGCTTCTTCGGGCATGTAATGCGTCTTATCTTTACCCATTATCATTTTAGATTGTTCTACAATTGTTTTTCCGGCGGGAAGCTATTAGGTCCACAGTGGCAGTTTTTACTACTTCCGCTACTTCGGGCTTCTCCTGTGGTTCTTTGATGTCTTGTCCAAATGGGCTGCTTACCTTGACCTGGCTGCCCCTTGGCTGAATATTTGTTTTTGATGGTTTCTTAAAAATTGGATATATTTGATTGTCCATTGGCGAATCCAATTTTTGGACTGGTTTTGACTCTGGTTCTTTTATGACATAGGATGGCTGACCCCAACAGCGTTTCATTTGTGAACTTTTTTCACGCTTCTTTTGCTTTCTTAGTCTCTTCTTCGTGCGCCTTGTCAGATTCATCTTAATAGATTGGATTATAGTTTCCCGATTATCCTCGGTACTTGGAGATGCTGTGGTACCTATCAGTTTTGCCTGTGTAGGACCGTTTAAGTTACCCCGGTTTTCCATGTTCTTCGCTTTTTCGGTGAGAATTAATCTTATGTTTTCCTTTTCATTCTTTGGATCTGTCTCTATGTTTGCGCAAATCTTATATACTTCTTTGTTTATTTCGTTGTGCTGGGGTCTTGCAAGAGCGGTAGCGGTAGTGTGTTTAACATCAGTCACTTTCAACTTTAGGTCCTCGATAAGAGTAGTCATGATTTCTGGGATTGTTGCTAGTTTGTCAAGTGTGGGGCCACAGGCGCACTCAGTGTTTATAGTGGCCGCGTAAGCTTGTTGCTTGTGTGATTAAAGAATTTAGGTTCGCTAATCTTTGATCAATCCCTGTGATTGCGTTTGCTACAATGTTCAGCAGATCTACTTGTACGTCTATTTTGTTAGAGTGGTAATTCAATGCCTCCAGTGTGAGTTGTGAGGTTCTGAAGAAGAGGTCCCATATGGTTCCAGAATCCATTGCTAGTACTGGAGTGGGGTTTGTTGTACAAGCCTTCGTGTTATTAATGTCGTTGCTGTTGGGAGTTAGAGACAGGTTCCTCCTTTTTGGTGAATGTTTTTGTTTTGGTCCAGGAGAGTTTGTTATTTTTCGGCCCACGTGCTATAGAGGGCTAGGAGTGTCAAGAAAACCAAGAAAGGCTCAGTGAAGCTTGTGTAAGGTTAATATGGTGTTAAGACGTCATAAAAAACAGGAGTAAAGAAGTATAAACGCTAGGCAAGTTATTTAGAGGTTTGCACTAATTAGACAGGCGTCAAAAAAGTGTTGCGGTCCTGCCGCCCACCTTTTGCGTCTACTGCCTCATTCAGAGATCAGCAGACATAGGTTTTCCTGTTGGGGGGGATCTGCTGTCAGAGAAAATCCTTTTTATCCTCTTTATCAGACATCTTCCAGCTGACATGGCGTCAGAAGGCTGCTCTATTTAGGGTCGGCCTTCTGACGTCATGTCATTCATTTTTTCATGTCCGAAACCGCCATGCACCGCCAGGAAAAAACACAATTAGAAGTGAGAGAAGTTTACTTTAGCTTAATCTCAGGGAAACACCAATTATTGGCCGATGAGCATCACAGGTAATTTCTGTTTTGCTAACTCTGATCTTGTAATTTTAACTTGAGATAGACGTGGTTTAAGCAGAAAATATCTGGTGGAAACTGGAGAACTGGATGTGTGCTGGGCTGCATGCACTGTAATGGTAAAGTTCACTGCAAGACTTTAGAAACTGCAGGGACAATACATTGAGCTGGCATCTCGCGTTCCTTTTGTATCAGAGGAAAAGTTCATGTACGATTTTCATGTAGAATAACACCCATGTGTGAAATGCATAAAACTCATAATTATCATAAGAATTATGCATCATACACGCAGAACAAATTACACAATTGTGCCCACATCCACAAACAATGATCCTGATTGACAAAGGTAAAATTACACTTTTGTGTAAGTTTACGACTGTGTGCTATTCACAAAGGTATTTTACTGGTGGTATCTTTATGACTGCCGACTCTACACACATAAAAAAATAGGACAGTCTTATCCTTTTATGTGCCAAAACCCAGCAGTCATAAAGATATTATTAGTAAAATACCTTTGTACATAGCAAACATTTGTAAACTTACACAAAAGTGCATTTGAAAGTTTTGTGCAAGGCACTTGTTGCTTTAGGAGAAGTATAAGCTGTTTGCTGTTGTTCTTTCCCTTACACTGCAAGTTTCTAACATCTATCTTCTCCTTCCTCCTGACCTTGCCTGCAGGACCTGGGCTTCCTTCTACTGGCTCTCTGCAACATATCATCCACTTCCCCCTCTTGGACCTGCCACCTATTTCCACCTCTGTGTAAACCCTGCTCTCAAGGCTTCCAGCTCCGGTGTCTAGGCAAAGGATGGAGAGGTTAACGATGACTTACAATGACAACTTCCCTTTTTGGGCCTGTTATGGCTTGGAGCCGTAACCTTTATCCACTGAGATACCCAACGTAAGGGCAAATAAATATAAGCTGCATTCATCCTCTCAGACCTACAATCTCCTCTTCGATCTTTAATAATCCATGGTATCCTTGGCTTCTGGTGGACGCCTTAAACTCACAATAGTGGGCTCTGTTGCTTCTTTAGGTTGGTATCACCATTGCTTCTATGTGTAATTCCCAGACTGCTACTGTGAATATTGTGGTTTCTATTGGGAAGTATCGCTCCACTCCTGGGTAGAGCCATGGATCCACCAGTTTGGGCTCTGTTGTTTTTTTAGCTCAGTGCCAACGCTGCATCTAGGTGGATCTCTTATACCACGATTGTGATTTTAATGGTCTACTTTGCGTAACGGCAACTACACCTTGGCTTGAGGAGGACTACTCCAACCCTACTGGGACTTCCAGGGTATCCACAATTCAAAGACATCGTCTTCTCTGGGTAGACACCGTAGGCTCACTAGAGGATAGTAGCTCCTCATAATCTAGGCAAACGCCATAGTCATAGATGTATTACTTGCGTCCCATTAACTATTTGAGTTTCTACTTGCAACTGCTCTGTACCTAACTCCAGAATGTCTAGCTCAAAACATTCAGGACTGTAACCCATAGAGGATTTTACCAGGTTTTGCTAACTAGGAAACTACCAACAAACACTTTGGTTCTCTGGTAGCCCTCCTTGCGCTGCATCAGTCTACTTATACTGCACCAACACAAAAGTGGGGTGTGACTGTGCTGTTGCTATTTAAGAACTTTTCTCACCAATTCCTCTTCCTGTTCTGTCTGGTAGGCCAGCTTCAACTGCGCCTCAGAAACCAAAAAGCAACTTCTCCACTGCTTTGCTATCTTCATTGAAATACTGCGAGTCAGAAAACATCAGTCTGCTCTCCTATCTGATTAAAAAGTCAGGAGAGGCTGTAACATGAATCAAGTCCAACACCACTAAGAAATAACAACAAAATAAAAAAAGAACAGTTATGGCACACTGACAGTGACATAGCCAGTGTGTCATGGGCCCCAGTGGCGGCCAGCATGGTTCACGGGTGGGTGGTTAGGCGGTCGCAGGGGTGTTGCGTGGGGGGGAGGGTGGGGGGGTCGTGATTGTGGGAAGGAGCTTCACAAAACAAATATAATAAATAAATAATTTGCCTTTCCGCCGGGTCCCACGTCTGTGGTCCTGCTCTCCTGCTACCGACCTCAGGAACAGAAAGCAGGCATCCAGGCTCCCTCCCCTAAGCCAATCACAATGCTGCAATGCAGCGTTGTGATTGGTCTGAGCGTCGCGACACAGCGCTCAGCCAGGGGCTGTAGGTGTGGGTATGTTCTCCATGCAGGCTGTAATGCAGCCTGCATGGAGAAGGGGAAAGTGCGCATGACTGGTTTGGGCGGCCCGAGAGGGCTGACCAAACAGTGATTGCACACTTAGGAGTGGGCAAACCATTCCTCCCCTGCTCTGTGAGCAGAGCAACCCCACCCACCCGCCCGCAAAGGAAACATAAAATTATAATAACTTAAAGTTATCATCATTTTATATTTCCTTTCCTTTCCACTGCTGGAAAGCAGTGGGGTGACGCTCCTCTGCCATAGAGGAGGAGCCGCCACTAATGGGCCCTAGTGCAAGAGAAGAAATGGCCTTCCTGGCTGCTGTTAAAACTGTAAAATACAGCAATAAACAGGGTTCAGTGGGCCTCTCTTGCCTCTCGGCCCTAGTGCCACAGCACCTGCTGCACCTATGGAAGCTACACCCCTGTCAATCAACCAATCAATCAATCATGTCACTTATAAAGCGCACTACATACCCGCGAGGGTCTCAAGGCGCTGGGGGAAGAGGGGGGTGGTGCTGCTACTGATCGAAGAGCCAGGTCTTGGCCTGTCCACTAATCATTCCCCGCCGTTTAGCCTATCTTTCCTCTTAGCACCAGACCAAACTAACATTACACACTTCACTTTCAATTTACTACCTTGACCCACTCCTGACTGACCATAATACATTCACACTATCCACCCCCTTCTTCTCCAGCCTATATTCACTCCTCTAACACTGTCCCCCAATCCCTGCTACACCCTCCCCATCAAACATGTGCTTACAGCAACTGCTGAACCCCTTAAATGCATGCTAGAATGAATACCTTCACTACTAAAAATGCACACACCTTGCTCTTTGACTCTGCCCTACAATGTTCATACTCATTACACAAATCTTGCTCTATTGATGCTCCCACTCTTACTCATACTCCCACCCAACAGTCACACACCAAACTGCAAATTAACCCCAACCCTATTGCATACCTGTCTACTTTACCTCACTCCCATTCATCAAACCATACAGTTCATTCAGCTCTCCCAACCTCTACTCTTCATCAGGGAAACATAATTTACCACAAAGTCTAAACCACACACTGCCTTTACAATGTGGTCTGTACAACGACTCGTCTTTACCACTGCATTCCTTTACCATGCAAGTCTATAAAACTACTTGCCATAGGGGAAGCAGCGTTGGAGCTCAAAGTCCAACGCTTTCCCTACTGTTGTGCAGACTGGAGTTGGAATAGTAATTTATACCTCTCCAAAGTGCAGCACTTCCCTCTAAGGCAAAGTGGTTGTGCGTTGTAAAGACCGTGTTGCAAAGCCATGCCTTGGAATGGCTTGCGTGCTTCCATCATACATCCCTCTTCATCCCTTAACCCTTCTTCATCCCCAAAACTTTGACATTTCTGCCTAGGCGCTGACATACTTCACTCACCCATCAATCTCTCAAATGTCCTTACTTCTTTTCCTGCCAAACTACTGAATGCGATTTCAAAGGATAAAAATAGTCTGAACATCTGGGATCTCATAATGAATTCCTGGCCTAGTATTTGTAACAGAAACCTGGCAAACTGTTGATGAGCCATCAGTTTTACACAAACTATTCCTGCTAGACATAAGATATTCTAAAAGAATATCCTAGTGAGGGAGACTAGCCATTGTCTACAAAGCAACCCTTCAAACCAAATGGCTTGAGCACTTCCAAGCCCCTGAATGTGAATCTTTCTTCATTCAATTCTCCCAAATACCAACCTTAACTCACCTATTCCCCCTGATCTACAGACTACTGCTGGATAACCCAGCTTTCACTTATCCCTTCCTTTACTTCATTGAAGATTTTACATGTAAAATGTTAGCCTCTCCATACGGGGAGACTTCATCACTTGGTTTGACATGACAAACTCCTATCAAGCATGACATTTTGTTTCAAATATTGAATCCATCACTTTTTTACAAATAGACTCTATGCCCCCCCCTAAGCAGGACACACTCTCGAAGCAGTATTTGCTTTATTTAATGTACCCTTCACAACTAAGGGCCCGACTCCGATCTCGCTCGGAAAGCCCTACGACCGACTCTGTCCCGTAGAGCTTTCCGACCGACTCGTGCTCCGGGGCTCCGAGCGACAGAGTACGATGCGCTGCAGCGCTGACGTACTCGGGTCGCTCAGAGCCCCATTGAAGTCAATGGGAGCCTGTTGTACGTCGCCTAGATAGGCTTCCATCATGAAAAATGTACGTCTTGGAAAAGGGCGCCCCCTGTCGTGTGTTCGCGTCGGTGCCCCCCGCAATGTACATGCATGGGTGAGGGGGACCCCTGGGTCCCCCCGCTGTCCGAGTCGTAGGGCTCCGGGTGAAGGGGGGTCCGGCGCAGACCCCCGAAGTACGCTTCCCGGAGCTTTTTCGAGCCGGAGGCTCCGACTCGCACCGGCTGCTCACAATGCGCATCGTACTTGGCCGGTCGGAAACCGCACGCATTGCACTGTACGCGTCGGACAGATTTGAGTCGCTCGGGAGGCATCGCTGACGGGTACGAGTCAGTCGTAGCGCGAGGCTTGAAGCGCATCGTACTTGCTCGCTCGTACAGCTGTACGAGTTGCACGGAAATCACGAGTACGACTCGGACACGCTACTGACGGATGCCGCTAGGAGCCCTTCCGAGCGAGATCGGAATCGGGCCCTAAGTGTTATCCTGTCACCTCGATCAATCATCATATACATTCTGACAAATGCTCCACACTATCGCCAATAACTATTTGCCCCTAACCACCACGCAACCATCAGGTCTTAGAAGAATTTGGATAGCTCTGCCCTATCCACTGTCTTAGGTACCAGCATGCCATTAACAGTAAAAGATTTCAATTGTAGCCTGACATATGTGTATCATGATCTCATGGCACTCAAATGAATCCTAGCCAGTAAGCCTCCCACAACACCAGGCTGGCTGACATCTGAAGAAAATTACTAAAATTAAACAGATCTTTTGAAATACTCTGGATGAAGACCTTTTGTAATAATAAAAATGTAGATCGCCAAAGTAAGTTCAGCTTCTATAATGTAACTGTAAGAAACCCAAAAAAACAACACTCCTAACATCACATCTCAGCAGCCTTATGCCCAACAAAGGAGTGCTCTAATATTTTTAATTAATTTTAGAATACAGAGTGCACAGTCCTGAAAGAAAATCCCTGCCAGGAAATAGGTCGTCCTATAGCAAACTATTTCATGAAACAAGCAAATTACCTCTGATTTACTTCGTGAAGAAAATGATTAGCATCTTACCTCCAACGCTCCACACGCAATTCAACCACAACCCACATCATGGCCTGAAACTATCTCTCAATCCTCCTACATCAAAAAACTTCTTTGAATCACCAACAGCCTGTGGAATTCGGATTTACTACACCTGATTGATATAGTCAAGGACATACTCCTTAAAAGCTCTGCTACCACCACAGCCGGAGTCTTCCTCAATCATTATTTAGTGGCTGGAACCTTTCAGAAAACCCTGGTTTGGATCCATTTGACTCTAACAACTACTGACAAATAATGAATGTTCATTTGTAGGCAAACTGATTGAAAGATCTGCATTCAAACAAATATCAGCATTCATTAAAAGATAATAACCTGTGTTTGGACTGTTCAAATGGCTTCCGTCCTGAACACAGCACTGAAGCATCGTTGAATCCAACTTGGACTGAAATCAAAACAACCCACTCTATTTGACTTGTGGTTTTAAAACTATTATATATTTATTCAACTTTCGACACTGTACACCATCTTTCTCTTCTGCAGAAACTTTGTGACTTAGGAATTCAAATAAGCATCCTGAAATGGCCCACATCTTTGCTTGCTGACAGGATACTGACCATTTCACTACCCTTTTCACCTTGATCCATTCAACTCACCAGCTAGTGTACACTACCACAAGCCACAGCCATTGCTACTTTCATGTTCAATGTCTGTTTCAGTCCACCACCTGAAGTCATGTCCTCCATTAATCTCAACTGCTATAATTATGCTGATGACACGCAAATCATCCTAAAACTTAAATGGTTATCTGGCCTTGATATATCTACTATGGAGAAATGATGACAATCAAATGACCACCGTAGGTTTGCTAACCATCTCAAGTTTAACACTGCACAAATAGAGATTCTTGATTGTGGCAAGTAGATGAATCATCATTCTTTGGCTACAGGGCCTGTGGAACTAGGACATCCACCTCTTTACTCACCTGAAATAGGGAATTTAGGGGTGATTAATGTGTCCAAACTATCGCTTATACCATACATAAGTCAAAACAAATCTTCCCCATGATGAGATGTCTCTGATGAATTTTCACAGATCTAAGGTCCAAAATATAATTTATTTGTTTATCAATTTTACAAAGTGCTCCCTTACTGTGAGGCATTAAGACTCCTTACAGGAAACAGGAAATGACAATGCAAAACCAAAAACAAAAGTGAATAGGATTGAAAATTGAAAATTGAAAAACAGTATTAAACATGTTGTTGTCGCTGAGATAACTTCATGTTGGGGATTTATCATCTATTTAGTAGAAATAGATCAGTAGGTATTTAGATTGAGATGAAACAGATGGGTTTTTAGATGTATCCTGAATGTCAGCGGTGTGAGGTCTGATTGGATTATCGCTTGTAGATACTTCCAGAATTATTAGGCTGCTCCAGAGAAGTTTTGGTTTTGTTTTGTTTCTTACCTAGGTGCTTCCAGGAATAGGTTGCTCTTGCTTCTTAGACCTTTTTGACCCCTGATTCTGAGAGTAAATTGGTGAAGTATGGAGTATGGTGCAGGTGGATCGCCTTGTACATCAGGTGTCTGACTTTATTCTTAATCTTAGAGCCTATTGGGAAGATAAGCTCTTGAACGATAGTTGTTATGTTTTCGAATTCTATAGTGTTTGAAAGGAGACATGCTGCAGATTGAAGGACCGCTTTGATTGGGTTCAAGACAATTTAAGGTTCCGGATAGTATGGCATTTCCAAAGTCTGGGTGTGATAGGAGAGTGCAATTGCCGCAGTTTTAACTGGATTGGAGACAAGATTTTAAAATGTTTTAGGTGAACGTGGTGCAAATTAGCATATGCAGTATAAAGGATAGAGAACAATCAAGAATATAACCCAGCAATGTCACTAAGTTCCCTGGAATTGGTTTATGTCTTTCTTCTTTGAGTTCATCACGTAGATACAAGTCAAAGTTGTCTCTGCACTTATGTAACAACAGTAGAAAATCATTTTTGGATGAGTTGAGTTTTAGGAAGTTATTGGACATCCAGGGGGATACTTACAAAAAAGTTACACAGCGCAGCAATACACCTTGCTGTGTCGCGCTGTGTGATAGGGAAAGGGCAGGAATGTGCCATATTTAACATTATACAGTGCATTCCTGTCTTTTCCCTGTGCTGGCGCACAATGTGCTGCCTAACGCCAATGCAGGCACCATTGCACAATGGTGCAAGGGTGCCTGCGCTGTAAGCAGGATTGTTTATGTGCAGGAAGGGACACCTTTCTGCACAAAAACAATCCCCTGAGGCATTTTCTTCTTTCTATGTGTGCTGCAGAATACATCACACATACAAAAATGAAAAAACAAGGAGAAATAACAATATTTCTCCTCTTTAGGTCTCACCATGGAAGGCGTAGCATTTTGACGCATTCCCACATCTACCAGTAATGGTAAATCTGGAAATGCAGCAAAATCAATGGGTAGATGCGTGGGAACAAGCTTGCTCCATCCATGGACCGCCTCCCTGGCGCAGAGTAATGTAATGCAGCTATTTGCGCTGTGTTGCGTTACTCCAGATTTATCAAGCCACTCGAGGCCATGCAAGGTGGCCTTGCGTGACTTGATAAGTTTAACTTAAGAGTTGCGTCGCTCTTGTGCCTCTTTGCATAGTGCAAGGGTGATAAATATGCCCCCCAGTGTTTGATTTTGGCAACTGTTTGGTGGAAGATATGAGTGTCATGAATGGAGGTGATTGTAATGTATAATTGAGTTTCATCAGCCTGCTAGTGAATGGATATATATGATTCCCCGAGAATTACCCTTAGAGGTTTACGGTACAGATTGAAGAGGTAGGCACCTGTAAGGAGCCCTAGTGAACTCCATGTAGCAGAGATATGCTCTTTCTTCTTGGTAGTGGTTTGACAGGAATGAGGCAATACATCTACGAACATGATCTTTTAGCCCCATTCTGTGTTTCAAAATGTGTAGTAGCCTTTTGTAATAAACCATATCAAAGGCCACCCAAAGATTCAGAGTACACAGATGAATGTTCTCTAGCGTCCAGGATGCAGTGAACGTCTTCCAGCATTGCATAAATTGTTTATGCAGTCTAAAAAAACTAGTTAATTTAGCTTTGATGACAGAAGATTGTCTAGATCCATTTGTATGATGTGCTTCAGATTCTGAGAATATTGTTTGGTGAGTTAGATATTATTGGGAATCGAATCCTTAGGAGTATAGAAAAAGAAAGTAATGTGTGAGTAATGTGACCAAGCCATGATAATGGGCTGATTTAATCTAGCCTTATCAGGGTCTGCAATTATTAGGTCCAGAGTCTTACCATTGGTGGGAGCGGGCCTGCTCGAAAGCTGAGCTAGATTATGCAGACTAACAATATTTTCTAGGGAGGCAAAACTGGAGCATTTCTGGTTTCCCCAGTAAACATTGAAGTCTCCTATAAATTGCTGTCTAGAGACGGCATCATGTTATGAGATATAATCAAATTACCTTCCACTTAGAAGGATGGTATGTTATGCGAGCATAGGTGGCTGATGGTGGAGCTAGGGTTAGTGCTATTTCAAAGCATTCAAAGGCAGAGTGTAAAGTGGTGGGAACTTGTTTACAGTTTAGGTAGTCCTTGTATATTGTGGCCATGCCATTTCCTAATTTCAACGGGCTCGCTTCCCTTATGAACGTGTTTCCATGGGGTACTGAGGAGTCTACGATGGCTTGAGATTCTCTTTTAAGCCAGGATTAAGTGATCAAGAAGAGGACTGGTTTGCATAGTGGGATGAGGTTAGCCACCTCAGCATGATGGGCATTTGCAGGCCCAGGGTTTATGAGCAAACATGATCATTTAGATGTAATATCACTTTTTAGAGGTTTCTGAGGTTTGACACAATTTGTCTGGCTGAGGGTCCTTGGAGTACATTTCCTATATGAAGTGGGAATGTGGCAATTAGTGCATTTGACTATTGAGATGGGATTTTGAGGTTAATGCTTTGCACATTTTGCTTTACAGAAAGAGGTTGGTGTCAGGAATCGATGAAAGACTCAGGCACTTGCACTATGAAAAGGAAGGACAGTGGTGGGAATTTAGTCAGGACTCATTCATCAATCATACATATTAGGATCTATTGTTGGGGCAAAGATACGGAAGAATGGAAACTTTGAAAAAGTAAAGATTAGAAGGCCCTATGTGTCTGGGGTTGAGGAGTCTCGGTACTTCTGTCTACAGAATAAGAGCTGAAAACCCTCATAAACAATTAACACTTACAGGGTAAAAGAGACAGTATTAGTTAAAAGGAAATCAGAAATAGCATTTGATGCTTTCAACATGGATTTTTGGGATTCCGCCATTTTGATCTAGTTCACACCCAAATGGTGCTCCTGCACTTTAGTTATATTTTCTCTTCTTCTGTTGTCTCCAGTAATTAAGTCCCATTAGACAGGACTATGTTTGTTTTCCTTTCTGTCTCCGTGTTGCTGCACATATCTTCTGTGGCAGCAGAGACATTCTCTGATACCTACTTCCAACAGCCCACCGGGTTCCCGAGCATGGTTTGACGATACACCCAAGTGACTCGTACCACCCTTTGCAGTTCTCCAGCCAGATCCTTGTAGCTCAGTAGCTAGTCACAGCATAGCCTGTTGCGTACCTTGGTAAACCACAATTCTTGTACAGCCTTTGAGTACTCACTGTATGACTGTTTGGCTAACAGTAATCTGTGAATATTATACAGACACCCAATGTTCAAATGGGTGTCATTGAAGTCCTTGAAAAGAACGAGTTCCATCACCTTGCCAGAAGATCGCCTGTTTCTCTCCCCTTCCTGTTTCTCCCCATGGTAGTAGAATTGGAGTCTTGCATAGTATACAGGCTGGGAGGTTGCTGTCATGGGGAGGAAGTGCTAACCATCTCCAGTTCTGAGAAATCATGACAACTCTTGAGTTCTGACAGTCGGTAGGATGTTTGGTAATTTGTGTCTTCTCCTGGATTGAGTTGTCTTTAGGGTATTCTCTGTGTAACTACAGGTCTTTACTCACAGTCACAGGGTGGCTAGTACATAGAAGGTTCAAGGTGGCACATACTGTCTCCACAGTATTGCATATGGGGAAAATATTGAGAGCATTCTGTCTCTAGACTCTTCTTATTCCCCTCAGATTACCAGTGTTCTTAGCACAGTGTTGACGCCATGTCGAAGCCATGACATTGGCTCAATGCTTTGTGCCCTGTTTCGAGGCCAACTGGCCTCACACCCATCTGAGATGCACCTTGTTCCTGAACTTCCATAGCAGAGCAAGAAGCTCTGAGTGTGACCCTCTGTTCCAGGGATCTCTGATCAACTACATCAAAAAAATGCGGATTCTAATTGACAAGCCTCTAGGCAGTATCACGCTGAGGCATGAACAACACGTCATCAGAGGAAATAGCAGGTACAATGCGTGTTTCTGTGCCATATGCAAGCAGTGATTTGTACTTGGACAGGATGATCCTGTTCTCAGGTGCGACTTGAAAAATTGTATAGGCCTTGTTCTAGAAGGCCAAACCTTGAGCTGTTTTCTGAAACAAGTTCTACCATGGGCGGGCACTGCTATACCTAAGCTACTATCCGATGCCGAGGAGGATCGGACATTGATTTGTACTGGATGTTGTGTTAGCATGGACATGGATCCTTAGTTTGCTCAAACCAGGAACTATTAGAATGCTCAGATCACCATCTTAAACACAATTAGGCATCACAATTTGTAAGTGATTCCAGGATTTAGATCATCCCTTAATCAATCTTAAAAGTGTTTCGTAGATAAGAGTTTGGGCACAGGAGCCAGGATGTAGAAGTAGCCTTACAGCTGTTGTTGAAGGAGTGTTTCAGAGCTTGGAGCAGCTGGATGGAGATGCTCAGTCAGGCGACCATCTTGAAGCATTAGTACTCTTCCACCTTGACTGTGCCAATGGACTCAAACTCATAGTACTGCTCTTAATACTGAAGAAACCACAGAGAATTTGAAATGCGACCTCTGTGCAATTTCTCATCCTGCCAACGTGAACCCACAACACACCTTGCCTCTTTGTCCTACACTGGCTCTCAGTCGCCAGAAGCATCACCATTAAAACAACATGTTTAGCTCTCTGAGCAATCTAGGGGGTTCAACCACTCTTCCTTCAGCAACAGATGTGCCACTAACCAAGATGACTGTGTTCAAGGCTTGCTCCATTATTGACAGTGCCTTCCGGCAAAATGTTTTGAACTAGAGGAGCATATTATGATCTTTACAAAAGGTTAGCTAGGTATGTGCAGTCGCCCTTACTTTGTTACTTAGCACCAGACTTAATGGGTAAGGGATTCGGCGCACCATCTTTGAAGCATGCCTTCGAACGTCGTGCAACTCAACCAATATCTCCAGGTCCTTGCCACAATCAATACCCTTCCAACCACAAACCCCCAAAGAGAGGCGTTGGAACCAGTGAAAATTCGAGTTCGGTGTGGCCTAATCAGGCGCATGAGGGACTATCAAAACATATCAATACAAAACAATAGAATATTATATTGATGAGCTTAATAAAAAGTTCTGCTGAAGAAATAGCTAAGCTTCTGGTGACCAGAATGTTCTGGCAGTACTAATGATTTCATTGGCATTAATATATACAGCGCATATACCTTCTCTAAGCACTTTAGGTTGGCACAGTATGTACCCACTGAAATTGGTACTCATTTTATCGACCTAAGAAAGATGAAAGACGGAGTAGAGTTCTACCAGAGATCAAAATGTGCCTTCATTTGAAGGCACTAAACTTTCCTGCTCATTGCCTTGCACACATCAGCTTTCCAAAAGGCCTTTAGCATAGATTTGTGCTATAAAAATGTTTTAAATCAGGAAGTTAAAGTTTTATTTACTTTCTTTCAGAAAGACTTTAGCTCACATCTGATTACCTGCAGCAAAAATGCAAAAAACTTTTCATCATGCCCCATATTTCCATATCGTAATCACCAGTGCCATCTGCCACTGAAAATCAAATTCATGGAAGATGGCGCTTTTCTTACAATGCTCGCTCTCCTCTTCAGGATCCACATATCTTTCTAGCTGCAGGTGCACTGACTAGATCCAGTATGGAACAATCACCAAAGGCACTAGAAATCTCTTTTTTGTTGCCTAGTCTAGCTTGCACATATCAGAAAAATGAACGAAACAAACACAACAGTCGTGCCTGGATCCACGTAACTATTAACAACATTTATTTTCAAAATAGAGGAAGTTGTAGGCTACATTTAACAAATAATAAAAAAAATTGGGTGCTCCCTTCCTCCCTAGAGGGATAGACAAATTGCCAATACAAGCTACAAAAAAACATCATAGCGAAAGTAGCAAGACTATCTGGTGGGAAAGTTTTGGAGGAAGTGAATTATAATTTGGAGAAAGTATTCTATACACTTCCCTTCCCATAATTACTCAACCTATGGACGCAAAGGAGAAGACACTCATCACCACAGCCCTCAGAATCATATGATGCTTCGGCGGGGTTATATTGTCAGGATCTGATGAATAATCTCTCTAGAAACCGAACATTTAAGCGGCATTGAGAAGTCTCTGAAAGGCGAGTAACCTCCAGGCAATGAGAAATCGTTCTGTGCCAACTTCTTTCCATGTGCTGAAGGGTGCTTCTGAGCTAAGTAACTTATTGATGCTGTCAGATACTTAAGTTGTGCATCATTTAGACAGCATCTTGGATGCCCTTCCAGAAGCCAAGTTTCAGGTGGGGAGTTGCCTTTGAGAATTGATTTATGGACAGATAGAGTTTGCTGCATTCTAGTGTATGTGGCTACAATTTCATGGTGACCTTGATGAAGGTCTTAGACCTGGCTTTGGATTATATTTGACGAAAGTGTGGTCTAGAAGGGAAAATGCTAACTTTAGAGCATGGAACACTAGGTGCTGATCCTGGCTTTACCACCAGAAATTGTGTGATTTGGGAAAATCAATAAATGAAATGTAATTTACTTGTGTAAAGCATGAAAACCTCACTAACAATCACTAATTGTCTCAAACCCCCTTTTGATGTACAGTGCACTGTTGCTGCAAATCTAGGTGTATGTCATAGAAGTACCAACACATACATGCACAAAAGGGGCACAATTTGCAAGGCTTATTTATTATCTATACAATAGTATTGATCCTTCTGAATAGGAGTGAAACGATCCACTGTCCAAATCATGAAGGGAGAAGACCAAGAAGTGACAAGTGGGCAGATCATCTAATTTTCTTTTTTTTTTTTAAATAAAACATTTTCTATAAAATATATATATATATATTACAAATGTACAATTACACGAACAATTCATATAAAATAGGAGCAAAGAAAAAGTACATGTGCTTCTTAAATTAAACATACATAAAACAGTTTCCCATCAGCATTTCCTACACAAATTACAATTTCCAGAAATAACAGGCAAATATGTGATTTTACATCAATGATTGTAGATTTTTCTTCCTCCAGCCCATAAAATAAAACTAGCCGCACAAAAAATTGTATCTGAGTGAATTGTGTATTCAGAGTTACAGTGGCTGTTTTTTTGACACCACCTTAAAAGTTCAACCACAAGCGCCTTAACCAATATTCTGGGCAGAAAAAGAAAACAATACATTTCTTCTTCCCAAAAATGCCATGGTTACAAAAACGTACAACATATGACCTACAGGGCTGATTTGCCTTTTTTTGTTCTCACTGTTCACCTCGTACTGAATATGTGGTGATATATTGCTTCTCCACATTGTCAAATATCACTATTGTTGCCCTGTTTGCCTTGTACTGCACTGGCCTGTTTATGCTTTCTGTCTGTACTTTGCCCAGTTAGGTGGAATCCGCCTTATAGAAGTCAATATATAAATAAATAAAAATATCGGGGTCGTCTATAACCTCTGAAAGCCTCTGAGGTCTGCCCCAAGTCTTCTCCTTTAGATACTTCCCACAATCCACTACTGTTTTATAATAGAGGTTATCATGACCCAATGTGGTTTTATAAATACGAATTTGGACCACGAACCGTCATGGTATCTGTGTCCCAAAATCTAGCTTTTATGAAAGGTGGAGTGCGGCTAATAATAGTGCCAGGGTTATCCTGCACATCATTATGGTTTAAGTCTAACAGTCTGACATTTGCGAGAAACCCAAGGTACCTGAATTGCATTGTTGCACCAAAGGTGTCTGCATTGCCCCTCCTGAGAAATTGATACAATATTCATCTAATTCTCACCTTTCCTTCTAAGAGGATTGGCCAATATGAGTTTGCCCACATATGCCATCCTTCTCTTTTCCTCTGAAGTTAATGGTCTTGCACTTTCTTGAATCATGGCCAGCAATGAGGGAAAGCAAGGAAATGTCATAATTGTCGTTGCGGCCATTTTCCTTGAACAGGCATAATTTTTTTTTAATTGGTTTTATAAGACATTAGGACGAAGAACCCACAAAACACCAATGTTACAGTAAAAAACACAAAATAGAAAGCTGAGAAATTAAAATACATCTGATAAAACAATGATGTCATCCAGCCCCCTGTGTCTCCAATTATATGTATGTTCAAATTATTGTAAGTATTCACTTTACAGTGTGCTCTCCGTATTACGTGCATCCTAACTACCCCCAAAAGATTCTGCTGTCAATAATTTGGTTAGAGGTGGAATCGACACAGGCCATATTGAATGTTTAGAGCGCCTCATGCTTGAGATGCTCTTGCTACAAAAAAAAGCATGTTCTCTCAACAGTGCTCAATTGGCACTTGAAACCAGGTCTCTGAAGTAATAAACACCTAAAATAAATGAAAACATATTACTAAATAAAATGGCAACCATTCCTTGACTTGTGTGAACTGGTGTCCAAACCTTATTCACGTCGGATTCAAAAGGTCTGCCTTTGCACTATTCTGAAACAAAACTGTATTATTTATAGTAAAAAGATAAAAAACATGCTGCTAAGCATCATGCATAACTTTGTGCCTTATTATGACTTTGGCGGTCTTCCTGTACGACCGCTGAGGTCCCAGGAAGACTGCCAAGCCGTCGGCATTCCCGCCCGCCCAATTACAATCTTGTAGCTGGGCTAGAGGGGCCGCTGCAGTGGTCCCACGGCGGCCGCATGCTTTGGCTGGGGATTACAGCCAGCAGTCATGCTGCCACCGCTGGGGGACCGCTGCCACGTCGGGTGCACTGTGTGGCATGCACCATGTCGTGCATGCCACACAGTGCACTCACAAAGGTGCAATTCTAGGGGGGCACAACGTGTGCCCCCCTGCACGCACCCCCTTGCGCAGATTTGCCAGGGGGGGGCATTTTGGCCCCTTTCCGTCACCCTTTTCATGGCGGGGTCCCCACCATGAAATGGGCAGGGGAAATGCTGGTAGTAATCTGCTTGGCGGTGCCGGCATCGGCACTGGCAGCATTTTAAAGCCCCTCTCACCACCGCCGCGGGATCCTGGATCCCGGCGGAGGCAGCGGTCTTGTGGTGGTCCCACCGCCACCATAGGCCGGGAGGCCCGACGCGATGGTGGAGGTCGGACCGCCATCCACGGGTCCGGCGGTCCCAGGACCGTGGTACTCAAAGTCAAATCAGTCTTTATTTCGATCCTTCCGATCATAAAAGACACAGATAATAATGACGATAAAACATTGTGACTGAAAAATTTAAGTAAGTTAAATACAGTATTATGGTACTGTAGCTATGTTAAAAAACTGTCGGTGTGAAAATATATACAGTGCATTTTTAAACAAGAAAAATAAAAGAAGTTTAAAAAAAACAGTCATATGAAACATTAAAAAAGTTATTGAAAGTTGATAAAAACAGTGAAGCACATCAGTCAAGCTTCTCATCTTTAACTGCCATTTAGATACAAACTTCCATTTCATCATATAACTAAAACATTCTATAAAATAGGACATAATCCTAATACTGTGTAGACAGATCCCAATAGGCATTATGCATTTTATTCTTGGGCAATAGTCACGGTTCTTTATAGACGGGGTTACCATTCGTTATGTCTTGCTTCTTCAGGTTATTAGCTCGAATGTCCCACGTCCAGCTCAGAAATTTGGCCATGGCTATCGCTATGTGCTCTTGCGTGTTGGTCTTCAATATTCGAAGAGCAGTAACGCTTGAGCTAGTACTCATATTAGAGCAAATTGGCTTGAGCCACTTATCTCTAGGAGACTTATACGCTGGACAAACAAATAATATATGGGGAATTGACTCATCCTGCGCTTGACAAGATACACATTTAGTGTCCGTTGTATTGCCATTTTTGTGTAAACGATTTGACCGGGAGTGAGCCTACCCTGAATTGGTGGTACAGCTTTCTGTCACAGGGTTTAGATATAAAATCCCAATAGTCCTCGAACTGGGTATCATGTTTATGCTCCAGGAAAATGCCTGACAGAGAGGGTTTCTTAAAAGATGTCAGACAATTTACTCTGACCATATTCCAATAAGCTTCCTTAAAATCTTTTTTAGAGGGAAAGGAACTACCTACTGGATCCTCCCATAAGTGGCTAAACCCCATATTCACCAGTGTGCACTTTATTTTTTGTAACCAGGGGATCTTACATGATAAGTTAGCTTCTCTAACATCTTTTAGCGCATTTGCGTAAGTTGACAGCTCCGGGGTGGACCAGAGCCTTCTCCAGTATGCTATGGGCCTGTATCGAGCTATCTCCTCAAATGTACAACAACCCAGGTCTACATAGAGGGGCTTAAGTGGGGTGGATTGTGGGAGACCAGTAAGGGCTCTCAAAGATTTGTTCTGGGCTATAGTTAAAGATGTCACATTATCGAAGCCCCAGAGCTCTGCACCATATAAAATTGAGGCCCTAACCTTGGTGTTCTATATCATTAATGCAGGGCCTACCGGCTTTTTTTGAGAAAGCCTCTGTTCTTTTGATAGTGCTCCTGCGAGTTGTGCATCCTTAAGGACCATTATGTCGATCTGAGGATTCCAATTTAGCTTCCTGCCCAGAGTGAACCCCAAATACGTAAATACGTCAGTTTGTTCCAGTTGTACATTGTTCATGAAGACTCTCCCTTTGATCACTTTATGTTTGTGAAGGACCATGAATTTGGTTTTTTCCACATTAACCACCAACTCATGGTCACCACAAAAAACCTCGAATCTGTTCAGTGCACGCTGCAACCCTTTTTGTGTTTTTGATATAATGAGGGTATTGTCAGCGAACATAAGTAAGGGTACCTTCATACCAGCAAGTGAGGGAGCGTCTGTGGGGTAAGTAGAAAAATAGTTAACAACCCTGTTTATAAATAACGAAAATAGGGTTGGAGCCAAGACGCACCCTTGGCGAACCCCTTTAGATACTAAAAACCTGTCCGTAACGTTTCCCTGTGAGCCCCAGCGTACCTGTGCAAAATTTGACTCGTGCAATTTGACTACCAGGGAAAGTAGTTCTAATGGCATCCCTAAATCTTTTAGTGCCCCCACAGCTTATTGCGGGGAACCAAGTCGAATGTGGATTTAAGATCAATAAAAGCCGCATAAATGGTTCCTCCTGCAATAATTATGACTCGCCAGTAGATTAATATAAACCTAAAAACCTGGTCTATAGTGCTAACGTGTGAGCGGAAGCCAGCCTGTAGAGATGATAAAATATCATTTTCGAAAATCCAGGTTTGGATTCTGCTCAACACTAGCCTGGCCATGATCTTTTGTATAGAATCTATTAAACTGATTGGCCTGTAGTTACTGGGGCTAGAGCGGTCCCCCTTTTTATAGATTGGGAGTATTTCCGCACCACACCAGGATTCTGGGATGGGAGCTCCACTGGCTATCGCATTAACAAGTATGTGAATGTACGTAAGCCAATTGTCTTTGTCATATAGGAACAAATCAGCCGGGATGCAATCGGGACCAGGGGCTCTTCCTTTTGGTATCGCATTCAGGGCAGTTTCGACCCTACCTCTGTCAAAAAACACAACAGTATCTGGCTTAGGTGTTTGTAGCTGATCTATGCTGACACTTGTAACGGCAAAGTGTGCCTGAAAGTGGGAGACCCACTGGTCGGGGGCTACATGATTATGGGGGGTTTGTCTCATTTCACCACTACCCCATTTCACTATCTGCCAGAATTTCTGCATGCTTTTTTCGTTACTCGCTTGCAGGAGGTCTTGCCATCGTTTTTCATCCGACTCCTTTTTAGCTTTATATTGGGTTCTTTTATACATTTTCCGCGCATATTTAATATCGTCCATTATTTTGGATTTTATAGCTTGGGACAATCTCCTGTAGGCTTCTCTACAAGCCTTGTTATACCAGTTTGTTGACTTGGGAGTGTCTCTACTATTAGGTTTATGGGTCTTGATGAAGAAAGATTTAAGCTTAGCAAACATTTCGTCGTGTACTTGCGTAATGATGGCATTTATGTTATCCTGAGTGTCTAATTTTGTAAGGGCCATTAGTGTGCACTCCACCACTGCCTTCATCTGCTCTATTGAGGTGTCATTTTCGACTAACAAGGCCCATTTGACCCTTCTCAAGTCATTTGATAGAATAACATCTGCAGTCACCCTCTCAATTATCTGAGGCTGTATATTTCAACCCTGCATCTGCAGTGATAACAACAATGGGTTGTGGTCGCTTTCGCTTCTCTCTTGGACCACCATGTCGACAAGGGAAGACCACAACTCCAGATTAATAAAAAAGTAATCAATACGGCTGCTTCTTAGCACATTACAGTAAGTGTAAGAACCCTTTCTATCTGAAGGTGTCCTCCCATTTGCTGCCCTGATACCCCTCTCCAGACACAAGCTTTTTAGTTGAAGGGCAGCCTCTGTCCATTTCCTTATCGGTGATAAGGTTAGGGATGGGATGCTCCACTGGGTGTCCTCTTCGTTGCTAAGGCTGCCGTCCTCATGGTCAAGAGGCTCGAATGAGCAGTTGAAATCACCTGCGATCACCATATTACTCCTGCCCCTATTTTTATCTATAAAGGTGTCAAGTAGGGAGACTGTACTAGATAGTTTACCACCCACCATCCCTCTTGCATATACATTAATGACTAGTACATCAGGGGGGTGCTTCGGGCGTAAAAGTATGGCCAAGATGTCAGGGCTGTCAGTCGATACTTCCTCGATCCTATAGCCAGAATGTTGCCTGACCCATAAGGTGAGCCCTCCTGAGGGTCTACCTTTTTGACCACCAAGGGCCGGTTTTGAGAAATTCAGATACCCTGGGCGGTAGATTTGGTTCAATGACCAAGTTTCCTGAAAAGCCCATATATCATGGTCCTCTATAAATGCTGACCAGTCTGCTGACACTATTTTCGATTGCAGTCCCGCTATGTTCCAGGAGGCAAAAGCCAGCCGTGTCTTGGCCGGTTCAGGGGTGATAAAACTAGTGTCTACCTGAATACAGTTATCCTGAGCATTTGACAACCCTTCTTGATTTTGAGTGACAGGGAAAGTGATAAAGCTGACATTTGGATTTTCTATGGGCCTAACCCCCCCAACCACTGACCCTGGCCCCTCAGTGCCAATACTAAAGTAAGCCCTGGTATGACAGATAGTTTCACCCCCTTGAGTTGTTTCATCCTTATACTGTATTGATGGGGGGGGGGGGGTGTGCTTTAAACATCATTCTACCTTTTCTAGGGAAGAACCCTCATTGCAGATTCGGACTACTTTATTACAGTTATTACTGGTGTTCGGTGTTGGGAGGTTATATTTTATCCTGATGTTAGATGTGGTCAGATGGGATGTCCTTAAGTCAAATGCCACTAAATTGTCTGCTAGGTCTACTGAATTCAGTGTAAGACACACATAATCTGTACTGTGGCCATTCAATACAAATCGTTTGGCAGAAAGTATGTCTTCTCTTATTACTGATCTACACTTCCTCACGTGCCGTAACCATTGAATACTTTTATTGATCAGGGATTGTTCTTCTTCCCTTATTAAACTAGGGGATGTTTTTGGAATGTTAATCAAAAAAATTTGGGATTTGGAGGAGCTGGTCAATGATTTATCTTGGGTTCTATTGTCCCCTTGCGGAAAAGGGCCTGAGTTCCTTGGGAGATTGGAGAATGATCTTGCTAAGTCTCCATGCCTCTTAATCTGCTGCCGAAGGCTATTCTGCTTATCTTGGCTCATATGAGCGTGGGAATACAATCTGCCCTGAATTAACTGGGACCTTTCGTTAATAGTTGATTGAGGAACAGCTGAAGCGTCATTTATTCTGCCCATACTGCCGGTGTGGAGAACACTGTCAGTTGAATGCCTAGGCATAAGTGATCTGGCAGTATCTTGGGAAATGTTTTGAGTTGACAATTTCATGGTGTCTGTTAACTTGTCAATCAAAACCTTCAGAGAGCTAACAAGCTCCATGAACATACTGGTCTGTGCCCTTAGGCTCGCTATCTGATGTGTAAACTGACCTGTGCACAAACACCTACATGGCCCTGGGGGAACAACAGCATGCGTGACTCCTGCTGATTATATGCTGTCTGTTTGCTGTGAAGGCGCAGTATCCTCGACTATACTCATCAGGGGAACAAATCTATTACTACACTCTAATACACACTCCAAATTGGTTACTTTGTCTAAATTGACACACGAAGGTGGGGATGGAATCGGATCTGTTAGTGATTCGTCCACTAAAGCGGACGATAGGGGCTCTTTCTGGATTGATCTTTTGAACATATCGGGAATAGATTTGACAACCTGGGGGGACAGGGGATACTTAGTGGGGGGTGCATCGGATGTGCCGCTATCAGTGCCCAAAGGGGCTGTTAGAATCTCTTCACAATCGCTAATTTGGTTGTCTATGCGGGTCATAACACAGTTACTTCTTTTAAGCGTTGGAAGTTTGATCGATCTTTTGGTCTTCTTGCCCTTCCCCACTACTCCTCCCCCCAAGGCTTCCACAGCCTTCCTTTTGCCCATACTGAATGATAGAAATATCGACTACACAGTGGCCAAGAGTAATACAATCAATATGCAGTAATGCAATTTAGTAGTCCAACCAAACACAACCTTCAAAACTAACTGGACACCCGGAGGCCAGATAGCGCGCAGAGTGTTATTGCTTAGATTGTTCTGCTTTCAGTCAGTTGAATCCTCTGGGCTGGGTGCTGTCACCAATAAGATGGAGTTGTCTGCTAGAGATGGAGGCCCAAATAACGAAAAAGGTAACAGTACCTTATGGGTGACCCAGTCCTGAGGCCGATGTTAGGGGGGTGGCCCTGCCCTGCCTCTTCCTGGCAATGACGGGCAAGGATGGGCCCGCCCTTGGCTCGGGCTCCACCCGCGCGCGTCCCGCGCCGCGGGGGGAGAGGCAGCGCTTTAAGCGCGATGTCAGGACAAGTGCCTCCCCCTCACTAGCGGCACCTGCAGCGAGAGCAGGGGATGCTGGAACTGGTAGTCCCCTGTTGAGGCGATGAACGCCTGGATGAACTGGCGGCGCTGACGTAGAAGAACTCTGGGACTCCTGTCCCACCAGGGCGCAACAGATAGGAGCAGCGAGGGGAGCAGTGAACCCAGCCAGCAGGAGGGTGATGAATGAAGCAGTACGGGCACCGTGGTACTCATTATTAGGCTGTTTACCATGTATTCCAGTGAGTGTCAATTTCCGCATGTGGTCCTATTTCCCAGATGTAGTACAGGGGTGTAGCTATCGATAGTGCAGCAAGTGCAGTGGCATTGGGGCCCAGGGGTGAGCAGCCCATTTATTCCCAAACAGTGGCTGTTTTTTAACTACAAAACCAGGGGATGGTTCACTTCCTTGCTTGCATGAGGGCCCATAAAAGCCTTGCTATGCCACTGATGTAGTATTCACTATTTGCATTAGAAGCTTGCCTCACAAAAAGATCTGCTGCCTACAATTTTAACCAAAAAACGCCTGCTCATCAGGTGTAGAATCAAATCCACAGTTGCTTCCATATGGAAGTTTGTGTTTGTAAATCTACCAATCCTAAGCAAGTTCACTGAGAACCTTAACTTCTACCCCACTTCGCCCATAAGAATGTGCTGAACTCATTTCAGTCTGGATTCCATCCAAACCACTGCCGCACTTCAAGTGCATGATGACACACTGAGAATTATGGCTGGAGGTAATATTTGTCTATTTACACTACCACCAGCGTTTGACACCATCAACCCTATTCACTACTGCATCTCATCCAGGGTAGAGTCTAATGGGAAATTCCTAAAGTGGTTCCATTCATTTCAATCTGCAACTTCTCAGTTTGGATTTGCACTCATTAGAATCCTCTCCACCTCAAATCAAACTTGGCATTCCACAAGGTGCAATACTTTCACCCTGTCTCTTCAACTTATAAATGGAACCCCTTAGAACTGAGCAGCAGGAAAAAGCATTTCCATTCATCAATTCACAGATGATACACAGCTGTATTTACAAGTCTCAAACCCAGCAAGCTATTTTAACCTGAAAATATTTTTTGATTGGATGGGTGCATTCTTCCCAAAATAGAAATGGCTAATACTGAATTCTTGTGCATCTTTACTCCAATGACTCTCCTGAGCACTAACACAAGAATAACTGGAGACTTTGAACCATATTTAAGAGGAGGGGGCTATTGTTGAGACCCGGGGACACCTACTTGGCAAGGGAAAGGGGGAAATCAGAACAGAGAAAAAATCACAATTTGGACTTTGTCTTTAAGTTAGGATTTTATCTGGCTTAGGACCATACCCTGGATGACCTTGTCATTTATTCTTTGAGCCAGTAGTTGTAGAGCAGAGAGAGCTAAATGCTCGTGGTTGGACGAGTAGGAATACTCCAGTGACTCCTTTGGAATCATAGGAGTTCTTGAGGCCATTCAAGATTGAGGTTAAAGCTGAGCCTCTGCTTCTTCTGGGTCTGAATCCTGTTTGTCTGAGAGAAGCTTTTTTTGTTCGTTCAAGCTCGAGATCGGGGATAAAGCTACATGTTTGATGAGTTTAGCTAGGAGTGGTCAATGGGATATTGGTCTGGCATTAGCCAGGGCCTGATAATTAAGCTCCTGTTTCTTTTGGATTGGCATAACGTAATATGGTTTTAGGTCATCCGAGAACTCACAGATTGGTATAATGAAGTTTATGATCACTTTTGACAGTAAAACAGAAAATAATTCTAAGGGAATGTTTTTGAAGATATTTGGAAGGCACAGGTCTGCTGGATTAACCTCTGATAGTGTTTCTTTTGATTAATCCATTTGTTTCTCTGTTTGTTAGCAGGTTGAAGGAGCAGAGTTTGGGTTCTAGAGTGTTGGTCCCCTATTTGGGTAGGTAAGTAATGGAAGGCTGTTATTCCCTGCTTTTGAGAGGAATTGTGACTGGAGATTATCAGCTTTTTCAATTAATAGTTTTGCCAAGTCATTGTAGAATTCCTGGATGTGTTTCATGCTGGATGAATGGCGGATTCCACAACAGAATTCAGAGATTATTTTAAAGTGATCTTTGGCTGGGCCTCTAGCCTCTCAGATGTGATGGGAGTAGTGAGGTCGCTAGGACTTTGTGTTGGATCCTTGTAGATTCTATAATGTCTATATAGGTGTTGTTATTGTTAAGGATAGAGGGGTTGCGCCAATGTCTTTCAAGGTATTTGGTTTCAGTTTTTCAAATCTCTACATCCAAATCGAACTAACCTGCCTTCTGATAGTGTGCCTGGAGAAATGTTATTTTGAGAAGGAACAGTATGTCAAAAGCCTTTGTTAGTCACTGATGGAACCGCTTTGTGGACAATGTTGGTTCCCTTGGTAGTGTAGTGCAGTTTTGTTTGGAAGGAATTAGGGGTAAACTTCTTACAGGGTCTAGAAAATGTAATAGGACCTACTGGGAGCAGAATTGCAATGGAGAGGTTAAGATTGAAATTAATGATGTAATAATCATTCTAGGTAGTAGAATTGTTTCTTGCCACTGAGGTTGGTGCTCTTGGGGCTAAGATAGCATCCAAGGTATGTCCTGCCAAATAGATGGGCCCTGTTACTAGCTGAGAAAAATCAAGTGCTTCAAGATTAGTGACGGCTTGAGGACTGACATAGTGCTGGTCTGTCGAACAAGGTGTTAATGTCTCCTAAGATACAGAGATTTGCATGGTCAATTGTAATGTTGGCTATTGAATCCTGGAGAGTATCTGTGAAGCCTGGGTTGTATAGTGGAGAGTGATAGATGAGTAGAATGAAGACAGAAAAAAATCAAGGATGGTCAGCATCGAACAATAATTTTCATATCAAGAATGGGTCATCTTTAGAGGTGGAGGCTCTTAAAGAGATTTAGTGCGCCACTGCTAGCTCTCAACTGCTCTTCTTATTCTGGTGGTTTCTTAAGCAGCATAGGTACAACCTTTACGATAGAGGCTCCAGGTCTGAGCTGAGATCTCCTAACAAGCCATAAACATGTATTCTGTTTTTGGTTGGCGATAATGTTTACTGACATGCACGATAGGTGGTGTTGTCTCTGGCTGTTTATATGTTAGTGATGACTGCTCTTGGCAGTATGCAGTGATCTGATGGTGTTGGGCACGACTCTAAATTAAAAATGTCTGAAGATGGGTCCATTGCTTCCTCCAGTCATTGTGGCAATGAAGGATGTATTGTTTATGCTGCCTCTGATATGTTGTAGATGATGGAGAATTCATGTTGTTTTCAAGGGTCTGGTGCAAACACTATTATTTATGAGTGCAAATTCTCATCATTGATCCACAAAACATAAATTTTCACTTTTAAGTGGATTTACGCTCACTTGAAACTCTGATAATATGGTGGAATTTGCATCACAGGTTGACGCCCACAGCCCAACAAGGCACATTCTAATCTGGACGTGTGCCACAATATAGAATGACAAAATAGCAAGCTGCCATAATAATGCGTCGAGAACATCGATTACCTCAATACTGTGAGGATATTTATGAAGAAGTGAGAATGGGTTTATTATCCTTAACACCACATCTACATACCATGAAAACAAATATAGAAAAGGTGCATAGAGTTTAGAATAGTAAATCTAGTAAAAGATGCTTTGCATGGTTTTTATGTTTTACATTCAAAGGGTGTTTCTATGCGATTATGTAGGTGATGTTGTGATGGGTGGGAACATGTGGTGTAACAACAAGTCACCAAATTTCCATCACAGTCGGGTTCCCAATTGAATATTTTCAGTAAGGTTGTAGAATTGCTAGATGCTCTAATAACTTCTGTCTGGTGTTATGTGGTGTGACAGTCAGTTCTACTAGTATCGCTAAATGGTTTATGTGCGGTCGTGTGAAGAGAGTGGGTGTATCCAATCAAACAGCTTTTTTTCCACTGGGTCTTGTGACCCGCGTTACATGACGAGGAGGAGATGAAGCTTAGGGGAAACGGCCTTAACAACTTGGGCTCAGCCACGTGTGACGTTTCCCCGCAAGCCGAACCATGCTTGCCTTAACCACGCATATGCCATAACAACGCATATGCGTGGTTAAGGCAATGCACTGTCTAGGTGCCGAGCGGATGTGCAGGAGAGGAAGACAGGAAGAGGAAGGATGATCGGGAATTGGGAGAGGACGAGGTGAGGTAAGTGTAGCTGGGGCAGGGTCTTGGGTGGGTGGGGTGTTAGTTTTTCGGGATAGCGGCAGGTTTTAGGACTCAGGAGGGGGTCGGGGTTGTTTGGGGTCAGGGTACTTAGCAGGTGTAGGGGACAGTTTTTAGGGCTCAGGGTGGAGGGGGCTGGCGTCGGGGTAGTTTTAAGGCAGGGGGACAGATTTTAGGGCTAAGGCTGGGCGGGAGAAGGGACAGTTTACAGGGCATGGGACAGTTTTAGGCCTCAGGTGGGGGGAGCTGGGTCAGGGTGCTTTAGGGACGTAGGGGACAGTTTTTAGGGCTTAAGGCGGGGAGGGCTGGGGTCGGGTAGTTATTAGGGCATGGGTTTAATTTTTAGGGCACAGGGTATGGGGAAAGGGGCAGTTTACAGGGCAGGGGGAGGTTTAGACCTCAGGGTGGGGGGGGCTGGGTCGGGGTACTTTAGGGATGTAGCGGACAGTTTTTAGGGCTTAGGGCAGGGGGGCTGGGGTCGGGGTAGTTTTTGGGGCGTGGGTTTCATTTTTAGGGCGCAGGGCAGGGGGAAAAGTGACAGTTTACAGGGCAGGGGGCAGGGGTATGATCTTTAACGCATGTCCCTTTACCCATCGTGTCTTTACCATGAAATTGCGTGGTAAAGGCATGCGTGGTAAAGACGCTGTTGTGGTAGAGACCGCGTGGTACGAGGGCAGGGGGGCTGGGTCGGGGTAGTTTTTGGGGCGTGGTTTAATTTTTAGGGCTCAGGGCAGGGGGAAAAGGGACAGTTTACAGGGATGGAGGCAGGGGTATGATCTTCAGCATGCATGTCCCTATACACATAATGTCTTTACCATGAAATTGCGTGGTAAAGGCATGCGTGGTAAAGACGTGGCTGTGGTAGAGACCGCGTGGTACAGGCATGCGTTGTACATCATGCAACCATAGCTTAGCAGCTCGAGTTGGTGCCTTTGCAACCTGAGGACCCATGTGCAAATCCGTTGGCATTAGACTCAACATGTGTGATTCTGTGCTAATTTCATAATCTCCCTGTGTCTTAAATTTGTAAAAAATGTGTTTGTGTAATCCCCACTTGAGGTTGTGTACTCTGTTACTTCACAGATAGGTTTGTGCTATATAAATATTAATACAATTTTGAGAGTATTGTGTCGATATCCGGGCATGTCAATATTTTGGTATCAAGACTATGAGTGGTTACCACCTATGCCAGTGCAAGTTACTCAGTACTTCTGTTCTACTCACCAAGAGGAAGCCTCAGGATTCGGGCAAAATGCTGGGACTGTGTGATGGTCTTCAAATTTTGTAAAACTATTTTTGATAAAGACAATAACCTGAATAAAGAACATGTTTTTGCTATATACCATGCCACCTGTACTTCACATTATTGATGAACTGCTGTGAATACTGATAAAACTGGCTTGTTGATTGTAGTTTTTGAGTATGTTTAAACTCTCTACATGGTGAACTTATAAGATTTTATGTGGGCCAGGGCAAGAGTTTGTTTTCAGTGGCCGCTTCTCGCACTTTAACAGTTTTCACCAAATCGGTTCAGGACAATGCCAGAGAGTACTGGGTAAAGACAATCCTGGTGCATCATGGAGGCCTGTAGTCAGCAAAATTATGGAGCCACCTCAAGAGGTCAGAAGAAGGTACAAGACTGTAACAAATGGCCATGAACATGTCCTTTTTGCAAGAGGCGGGGGAGTGCCCAAACGGCAAGTTGTCATTTTACATGGGGATCTGAAAACCCTTGCACCAGAGTTGGGTAAAGATTGCAGGCACACTATAGAGACCATAGGTGTAGGTGAGTCATTCCATTATATTTTGATAACTAGCCTGCATTTCTTGTGGGCTAATAGTCCTCCTTGAAATGGAAACACATTCTGTTTGTTAAATCAGATTTCTCCCCCATGCCTGCTGGTCACTGGAGGTATAGACTGAAGGCAGCCTGGGTATTGCAAGCACATTTTAAGTGGAATGCTTACAAGGGTGTAATGTCCCCACTTCCAGTGGGACCTCATAATAAACTGTACCACCCATCTTCCTACCTCCCTCGCTACCCTTGGGGAGCTATGACAGCTTTCTATTTGCCTTTGCTGCTGGGAGCCTTGGAGAGTAGCTCAATGGGTGGGCAGACCTTCCAAGTTTTCCAGGTCCATGGGTGATGTGCTGTTTTTTTCCCTTAAATCTGGAACTTGTAGTCTTGTTTATTCCATTATAAAACAGGACTACATGTCCAAGAATTAAAGAAAAAAACACAGGATCTCAAGCAGCACAGCATACAGGGACCTGGTAAACTTAGTGTGAGGATTTGGGTGTTTTATACGCTATGGCTGTGCCACCCTACTGTGTAATACACTCACAAAAACTATCTTGGGTCCCGTCAGGCAAGTTTGCAAAACCTTTAGCTCAACCCTGGGTAGCAGTGGCTGAGAGCAATAAGACTTTAACAAAGGAACTAGTGTAAATCATTTAGAAGCAAAATAAGAAAACCACACAACGCAAAAGAAATCGGACACCAATTTATAAAAATAGATTATATTTGTATTTACTTTTGGAGACCAAGATAAGCAAAATCCACTGGAGTCACAACTGCAAACAAGCATTGTAAAAGGAAAGTTTGGGAACGTTTGAAAAGTTTGAAAGAGTTGTGTTCAGCTACTCCGGCCCAACAAAGGCGACCAAATCTGGCAGGGGGCCACGAACGAGTATTTGGACAGTAACCTGGTCACCGAAGCGGTCTCCAGACCAGTTCTGATCTTTATACCATGACCACCATACACTTTAAAGGGGTAGTTCTGATGCTGAGGATGCAGGAGATGGAGGATGCTAAGGGAACTCTGGGTGCTGTGCGGTCGATGGAGGATGTCCTTGTGGTTACTTCTCGATCCATGTGTCAGGTGGGGTGACTTTAGCCACAGAACTCGGGGTCCCTCCAAGTCCTCTTTGAGCCAGTAGAAGACCAGCTGCTGCTGAACTTCCGGTCTCCGTTCACAGCAGGTTCAGCGGTATCCTTTGGTGGAAGCTAGTGTCCCTCTTGGGTGACCAATATGGACTCAGACAACACTCCCGGGTCAGGCAGACTCAGGAGCAACTTTTGGCCATCGAGGATCAGCCTCTTGAGGTGCACAGAGGCAGTCAGCAGTGATTTTCCAGAAGTGGCTACTGACTTGCTGAGTTGGGCTACATCAGCTTTGATGGCCTTGGAGCTGATTCCAAGGGTTCAGGCGAATGACCCTTGGAGTCTCTTCTTTGGACTGGGGCTTGGGAGCGACTTTTCTGCAAGCCAGGAGCCACAGACACAATTCTCTCTTCGCTAGCCCAAGGTGCGGCAGGTGCAATCCAGCAGACAGTGCAGCCTCTCTTTGCCAGGTCCAAGGGTCAGCAGGGCAGTCCTTCATCGGTCCTTTTGCCAGTTCCATGGTGATCTGAGGTTCAGGGTGCCTGGGGTGATATACTTATGCCCAGAAAGTTGCCTGGGTGGATGTTGCGGTCACTAGCCATTGGGCTACTAGGATCCCTTCCGCCCTGTGATGACTTCTGGCTGTGTGTGCCATCAAGCAATCCCAGAGTGCACTATTCTGTCCACTCCCATGATGTCTGAACCCTTTCTTGGATGTTAGGAGCTTGGTAGCCAACCCTTGAGGAATGACTACCTGTGGGCCACATGCCCATGGGGAAAACAGTTTGGGCACTGGTCTCCCCTCTCTGTTCCCGTTGCCAGCCTGTCTACCTGAACAAAGGGGCATCCCTTCAGAAGTGTGATCTTCATTTCCCCACCAAAGGCGGCTTTGCCTCTGAAGTCAATTTTTGGGCCAACCCCCTGAGTGTCATCCTGCAAGGGGGAGGTAAAACCACCTTCCATGGCAAGCTACCATTGTTCCTAAGTCAGTAAGTGAGTCATCAACACTATTCCACAGGACGGTAGAAAGCTGGCTGGTGGTCAGCAAACGTCTGACGTCACTTGAAAACTGGGCTACAGAGTGGCAACTTTCTAAAAGTTGCCTTTACTTAAAAGTGACATTAAATTTGGGCATCAAGTCTGGTTTAATGTCACGATTAATTTGATATCTTGAAGTACCCATTTTAGTAGTCCCATTCAGAAGTTAGACAGGCTGGGGTGTCAGCCGATAACTCTGTGTTAGTCAATGGGGCTACTAACGTTTCCAAAGCATAGCAACAATTTGCAAGTGTTGCTGTTAAGACAGATTAAAAGCCTATGTCCTACTTAATAATATATAGCTCCCTGCCTCAGGGCTCCATAGGTCTTCCATAGGGGAGACTTAAATATGTTGATAAAGGGATGTGGGGGCTTTGCCATTGGTTTATATGGCAAAGTCAAACTAGCAGTTTAGAAATGCTCTTCCAGGCTGCAGTGGCACACTGGGAGCCATTTTGTACTTTGGGCCACACAGGGTGACCCAACCAGTGCTGCAGCCCTGGGGGGGCGGGAGGGGGGCACTCTGTCTTACATGCTCTGGGTACCCTTGGTACCATATACTAGGGACTTATAAGTAAGTCAGCTTATGGCAATTGGGGGTAGCCAATTCAACAAACGCTTTGTAAGGGGTTAGAACACTGGCACTGAGGTGTGGTTAGCAGACCTCAGTAAACTCTCAGAGTCAAAAAGCCAGCAGCATCAGTCCAAAAGTTTGGGGTGATCATGCAAAAAGAGCATTGCCTTACACTTGGCATCTTTGGGTGTGGAATTTTTCCCCATCCCTTAGCCAATGGTCATCACTCTAGAGTTTGCCAGCAGCCAAAGGCAGAGAACAGGTAAGCTCCGAAGCAGGGCTTTGAAAAATGCCGTAACACTTAGCAAAGGCATCCTGATAGTGCATCTAGGAATGGAACACCTTTCCGTCTCCTTAGGCAGGTCAGACGTTTTTCCATGCCCCGCATCAAAAATGCTGTGCCGAGCCCATGTGTCAGCATCTGGCACCATCTACAGGGTTCAGCCATGTTATCTACCAGGAAAAAACCTGATTGGTTTGCTTCAAAATGTATAAATAGATTTTGTACGTGGCCTGGGGAATAATGTACCCTCTGACCCGCTCACCCTTCTGACAGACCCGCATTTCAGAGATAAGCGTATGAATAAGCAACCCTCTATATTAGTAGCTTATATGTGGATGTGAAACAGAAACCATCCCCCAACATCAACATTCCTTCTCCTTTCTCTCAGGAGACATGCAAACAGTTAGTGTGTTAGCAGCACCTAAAATCTTTCCTTGCCTGAAAGAACAGTATCCAAGGTTCGTAAAAGTGAATCAAATGCATTGTACACTCTAATAACTGCTTTTCGGCTCCTAGACTGTTGCAAAAGAAAGATTTGCTAAATAAGCCTTTGACACAAGGACTGCTGTGTGTGCAAAAGCCTTGGGTTGCCTATGAGAAGATAAAGAACATGGCCAAATTCTGCAGGTGACTATTCTGACCTGAGAAAATTCAGGGCTCCTAAACTCTGACACAGTTCCAGGATGTCCCACAAACTTCGATTCACCAAAATGCTAGGAGTAGTAGAATTGACACCACAAGCCCTTTAACCTTCATTTTAACTCACCCACACATGCTTACACATGTACACTCTCTCTCACATAAACACCTCTCACCCGCAAGCATGCACACAACCTGCATTTAAAAGCGTTTTTTTACTTACCTCAGCTGACAGGGAGGGTCATATTCCAGCTAATTAAACACCATTTTTATTACACTTATACTGAATAATGCACTAGTATTCACTATCAGTCTAATAACAAATTGACAGAAAACAAGTAGAGTGGAGCCCCAACCTACATCCATAAGGACGAACTGCCGCTGTGCTCCAGGCTCTGATTTTTCCACATCTGAGTCCAGGGGTCGCAAAGACAGTGCCAGGGGTTGCAAGGGGCAAGCCAGTGTCGCAGCTGTGACCCCTGATGGCCCCTAAATGAGGTTCGTGGGATGTTTTCTAGGCAAGTATCAACTTAACAGAGAATACATGTTTAAACACGGGGCCAGACTGGAAACCGAAGCAGTCCTGACACCATGCTCAAACCAGCCCCGAGCAATCTCTTGATTCCTATCCATCCATTCTCTCTATCTCCTTCTCCCCCTCTCTCTTCTCCCACTCTAACGGTTTTCTCCTCATTCCCTCTCTCTCCCGCTCTTTCTCTGTCTCTTAAAGCTGTGAAATGTATTAACCAAGCATTACTACTGGCACGTTAAAAATACCAACCCACCTGTAACCTGAGTTGGCAGCAAATGACTGTTAGATGGTTGAATGTTGAAAGTGGCCATTTGCATAGAGCTGGTTTAGGGAAACACCCATAGCTTTCCAATGGGCCGTGATGACTGAATGGGCCGTGATGACTGAATCTCTAAAAACTCACGCTAAGAATGACAATCTTTCTCCGTAAATTTTGCCTGTCATACACAATTGCTGTCTAGTGTGCTCTCCTGGTGGTTTTTGATGATAATATAACAACTCCGAAACTGGGATTATATCAAGCTAAATAAACGGAGGCATTTATGTTAAAATTGTTACTAAGGATGGGATCGCAGCGATGGGATTCACAGTACATTATGCTTCAACGGTAAGTTCACAATCTACTACAGCCTGATGAATACAACTAATGCACACTGTGTTATTGAATAATTTGCTTGTCAATAAAATATATTTTCTTTTTTTTTTTTAAATAGTAGCCATTTATGTTTCCATACACCTCGGCTGCCCAATCAGATGTTGATTTATTTTCTTTCTTCTTTTTAAAGTTGCTGTTATATAGTGTTCAAGTGATATTGCAACTGCATATGATACGAGTGCTTGGTTAGATGATGTTATATTAATGTCACCTTCATAAGAAAATGCATGGCGCAATTAAAAGTATTGTTATTTAAAATACATCACTAGCAACAAGATCACATTAGTGAATTTTATTTTATTGCAGACATATGTTAGAAATGTTTAGACGGCTGCATGTTTGCTTTCCTATTTATTTTTGTGCAAGATACTTGCAAAAAAAGATGTATATATATATATATATTCACTGAAAAAACCATAGGTTTCAGGGACGTTATATTTAGAAACTAGCATTTAAAAAACCATAGAAATTCACTGAAAAAACCATAGGTTTCAGGGACGTTATAGTCAGTTGGACATTTCACTCGTACAAAACCAGAGAAATTCGGCCGTTATAGTTAGTTCAGCTAACTATAACTCGCGCCCCCGCAATGCACTGCTGATGACGTCATATATTACATCATTCATGACATGGTCAGTGACATCACTGATGACATCTCAAATGACATCACTGATGACATCACTGATGACATCATCCAGTGACTATGTGTTTCTGAAAAGTTTAAATATGTTTTATATATATATATATATGCCAAGGTGTATTGAAGAATGAGTGGGTGTATAAGTGTCTGAATGGATGATTTAGTAGGTGCGTGACTGACTGTATAAGTGAGTGATTAATCGTGTCTTACTGAATTCATGGGTTAGTGACGAAACTGTCTGAATGTCTGTATTAGTCTGTCAGTTGGTGTGTAAGCGGCTGCATGGGATGGAGAGTAGCTACATGAGTGTCTATATGGGTTATTGATTGGTTGTCTGAGTATCTGTATGGGTGCCCGAGTGTCTGTGTGGGTGGGTGGGGAGTGTGTGACTCTCTCCACGGATGTGTGAGTGGGTGATTCAGTGGGTGTATGGGTTCAAGAGTGCGTTTGTGAGGGGCTGTGTGGGTGGGTGAGTGTGTGTATGGCTGTGTTGGTGAGTGAATGGATGTCTCAGTGGTACATGTGTGAGTAACTACATATGTGAAAGGCAGTATATGTGAGTGTTGGAGTATATAAATGACTATATGTGAGAGTGAGTGATTGTGAGAGTGGCTGTATGGATGAGTGTGTGCTTGTATCAGTGATTGTATAAGAGAGTAAGTATGTGTTACTATCTGTATGAATAAGTGAGGTGGTGTGTGTATAACTGTATAGGTGAGTAAATGGGAGTGTGATTGATTATTTGCATGACTGACTAGGTGTGTGAGTAACTCTATGGATGAGTGGCGATGTGTGAGTGTCTGTATAGGTGTATGAGTGCATATGATAGTGCTTTATTAATGAGTGACTGCATCTATGAGTGGCTGTATGGGTGAATGAGTGGACGTGTGTGTAGACCTAGGAATCAGTGAGTGGGTATGTAGTAACTGGTATTGGTATGTCTATGCTTTTGAAAATGGTAGTCTGTATTTTAGAGTGGGTGTATCAAAGGTTATATTAGGGTGTGAGGAGGTGCATCAGATTATCACGTGGATGATGTCATCAGTGATGTCAACAGTGATGTCATTTGAGATGTCATCAGTGATGTCATCAGTGATGTCACTGACCATGTCATGAATGATGTAATATGTGACGTCATCAGCAGTGCATTGCGGGGGCGCGAGTTATAGTTAGCTGAACTAACTATAACGGCCGAATTTCTCTGGTTTTGTACGAGTGAAATGTCCAACTGACTATAACGTCCCTAAAACCTATGGCTTTTTCAGTGAATTTCTATGGTTTTTTAAATGCTAGTTTCTAACTATAACGTCCCTGAAACCTATGGTTTTTTCAGTGAATTTCAAAGGTTTTTTAAATGCTAATTTCTAACTATTCCTACAGAGATAGGACATGTGCAGAAAGAGGAAGAAACACGCAGAAAGAAGCAAAAGAAATGCAGAAAGATGCAACATAAGTCCAGAAAGACGAAGAAAGGTGCAGAAAGAAGCAAGAGATATGCACAAAGAACCAACAGAGGTGCAGAAAGAGGCCTTGTTGCAAAGTCATCCTGTGCCCACAACGTTTTGCTGACTGGTACTGGTAGTAACTGACTCTGACTAACCAGGCCCGGAGCCAGTGCTATCCTGCAAGACACTTAGAATACAGTGAAAACACCTACATACACTAGGGTACACTATGGGTTGGGGGTACCCCTGTGATTGGCATGACCTCCCTTGTAAGGCCCTAGTACATAATAGGGCAGGGGAATTAAAACTACCTCTAAGTCAGAGGTGAAGAAATAGGAAAGAGGGAAACAGAAATTTGCAAAAGAGGTGAAGAAAGAGGCAAGAGAATTGCTGAAAGAAGCAACAGAGGTGTAGAAAGAAGCAACAGAAGTGCAGAAAGAGGCAAGTGAGGTGCAGAAAGAAGCAAGAGCAGTGCAGAATGAACCAACAGAGGTGCAAAAAGAGGCAAGAGGGGTGCAAAAAGAAGGAAGACAAGTGCAGAAAGAGGCAAGAGAATTGCTGAAAGAAGCAACAGAGGTGTAGAAAGAAGCAAGAGAAGTGCAGAAAGAGGCAAGAGAATTGCTGAAAGAAGTAACAGAGGTGTAGAAAGAAGCAAGAGCAGTGCTGAAAGAAGCAAGAGAAGTGCAGAAAGAAGCAAAAGAGGTGGAGAAATAGGGAAGTGGGTGCAGAAAGAGGCAAGACGGATACAGAAATTTGCAAAAGAGGTGCAGAAACAAGCAAGAGAAGTGCAGAAAGGGGCAAGAGAATTGCTGAAAGAAGCAACAGAGGTGTAGAAAGAAGCAAGAAAAGTGCAGAAAGAGGCAAGTGAGATGCAAAAACAGGCAGGAAAGATACAGAAAGAGGGGAGACGAGTGCAGAAAGAGACAACAGGAGTGCAGAAAGAAGCAAATGAGGTGCAGAAAGAGGCAACAGACGTGCAGAAAGAGGGAAGAGATATGCAGAAAAAGGCAAGAAAAGTGCAAAAAGTGGCAAAAGAGGTACATAAAGAGACAACAGGGGTGCAGAAAGACGCAAGACAGGTGCAAAAAAAGCATGAAAAGTGCAGAATGAAGCAACAGGGGTGCAGAAAAAGGCAAGAGGAGTGTAGAAAGGAGCAACTGAGGTGCAGAAAGAGCCAACAGAGGTGCAAAAAGAGGCAAGAGAGGTGCAGAAACAGGCAAGAGAAGTGCACAAAGAGGCAAGAGAATTGCTGAAAGAAGCAACAGAGGTGTAGAAAGAAGCAAGAGATGTGCAGAAAGAGGCAAGTGAGATGCAAAAACAGGCAGGAAAGGTACAGAAAGAGGGAAGACGAGTGCAGAAAGAGACAACAGGGGTGCAGAAAGAAGCAAATGAGGTGCAGAAAGAGGCAACAGACGTGCAGAGAGAGGGGAGAGAGGTGCAGAAAAAGGCAAGAAAAGTGCAGAAAGAGGCAAAAGAGGTACATTAAGAGACAACAGGGGTGCAGAAAGAAGCAAGACAGATGCAGAAAGAAGCATGGAAAGTGCAGAATGAAGCAACAGGGGTGCAGAAAGAGGCAAGAGAAGTGTAGAAAGGAGCAAGTGAGGTGCAGAAAGAGCCAACAGAGGTGCAAAAAGAGGCAAGAGAGGTGCAGAAACAGGCAAGAGAAGTGCACAAAGAGGCAAGAGAGTTGCTGAAAGAAGCAACAGAGGTATAGAAATAAGCAAGAAAAGTGCAGAAAGAGGCAAGTGAGATGCAAAAACAGGCAGGAAAGGTACAGAAAGAGGGAAGACGAGTGCAGAAAGAGACAACAGGGGTGCAGAAAGAAGCAAATGAGGTGCAGAAAGAGGCAACAGACGTGCAGAAAGAGGGAAGAAAGGTGCAGAAAAAGGCAAGAAAAGTGCAGAAGGAGGCAAAAGAGGTACATAAAGAGACAACAGGGGTGCAGAAAGAAGCAAGACAGGTGCAGAAAGAAGCATGGAAAGTGCAGAATGAAGCAACAGGGGTGCAGAAAGAGGCAAGAGAAGCATAGAAAGGAGCAAGTGAGGTGCAGAAAGAGCCAACAGAGGTGCAAAAAGAGGCAAGAGAGGTGCAGAAATAGGCAAGAGAAGTGCACAAAGAGGCAAGAGAATTGCTGAAAGAAGCAACAGAGGTGTAGAAAGAAGGAAGAAAAGTGCAGAAATAGGCAAGTGAGATGCAAAACAGGCAGGAAAGGCACAGAAAAAGGGAAGATGAGTGCAGAAAGAGACAACAGGGGTGCAGAAAGAATCAAATGAGGTGCAGAAAGAGGCAACAGACATGCAGAAAGAGGGAAGAGAGGTGCAGAAAAAGGCACGAAAAGTGCAGAAAAAGGCAAAAGAGGTACATAAAGAGACAACAGGGGTGCAGAAAGAAGCATGGAAAGTGAAGAATTAAGTAACAGGGGTGCAGAAAGAGGCAAGAGGAGTGTAGAAAGGAGCAAGTGAGGTGCAGAAAGAGCCAACAGAGGTGCAAAAAGAGGCAAGAGAGGTGCAGAAACAGGCAAGAGAACTGCACAAAGAGGCAAGAGAATTGCTGAAAGAAGCAACAGAGGTATAGAAATAAGCATGAAAAGTGCAGAAAGAGGCAAGTGAGATGCAAAAACAGGCAGGAAAGGTACAGAAAGAGGGAAGACGAGTGCAGAAAGAGACAACAGGGGTGCAGAAAGAAGCAAATGAGGTGCAGAAAGAGGCAACAGACGTGCAGAAAGAGGGAAGAGAGGTGCAGAAAAAGGCAAGAAAAGTGCAGAAGGAGGCAAAAGAGATACATAAAGAGACAACAGGGTTGCAGAAAGAAGCAAGACAGGTGCAGAAAGAAGCATGGAAAGTGCAGAATGAAGCAACAGGGGTGCAGAAAGAGGCAAGAGGAGTGTAGAAAGGAGCAAGTGAGGTGCAGAAAGAGCCAACAGAGGTGCAAAAAGAGGCAAGAGAGGTGCAGAAACAGGCAAGAGAAGTGCACAAAGAGGCAAGAAAATTGCTGAAAGAAGCAACAGAGGTGTAGAAAGAAGCAAGAAAAGTGCAGAAAGAGGCAAGTGAGATGCAAAAACAGTCAGGAAAGGTACAGAAAGAGGGAAGACGAGTGCAGAAAGAGACAACAGGGGTGCTGAAAGAAGCTAATGAGGTGCAGAAATAGGCAACAGATGTGCAGAAAGAGGGAAGAGAGGTGCAGAAAGAACAAGAGATTTGCAGAATGAGGTCAAGAGAAGTGCAGAAAAAGAAAGAAACGTGCAGAAAGAAGCAACAGAAATGCAGAAAGAGGCAAGAGAGGCGCAGAGGGAAGCAAGAGTGGCTTGCACACCATTAGTACCAATTTAACACCCACATTTAGCAATAAGTAACAGGTGACCATTCTAGGTTTGCAAAGGGCCTTCCACCACGCTGTAACACTTGTCGCTGCATTTTTGGTAACGTTTGACCCTTTTCAGCTAGAAACAAGGCTTTTTTGTTCAAATCTGCAGATTAGGGTGCAGATGATGAATTATGTGGCTAATGCAGAAAATGTATAATTGTGCGAAAGTCGGTGCAGCCAAACAGTCACATAATTCCAGTGTCACTGCTCATACCTCTGACTAGGTCCACAAGTGCTCCTCAGTGATTCCATCTTTTTTTGTCTCACTGAGTTCATAGTTGAGCGTCTATGGAAACGAGGAAGACTAAACCTGAGGTTACCACTCCACAACACAGACTACCATACCACATAATTACTCTCCATAACACATAATCCCACTCTACATAATTCCTATACACTAAATACCACATACTTTCTATCCACATAATTTCACAGCACAACATACCACATAATTCCACTACACACAACGTACGTACATCCACTCCACTCCAAAAAACATTAGTAAAAACTTTTGCATTTACAATGCCAATAGCTCTAATTCTCGCAAATGCGAAACCTATTACATTGCAAACACTTCTTTAACTAGTAGTCGCGCTTGCAGAGTGGTGGAGAAAGGGTGCTGGGCTTCCGACCAGAACTCAGGAATTCCGGTGCGTAGGGCTCACAGGAGGTACCAGAAGGGCTTCTTGGCCCCCAAAGTCCCTCAGGAGTAAATTGGACTTCATCCCCCATCCCGTAGTCTGCCAGGAGGCGCGTTTGCAGAATGGTGGAGAAAGGGGGCATGGCCTCCGAAGATGTCTTAGCAATCCCACTGTGCGGGACTTACTGGAGGTAACAAGAGGGGTAGTTGGCCCCCAAGGTCATCCTTGGGGGCCAACTACCCCTCCTATTACCTCCAGTAAGTCCCACACAGCAGCATTGCTAAGTTCGAAGAGCAGGCCACGCCCCCTTTGCCCACCACTCTACAAACGCGCTCCCTGGCGCGCCCTTGGATGGGGATTGAAGTCCCCTTCGCTGATGGGGGTCCTTTAGGGGCCAACTAGCCTACCTCTTACCTCCAGTAAGCCCCACACAGTGGGATTGCTGACAGGTGGACAAAGACCACGCCCCCTTTCTCCACCACTCTGCAAACGCGCCCCCTGGCGCGTTCTAAGTTGGGCGATTAAGTCCCCTTGAATACTGAGGGTCCCTGGGGGCCAACTAGCCCACCAGGTACCTCCAGTAAGCGCCACACAGCTGGATTGCAGAGAGGTGGTCCGAGGCCATGCCCCCTTTTTACACCACTCTGCAAACGCGCTTCTTGGTGCACTGCTGCTCGTGGGATGAAGTCCACTTGTGTCCTGAGGTCCTTAGGACACAAGAGGACCTCAGCGCTCCACCACCAGTGCGCCAAGAGGCGTGTTTGCAGAGTAAAAAAAGCCCCGGGGAGGTGGCGGTCCCCGGGGCAGTGTGGGGGGTGGGACCCCCACGCATTCATTTTGTTTAAAGCCCCGGGGAGGTGGCGGTCCCCGGGGCTGCGGGGGGGCCGCGTGCCCCCCACACATAACTAGCATAGCCCCGGGGAGGTGGTGGTCCCCGGGGCTCCGAGGGCCCCCACAGGCCCCCGCTATTTTTTTGGGGCATTGGCCCGGGACCTGGCCCACCCGGGGGCCTCATTAAAATGAAGCGCGGGAGCCGGCGCTTAATTTTTTTTAATTTTTCAGCGTGATTCACGACCCCAAAGCGAATTCTGCCGAAATTATATATTGTTTTACTGTTTTCTTGTGACTCGGTTCTACCGAGTCACAAGATGGCTGCCAACACTTCCTGGTTTGGAGTGTTGGCAGCCAATCAGAATGAAGCTCGTGCTCGGGAGGGTTCGCGAACCCACCGCGCCCACAGATATCGAAACTTTCTTTTTCTAATTTCTCAGCAACTACTGAACGGATTTACACCATTTAACAAAAAGGGCTCTTTCTGAACCAAGGGCTACCGTTTTGCCAAATTTGGTGTAATTCCGTTCAGCAGTTCGGGCTGTAGCTTTGTCTAAAGTTTCCAATGGAAATTAAAATGGGCAAAACGCGTTTTGGGACCCCCCTTTTTTCTCGGCCCCCGCTTGACGAATCACCCCGAAACTTTCAAGACAGGAGCTGACCGGAGCAGGCCACTACTTTTGAAAATTTTGCGAAGATTCATCAAACGACGCCAAAGTTATTGGGAAAACAAAAAACGCTTTTTGAATAGAAACGAGGTCCTAACTATAACTACCTACTGGCGACCGCCAGTAGGTAATATATATATAACCATTGCACCAGCCTGGTAAAGACAGACCTATTGGCTTTGCCAATGTTTGGTTCACACCTGAAACAATTGCAGTTCCGGTTCATACTATCTTCCACTGCAACTCTACCGTCTTTTCATATAAGCCACAAGCATGTACCACTCACATGGAACTTTGTGGTTAAGCCTGCGTAACATAAATAACCATTACTTAGAGAACTTGGGGCGAGCCACAGTCTGCAATCACAGAGTTTAAGACCAGGTGTCTTTCATCATTTCGGACGATTGCGGGGGCGCCTATGGCTGCCTGTAAAGGTCAGACACCCTCAAAGTCTAGAGTTTGAGGTGCTAGCCGGATGTTAGCATTCTGATATGCAGCAAGTGTAAAGTTTAGCAGAACAGTCTCTTGTGGTGCAGGGGCTAGAGAAGTGAGTCACGTAGGAAACCCTGCCCCCCGCCCCCGCCTGAGATGGAACTGACTGCTAACCTCTTGCAGGGGTGTAATGCAAGCCCTTGAGGCACAGGCCCCAATCCCAACCCTTCAAGGGCCCCCAAACCCTTCAGGAGGCCCCCATCCAGCCCAAGGGAAAAAATCTGTGAGGTATGGGATAATTAGGGGCCCCTTATCACATTCTACAGGGGGGAGGGCATATTATTTTTGCGTTACTCCACTTACCTCTCATAATGCATTCAGTCAGCGCACTGCACTTCTCTGCGATAATACCATTCCTTTAAATCAAAGGGAGACTGAGGTCACGGAGAACAAGGAACCCACTAGTCGTTACAACATTTCAGCCCAGAATTAATAAAGTTTGCGCTGGCCCACTTGCTATGCATAGCAACAAGAAGGATATCTCAAGTTTTGCGTACTTTTGGGTGCAAAAGGTTTTATGCTTAGAAAAAGGCCCCGCGAACGTGGTGTAAAATAGAACAAGCACTGGCAAAACCAATGGGTCTGGCAGTTGCAAGCTACTGTCTTTGCCAATGTTTTTTTGCCAATGGTGTGCAACATTAGCAAAAAAGAAATGCTTTTTGCCAATGCTGTGGAGCATCAGCAATATGCCTGTTTGTTGGAGTTTGTAGGAGATGTGGCCCGATGGCCCAGCGCCGCTGACTTTGGAACTGAGGAAGCAGGTTCAAGTTGCGGCGTCGGCTCAACATTCTGTGGTGACTTAATCTCCCCATGCCTAAAAAAACAAGAATCTGACTTCTTATAAAGAAATCTGGTAAAGCGGTCCAGTGTCCTCAGATTGGCTTGGTGCTACTGCACTGTGTCATTTAGGGCGGACATATGGGGGTACAGGCCCTGCTCTTTGATGCAAAGAGCTGAAAATAAATTCTTTAGGAGGATATTGAGGTTACCCCAGAGTGTTCAGTCAAAAGATTGTTCATGAGGAGCTCGGGATTGGTTATATAGAGGATTTGATAAGATTACGCCCTATACTATTATGGTTTTCTATCTGGCCTAGATTTTAACATGAAAATTTTAAGAGATTGCCTGGGAATGGACCATTGCCTACAGATACTGTGGCTGATGTACTTAAGGGCTATGTTGGAGGTGCAGGGCAAATATGAATTGTATAGTGATTTGGGGATGATCTCTAACACAGATATTGCTTGGGCAAGGGGGCCTTTGGGGCATATATGCAGGGGGAAAGGGACAAAGGCGCTCTGACCAAAAGTATGTGCACTCATCATGGGATGGTGTCTATAGAACTGAATCTCACTCTAGATATGCCTGTTCTGCACAGAAGGCTCCTAACATGCTTCTGGTTAAATATGTTTCCTCAACTTTTAGGGGATTGGCATAAATCATCTGACTTCCCGACCTGTTCATGTGACATGGGTGTTGCACAAGACACTGTACATAGGACCCTTATTTGTCCCAGATGGGCGAGTTTGCGACATAAGTATATTCGCCCCCTTCTTTTGCCACTGAATTTTAAACAAGCTAAGCCAGCATTACTATATTAGCAGTTTTTAGAGAATGTTAATGTATGTTTTTATGTCACATGTTTTTAGCAGGTGTGTATCATGCTAATTTATGAATTTAAATGTGATACTGTGAAACGTTTTTTATTGTGTATTGCACTTTTATGATTTGCTTTGTCAAATCGAATAAAGTTAATTTGACTTGGCTTGGTGCCATGTAAAAACTGCAAATGTCAAAATAAAAAAGTGTGCTATATAAATTAAAGGATAACTTGAACAGCCAAATCTCACTTTTTTCACTAAATGTAACAGGACAACAAAGGATTGCTTTTTGTGCGAGAAAAAGAATTAATTCATAAGGTTGATAGATTTGTTTTAAGATTGAAAGCACTCACCAAAGGCTGACAAATGGCAGACACAATATCCTGGAACAATAACAAATGTCAAAGTGACAGCTGACACACCAAAGGTAATTTTGGCCCAGGCCGCGCTCTTAGCACCTTCTTCTGCAGTAGCTTAAGGCACCAATCAAAGCGATCCTTGCCATGAATGTAATCGGGTAATAGGAGTTTGGAAAAAATCACTCCACCCTCATTCTATTTACCTGCCTCTGTGGAGCCATTCAATTAATTCTCATCAGCTGGGTTGATAATACATTGGAGACGTGCTCAGGATTAGCTTTGTTTTTTTTTAACACTTTCGCTGCCAGGTCTCCCCTTTGCCATGCCCTTTTTTGGCTATTTGGGGTAGTTTGCGCTAAGGCCCCCATAACATTTTGTCCACATAAGGTGTCCACGTCAAATTTGCGTCCTTTCCTTCCAACATCCTACCCAGGGTTTGAGGATTCCCCTCGAGGGGACCGAGAAATTAAGCAAATAACAGCTACATTTTGAGATTTTTGGGAAAAATGAGAAAAAAGTGCTGTAGAAGAAAGCATCTGTTTTTTTCCCTGCAAATGGTATCAACAAAGGGTTTGTGGTGCCTAAATTCACCCTCTTCCCAGCTTTCAGGAACAGGCAGACTTTTGTCAGAAAACCAACATTTTCTACACAGTTTTGGCATTTTACTGGGACATAGACTATTTTTCCTATTTTTTGTGCTTTCAACCTCTTTCCAGTTAGTGGTAGAAATGGGTGTGAAAACAATAATGGATCCTGGAAAGCTATACATTTCTGGAAAGTAGAGAAAATTCTAAATTCAGCAAGGGGTCATTTGTGTAGATCCTTCAAGGTTTTCCTATAGGAACTAACAGTTGATATGAAAATAATATTGAAATTCAGTTGAAAGAAACAGCCATTTGTGCCTACATTTTCACCTGACTTCTAACTATGGTACATTTTTTAAAGCAATATACCACTACGTTCGTGGGATGCTTCTGTTTGCAGGGATATATAGGGCTTGTAGGTTCACCAAGAACCTGAGGTACACAGAGCTAAAAACTGAGCTGCAGCTTGCAATGGTTTTTCATTGTGTACCGGGTATACAGCAATTCATTTGGTAAAATATAAAGAGTGAAAAATAGGTATCAGGGAAACCTATATATTTCTGAAATGGGAACAAGAAATGGAGTTTAGAAACAGTGTTTTATGTGCATCTCTGAATTTGTGGATACCCATATTAGCATGTGAATTAGAGGGTATTTTTCAAAAGGACTTTTTTACACGCTGTCTTACAGTTGGAAGGCAGAAATGCACAGAAAGACAAATGGTAATAACACTTGCTCTGCTATCAATGTGTTCCCCTAAGTCCCCTGATAAAAATGGTACCACACTTGTATGGGTAGGCCAAGTTCCCGCAGCAGGAAACGGCCCAAAATGCAACATGGACACATCACATTTTTCCACAGAAAATTGACCCTTTTTTTGCAATGTGCCTTGCTGTGGATTTTGGGTCCTAGCTCAGCCGGCACCCAGAGAAACCTAGCAGGACTGTACATTTTTTAAAACTAGTGCCTTTGACAGGAAATGGCCCAAAACGTACTGTGGAGACTTCAGAAATTATCCATCACAAAAAGACCTGGGTTAGCGAGGGAGCCCCCTGCGTTTTTGGTCCCGGGCTCAACGAGGATCTAGGGAAGCCTATGAAACCCAGACATTACTGAAAACTAGACATCGGGCGGAGTCCAGGAAGGTTTGGCTTGTGTGGATCATCCAACATTTTCCTACCCGGAATCCCCTGCAAATCTCAAATTTGACTAAAAAATTACATTTTCCTCACATTTCTGTGTGGGAAAGTTGTGGGATCACCGGGCCGACACAAATTTCCTATGACCCAGCGTTCCCCCAGGACTCCCGATAAAAATGATACCTCACCTGTGTAGGTGCCCAAAGCAGAGTCAGCCCAAAACCTTATTTTAAAAACTTCCCTTTTGGACCCACTTTGGTTCCCCCTCAGTTTTTCATTTTATACGTTTTTAGGTTCTCTGCTTTGGGCACCCACACAAGTGAGGTATAATTTTTATCAGGAGACCGAGGGGAATGCTGGGTGGTGGGAAATTTGTGCCGGCGCGGTGATCCCACAGCTTTCCCACACAGAAATGTGAGGAAAGTGTGAATTTTTAGCTAAATTTGAGGTTTGCAGGGGATTCTGGGTAATAAAATGCTGGCGGATCCACGCAAGCCACACCGCCAGCCAACCGCCATCTACGCACATTGCCAGCCAAGTGCCATCCACACACACCAACAGCACACCACCAGCCAAGCTACAGTCCACAAACACCGTCAGCCAAGCGCCATCCATGCAGACCGCTAGCCAAGCAACAGTCCCCACACACTGCCAGCCAAGCGCTAGTCAACACACTGTCAGCTAAGCGCAAGTCCACACACACCGCCAGCAAAATGCAGGTTCACACACAGCCAGCCAAATGCCAGTACACACAGACCATCAGCTGAACTCCAGTTCACACACACACAGAAACTTGGGGCAGATAAGCCTAAAAATACCACTGATCTCCCCACAAGGGGGGCAGAAACGGCCAAAATGTGTGCAGAAAAAAAGGGGAGTGACCCTTTACTATGGGGCCGCTCCTTAACATGCCCATTAACATATCCCTGGTTCCTAGTGGGATTTCTGCCCCCCAGGGGGGCAGATCGGGGGCTAGTGCCCCCATCTGCCCCCCTGGGGGCAGAAAGACTTTTGTTGCAATTTATTTTGGGTGGGGGCATGGTCTTGCCCCAGGACGGGCAGAAAGACTGTCACTGTTTGGTTTGGGGGGTGGGGGCATTGACATGCTCATTTTGGGCAGCACCCACCCCTACATATTTCAAAGAAAAGAATCTCTGGGGCCTCCCACCCCTACATAGTCCAAAAACAATCCCTGGGAACTAGTGGGCTTTCTGACCCCCCTCCAGGGGGGCAGATTGGGGGCTAGTGACCCCATTAGCCCCCCGCGGGGAGGGGGAGTAAGAATTTTGTTTAAATTTATTTTGGGTAAGGGCATGGTCTTGCCCATTGTGGGCAGCCCCACCCCTCTTTTATAAAAGAAAATAATCCCTGGGGTCTAGTGGGCTTTCTGCCCCCCCCAGGGGCAGATCGGGGGTAATAAACCCCATCTGCCCCCAGGGCAGGCAGAAAGACTGTTGTCCCTGTTTTATTTGGGGGGTGGGGGCATTGGCATGCCCATTTTGGGCAGCCCCCACCCCTACATAGTCCCAAAAAAATTATCCTTGGGACCCAGTGGGCTTTCTGCTCCCCTGGGGAGGCAGATCAGGGGGTATTGCCCCATCTGCCCCTCAAGGGGGGCAGAAAGACTGATCTGGCCAAATAATATGGGGGGCACAAAAGCCCTTGCCCAAGGGGCCGCTCCCCCTCTCTGGTGCCTAATGGAGTGGATCCCTGCTTGGGGATCACCCTCCTGTGGCAATCCCCAAGCAGGGATCCACTCGCGAAGGGTGCCATTGGAAGGGTAGATTCTCCCCTTTCCATTGCCCCATCTGCCTAGGTGCTCGGGGGGGCTGAGATAGCCCCAGGAGCACATAGGCAGTAAAAGTGAAATGAGCCGATCGGTTCATTTCACTTTCACTTTCAATGTAATGACGTTGGCGCGCCATGCGCGCTGATCATCATTACACAAAAAAAAAAAATGCCTTGGGCTGCTGGGGAAGCTCTTACCCAGCTCCAGAGGCTGAAATAAAGAAAAGGAAATCCCTTTGCTGTTTACAGCCGAGGACGTAACCGTTACTTCCTTGGCATGGAAGGGGTTAAATGAAGGCTATGTTTCAATAAAACCTATAAAACAGATTTAGACATTGTATAATTGTATATTTTTAAGATGACAGTGGAATTTTAAACAAACACACAAAAAACACACCCCTGTAAGAACACTGATGATCTAATTCAAATAATTACCATTTGCTCAAGCTGGGTGAGCAGGTCAAACAGACACAGGAAACTGATACCATGTGCTGCTAGATAAGAGAGCCCTGAGAGCTGATAGCATGTCATCTGGGAGTGAATGGAGTAACAAATACATTAAAAAAAATAAAAAGACTGGATGAGGTAAGCAATGGAGAGATGGAGATAAGCACAGGAGCATCGGTGGGAGGAGAAGCACAGGAGGAGAGAGCTAGAAAACACAAGCATTTTTATGGAGTGCTTCAACCAAAAGAAAAAAACTTAGCCCCCAAAAGCAGTGGAAGGATAGGAGCCAGCCAATCAAAGAGATTGTAAAGAGGTTATGCTCCAGGTGAGAGACAAACACAAGATGGACAAGTTGGGAAATGACAAGCCATTGAGTAAGAAGAAAGCAAAGGAGAGTGACAATAAAGCCGACCAATGGTAGGCAATGGGAGGGCAGTAGCCCGCTGTATGTTCTAGGTAAGTCCACAATATGTCTTTTGCAACCAGATAGCTTGTGCTGTCTGGTAGGCTCAACTAAAAAATGACAATAGAGCACGTAGAGTTAAACCCCTGACAATGTAGGCATAGAGGGCATTACGTGGCTAGATCTGCAAAAACAAGCGTAGGAGCCGATGCACGATTTAGTTTTGCATGGAATATTAGAGAGAACTGAAAATAGAAACAAATAATAGGCAAAAGTTTGTGATTTTTGAAAGCATAATATGCCTTAAAATGGCAAAGAGTATTCAAATCACATGATTTACGTTTGGGCGATTGTCAGTGTGAAGACGGTTATACCTGAGGATATCCCTCGACTACAAAAGTCATGCATAATACCGGTTGATAGTCTTTGTGCCATGGTCACGGTTAACGTCATATGACATTATTTGCATTTACATGGCAAAAGATATGAGGCACGACAAGTTGTCAGTACGTTGTTGCGAAATGTTTGTTCATTCACACAATGCAGTTGTTTTTTCACAGCATCGCACAAGTCTTTTTAAATTTGCAGCTTCAACTTTCACTTCAGTGCAATCTTCCGTTCTGCACAGATTACAGTAACAGCAGCAGTGCAAGCTTCCTTCCCTCAGCATGGTTACAACAGAGGCTGCAGCAGTGAATGCGCACTCAAGCACAGAAACCGGATAAGGAGCAGGAAGTGGCAGTGTTTTCTGTACTCCCACAATGCACAAGTACAAAACAGCCATAGGTTGTTCACTTTTCTCCTTCACCCAGAATGGGTTTAGCACCAAGCAATCCAAACTTCTCTGTGCCCAGGGCCAGACTGGGAACCAAAAGCAGCCCTGGCACTGCTGCAAAACCATCCCCCAGTTAAAAAAGAAAAAAGGCCCCCTCCATTGCAAAACTGGTCCCCACCCTTCCAGCCTCCCGGGGAAACGCCCGATGCCCACTACTGCAGTCTGGCCCTGCCTGTGCCTTTCTCACGGGCTTTTCCACATTGTCCACAGTTTTGACCCGAGTCTTGTCCACAGTTTTGTTTCTGTGTTGCATGGGTTCCGGAATTGTGTATTCTGATGGTTCCTTTCCTGTTGCAGTGCTAGAGAAATGGGGAATAATGAGGCATTGCTCCTATTCCAGGCCACAATACTCCTTATTCAAATGCAGCTGCAGCTGCAGCAGCGCAAAACAGTATGGTACCAGAATTTAATTGTGAGAATACCATCTAATATAAAAATGGTGTCCTACATATTGTTTATACAAAACACGGCCCCATTGGACTTAATGGTAGATAATTTACCTTCAGTGGATCAATTGATATATTTGTATCTATAATAGGCCCCAACATGCTTAGCACTTATAGAGGCCTTGTCCCAAACTGCTTTTCGTAGTACATTTAGTAGTACTACAATAGTACTACAATAGTACTACAATAGTACTACAAAATGCTATTCACATACCTATGTGCAGAGGACTCCTCCTCCACTCTACTTTCTTTTCCGTGATGAGATCTCCACCCCAGCTGCAGAAATCTCTGCACATGTAAGTATATATTTTTGTAGTATATGTGGGAGGGACCAGGTGGAGTGGCTGGAAAATGGGGAATAATTTCAACTATATGGGAGGGGTTTAGGGAGGAGTAAGGGGGATTTGGGGATGGTTAGGGAGGGGTTAGGGAGGGACATGTACACAGCCACAAAAGAGTAAGCCCATTAATATTTCCAAACTGCTCTTCTATATTTACTGCAGCCAAAAAGGCTGAAAATAGAAACAAATAATAGGCAAAAGTTTGTGATTTTTGAAAGCATAATATGCCTTAAAATGGCAAAGAGTATTCAAATCACATGATTTACGTTTGGGCGATTGTCAGTGTGAAGACGGTTATACCTGAGGATATCCCTCGACTACAAAAGTCATGCATAATACCGGTTGATAGTCTTTGTGCCATGGTCACGGTTAACGTCATATGGCATTATTTGCATTTACATGGCAAAAGATATGAGGCACGACAAGTTGTCAGTATGTTGTTGCGCAATGTTTGTTCATTCACCCAATGCAGCTGTTTTTTCACAGCATCGCACAAGTCTTATTAAATTTGCAGCTTCAACTTTCACTTCAGTGCAATCTTCCGTTCTGCACATATTACAGTAACAGCAGCAGTGCAAGCTTCCTTCCCTCAGCATGGTTACAACAGAGGCTGCAGCAGTGAATGCCGCACTCAAGCACAGAAACCGGATAAGGAGCAGGAAGTGGCAGTGTTTGCTGTACTCCCACAATGCACAAGTACAAAACAGCCATAGGTTGTTCACCTTTCTCCTTCACCCAGAATGGGTTTAGCACCAAGCAATCCAAACTTCTCTGTGCCCAGGGCCAGACTGGGAACCAAAAGCAGCCCTGGCACTGCTGCAAAACCATCCCCCAGTTAAAAAAAAAAAGGCCCCCTCCATTGCAAAACTGGTCCCCACCCTTCCAGCCTCCCGGGGAAACGCCCGATGCCCACTACTGCAGTCTGGCCCTGCCTGTGCCTTTCTCACGGGCTTTTCTACATTGTCCACAGTTTTGACCCGAGTCTTGTCCACAGTTTTGTTTCTGTGTTGCATGGGTTCCGGAATTGTGTATTCTGGTGGTTCCTTTCCTGTTGCAGTGCTAGAGAAATGGGGAATAATGAGGCATTGCTCCTATTTCAGGCCACAATACTCCTTATTCAAATGCAGCTGCAGCTGCAGCAGCGCAAAACAGTATGGTACCAGAATTTCATTGTGAGAATACCATCTAATATAAAAATGGTGTCCTACATATTGTTTATACAAAACACGGCCCCATTGGACTTAATGGTAGATAATTTACCTTCAGTGGATCAATTGATATATTTGTATCTATAATAGGCCCCAACATGCTTAGGACTTATAGAGGCCTTGTCCCAAACTGCTTTTCGTAGTACATTTAGTAGTACTACAATAGTACTACAATAGTACTACAAAATGCTATTCACATACCTAGGTGCAGAGGTCTCCTCCTCCACTCTACTTTCTTTTCTGTGATGAGATCTCCACCCCAGCTGCAGAAATCTCTGCACATGTAAGTATATATTTTTGTAGTAAATGTGGGAGGGACCAGGTGGAGTGGCTGGAAAATGGGGAATAATTTCAACTATATGGGAGGGGTTTAGGGAGGAGTAAGGGGGATTTGGGGATGGTTAGGGAGGGGTTAGGGAGGGACATGTACACAGCCACAAAAGAGTAAGCCCATTAATATTTCCAAACTGCTCTTCTATATTTACTGCAGCCAAAAAGGACCCAAAACAGTTGTAAATGTACTCCATCTCAAAGCTGAAGTAAGTCCAGCACCACACATGGACAACTACTGGTACTGCGACACTCACCCATAGAAAATAAAGGAGGTAGGGACACACATAAAACCTAATAGGAGCTAATGTTACAATAAATACAATTAATTAAAGTATTTAAAAATATAGACACATGTCCAAAAACCAAACATAATTATCATTTATTTAAAAAATATTTTATTAATCCCTTTTACACTTAAGCATACATGTAACATTAATATGTATTAAATATAATGAAATTCCTTCCAATTCATTCTGTACATCACTTTTAATGATTTTTAATGCATATTACAAAATATAGTTAGTTTCTTTTAGTTGGGAATTTTTTTAAATGTATACATAAGCAAATTATTTTATTTTTATTTAATATATTCAAAATAAATACATTTTCAATTTAAAGTTGTTATTTATGCAGTGACTTCTTTATTGTTATACATAAAAATAAATACATAAAATTAATTGCCATAAATATTTCAAATTAAAATATTTTTTCTAATTTTCTTAAAATGTTTAATACACTTTTTTAGTTTACCTATGCTTTACTATAGGGAGCTCGTCACCCAATGGTGGAGATCTCTGCGTATGTGTGAAAAGTTACTAGTAGTAGCTTTACACTTGTAAATTAGAGTCCATCCGCTAAATTCAGGGATGGAACTCTCAAGTCTACTCCTTGCAGTAAATTTACACTAGTATATGGTGAATAGCCAAAAGTAGTAAATGTACCACAAAGTGTAAAAGTAATGTGTAGATTTACTAATGTGTAAGCGAATAACCCCTTTAGTTCTTTATATGAAGAACTAACTCCAGACATTGGAGGATGGAATTATGGCTAAAAGATAAGCAGCTCGATGCTAATTCAGAAGAGCTAAGTTTGGCATTGTCTCAAGAGGTTTACACAGCTGAAATATCTGAACAAATCAAGAAATTGTATAGAGGAAGAGCAGCAGACCCAGGTGGTATTCCTTGAATTTTATAAGATGTTAGAGGAGACTGTAATCCCAATATGGGAAGATATATTTTAGGCGAAACTTAAAGAGCTGGCTTTTCCAACAGTAGAGTAGATTCTCTGCTCTAGCTGTCTGGTCTTTTAATTGCTCTGTTCTGGGGTCAGGACAGCGCCGGGACACTCCTCGGAGTAGCCGTGCGCTTAACAAATACCCCATAACATAACATAACATAACATAACATATTTAACTTAATTTATTTGAACAATGCAGAGATACTATATTCATGGAATGAAGCTACCACAGTACTAATATTAAGCCCAATAAAGATCCTAAAAGAACCATTTCACATAGGACCATTTCCCTTCAAAACAGTGACTATAAGGTTTTTTTCTGGTATCTTTTCCAAAAGACTTGTTAAAAATTGCTTTCAGTCTTACACATTAAGATCAGAAAGTATTCATCCAAGGCAGATACCTGCATTAATTAGCATGTTTGTTTACAGGATCCATTGACACGAATCCTTCGGCAACAAAAACACTTAATGCAGCTCAAGCATTTGACCAAGTCAACTGGATAAATCAATGGGAAGTCCTGGCAACATTTTAGCTAAGTTCAGAATTCATAAACACTTTGAAGGTCGTATATAGAGCTCCCAGAGCCTAAATGTGGTAGATGGAAATGTAACTATGAAGTTTAACATTACTAGAGGAAATGGACAGGGTTGCCCATTAGTCCCTCTACTATTTGATATGTATATAGAACTCCTTATTCAGTTGATTAGATCTGAAAATAATATTGTCCCCTATATTTTTCAGGGATTTATAAATAAAATTGCCTTATATGCTGACGATATAATTTTGTATGCAACAGATCCTGCTAGAACCATTCTATGTGTTGAGGAGTTAATAAGGGAATTTGGTGAATTCTTATGATATAAGATAAAAGAATCTAAATCAGAAATCATACTTGGAACTTAAAATATGTGGAGAGAGAAGTCTGTAAAAAGGTATGGTATTTGGGAGTCATTGTTCCACAGGACTTGAAGGGATGCCAGTGAAAATCTAAACAAAGCTGTAAGGAACAGGGAGGGTCTGTAAGTGGAAAGATCTTCCTTTAACAATTTATGGTTGGGCACATTTAATCAAAATGTCCATTTTACCTAAATTACCTTTCTTTTCTAATACTATTCCACTTAGGTTCGGTAAGGAAAGTATTTTCCCATGTTTAAGTCAAAGTTAGTAGCTTTATTTGGGCATCAAGGGGAGTAGGATTAGCATGGAAAAACTCAGGAAAAAGGTGGACAAGTGGGGGTAGCACGTCCAGGTTTCCAACTTCATTGCTACTCTTTCCAATTTAACAGTTATAGAATGCTGCTTTCTCATCCGGATAATACATGCTGGGGTACATCATTTCATGCATTGCTAAAAAACATTGGCCTGGACAAATTCCTGTATAAGTCTGAAGCACAGAATTTTTTCAATCGAGTCAATCTGAAAGCATTGAGAGCAAGCAAAAATCTCTGGTACAACATCAAGCAAATATTGAGCATTCAATATTATAATGGCTTCTCAACAATTTGGAACTCTCTGGGCACACCATCATGTATGGAAGACAAGTTACGTCTTCCCTTAATGGAGGTGGGGAGAAGGGATTAGGAACAATTGTGTGAGGGCCCTCACCTAGTATCTTGGAGTGTAATAACAGAAAAGAGGGTACAAATATGTTCAAATGTCACAAAATGGCATACCCAAGACCCATGGGAACATGAGGAGGAGCTCTAGAAAGTTCTTTAAAAAAAAATCTTCAAATGGCAGTGGGAGCTGGCCATGGCATAGGACACCAAATTAAAAGCAGCCTGCAGTCCCTGGGAAAGATACTTGCCTACGTCAGATCTCGAAAACGTATGGCAGTTATCTTTAAGCTTTCTTTAGTCCACTGTCAAATCTGCTGCCTTAAAGAAACATTTCAACACTCAACATAGGATCTACCCCACATAAATTGGCCAAATTTCCCAATGAAGAAATCCCCAGATGCAAAAGATGTAGCACATTGGAAGCAAATGATTTATATTTGTTTATGAGTTGCATGGGGCTCACCTGGTTTGCCAAAGAAATAAGCAATATAATATCTGTAAATTTTCTACGAAGGATTAAGGTAAGCCTCATAATAATAATATTTGGGATTGGCAGAACGTTAAGCACCTACCTACAATCTACACATAAACTTCTTTTCTATCTGGTTCTCCTAGCAAGACTTGAAATCTATAAAGCACAAATGTCACCTAATCCCCCTGTGGTGGCTGAATGACTTAAGACAATTAATTACATTTACTCGATGGACAGGAAATGCACTTCTAACAGATCAAATAGTGTTTGGCAATGCTATACAACGTGGTGAGATAATAAATATGCCAATTTATGAAGTTTGATGATTACACCCAGAAAATGGCTGCACAATCCGGTGTATATCTCTGTCAGAAGCACCAGCAAAAACCAAATCAGGTGAACAAGGATTAAATCATGTAGCATTACTACATTTGGTGGTGACGTTAGGGCTAAAAAAAAGTTTTTTTAAACAAACACATTTTTATGATTAAAATGTTTGCAAAGAAAATAAGTGCCACACTATCTCTTCCTACCACAACCCAACATATACCACAACCCAGCATTCTCTTAGTTCAGCCAATGGATGCAAAATAAACTTCTACCCGCCTGCCCTGGGTAGTGATGGGACCAGCAGGCACCTATTTCCTACACCTTCTCTACAAAACCATACTACCTAGTTGTACACAATTGGAACCTATGTTTGTAGGTTGTATCAGTCCAAGGTCTTAACTGTGTTCTCAATGCCATGACACGGGTTGATGGACAGTGATAGGCATTGTGAGAAGCTAGCCGATCAAACTCAATACTTAACATGTGCTGGTGGTTGAAACCCGTGACCCCGACACTCATTATTGAAGAGTGAGACGTATTTTTCATGATGAGTATTTGACCCCAAGCAAGTGAAAGGGAGAAAAGGGTTGACGGAAGTATCAAAGCTTGACTGTTCCAGACCCTATGAAAGGGTTCAACAATAAATTTAAACTATTAGCCACCCAATTTAGACCCCTAGTATAGACCTAATGGTGTGAGGTGCGTTCTTAAACATTAATAAGTAGGCCACTGGTGTTGTCCAAATTGTGGCCACTGTACATTCAATTTACAATTACGCAAAAACATACACCCTGCACTCAGTTCCAGGGTCACGATGTGTGAAGATGGGGTGCTGCTATGTCTTATGTAATAAAACCAATAGTAGTTTCGACGAGGTCCATATATCTTCAAGCATTTTTTGAGCTATGCATTTCTCCTGACCAAACCACTGGATGACATACTGGAGTTGGGCCGCAAGGTAATAACTTTCCAAATCCGGAACTTGCCACCCATTATTTTCCTAGTGTCATTGCAGTGTATCTATCTTCACCCTACTAGTTAGTGGTAACGTATGCAGATGTTTGAAAAACATACGAGGTATAGATATCTAGCACTGGAAAAAATCAAACATTACGGGAAGGGAATTATATTGAAAAAAACTATTCTACCTGTCAGTGACAGATGAAGTGCACACCAAATAGAAAATGTTTTGTGAATTGTATCAAAAACATTCTCTGTAACTAATGATACTAGGGTCATGATGAGTCGAGTTACCGAGCACATGAGCCATTCTCTTGTCAGTGAAATTGCTCTCCAACCCTCGCAGCTCCACCATTAAGTGAGGCCTGCCCCTGCCCCTGCACTCTCGAGTGTTGGTGATCGAGGCCCTCCTCCACCCGCAGGTTTCCCTGCGCCTCATCCCTGGTGGTCCAGTGGACCTCTGTCTCCTTCCTCTAACTCTGCTCTTTCACTCGTTTTTCTACCCTTTTTATCTTTCACCTTTCCGCACTTTTCTGCATCTCTGCTCTTTTGTGCCTTATTTCTGCTCATTTTCCCTTCCTCTCGCTCTGCCCTTTCACTTGTTTTCACTCGTTTTTCTACCCTCTTTTATCTTTCACCTGTCTGCACTTTTCTGCATCTCTGCTCTTTTGTGCCTTATTTGTGCTCATTTTCCCTTCCTCTCGCTCTGCCCTTTCACTAGTTTTCACTCGTTTTTCTACCCTCTTTTATCTTTCACCTTTCTGCATCTCTGCTCTTTCGTGCCTTATTTCTGCCTATTTTCCCTTTCTTTATCCCTCATTTCCTCCCTTTACCTTTCCCCGCCGCTGCTGCCCCCGCGGCCCCTCCCCCACAGCGCGACCGGCCCAATCCAGCTCCCTCCCCGCTCCCGCCTCCCAGCTGTCCAGCCCTCCCCGACTCCTACTTAATGGCGGCCACTGCGGGGACAGGCGAGCAAGACCACTGACTCATTGTCAGTGAAATTGCTCTCCCACCCTCGCAGCTCCACCATTAAGTGAGCCCTGCCCCTGCACTCTCGAGTGTTGGTGATCGAGGCCCTCCTCCACCCGCAGGTTTCCCTGCGCCTCATCCCTGGTGGTCCAGTGGACCTCTGTCTCCTTCCTCTAACTCTGCTCTTTCACTCGTTTTTCTACCCTTTTTATCTTTCACCTTTCTGCACTTTTCTGCACCTCTGCTCTTTAGTGCCTTATTTCTGCTCATTTTCCCTTCCTCTCGCTCTGCCCTTTCACTTGTTTTCACTCGTTTTTCTACCCTCTTTATCTTTCACCTGTCTGCACTTTTCTGCATCTCTGCTCTTTTGTGCCTTATTTCTGCTCATTTTCCCTTCCTCTCGCTCTGCCCTTTCACTAGTTTTCACTCGTTTTTCTACCCTCTTTTATCTTTCACCTTTCTGCATCTCTGCTCTTTCGTGCCTTATTTCTGCCTATTTTCTCTTTCTTTATCCCTTATTTCCTCCCTTTACCTTTCCCCGCCGCTGCTGCCCCCGCGGCCCCTCCCCCCCACCGCAACCGGCCCAATCCAGCTCCCCTCCCCGCTCCCGCCTCCCGCCTCCCGCCTCCCATCTATCCAGCCCTCCCCGACCCCTACTTAATGGCGGCCACTGCGGGGACAGGCGAGCAAGACCACTGACTCATTGTCAGTGAATTTGCTCTCCCACCCTCGCAGCTCCACCATTAAGTGAGCCCTGCCCCTGCACTCTCTAGTGTTGGTGATCGAGGCCCTCCTCCACCCGCAGGTTTCCCTGCGCCTCATCCCTGGTGGTCCAGTGGACCTCTGTCTCCTTCCTCTAACTCTGCTCTTTCACTCGTTTTTCTACCCTTTTTTATCTTTCACCTTTCCGCACTTTTCTGCACCTCTGCTCTTTTGTGCCTTATTTCTGCTCATTTTCCCTTCCTCTCGCTCTGCCCTTTCACTTGTTTTCACTCGTTTTTCTACCCTCTTTTATCTTTCACCTGTTTGCACTTTTCTGCATCTCTGCTCTTTTGTGCCTTATTTCTGCTCATTTTCCCTTCCTCTCGCTCTGCCCTTTCACTAGTTTTCACTCGTTTTTCTACCCTCTTTTATCTTTCACCTTTCTGCATCTCTGCTCTTTCGTGCCTTATTTCTGCCTATTTTCCCTTTCTTTATCCCTTATTTCCTCCCTTTACCTTTCCCCGCCGCTGCTGCCCCCGCGGCCCCTCCCCCCCAGCGCGACCGGCCCAATCCAGCTCCCCTCCTTGCTCCCGCCTCCCAGCTGTCCAGCCCTCCCCGACCCCTACTTAATGGCGGCCACTGCCGAAGGCGCGTCAAAGGCAAGCCCGTCTGCGCCCGTCCGCGACCCGACCGCGACCAGCGCCAGGAACCCTGGACCTCCACCCCACCAACGCTACGACCCAGCAGCACTCCACGCACTCAACCCAGGCCGCAACAACAACTGCAAGCTAGCATCACCAGCCGACTCCCACGGACCCTTCAGCTGTCACCGCTGCCGGCACACCTGCAGCACCGCCAAGAACACGGATCCAGCACAACCCGCCCACAAGAACACAACCGAACCGAAGACCCTGCAATGCATCCTCCTCAACGTCCGATCCCTCCACAAACACGCCACAGAAATCTGGGACCTCCTCGACAGCACCACCCCGGACGTAGCGTTCTTCACCGAAACCTGGACCAACACCACCTCGGGACCGGACATCGCCATCGCCATCCCTCAAGGATACAAGATCTCCAGGAAGGACCGCCCCACCCGCCCAGGAGGAGGAATCGCCATCGTCCACAAATCCAGCCTCCGCCTGAGCACACTCCCTGACGAGCCCACAGAACTGATGGAACACCTTCACTTCAAGATACTGGCCAGTCCCACCGCCACCCTCAGAGGAACCCTCATCTACCGACCCCCTGGACCCCGCGGACCCTTCGCCAACTCCATCACGGACATTATCTCCCCGCAGGCCATCGCATCCACCAACTACACCCTGCTGGGAGACCTCAACTTCCACCTCGACAACCAACTGGACCCCAACACCACATCCCTCCTGGACAACCTCCAAAAGATTGGACTGCACCAGATCGTGACCGAGCCCACGCACTCAGCAGGGCACACCCTCGACCCCCTCTTCACTACAGGAAACTCCATCACCTTCAGCCACACCACCGAACTCCCATGGACCGACCATCGTTGCGTCCACTTCACCTTCAGAACACCCACCATCCACAGACACCAGCACCTGCTTCCACGAAGAAACTGGACCAAAATCACCGACGACCAGCTCACCTCCTCACTCAACAACTCCACCCCAACCATCGCGGAAAACGACGACCCCAACACCGCAGCCCGAACCCTGCATAGATGGATCTCGGACAGCACCAACACCATAGCCCCCTCAAGAAAAACAACAATACCCGCACCAAGAAAGCCAGATGGTTTACCACCGAACTTCGAGAGTCCAGAAGCACATGCCGCCGCCTCGAAAAGGCCTGGAGGAACACCAAATCCACAGAAGCCCACGACAACTTCAGAGCCGCCACCAACGCCCACCATCAACTCATCAGAGAAACGAGGAAAAAGCGATTGAAGACAGAATCTCCACCCACGCGCACAACAGCAAGGAACTCTTCAGCATCATCAAGGAGTTCGCCCAACCCACTAGCGAGTCTACCGACATCCCTCCCTCACAAGACCTCTGCGACAAACTCAGCACCTTTTTCCACCACAAAATCAAGAGCATCTACGACAACTTCGACGAAGACAACCAACACACTGAACCCTCACCAACCACCCCCGACACCCGGAAACCAGCGATTGACGACTGGACAGCCCTCACCACCGAAGACACACTGAAGACAATGAAGTCAATCCACTCAGGGGCCCCCACGGACCCCTGCCCCCACCACATCTTCAACAGAGCCGCCGACACCATCGCACCCATGCTCCGCCACACCATCAACCACTCCCTGGCGACCGCCTCGTTCCCCGACGACTGGAAACACGCCGAGGTCAACCCCTCCTAAAGAAACCCTCAGCGGACCCCACCGACCTCAAAAACTACAGACCCATCTCCCTGCTCCCGTTCCCAGCGAAAGTCATCGAGAAAGCCATCAACAGCCAACTCACCACATTCATTGAAGAACACAACATCCTCGACTCCTCCCAATCCGGCTTCAGAAAAACCACAGTACGGAAACCGCCCTCCTCGCCGCAACAGACGACATCCGCACCCTACTGGACAAAGGAGAAACAGTAGCCCTCATCCTCCTCGACCTATCAGCGGCGTTCAACACAGTCTCCCACCGCACCCTAATACGCAGACTCTACGACGCAGGAATCCAGGACAAGGCCCTCGACTGGATCCGCTCCTTCCTCTCCGGCAGGACGCAGCGGGTCAGACTCCCCCTTCCTCTCGGACCCCACACCTACCACCTGCGGAGTCCCCCAGGGCTCCTCCCTCAGCCCGACGCTCTTCAACGCTCTACATGGCTCCACTCGCCCCCATCGTCAGAACCTACGGACTCAACTTCGTGTCATACGCAGCCGACACCCAGCTCATCCTCTCCCTATCCAACAAGCCCAACACCGCCAGACGCAACTTTCGAGAAGGCATGGAAGCCGTCGCCAAATGGATGAAAAACAGCTGCCTACAACTAAACACCAACAAAACAGAAGTACTCATCATGGGCCCAAACCCCGATGCCTGGAGCGACACCTGGTGGCCCCCCGCCCTCGGAAACCCGCCAACCCCCACGGACCACGCACGCAAACTAGGAATCATCCTGGACTCCGAGCTCAAAATGGACCACCAGATCAACTCTGTCTCGTCTTCCTGCTTCCACACCCTCCACCTCCTTCGTAAGACCTTCAAATGGATCCCCCTTGAACACCGAAAGACCGTCACTCACGCCCTGGTCACCAGCAGACTCGACTACGGCAACGCACTCTACGCCGGAATAAACAAAAACCTCACCCGCAAGCTACAGAACATCCAGAACGCCGCCGCAAGACTGGTCCTCAACCTGCCAAAACACTGCCACATCTCCCAGCACCTGCGCACACTCCACTGGCTCCCTGTCGAGGCGAGAATCACCTTCAAGATGCTCACCCACGCACACAAGGCCCTCCACGGCACCGGACCAGCATACCTGAACAGCCGACTCAAATTCCACGCACCCCAAAGGACCCTACGATCAGCCCAGCTCTCCTACGCCGTGGTCCCCCGCACCAGAAAGACCAGATCGGGAGGCCGCTCCTTCTCCTTCCTCGCGGCCAAAGCATGGAACGCCCTTCCGCTCCACCTCAGACAACATCGCTCCCCATCTTCGCAAGAAACCTCAAAACCTGGCTCTTCGACAGACCCCCTCCTTGATGGATGGAACCTGCACCCCCCCCTCCCCACCCCTAGCGCCTTGAGACCCTTACGGGTGAGTAGTCGCGCTTTAACAAACCCCTGATTGATTGATTGATGTGTTGTGGAGTTTTTCTACCAAGCACAAGTCCAGATTGGTCATTGTGCACCAAGTATACCATGACTGCATTCAGACATAGTGCCAATACCGTTCTTAGGATCTTGTTGTCCGTATTCAACATAGTGACCAGTCTGTACACTTTGCAGTCTGTGGGATCCTTGTCCAACTTCAGCAGCATCATATTACGACTGCCTTCATTGTCTTTGGCAGTATGCCTAGCTCTAGAGCTTCAGCATTACACTTAGGGGCTTATTTATGAGAGCCCTGCTTCACTTTTGCACGTCGTATAAAGTGGTATATGTGTGACGCAGGGCTCTGAATCAGATTTATGAAGCCACGCAAAGTCACCCTGCATGGCTTTCAGTGGGCTCATAAATCATGAGTAAGGCGAACCAGCGCAAATCGCTGCGTTGCCTTACTCTGCGCCCATGAGGCATTCCATGGGCATTGTGGTGGGTTTTCCCACACAACAGCCATGGAATTTGATGCTGCCCCAAATTGACAAAATCATGTAACCCTGGGGAAGTGCCAAATCCATACGCCTCCCGAGTAGAGGCGTAACGAGGAGATATAGGTTTATTTATCCTTGTTTTTTCCTCTTTCTATGTGTGCTGCATTCTGAAGCACATATAGAGAGAGGAAACAAAGCCTTCATGGATTGTTTTTGTGCAGGAAGGTGCACCTTCCTGCACAAAAACAATCCTACCTGCAACAGAGGCACCCTTGCACCATGGTGCAAAGGTGCCTACATTGGCATTAGGCTGCCAAAACTGTGCCAGCGCTAGGGGCAAGGGCAGGAATGCACCGTATTGCATAAATACAGTGCATTCCTGCCCTTTCACTTTGGGGTTGGGCAGCGCCCGTCGCAAAAATGCCATAAATGAGGGCCTAGTGTTAAGTAGAAATGTTTCTCTGTGAGATGACTGGATTTCTGCCTCCAGATTGATAGTTTAGTCATCTTTTAGGAGCAAAATCTTGACATGATTAATTATTTAAGTCTTCAAATCTTGTCTGGTATATGTGGATGACATGCTGTTGTTGCTTAAAGATGGGGACACTGAATTGGTACCCACAATTAGCTACCTCAAGATGTTTGACATGCTGTTGCAGCTGCACTCCAACTAGTAGAAGACCGGCACTTTCCCTATAGGCCGGTCCTTGGTGTGGCTCCCGCAGCATTGGCCTTTCGGGGGACTACTTGGAAACTGTTAGACCTGGCATCATTGGCGTGGGTTTCCCCTGTATTTTTGCCTTTGCCTCCTGTTATTTTGCTGTGTGTTGGACTTCGTTTTTGCTGGTCTAGATGCTTTGGGCACTTTGCCACTGCTGTTCAGTGCCAAAGTGCAAGCGCTCCCTTTGTAAATTATTGTTATGGATTAGTGATTCCATGATTGGCATATTTGATTTACTAGTTAGTCCCTAGTACAGTGCACTGTGTGGGCCCAGGGCCTGTAAATCAAATGCTGCTAGTGGGCCTGCAGCACTGATTGTGCCACCCACATAAGCAGCCTGTAAATGTGACTCAGATCTGCCACTGCATTATCTGTGTGCAGTCTAGTACGGTCATGTCGACTTGGCAAGTGCACCCACTTGCCAGGCCCTACCCTTCCCTTTTCTCACATGTTAGTCACCCCGAACGTAGGCCCAAGGTACCCCTGTGGGCAGGGTGCAGTGTATGTGAAAGTTAGGACATGCCCTGATGTGTGTGTCATGTCCTGATAGTGAACTACTGCCAATTTTGTTTTTCACTATTGCAAGGCTACCTGTTCCTATAGGATAGAATGGGGAGTTTGCTTATAACAGCTTATAAACATAACTACCCCTGGGAGCAAGGTAGGAAAATAAAGTTTTGTATGCCTGAACTCAGAATGCTAAAATGCATCTTTTAGTGAGGGTGATTTTTACATTCTGTGTTTGAAAATACCACTTTTAGAAAGTATGTATTTTCTTGCTTAGCTATCCAGTGTGCCTCTACTAGGATGTGTATTGACTGTCTGGCATTGGAGTGACAGGGGCTGGGGATGTGCAGCGGCTCCAGAGAGTCTGGATGAGTCAGGGCTGGGTTGAATAGACCTGGGCTGCATTTAGAGTAGGGGGGAGATTTCCTTTCACCTGATAGGGCCTGGTCTGCCTTCCACAATGCTGTCTCCACCTCCTGTCAGGAGGTGCACCAGAGAGGACAGAACTGGTTTTGACTGAGCACTGAGCTTCTATGCCACCTGAGAACAAAGGATTTTGCTGTATAAATATTGGGGCCCAGACCCCAGAACTCTAGATCACTTTTGGGACTTCAACAGGAACCTCTGCCAAGGAGAAGAGCTGGAGAAAATGGAGGAGGAGTACTGCCCCTTTTCTGTGTGCTGTCTGGGGTTGGCCTGCGGTGGCTGCTTCTGCCAAGGAGAGGAACAGTGTGTGCATCCTGCTTGAGAAAGTATCTCCAATGGCTTGAAGTGGAGCTTGCCCCCTGTTCAAGAGGTCTCAGGACCAGCAAAGACCTCACCATCCTTCTGGGCACCATCTCTGGTTCCGCTGGTTCCAGTCGCCACAGAAGAAAAGAGCAACCAACTCCGTCACCGAGTCTGTCGCAGACTCCGTGTCCTGAAGTCACCGCAGAGAGCACCACCTCGCAACGCAACCCTGGTCTCATCGACTCTGTCAACGAGCCGCTACTTGCATCGCATCCTGTGGACACTGCACTCTGCACCACTTCGCTACACGCTGCACAGACGTCACCAACTCCGTTGCTGCCCGACTCAAACATCGACCAGCTCCATCGCACCATGACCTGCCAGCACCGCATCGAGCACCGTCTCACCCTGCAATGCAAGCTTTCGTCTCACTGACTCCGTTAATGAGCCGCTGCCTGCACCGAGCCGTGAGGACACCGCACGCTGCAATGCTTCCATCTCACATTGCAACCGCAACGGTTGCCCCGACCGACTCGCATCGGCGCGTTGGCCGCAACAAGCAAGGTACTGTCTCTGAGTCTGTTGACGCTTTACCTGACCTGTAGCGACGCGGTTGGCTGGAATTGTTAGACTCTGTCGTGTTCAGTATCGCGGTAGCCCCGAAATGAGCTACCGAGTCAGAGGAACTGTGTTTTCACGTTATTCCTGCAATTTAAAGGTTATTTTGCACAGTAACTATTTTTACAAGTATTGTATGTTGGATTTTTGTTGTTTTTGGTCTTGTTGGTTTAGATAAAGTTTTGCTTATTTTTCTAAACTGGTGTGGTGTCCATTTGTAGTGTTTTCACTGTGTTACTGTATACATGCACAAATGCTTTACACACTGCCTCTGAGATAAGCCTGTCTGCTCGTGCCAAGCTACCAAGGGGGTGAGCAGGGGTTATTTTAGAAGTGTATCCCCCTTACCCTGACTAGGAACACGGGTCCCTACTTGGACAAAGGTACTTATCTCTGCCAACTAGAGACCCCCATTTCTGACAGGAACATTGCAATTTTCGCTATTTGGGGGTGAGGATATAGCATGACTCACTTGACCTCAGCAATGGTAACATCCAGTTTCATGTCGATTTATCGAAATTGGTTTGAAATTTATCTTAATGAGCCTCTGAAATTAAAATGTGAGGATCCACACTCGGAGGCAAGCCGTGCTGGCCTGCTCCGCACCAGAGGACCCACAGCTGAACTGCCGTTTGGTGAAGTTCCTGAGACTGGTGGCAAACAAAATGCCAGGGCAGTGATGGAGGGACATTTAGCTGGAACAACCGATCAAACCTAAAGCTCTCTTGAGGAAATCATTGGACTCATGTCACACTTCCCCCCACCAAGTGGGCATATAGTACAACAACACTAGAAAATGCAACAGTAGCCCCTGAAAACGCATAAAAAATGAACTCAAAAACCCAACCCGAACGAAAATGGCCAACAAACTTATTTAAACAAAATGTATAACCTTTTACAAAATTTTAACAATGTGTCTTGATGCAATGGTTTTAAGTAACTATGCTAATAAAATAAAACTGAAAACTGAAAGTGAAATTAAAATGTTTCCATAGTCTCCCCTTCGCAGCTTCTACAGCACTCATGACCTCACTTCCTGACGTCTTATTGCTGGCTCTCTCCTGAATGTTTCTCTAACTCTTCTCTCATTTGATAGATTTAGATACTGTTTCACATTCACTCCAGGTAGAGGAACCTCTTTCCTTCTCTATGGCCTCATCTATAGTTTTGATTAGTTTATTCAAAAATGTGCTATAGACCTCAGCAGAGATCAACAACATACCATGTAGTTACCTAATAAAACCAATTAAACAATATTGTGGTCCACCATATATAATACAGGGTAACACAAGTTAATATAGTCAGTTAAAACATGTTCTAAAATATTGGCAAAGAACTCCTACAAAACGGAAACACCTTAAAACAAACTTGTTCATTCAGAAGATGCATGATTAGCTCAATTAATTTATCGTGAATATTTTTATTAGACTTAGTAAATAATGGATTTAAGTTCCATATTTGAGAATCCCTAAATGTGGGCAAACATGTAGCACATGGAGCATACTTTGAGTTCCAGTCTGACAAAAATCACAAGTAGAGCATTTTAGAGATTAACGCCTCCATCTTTTAGTCAGAGACTTAAAGGGAAAGGTACCCATTCGAGGAATCATTATTAGCACCTTACATTAAGAGTAATTTGGAAGCAAAGGTATGGTTTAACCTGGCCAAACAAAATTCCAGGGATTAACATTTTTCAATTTTTTTAGGTTATTATCACAATGATCCACATACTGGGAAAAAGTTACCTAGGCAGTCTGAGTGTTTAAAAATAATGGTGAATGCCCAGGGGACCATGACCTAAGTAGTTCAAAGTTACAACTGAAACTCTCAAGCACAAATTTTAAATTTCTGGGAAAGGTCATTTGATCAACTGGTTGCTTAACTAGCCCCTCATTGAGAAGGCCTCTTAAGGATGGCACTGGTGCATGCAGTAGCCTAAATCCCTAGCGAATTATGTTAGCCAGTGATTCAGCATAGATACTAGAAAGTCCTGACTCTAAACTAAGCATTTGCACTGTTCTGGCAGAGCTTAAGCTACAAAATTTCCATAAAATGTTCCCTTCATATATGTTTAGAAAGCACCAGTTGGAAGTGAGCGTACATTGTAGGGCATAACTTAATATAGGCAACATTTTTAATTTTGTAAACTTGTAATACGTGATTAAAATGTCTTCTACAAATGGATTTGTAAAGATTATGGAGAGCACACTGCTTTATTCCCTAAGATAGAAAAATGCAACCTATGACCCAAATTACTAATGAAGGGTCTGCCTAAATAAACATAGTTTTTCACAGTCTCTAGTTTTTCATTTCACAGGTACCAATTATATGGTACCCTCTTCTCATTCCACTAAAAGATAGTTGTACAGCTTATGGGTCATCCAGGATTGTCATATTTCTCTGGCTCAGCTGAGGATCAGAGCCCAGGCCTTTTGCCACCCTGCTGTGCCAAGTTAATTACATTTCTCTCTAGCAGCAGGAACAAAGGCCTACCCACACAAAGAGAGCAATTAACAGTGCTTCACTCAGCTTCTGAGGAAGAAAGGGGTAGGGCAGAATGATCTACATCAATCAATCAGCTGTCACACTGTACCAGGGATGGGCCTGCCACAAGGGTGGGAGCCCAGCCCTCTGAAGCCAACACAGAAGGGGACTCCCTTTGAAGATTTGGTGGGAAAGGCCCTGGCAGTGATGGCAACGAGGGGATGGAGCTGAGGCCCCCAAAGCAGATGTGACAAGTGACTCATGGGTGACACCATTTTGAAATGTACCAGCAGGCTGTGCAGGAAGGTTGGGGCAGAGAAGTGACGTGGCACCCCAGGATATGCCAGAGGTGCATCACTACTGGAACCTTCCACCCCTTCAAAGGTCCTGTGCAAGGGGGAGAGCTCTCTCTTGGTTATGATTTTCCACTGGACACTGGACAAGGAAGGAGGAACTCCCTGATGCCATCTGGACTAAGGACCCTAACTTCAGTTGATCCCAGTACCAGTGGGTCTCTCCCCAGGATCATGGAAGCTGGTCCCCTTACACCCACTAAGGACTAGTCGGCGGAAAGTCTGCCCTTCTGCACAAAGGAGGAGAGAAGCCCCAGAGGAAACCAGAGACAAAGGCTGGCGGAGGGAGCCTGTGGGCCTAGTCCCCTGTAAAGCCTGCCACCTTAAAGGACAGGAGGCCTGAGGAAAGTGCTCCAGGTGGCTACCACCAGACTCACCACCAGGAGCAAAATGAGCCCAAAAGCATGTAAAATGACCCAACAAGGCCCGAGACATCAGCAGGAAAATTACTGCACAAAGGATCTTTTATTTTAAAGATAAATGCTGGAGGGGTCATGCATGGCCCCCTTCTCAGCGCTTAGAGGGCCCTGGGATCCCAACCCAGGCCGGATTTTATCAAAAGGGGCCTTAGATCCCCAACTCTGGGCCCCCACAGCAGAGGAGGAAGGGGGAGTTCCACTGCACTCCCCAATGTGTGGCAGGCCTATCCCGTTCCCTATGTCTGGGGGAGCAGGCCAATGCGGTAGCCACTGCACAAGGCTACACCCTGCCCGCAGGAGCAGGCAGGGATAGAGGGAAAACCGGCTCCCTCGGCCTCATGGAGGAGAGCGAGCTGCACGGGGAACCTGCTGGGGCAGCCAGGGGCCGGCTACCCGGACTGGCCCCAACAAAGGAGGCATGCGATGGTGCCCAAGGGTTACACAGAACCCCGCTCCAGTATAAAAAAAAAGAAGAAAAATTCACCCATGCGTGTGAGGCCACGCAGCTTCACCAGAGCCAGTGGCCCTCCCCAGCTCAGCAGGAGAGTCGCTAATAAAAAGAATATGGGGAGTTGTAGGAGCATCGCAGCTCCCCCCAAAGATGCTTTTAAAATTTACTGACCCTAAGTGTGTAGGATCTCCAAAAGAAGGACCAACCCAGGATTTTGCTCATGTTTTCAAGTACTCCTAAAGCTGGAGCTCTACTGCTGGGAGTGTTGCACCCTCAATGGACCAAGTCTATGGCTGCAGTTGCTGTGGTCTGAAGGTGTTAAATAAAAGGTAGATGTACAGCACCCAAAAGGGCTGAAGTCTATGGTTACATGTTGTGTGATCATGATGTGATGCCCTCTAGGGACTGTTTATATAATTGCATTTCTAATGGATGAAAGCATATAACAAGCACACAGGCACATGTGAAGTTCATTTGTAAATGCTTTATTTAAATAATTATGTTGACAGTGACTATTAATTGGGGGTGGGCGGTAAACTCCGATCCGTGGACAGATTTTGCAGAATTTCGCCACTCTGCACTCCACTTGGAACCCGGAGTTCGGCAAAAACTCTGCCAACCCACCGGCAGAGCTAAGTTTACCGGCGCACTCACCCCTGGTCTCAGCAATCCCACTGTGGGGGACTTACTTGTGGTAACAATAGGGGCTCTTGGCCCCCAACAGCCCTTAGCAGCCAAGGGGACTTTATCCCCCAACCAGTAGTGCGCCAGGAGGCCCCTTTGCAGAGTGGTTGAGAAAGGGGGCGGGCCTTTAATGACGTCCCAGCAATCCCGGTGTGGGGTACTTACTTGTGGCAACAATAGGGGTTCTTGGGCCCCAAAGACCATCAGCAGCCAAGTGGCCTTCATCCCCCAACCAGTAGGGTACCAGGAGGCCCCTTTGCAGAGTGGTTGAGAAAAGGGGCGGGGACTCCAATGATGTCTCAGCAATCTCACTGTGAGGGACTAACTTGTTGCAACAATAAGGGTTCTTGGCCCCAATGACCCTCAGCGGCCAAGGGGACTTCATCCCCCAACCAGTAGTGTCCCAGGGGGCCCCTTTGCAGATTGGTTGAGAGAGGGGCGGGCATCCGATGACGTCTCAGTATTCTCGCTGTGGGGGACTTACTTGTCACAACAATAGGGGTTCTTGGCCCCCAACGACCTTCAGCAGCCAAGGGGACTTCATTAGGGGTGGCCGAGCAATACTCTGCCCCCTCATGGAACTCTGCGGAATTTGGCAGAGTTTTTTGGCAACTCTGCGGAATTCCGCAGAGCGAAACTCTGCGAGCTCCGCCCAGGACTACTATTGAAACACATGTGAAGTTCATTTGTAAATGCGTTATTGAAATGCTTTATTTAAATAATAATGTTGACAGTGCCTATTGATCACAGTGCATATACATTATTAACAATAATAAGTGCATTTACTCATGATTATTATTGTTTATTGTATCTACTCCTAAAATGATTGTTTTTGACCTGTGGTTTGATGATCTTGACCCCTTTAGGGGTCAGAGGGAATTACGCAATGTCATCAAAAGTATTTCCACCAGCCTTATTTATATTTGCAAATTACTGCGTAGTATTGAGTAGTGTTTTTAATAATTGTATTTTTCCTTCTTCAAAAGAAAAAGCACAGACTGGACAATTATTTATTGAATGTTATTATTGCGTGCCAGCAAATGGTGATAGCTAGCCTACACCACCTCCCTTGTGTAGGCCTTGGACTGCTCTGCTCCACTACCCTGAGCGAGTCAAGCGCTAAAACGGGGTGTTCGGTTCCCAGTGGAGGGCAAATATGGATCCATTACTTGAGCAGGCCACACAACTAATAGCACATTTCCTTGCAAGTAAATTAAGAGTGGTGCCTAGAATCCCTGTTTTAGGCCAGTGTGTGTGGCAATACATAGAGAAAGACCTTTGGTACCCCACATCAGAACTTTACATCATTTCAAAAAATGCTGAGAGATATTTAAATGTAATAAACTATTTGGGATAACAAACGACAACAATTTACACCACAGAGTAGGCTTATCCACCCATGCGAATGCAGTTGAAAATCAAGAAAAGCTGTCTGCACATTTTATTTGGGCTTTTTGGACATGTTTCTCTAAAATGGTATGTAATACTGCAATATTGTCTGTAACTGGCCAGTGAGTCTAAAGCCTGATTGATTCAAGGGATAATGTTTGCCTCGTAGGCCCATGTCTCCAGATGATCTAAGACACTCCTCATGAAAATCTTTCCTACGGCTTCAAGTAGGGCAATTTGCAGATAATTTCCAGGAATATTTGTACTTCCCTTTTTATGGAGCCCACAAGTCAAAGGAAACTTTATTCGGCACAATAACACTCCCTTTCCATGATTCAGGGATTGAGCTGGACTCAAAGCAATGTATATATAGAGGCCTCAAGGTTTTTATCTACAGTTCAGCCTTCCTTTTCATTGCTATAATTGGGATTTTGTCGGGCACCTCCATGACTGAAACTCTCGCTCTATTAATATAGGCAAGGATTTGATCACAAGTAAGAGGAGAGATGTAATTGTTCAATTTATTGCTAAGCTGAGGCTCCCTAAAATGTGTGTTCATCTTATACAAGTTAGAAATACAATCAACTCAGATCTGGATAAGAATCACATTTGCCGAGGATTTTCTTTTAGATCCAGTAGTTTAGGATTACAATATGCTAAAATGACCTAGAATATTTTCTTGTGCAGCTTGGTGAAGATTGTACCATTTCAAATCCAATTGTCTTTTCTTATGTGCCGGGCAATATCTGTCTGAGTGGACTTGTTATTTTCATACAAGCTAAAGAAAATTAAAGAAACTGTTCTCGAATAAGTTTATTGAGTGCAACTGACAACTGAACTTCCACATCATCCTTTTCTAGTCTCTTGGGACAAAAGTTGCATTTGCTTTTGTCCTTTAGGTGTTTGACTAGATCATTCATAAATAACTCATAAGTATTAATTGGATATCTGGTAAACACGTCCTGTAAAACGATGCAACCAAGTCATTAAAAAGATTAGCTTACAGCCTTGCTGCAATCAATATTGCATATTGAGAAAACTTTAATAAACACATTTTTTTTAAAAGATCAATATTACGAGGGTTTCGGTGTAATCTTGCATTTTGTGGTGGACATCGATTGAACCAGAACAGTTTCCAAAGACCAATCTGTTGTTTTTTTAGGCGTAATTTCTAATGCTATTTGAAGAAAGGTATGGTTGCTATATATATAGTACTTATGCTACAAATGGTACTTATGGTACCCTCTGCCCACCTGCCAGATTACGAGTTAAACCGTGGTGTGGCGGGCGGCGGTGCCTTTCCAAGGCTCCTATGGGAGCCTTAGAAAGGCAGCGCTGTGGGACCGCCACAGCGCGTTCCAGCATGGCATGGACTGCGAAGTCCATGCCATGCTGGAACTGGGGGTGCATGCACACACGGGGGCACATGTGCCCCCCTGCATGCACCAACATGCATGGTGCAAGGGGGGGCCCTGTAGGGCCGCCTATGTTTCCTGACCGCCAGCAGTTACATGAAGTAAGCACTGAGTGGCAGCAAAATGCAGTCCTACATGGGGACTGTGTTTCATTCCTTCATTAGGAAATCTTTTGAAGAATATAGACCTTTGACTTTTCATTGAAAAACGAGTGAACAAGACCTCAATTTTCCTTCCCTCCAGCTTCAGTTGGATTTGCAAATGGCAATCTGCTGCAGCAGGAATGAAACACAGTCACCATGTAGGACTGCATTTCGCTGCCACTCAGTATCATATTCAGATAGAAAACACGAACACGAATAAAAGAGGATCCTCCTCCTACATCATATTTGAACATCTAAGAAATCATCCAGCCCTGGTCCTGAGGAGAACCTATAATATATATGGTTCGAAGCGCGTAGACTATTAATTTTAGGTTTTCATGTTCAAACTACACTAATATGGAGGACGACTAGGGACTTTCTATGAAAAGCAATTATTTTTCTTTCATTTTCCATATTTGATGATTTTGGAACCCAGTATCGACACCAAGAGCGTTAAAAGGGGTCGCTCTGGTTTATAACTTTGGACTGGTTGAACACTGATTGGTGCTATTTTTGATTCGTGTCATCTTGTTTATTAATGTGTGATTTATTTTGGGATATGGAAAAAGTATGTATAGGTTTGCAATTCTTTTTGTTATCACTCTCTGTTCTTAAATATTGAGCAATGTTATGTTAGTATGATAAAATGTTATAATTGATTTACAGGTCATGTTTATTAAATAGAATGATCTTGTGTGAAAAGTAAAAAAAATAGAAAGAAACACAACCACCAACTGGTTTGGTTTTTGATTGTATATAGAGGTCCATGGTGGTTGCAGGTAAAGGCTTAACCCTCTATTGTTGTTTTTCAGCATAGTTGTTTTAGGCATGCGTTTGTGCATGTTGCAGGCAATGTTTGCGGTAGTAACAGAGAAATAAATAATGAAAACTGACCCACCAGACCATAAAACGGGCACACAAGCAGCCATCAGGGATTGGCAATGCCAACAGGTCTGGTTTTAATGGAATGATGTTTGGTAATGTGAAGCATTACAAGTAAATAGCATGGGGATAGGTGTGTATTTATGTGGAACAAAGAACTGTAGAATAACATTGGTGTAGGTTAAAATGTCAGGTGACACTTGCACAGTCAAGCCAGACCTATAAATCCATGCAGGTCCATGTCAGTTAATGACTGCCCTCCTCCCATCTGTGCTGGTGGCAGAGAAAAATATCATAAATTATCTAGTTATGCAAGATACTTTACTAGCATTCCAATGTCATGTGTGTTTCCCTGAAAATTCAAGCTCAGGCAGGCAGATGAATCAACAAAATGATTACAGCTGTGTGGTGGACAAACACTTTTTTTGTGGAAGCACACAACTTCTGCTCAATCAAAACATGTACTCCTGGCTCCCAACATGTGGGTGAATCCAAAGCCCCTCTCTAGTGATGCTCACATAATTGTCTGGTGCCAGCTGCGCTGCCAAGCCAGTCCATAAAACTGGCCCACACACTGACCTGTCAGACCAGCCCTTCAGGCACTGCTAGATTGCCTATAGGCCAACCGGGCCCGGCCCACAAAGATTACATCAAAGCAGAGAAAGGTGTTGCAGTGCCCTGTGCCGTTGCATGTACAGGTGACAGATGCACAACACGTCAGTCTAACAGAAACAGAAAATATTATAGCACCTAGGGAAGAGATATTAAACAAGTGTGACAAATGTAATAGTGGTAAGACAGACTGAATAGCCTGTGTAGGGATCCTGAAAAACAGACCACCACAGAGTTCACTCTAGGAAGTAAGTTATTTAGGAAGTCGGTTTAGCAATGACTTTAAGGTTTCTATCCAGAGAAGTGTCAGGGGGGAGTGCTATTGATGGCGCAGCAGGTTCAGTGGCACCGGGATGTGGGGCATCATAGGCTCACTGCATCCCACTTATGGCCATATTTTCACACCCAAACTATGGACAGTGGGCATATTTTTCTTGCTGGCATTCGGTCCCACGATGACCTTGCTATGCCAGTAAATGTTATGGCTCTTCCCAAAAATGTTGTTGGTGGAATTAACTGATTAAACTCATCTCTTGGAAGGTGCATTAGCACGCCAGGTTAGTAATGACATGTGAGGAGGTTAAATATTTGGGTGCATCTGAGGTTCTATACTCATACTTTGTGAGTCCCCTCTTCCACAGAGTGCCCAGCCTTATTTAAGAGGCTGTCCTACTGATGGATTGCTACCCTCACCTCGGTCTCAATGCCCTGGAAAGACAAATAAACAGAGCATTAATATTCTGGTCATGCATTTATTTCACAATGTTCGGAAACTAAATTTAGAATAATTTGTTATAATAAATGTTCACATCAGGCTTTCAGGTGCTACCTACTATAGCCAGTGCTGTGCTACAGCAGGTACATTAGGGCCTTTAGGGTAAGAGACCAAAGTTCGCATCCTTGCCTTGCCTCTTGCAACTCTGCAATAAACAATTACAGAAAAAAAGCGAGCTGCTGGGCAAGAGGAAACGCGTTGTGGTTTTAATGTTATCAGCCTGACAGATCATAACCCAGGCACTCCAGTAATCTAAGTTTATTATCAAATTTTAATTCCGGCCACCCTTGGGTGGTTTATCGCTCAACCACAATGCGAATCGCCGTCATTTGTTTTTATTTGCCATAATCTGTAATACTAAATTCGAGACGACTGCTGTTGTCGTAATTACTTGATTTTGCTGGCTGTCTAGCTTTTGTGTGTGGGGAAAACATTTGTGGTGTTTCAGGCTTCACGTGCGACCTTTGAACTGTCCTTCAGATGGTTTCTGCCGCGCCTGCGCTGCAAGTGTTGTGCCCGCAGCACGATCACCCTCAGTCGAACCTCTGGACTCCCCCAGGGACCCTGCTGTTGGGCATCCCAAGCCCTGCGGGTAAGAGATGCCCAACGTTGGTTGTTGGACCGTAGCCTTTTGGAGTGGACCGCTGGTCTTCCCACCATGCCCCGAAGAGGTCCAGGCACCTTAGCGGCGCCATCTTATGTCGGTGTTTTGGTAGCCACAGCCCCTTGAACTTTGGCCTCTTGTCAGTCAAGCGTTGACCTCTGGCAATGTATAACGGTCTTATGGCATAAACTTTTTTTGCCTTCTTTCTTCCCTGCTATAGACGCAAGGGATAATAATAGGTGGTAAGCTGCATTCAGAATCTTTCTTGCTTGATGTAATACTTTTATTAAATTGGATTTTATCATCATGCATAACAAGCATGAACTTAATACCAACAGGTGCTGCATATTGCCTAACAAATCACTTGTGCCGTACAGTGCTAGATGCAGGGCCGGTCCTAGAACTTCTGGGGCCCCGGGCGAAAGGGAAGATGTGAGGCCCCTCTAATTTGCATGTAACATCCAGTCGCGGCCGGCATGACTCGCGGGTGGAGGGTCTCGCGGGGGTTCGCGCGCGGGGGGGTTAATTTAAAAATAAAATAAACTTACCTTCCCGGGCCTCGCGTCGTTCTCTGCTCCTGACCTGCTCTCCTGCAGGAACAGGAAGCAGGCAGCCTCCCTCCCTAAGCCAATCACAACGCTGCAATGGCAGCATTGTGATTGGTCGGGACGCCGACCAGCCAGGCGCCTATGGGGAGGCCATTTTCTCCATGTAGGCTGCATTGCAGGCTACATGGAGAAAGGCCAGAGTGCGCATGACTGGTTTGGTCGGCCCCGGAGGACCGACCAAACAGTGGGCAATGCACTCCTCCCCTGCCCTAAAGCAGACCCGCCCGCCCCCAACCAAACACTTCTGCTTTCTCGCAGTGCGAGAAGCAGAAACATAAAATGGTAGTTTTAGCATTTTGTGTTTCTGCTTCTCGCACTGCGAGAAAGCAGTGGGGTGACGCTCCTCCGCCCTAGTGGAGGAGCCGCCCTTGGTAACATCACAAGAAGTGACATCGCAGGACTATTGATCTTATTTGGCATCACTGAAGAGACCTAACGTGGATATCAGTAACATGGACAAAAATATAAATATACAAATGAAATAAGTCCATATATTTTAAAACTGTATTAAATGGATTACATTTGTCACATTGGATGGAAAAGCTAGGTGCAGGTCTCACAAAGATGTATATTATTTACTCCTCGTTAACTGATTGTTTCCAGATGAGTGCATGATACAATTTCCAGTTCTGCCTCATAAAGGGGAGATCCTGTTGAGGTAATGAGGGGCGGATCATTCAAAATATAAAATGACACAAGAGAAAACCTCTCACACCATGGATATAATTGCAAATTTCAAAAGGCTCCCTTATCTTTCTGTGCCATTATTGTGCTACCTTAGGATTACATTAATACTTTGCAATTTGTTTTAACGTAAATCCTCTCACCAGTATCCCACACTGCACATGCTAAGAGACGTAGGACAATCTTTTTTGTGTGTGGGCTCTTTACTCGGCAGAATTATGTTAAGTGCAAAAACACAACACATATAGTACAAAAATACAAGACACCATTGCAAACAAATAAAGATTGTACATAAATAAAAAAGACTTAGAACAACCGAGACCACTGCTAAATCATACATTGACTTGAAGGTATGCTTCAGATTCAAGGGTTTTCAAATCAACGTTTTTGATTTGGTGTTAGAACTGTAGGAAGTAGAAGTGTCCGCCTTTAGCGATGGTGAAGCCCTGTGCGACAATGTTGGTGCCCCCCAATGACTCGCTCTGCCACGGATTCCCTCACTACCACCCTTTAACAGTGCTCCTCAAGTCTCCATAACCACATTCTCGCTCAGATGCATTTAATTTGATTTACAGCGCCACTGATACTAGTGTAGGGTGTCAGAGAACTTTATATCACACATTACACAGAGACAATCAATCATACGTGTGTAAATCACAAGAGGTAATGTTACATAAGACAAAGGACTAGGAGTCACATGACAATCATACTAGTAGGCAGTATAGTTTAATAGTGATTGATCTGGAGAAACACAAACTCTGAATTTAGAACGTAATACCATGGTTGGGGGTTCTCTTTAATAACCAGAATTGATTTCTGTCCAAATGAACCCTTTTGCAACATTAGGATAATCAAAGGCTGGGAAAAAACCATAATGCTGTAATTTATACCTTGCAGTTTGCATGCAGCTCTTAGATGACAATTAATAGCTCATTGTTCTATGTTAGGATTTTGACTTATAAACTGCAAGTAACAATAGGATCTCTCTGACAAAAGCAGTAACCCACTGGCCTTTGTACATTATGTGGACTTAGTGATCTGCATGGTACATGTTCTTTGCAGCAGGCACATTAACCCTCTGTGCTACCTTTCCACAAGTCAACACTTCCACTTGACAAAACTCCATCTCTCTCTAGGAAGAACATTAATCACCGGAGTTATCATGACATTTTTATTGTTGCCGATAATTGCTGGAGGCCAGGAAGGAGGCAGCAAGGGCTTTTAGACACATAATATACTTGCAAACATGACGCCCCCACCCGAAGTCAGCGCCTCAGTGCGATCTCATCGGTCGCACTGCCCTAGAGCCTTCTTCCTCAAGGGTCCTGTGATCTCAATGACAGAGTCACTGTTGCTCTAGGGTGTGCTGCTTCGTAGGCCTGCCCAAAAGACTCGAGGTGAGCTTCAATAGGGGTTGTAGTGGACAGGCCTTCAAGGTTAACCCACGCTTGCCACCGCTATGGTCCGCCTGCTGGTGCTCAGACACCACTCTTCTAAGGTCTTTCGGGGCCTTCTAAGGTCTAGCATGGAAATGTGCTCTCTCAGGAGAGTGGCCTGGTGGACTGGTCATGAAGGCTGAACCTGGTTCCCCAGTTCCAAATTCGGCAGCTCTGACCATAGTGCCACATCCTCTCCCCCACTGAACACCATACTGCCCCACTGAGAGAAACTCACACTGCCTTCAACTACAACCCAATTGCACCCCGCTATAAACACCTGGAGGCGACTCAATTCAAATTATGCACTAGACAAGAGCAATATGCTGCGTAAAAAAAAGTGACAACATCCTGGAAAAAGCAAACACTCATAAGGAATGCAAGATTAAGTAAAAGCATGTGAAATGTAAGCAGGAACAACATGGTTACCTTAACGCTTTTGCACTTATTATTCAGAAATCAATGAGTGCTTTTGCATGAAAAGTTAAGGCCATGACTACAGGGCCGGAAGGGACCAGTTTCAATGTCCATTGCTTATCTCCTTACAAAACGTAAGCAGTATGGTTTAAAAAGACCACATTCGTGAATACAGAGCAGCGGTATGCATTTTGTTTTCGAATCCGCCCATCAAACAGGTATTGCAGTACATCCAGGAATGGTGCACTTCCCCACCCAGGGAAAACAAAAAGTAGCGCTTCACTGGCAAACTCTGTAAAGTGGCGCTAATGTGTTTTGGGTGTGAATAAAATCAGTCTGGCCACTTTTCGACCCACTCTGTCTTGCTTTAGTTATTTTTTACATTTTGAACCTTTTATTTCTCTCCATCCCAAGGCTGCACTTTGGAAGTGAAAAATGTCAGAAAAAAGACGACCTTTCCAGCAAAAGCGTTTTTATATTTTGGATTAATTTCACAGGTGAACAAATAAAGGAAAGAAAAGAGGGAGTACTGGCTACAAGGCCCAGGAAAGGGGGCCCCCACACCTGGACCTCGCAGCTGGCTCTAGTGCTTAGAGGCCCAGGGAAAGGGGGCCCCCTCCCCTGGGCCTTCAAAGCAGTAACGAGGCATTTTGTAAAACACTGCCCTAGCACCGGCAGTACTACATACATTTTAAATACACATTCCCATTAAAAAAAATGGGTGATGTAAAAGTTAACAAAAGCCAGTTGATCTGGCTACTCCCTCCTCCCCTCACCCACCTCTCCTTACCTGTGTCTGGCTGGTCCTGGAAACAAAGGGGCCTTCTGTCACCTAGCAACAAAATGCAGAAAGGGAATGGCCGGTACTTAACAGAGGTGCTGCCCCTCCCCTGACACTGTGAGCCATAATTGCTGGCCTGGCTGCTGTCTGTGCCTTCCCCACTCTGTTTGTACCTCCCCCCACCCCTGCACCCCCAGGAATGCCACGACGACGCCCTGACCAGCAAGGTCGATTCAAGATGTGTATTGTGATAGTGTGGGGCAGGGGGCCTCGTAGGAGCAGGTGGGCTAACTGTGAAAGTGTGGCCTTTCACACGGAAGCGGGGCCCCCTGTCTTTAACCTGAGCGCGAGGCCCTGGGCAGCTGCCCACACTGCCCATGCCTAGCGCCGGCCCTGGCTAGATGCACACGCTCAAGTTTACTGTATCCAGAACTCCATACCATACACTGCCCGGACAACCCAACCCATTAGGACACAGCTGGGAGCGACAATAAGTAGGTTGCAAATGGGCCCCAAATATCCTTAGGCCAGGAAGGCAGCGGTAGTTCCTCGGCGAACAGTATGCCATGCCACTCAGCCACTCGCTAATTTTTGGTACCGCCCTTATGCCCCAATGCATAGCGACTCTCCTTTTTTGCCAATAATAATGCCATTGCCACCAGTTTACGATTGGCTGGTTGTAAATGTTTAACTAGTCCAAGCAAGCATATCTGTGGGTTGCATTCCACCAGCTCCATTGCCATGTCCATTAGGGCCTTCACAACCTGTTCCCAGGATTGCCAGACAGGCGCGCACTTCCAAGCCAGGTGCATGAAGTCTGCTTCCAATGCCCCACATCGCACACAATTTGCATCCACACGTAACATGAGTATAATACATTTGCTGTAAATAATTAAAATGAATAATGCACAAGTTACAGTTGGGCATGAGTATACCTGTTAGTGCACAACAGAAACCCCAGTCTGCCGGGTGCAAAGGTGTATCAAATACGGTATTCCACTTATCTGGGGTCGGGTTCTAGGCTACCGGCCTGTCTCTCTAGGATGCACTGTATATCCTAGTAATAAGGCTCCTGCGTGTAGTGCTAGTGATTAACGTTCGGAGTGCTCTTAGAGCAGGGGGCTTGGCAGGGAATTGGGGATACAACTGCCTCAGTGCAGCTCGAAGGAGGTAGTATGTGAAGGTCAATAGCGGGGTCTGATGCTGCATGTGCAAGATATCTGCTAGGTCAACAAAGTTGCCTCCAGGGTAAGCATCCCCCAGTGTCTTCAACCCTGCCTCACCGAGTATTGTAACTGCCCCAGCCTCATTTGTGACCAAAATGGCCGGATGAAACAGCAGTGGAAACTCAGGTGCATATAAAGGGTACTTTTTCGCCTACTCACCAAGTGATCTCCAGGCCCTCATAGTGCAATAAATAGGGTTAATTTCCTCATGCGCCACATCCACCTGACTGTGTGGCAAAATAGCTTTAAGTGGAACAGGATATGTGTCGTCACTTTCTATTGCCAGATGTGGTGTGTAGGCAGGAGGTTAGTACCAGTAGTGTGCGAACTGCGCCTGTGTGCACAAGTAACACAGGTGCAAGTCTGGTGCGCCAAAGCCCCTCTGATCGTATGGGAGCATATCCCAGCTGATCCTAGGTTGCTTCCCCACTCATGCCAGAGTTATCATGTGGGACCTGAGTGTTTTAAAGCAGTTCTGCGTCAGAACAATTGTTATATTGATAAAGAGGTAAAGAAATCTGGGTATCACTACCATTTTCATGATCTCCACCCTATCCGCTAGTGAGAAGGGCAGCGGAGACCACTGAGTCACCTGTTCCTCCAACTTCGAAATGGCTCTACCATAATTATATCGAATAACCAGCTCCATGTCTCTGTGTACCCAGATCCCTAAATAATTGACAGGGTCTGTGCTCCACTCCAGAGGAAAGTCTAGCGAGTCTGACTTAGTATCTGGAGTCAAAGGGAAAATTACCGATTTCGACCAGTTAATGTCTAATCCTGAATAACGCTCAAACCTAATCTACTCCCGAATGACTGGTGCCAGGTGTGTGGTAGGGTCATGGACATATAACACCATGTCATCCGCGTATAGAGAAATGCTTAGAGGCCGCCGCCGAAAACGCAGCGTGGAGGCTGCATGCTGCTGATGAATCATACACCCCAGCATCTCCAGGTCCAGCACAAATAGTATCACTGACAAAGGGCACCCTTGTCGTGTGCCCCTGGATATATGCAGCACCTCAGATGGGTTACCATTGATCCGCACCAGTGCCACTGGGTTAGTGTATAAGAGGTGTATCCACCATAAAAATGTATGGGGTATCCCTATGCGATGCAGGACCGCAAACATGTACGTCCACTCAACGGAATCAAAGGCTTTGGCGGCGGCGTCCAGAAGGACCGCCGCTGTCTGCATGGGGGGATCAAGCTGGTACAATAATGTGAATGGAGTACGTAAGTTGTGCACTATGGAGTGGGTGGGAATAAAATCGGACTAGTTTGGCAAGATTAGATTAGTGGTAAAAAAAGAAAGCTTCCTTTGGTATTGTAGTTCTGATATACTACTCACTCTAATGGTCCAAACACTTTTCACACACGCAATTATACAGAGGGGAGTCTGGTCGTAAACCTAAAGCTCAACACACAAAAATGAAAAAATATATATCTTGTTTGTTATTGTATGGTTAAAAACATTTCGTTGTAAAACATCAATTAAAACATAGTGTCCTCACAAAATATATATTCTATGTACCATTCTTAAAAACAATAGTTCAAATTGACATTCCATACATAAGTAAAAGGACCACAAGAATATGCAACACTAACATAGAGAGTACAAAACAAGACAGTACACTTTGTCATAGACAGCACATATCCGTGTTTGAAGAAATATTAAGCTGGAGCCCGATAGGTTGTATCTCCTTCTCTATCTGTGGTTCCAGCCACTACACGGATTATGAAACACAGCGTCGTTTTGTGTGTTGAGCTTTAGGTTTATGACCAGACTCCCTTCTGTATAATTGCGTGTTTGAAAGTGTTTGGACCATTAGAGTGAGTAGTATATCAGGACTACAATACCAAAGGAAGCTTTCTTTTTTAATGTTATTTGAACCCTATTCCTTTGGTCTAAGGGGTCCCTCTCTGATTTTTTCAGCAAGATTAGATTAGTGAGCAGTGGTTGGAGCCTGGTGGCTAATATCTTAGACAGGATCTTGGCATCAGTATTTAGCAGTGATAGCGGTCTATAGAATTGACAACATTTGGATGGCTTGTTGGGCTTTAACAGTGCAAAAATTAGGGCCTCTCTCAGGGAGGGGGGGAACACCTGCTTAGTGTACGCCACCTCATATAGTGCATGAGGATGTGGTGCCAGAATGTCGACAAATTCCTTATAAAATGTGCCACTTAGGCCATCCATGCCCAGGGATTTGCTATTAGGGAGCGATCGTATGGCGTCCTTGACCTCATCCACTGTAATGGGCTGTACCAGATACTTCCTCTGAGCCAATGAGAGCCACGCTAATGCCATATCATCTAGGTATTCACTTATTTCCGCCTCTGAAGCCGAGTCTCGGGTGTCATATAAATGTGTATAGACGTCTGTGAATGCGGACAGAATGGCAGGCATGTCATAACAGTCCTCCTCCCCAGAGGCAGTCATTTTTATAATATGCGCATGTTCCCAGGTCATCTTCAGCTTGTTAGCCAAACTGCAGCGCGGGCGACCTCCCTCCTCATACACCCTCGCAATATGGCAGCGGGATAGGTGGTGCAGTTCTTGCACCGCTACATAAGAATAATTTGTGAGTTGGTCCCTAATGGTGGCAAGGAAGCTGGGGCTGGGCGCGGACTCATAAGCGCATTCTAAATTTTGCAGTGTGTTTTCTATGGTCTGCATCTGTTTATGTAGGGCTCTCAAGACCCCTGCTTGTGTGCCTATACAAATTCCTCTACTAGTAAGTTTAAATGCCTCCCAAAGGATATCCGCCCCTGCCACAGAGCCCACTTTTTTGTCAAAGTATTCAAGTATGGCCGAGTGAAGCCCCTCTCGGAATACTGTGTCTAGCAGAATGAAAACTACATGTGAATTGTTAGGTGTGTGGGTAGAGAGTGAGACCACCAGCCACACAGGTGCATGGTCAGACAGCGTTCTAGGCATATGTTGCACATCCACCGCCCATGCACTCACCTCCCAGGTCCACAGCCAATAATCCAAGCGTGACCACAAGCCATGTACTGAAGAGGAAAATGTGCCCCCCCTCCCTGTGGGGTTTCGCAATCTCCACAGATCAACAAGTGCATAGTTTTCCATTCCCTCGAGGATAACCTTAGAGGATTGTTTGCTATGCCAGTCTGCCATGGCCAACCTGTCAAGCACAGAGTCCATATAGGTGTTAAGGTCTCCACGCCATATGCTGGCAGATGGCTGGATCATGTGTAGGCTGCGCCAAAGCTGTGTGTAGAAATCAGGATCATCAGTATTGGGCCCATAAGAATTTTCGAGTGTCACCAAGGTGCCACACAGACTGCCCTGCATTATTACATAACGACCCTAGTCATCCGCTTCAGAGTGGGTGACAGTGAAAGGCACTCACTTTTTCACCAGTATCATTACACATTTAGAGTATGATGAGTAGGACGAGGCCACTCGAACTCCCGCTCAGCGGGCACCTAAGATGTCCTCTCTGTGACGTGTTAGGTGTGTCTCTTGTAGACGCGCTATTTGTACATTGTGACTATCCAAGTAGGCAAGTACCTGGCGCATTTTGCGGGGTTGTTAAGCTCCTGCATATTCCATGTTATGAAAGAGATGCATCCTGAGGTCGGAGCCATAGTAACAGCACATGAGCATTAATCAAACTATACTTCATTACCAGTAATACACAGCACCTCATACACGAACAACATGTGATAGCACATTGACGGCAGTAAAAGCATTTAACAGTTAGCCCCCCGACCCACTTCAGCATCCCAATCATGCCAAAGGCATCCCCATAACCGAAAAAGGAAAGAACATACGTGCATAAACAAAAACATCACAATATACGGTATCAGCTGTTGCAGTGCACTGTAAAAGGATGCGGGGTGCCCCCTCGTAGGGGCAGCCAGAGTCCCAGTTCTCTTCCAGGTGAAAAGAGGTGGCCAGGAGTGACATCAGTGTATCTGCTAGATATGAGCACGCAACATGGGGGATTCTATATCAGCCGAGAGGGGAGGAGTCCCAGTAATTGTAGCAGGGTTCTGTCTCCTCATAGACCAATCAAACAGCAAGTTGAGTTCCCTACACGGTCAAGAAATGTCAATGTCAGTTGTGCCCCTTATCCACATGGTTGGCCCCAGTGTCGGGGATGTATGCCCCTCCATGCGACATGGACCCCCACCCTCAATTTAACCACATCCATTAGTACGAGTCATGTCGCAGTCAAAGCATTCCAGGTGCCTCTGGAGGTATGTGGGACCAATTGCCAACATCTTCCACCTCAGGGCCCAATTATTCACGGTTTCCTGGGGCGAGTTCTTTGACAAATTCCGTTGCTGCTTTAGGTCTGGCAAATATTTTCTGTGCTCCTTGGTGGTCTATGCGCAATTGTGCCAGGTAGAGCATGACGTAGGGTATTTCCGCTTTCTAAAAATTATTTTCGACAAGGAGAAACTCCTTGCAAGCCGCCTGTAACGTTGCCGTGAAATTTGGGAAAAACGCAATGTCATTGCCCTGAAAGCATATGTCCTTCTTTTCCCATGACAGTCAGAGCACCGCTTCCCGGTCTCTATAGTTGAGTAGTTTGGTTATTATTGGGCACAGAGGTGCCCCAAGAGGCGGCCGCGCCATGAGTGACCTGTGTTCCCTTTCCACAACCAGCATATGCTACAGGTTTTCAGATTCAAATATCTTACTAATCATAGTTTCCACATGCTGTTCCTTTTTGCCAGTGTTAGTGGACTCCAGTGATGCACAAGTTATTGCGGCAGGAGCGCTCCTCTAAATCTTTATTCTTGGCTTGAATGACCACAAGTACCTTCTCCATGTTTAAACATTTCGCACTCACTGACTTCAGGACGTCTTCTGTTGTCAATATGCATTGGTCCGCCACAGTAATACATGCTATTTGCTTGTCAAGTTTAGCTGCCATATGGTCCATGCACAAGTTCAGTGTGTCAATCTTACCATCTATATTCCTCAGACTCTGCTGCATGACCATGAGTGTGGTCTCGAGTGCCGATGCACCCTTGGGCTGTGGGTCTTGTTCTTGATCTGAAAGGGCATCTTGCTGGGTTTTTGCGGCATGCTTAGAAACAAACGTCAGGCAGGTGTGGCTTCTGCTGATTTTCCCCATTTTCTCCAGTGCACGTGGTATAACAGTACAGGGATTGAGGAGGCTTGCTGTCGCAGGCACCTACCTGGGAGAGGTCCCCACTATGACTTACGGACAGACAACATCTCAGTGGCACAGAGGATCCCCCAAGTGCCACCAGTACTCCTCAACGCCGGGCGCTATGTCCCCCGGAGCAGCCCTCCTACAAGCTATCTCAATCACCGGGACGGTGGCAGGCCGTATGACATAGAGATGCAGTGGGTCTCAAAGTGCATGCCAAGGACCTGTACGCTCTCTCTGTTTACAGCTTGCTCTGTATTCAAAAGCACAGTCCGGAGCGCAGTCGTGCACAAGCCCTTTTATTAGTATCCCTCTACATTGCAGTCTCTGCTGTGAGCGCCACAGCCCACTGGGTGAACAGATTTGCCCCAGCCAGCGTCACATCAGCCTCATGGCCGTGGGGCTCTCCGCCGGCTCCCAGCCCTGCACAGTGTACAGTGCAGACAAGCACCTCCATGTAGGCCTTCCCAGCCTGCGAACCCCAACGTTGATGACGGATCAGTACAGCGGCCCCCAAAGCATTCACTGGCCATCTCGTACCTTTATGTAGGATAGAGTAGTTTGTGGCATGTAGGCAGTCATCCCAGAAGGCGCTGATCTCGCCAGCCGTTTTCTGCTTAGGAGCTCTTCTCTCGGCCAGCAACACCAACTTGGCACCATGGTGTCTCAGGCCGCTCGGACTCCCGCTGACGCCTCGACCGGTCCCCAGCTGCATCGCAAGTCACACATGCTGACTCCGTCAGCAGCGAGCTACAGCCAAAAGCTCACTGCAGGGATGCCACTATCACCTCGATGAGGAGCCTGCCATCCTTCCTTCATGCTTGAATGCAACCCACCCTTAAATTGCTGCATTCAAGTAGTGAGTCTTTGCAGGATCCGTGCTTCCTTCCCACTTTACCGAAATGTGCCACCACAGTCAAATGTGACCCATGCTCTGTTCTTACTGCCTTTGAAGAGCCATTGTATGTAGGGTTCTAACACCAACTGAGTCAGCCACTTGGCCCATATGTCTTGTATACCAATTACCTGCTTGACAGCGGTTAGCTAGTTATAGTACCTAGCAGCTGCATGTGGTGCTAGAGAATTATCAGCCAGGGTGCTTAGGTCAGATTTACGAGAATCCACAGCTCTGGTGGAAATGGTGCCATCTGATCATCGGCTTGCAGTGCCAATCGCCTTAATATGCCCCACTGTAACATAGAGAAAGCGTCCACCACGAAAGTAACCATGCCAGATACTTTCCTCGCCCTCAGCTCTATGTTTGCTCCCAGTTGTCAAACCACCAAATGACTTAATAGCCCCAGCACCTTTGGGCACTTCGCTGTCCCTTTGTTTATGAGCTGAACTACCCCTTGCTTGTCTAACCAAAGTTCAATCATTTTATTACTAAGCTCATTCTTCCAGATGTGGAAGCCTACCAATATGGGGAAGAGTTCCAGCCAAAAGATATTGTTTGTAATGCCCAACTACTTCAAGCTCTGTCCATTATGGCTCTGAAACACTCACTTCCTGCACCATCCATATACATTTCTAATAGGCGCAATGAGACTGAAGGCTCCCTACATCTTAGAGTTCCATTAAAGTATGGAACCTCCCTTACTTCAGAAGATCCTGCCTGCCCTAAACATTCTAATGGGTGTGATAGTGCTGTGCTCATGCCAATCTTGTCAGCCAGGATAGACTTCTCACAAATGCCTTGCTGGGTGGGATTATTCACCCAGCAGAATTTATACTGCCCAGCAATTCCTGAATGTCTTCTGGTGTTGCCTTGCCCTTCTGTGCCATTCCAAAAACAGCTTCCTTTAGGGTCTCTAGCTTCTCTCTGGGGAACCTGCAAGTCCTTAGATTTGAATTATTTCTATCCACAAAAATGTGATTGTGGTGGTGGGGCCCACTGTTTTATCCAAAATCTTAAACACGGGATGCCTAAATATTCATCCAGGTGTATGAATGCTTCCAGTAGAGAACACATTTGATCCGAATTTGGTTCCCCCCAGAAATAAGAAATCATCTGTGCAGTGGAGTTTTCCACGCCTGGATGTTGCTGATGCAGCATCTTCTCCAAGAATGTGTTAAATATATCAAACTAAAAAGAGGACACCGAGCACCCCATGGGCAAACATTTGTCATAAAAGAAGTGACCTTCACATTGGAAACTTAGCAGCTTATAATTGTAAGGATGCACTGGTAGCAAGTAAAAACCTTATTCGATATCTGCCTTCGCTATCAGAATGCCCTTTCCAGCCACCCTGACCAAGTTGATGGCATAGTCTACACTGGTGTAAGATACTGAGCATTGTTCTGAATCATTCCTGCTGTTCACTGACTATCCTGTTGGGTGTGAAAGGTTATGCTTTAGACTAAACTGCCCAAGTTCCTTTTTGGGGACCACTCTTACGGGCCACATTATGAATTAGATGAAGGGCTTTTTCTCCAAAGGCCCCACCTCCCTCCCTCGCCTCAGCTCCTTTGCAATTTTTTTCTACAGCTAAGTCTGGGTGTTGAAGCGCAGACTTCAGATTCTTGCACGGTCTGGAAGTGGGTGGGCTTTCTAGGGAATTTTAAAGTTTGTCTGGAAACCCATCAAGAGGTCATGGACTACCTCTTTTCTGTGATATTGTTTAGGTATTGCCTTAGAGCTGCTAATAATAAAGATGGCTTGGCCAGCCCCATACTGTGATAAATGCTAGCCGCTCCCTGCGTTACCTTCGATTGCACTTTATATTTGTGCCTGACTTTGGCCCATTGCGGGGTGTCAATGGTCAGCCCACTTGACTTACTGGTTTTCGGTTGGGGTGTCTTTCTTTTTAGGTGCATATCGAGTCATCTTCCATACATTTGCAGCATGTCCCTCGCTGCAGTTGCTGTACATATGCCTGAATTTTCAGACTGGACCCCATGTGTAATTCCATGTTTTTTATTTCCAGTGAATAGCGCTTATACCGTTTGCCATTTTCTCCCTGTATAGGGTTTGAGGTATTCTTTGCTCTGTATCTGTCCAGTTTCCCATTAATGAGGTATTACCAAAAGGAGTGGTTGGGTTTCCCTTCCTTGCTGTCACTATATTGTGCATGCACACTATGAAGTCTTTTCGACCTGACTCCATCACTGGCCAAGCTTGCAACCTTAGGCTAAAGCCCTCATGGTAGCTTAGCCATGCACCTCCCCTCTGAACATCCTACAAGCCTCATGGATCTTGTCCTCATATAAGGGAACTTTTTGATCAATATGCATGGCAACAATCTAAAGGCATCAAGCCAGTTATCTAATTTTCTCTCCTTCCTCCTCATCATTTTTGTCCTGGGCAAGTAAGTCCAGATCCACCTGCTATATTTCTAATAGTGTGAAAAAGAATGTAATCCTTTCATCATATTCTTTCTTTTACAGACATGGAGATTATGCTCATCTGACCTGTTGCTCTCGCCACCATTGGAGGTTCCCTAGGGGACTCTCTCATGTATCTACTCACTGCCTGGCTCATGGGCCATTGGCCAATGCCACCCCTTGCCCCACCCAAGTTGCTAATGTGCTAACTCCTTGCCATTGACTGGGCTTCCTTCCCCTATAGGGGGAAAATGCCCCACCTCTCTCTCCTGGCTGCACCTTTGGTTGCTCTGTGAGTATGGTGCCTGTGGCTCTGTCCATGGCCAAAAAGCATGGCAAATGTAAGGTCTGAACAGCCTGATTTTTTGCCCCACCCCAATTGGAATTAGTGTTTGCGGCCCCGCCCATGGCCAAAGACATTGGTTTGTGTAGTGATCTACTGACCCTATTATTTAGTCCACCCCATTTATCGTTAGTATTTGGTTGTGGCCCGTAGTTTCTGGTTTCCCATTAAGCCCTGTCATTACTGGTGTGCCCGTTGTTTGCATGTTTGGCAGCCTCCAACACCGTGACTGCTTGCCATGGGAGTTTGTTCCAAATAAGTTGATGATTATGCCCCCTGGTTATTCCTCCCCCAGTAACCAACAGGCTCAACCCTGGGGAGAGAATGTGGTCTAACGGCTAGGGCGGTCGTCCTCGGAGCTGGGGAACCGGGTTCGAGTCTCGGCAGGGACGCTCAACATTCTGTGATTCTGGGTAAATCACGTAATCTCCCCGTGCCTAACAAAAAAAAATGAATGTGTCCGTCTGCAACGTGACTGGTGCTCATGTAAAGCGCTCTGATACCTCCGGGTCTTGTTCACGCTATATAAAACTCCACAAAAAAAAAAAAACCCCACTGGCTGTGCTGTGGTACAGGCCAAGGCATTGTTACTCATCCCTGCTTGTGAATCCAGTTGTGGGTGTGTGTAGGTATAATGTGCCCAGCTTGGCTCTAACTAATTCCTGTATTCCCCACTCTCGCTGCTGCACCTGCTGCTGGGACCGGTGTTCCCCAGGGGACATTTGTCATTTGAGATGACAAGAGTGATATCATCAATGATGTCATTGAACATGACATGTCAAGAGTGATGTACAATGTGAGGTCATAAGCAGTGCGTGTCTGGGACACAAGTTATAGTAAGCTCATTGAACCATAACTTGCAAATTTCACTGTTCTTTTTAATTTAAAACAACACAAAATTAGTGATCTTTTTACCAAACTATAACATTCCTTTAACATTTAGGTTTTTCAAGTGAAATGCTTTTATTTTTTAATTGTCAGGTATAGACTTTCCTCTTTACCTAACTATAATGCCACTTTAACCTTTGTGTTTTTTTGTGAATTTCAAGATTTTTTTTAACGTAAAGTGAAATTATATTTTATAAACATCTGGGGGCAAAAAATAAAAACAAGGATGACGCAGACACTGTCATTCCACTGGCAGGCACCTATGTAATGATGTAAGTTCACACATATGTCATGGTGTGGGTACATTTTCTTTGATTTTTTTATCTACTGATCCAAGATGGCAAACCCACTTGAATTAGAAATTAAAAAAATAAATGTTTTTAGTTCAAAAATGCTTTTTGTACTGATGCCCTCCAAAACAAAAAATTAATTTAAACAATGTGATAAGTCAGCAAGAAGTGAGGGATCAACAAAGAAGCTGGTGGTGGAAGCAAAAGTGTGGGGAAGATAAACTAAAAATAAAACCCGGTGGAAAAGAGGGTTTTTGTAAAATATGCAGTAGGCGTTAAAAATGTTAAAGTAAGAAAAAGTAAAAAAGTGCCATGGTCTGAAGGTGGTGAGTATATGTCGAAAAAAAGGTTTAAAATGTCCCATGACAAACATAAATTTGAAAAAATCAAATAACAGCAATGTTTGGCCTACTATCCTTGGCTCTGGAATGGTCTAATTGTTTAGATGTATAGACATATGTGCACACGTAAAATGCTGTCACACACAGCAAAGAGAGCCAATTGCTGAAGGAGCAGACCCAGTACTCTATGCTCTATATTGTGGTGGGTGGAAGCAAAATGTGAAAGCTAGTGCCACTTAAAGAGACCAATGAATGAAGAGGTCAGAAAAAAAGCCACTGGGTGAAAATGTATGTATTTTTATTATGATTTAAAAAAAAATAACATTAGGCTAGCAAAATAAATGATGCTGTCTAAGCCATACCTAGGCTAGCCTGTTTTAGGTTTAAACCTATTATAACTAGGGCTCCCGGTTTTATGGTATTTATTTTTTTGACATTTCCGTCTGTATTTATCCATATTTATTTTTTGCTAATTTTATCTGTATTAATCCATATTTATTTTGGGTTTGTGGAAAAATGAAGCGGAAATTAGTATATTTCCACATTTATTTAACCAATAAATATGCACTCATACTTGAATGCCTGCCAAGTTTCAATTCTGTCAACACCCACAGAAGATAAGTCAATTTCAGTATCAACCTTGTGCATATCTCCTGCTGGTAAAGCCTCATTACTAAAAGTCCTTTCTTGTTTAACACTCTTACCTATCAATCCATACAGCTATTGGCCTGGCAGACGTGGCAGACAGTATTTAGAATTACTGAAAAAGCAACCTATTTTCCGTTTTTATCCACATTTAAAAATAAATACAGAAAATAAAATAAATGTTTTCAGTCTGTATTTATGTGTAAAAATTAGTAAAAACGGAAAACAGGGAGCCCTAATTATAACTGATAAAACCCCACCGAAATAGCCCTCACCAGTGTAAACATATAAACACTGAAAAAACACCTTCACAACCACAAATTAAATGCCATTCAAAGAAAGGAAAACGTGGGCGAAAGGGTCATTTTTATTTCTTCTTGAAGGGGCCAGTACAATGTAACTTTGTTATACAAGGCAGAAGCAAGAAAGACTGGGCTTACATTATTCTGCTTGAGTCTTGTTGTTTAGGGATGTCACTAAAATATTGTTTCTTCTTCCTTTTGCTTTTTTCAATTTTGTGGTCTTTGGTCTAAAGATGCAGTGTTTAGAAGCATGTTTTAGGTCTTATTTAATTATTTTATAAACTGTAGAGAATCAAGAAATATAAAAAACATATTTGATATTTTGGCTACTTTTGATTCTTTCACTGATAGGTAAAATGGCTGGTTTCATAAGAATATTTCCCAATATATACCATCACATGTATCCACAGACAGAGAATGGGAGAAACCCTTTGATGCATCAGACCCCTTTCCTAGCGAGTCAGTATTGGTAGTAGGTGACTTGCCAAACACCCCAGGCTTTAAGCATTCAATGCGAGGTGTAGTGACAGGTATATGTGAAAAGAGTGCTGTCACCAAGCATCTTAGATAGTGGTGAAAACATGACACCAGACGTTTGAAAAACATGGAACGCAGTTTCACTTGGAATGTTGCTGCAAGAAGTTCTTACCAAGTTCAACAAAGATTGGAGTAATATTGTTTGTATTTGCAGTAATTCAGCTACGTATAAGAAAAAGTTGTGTGGTGACCTGTCAAAATACCTGAGCTGAAATGCTTCTCTTTAATAGATTCTTGCTACTTGCAAGATGGTATGCTGAAAGCATCTTTACCAATCTTCATAGTTAATGAAGAATGCTATTGACCTTGTAGTCCATTCTGGTGCACTGTTTCGTTATGCGCGGGAACTAAAACGCAAATATTTCTCATTTTGTGCTTTGTGGGCCATCAAAGAAAGAGTAATTCCAACTGTGTCAATGAGCCGGTGGTTCTCAGTCCTAGAGGCCGTGAATGCTATATTATCCATGTGGCGCCCATTTACAGACTTTTTGCTAAGTGATGATGCCAAAGGCAAGAAATGTGAGGATCTTTGGTCGCATATTGATAGTGATGTGAAAAAAGTGCACTCTTCTGCATTCGTAGATTTTTACAGGAAAACATGACTGCTGTAGTGGACATAATAAAAAAACTAGAGTCTGAAAACACCCTTATCTACCAAGTGTTCAGCATAATTGGTGTAGATGTAAAAATTTCATTGAGAGTAGGATGGACGACACTTTTAGTGACTTTGGCACTGCAAAATGTTCCATGTTAGAATTCTTGCCACTAGGTAAGCAAAGAAATGTTGAGGAGCAATTTGGGAAATTTCATTTTACAGTGCATGAGAAATGGCTTGCAATGATGCATAGAAATGACCCGTCACCAACCATGGCATTTGAAGTAAATGAATCCTCAGTGAGGTACTCTGCACAAGCTCTAGATCCCTTCCGTATACGGGAATTTTCTCCAGACTTTGAAAAGTCCTGTTTCATTTTTGACCGCTTCAATAACTGATGGCATATGCGCCCAGTTCAACCATATGTTTCAGAACATGTCCCAGAGAATCGCAGTCTTCAGGTGCACCAGTATTGGCATGGAAAACTATGTCAGGGGCCAGAGTTAGCAAATTGTGTACTGGCTGTTTTGGCGTTGCCCATCTCAAGCGCCAATGTTGAGAGGGCCTTTTCACAGATAAACAGTTACATGGGAAGGAAAGAGCAAGCATGCATGACCAAAGATTAACTAAAGAAGTATTGTATGGCATACTACAATAAGTTTGATTTGTAAAAATCAAACTGGACCTCATATACCCTGTACGCACACTGGCTATACACATGGACTATCAGTGCAGAAAGCAAGCAATAATAAAAGCAAAACATTCCATAAACACCGGAAAAACACTGCTTCTGTTGTGTTTAATGGCACGAAAATGTGTAACCACTGATAACCACTGTTTTTTTAAGGTATTGAAAACACTGAAAAAACCCTACCAGAATTTACCAAAAATGGAAACTGAAAACATACCTAAGTGTCTTGTTTGCTTCACCGCAGCTGCTTTAAGGTTGAGAGAGGTTCACAGTGTGGATGAAATTGTTAACATGGTATAAGCACACATTAACTCACTTTAACATTGAAGTAGCCTGCCGCTTCCTACTATGAGTAAGTTACCATTCATGAAAAAGTTATGATTACCCTTCCAATACCTTGAAAGGCAGTTCAAAGGCAATCATTGCAGCGCATTGCTGTGGCACAGAGTTAAAAATGGAAAATATATCAGACAGGAGTTAAAACTGGAAAGGATATCAGTGAGCATTGCTCTGCTGTTCTGCCTAGGATCACTTAGAACTTCAGCTTTTGAGAGGCTGGCAGTGGTATCAAGGGATGAAGATGTCTGTGTAAAGAGCCATGATGTCCTGTGGTAAGATACATAGCGCTGATGTGGGCAGTTAGCATTTTCTAAGTAGACATTGAGGCTGTAATCCTAGACATGAGCAGTGCTTGTTTGAAGAGTTCTTGCTGTGAGGTCAGTTTCATTACAAGTTAACTACGGTGACTTTAAGTGATGTCTTCAGCTGGTTTACAAGGGAAAGAGATAGGGAAACATCCAGGCTTATCAGCTGTTTACACATCAAAAAGAATCTTGCAGGGAGCTGCAATTGAGCTTTTGTGCACTTTGGGTATTTCTGCAAGAGTGTGAGGGAAAAAGACAGCATATAGAGAAAGTAGTGAAAAAGCTGAATATCACGTAGATGTATGCATAGAAAAAAGATGCGGACTTGAGTGCAGCTGGTTATGAGTAGAGATATGAAATGCAGAGCCTGTGATTAGTCAATCAGCTAATTAAAGAAAAATTAGTGTATCCTTTTAAATTATGTGCTGCTCGAAGGTGATCTGGAGTTTTTTTTCACACTCGTAGACATGAGAGATGTTCTGCATTGGCCAGTCAAGGAGTTTGCTTTTAAGCTGGGTCACGTTTGCAACGAGACTGGTTAACAACACAAAGAGTGATAGGGTAAAGGGGAGTGCAAGAGAGAGAAACAGAACACTGGGGTTATTTGTGGGGAGCACACAGGGAGAGAAGGAGTGAACTGGAAAATACATGCAATCTCATGGAATGTTTAAAAAAAGGAAAAACGTTTTTTTCTAAAAGTGAGCAGTGGTAGGGTAGAAGCCAGCCAGTCAGAGACATGGTAAAAAGGGTATGCTGCAGGGTTGGGACAAACACAAGATGGACGGACAGGTTCAAACAATGAAATTGAATAGAAAGCAAGCAAATAAGAGCAGGGACATCTTAAGGATTTTGAGGGACCCTGGGCCGAACGTATTTTGGGGGCCCCTGTTTGGAACAGCTTTGAATTTATGGTCCAATTTCAGATCTTTTTATGCCTTCTTTGACCAGGTCACTCACTGACAGTGCACAGACACACTTGTCCAAATTCTTAAGTTGTTACATCTAATATTCAGGGATAGTGACGTGTGTTTTCAATATTTTAATACAGCAGCAACTCACTAATATTTCTTCAAATAATCTCTGTGACACCCTCCCATTTCTCATATGTGAGGTCCTGTTTTGATCTAAAACAAACTTTTTATGGCTGTTACATGAAACATAAACACAACATTTCTCTGCAAAATGTCTTTAATAGATTACTCACATTAAAAATAAATTAAAGGGAAACAGTATTTAAAACAATCTGTTTAGGAATCATTCAAGGTCATCAGGGCAAAACTCTCTGCAGAACAGAGCTGGCTCTATCAGGGTGCTCCCTTAAAGGCTGGGGCCCTGGGCCAGAGCCCACTTTGACCATGCCTTAAATGGTCTCTGAATAAGAGTAAGAGTAAAGCTAACCAACAATAAGCAATGGGTGGGCTGCAAGCCCCTGTATGCTCTTGGTAAACCCAATATGTCTTTCATAAACAGACAGCTTGCACTGTCTGGCAGAGTCCACTTAAAAAGCATAAGGAAAATATCAACTCAAGGGCAAACTGCTATCAGATGACATAATTAACAAGGATAAATTGAAGACTGTAGACATCATCAAGAGAGCAATATGTAGGCAGCAGATATCAACATCAAGAATACAATTGAGGCTGAGTACATCAATGCAGGGGCAAAATACACTCTGATGATGTCATCAACAACTTCAAAATACACACTGAAGATATCAATTCAAGCACAAAGTACAGTTTACTGACATCAACAACAAAGAAGAAAATGTAGACTCAATGTATAATCCCAAACTGAAAGTGTGGTCAATAAAAGGAAGGTTGATGAAATTTTCAGCAAAAGAAAATGTTCATATGTTTCCCTCGGTAGATAGACTCCGTTAAGGCATCTTTTCTTAACAGAGGGTATTATCTAGATCTAAGATACATCAAAAACTATGCCCTACTGGGATAGTGAAGCAGAGTGTTTAAGTGTCTCTGTTCGATACCTGAGGAAGCTACTTCTCTGAAACATAAGTGCATCCCTTTAAGGAAGCAAAGCCCAATGAGCAATGTACTGTATTGTAATTGCATTATACAGAGCACCCTGACCGTGAAGAGGCAGTGAACCCCTTTGTGGATGGGTAGCATGCTACTCCGTGAGAGCGCCATGGATGGAAGGGTGTATCTGTAATGCAGCCTTTATGGTTAGTGTTGATGTAGTGCATGAGGGATAGAGTTGGGTCCATATCTTATTTTTTATCCTTGTGCTTATGCATGCATTTGAAGTGAAAATTTGTCAGGGATAAGCTATTCAAGAATAAGCGATGCAGTCATGCAAGCGGTCTTGCAGGTGGTGAAGCTTTCAGTCATGCTGTTGTTCATGCAAGCATCAAGTAAGTGTGACTGGTAGAGGAAGCCTGTCTCCTTCGTATATTCCAAAGGACCCATCATAATACCAAAATGTAAACTGGTGATACCACACCCTGGGCAAAATGTTGTCTTGTGACATCACTGACAAAAGAATAAGCCAGAATGATGACATCTTCAACAAGATGAAAGTGCAGGTTGATGACACCAACAATTACAAATATTGAAGATGTATTTTTAGGTCTGGCGTTACACAAGACCTTTTTACTAAGATTATGTATATATAATATATTTACTTTACTCTTCATCCATTGGTATTTTTTTGTATCAGTCACATATTCTTCTGCCCACTTAGGCATACAGCATGGGACAAGGGGTCAGCGTACTTACGTCATTGGTAAACTGCACTCTGATTGGGGCACCCAGCTCTTTCACAAAGAGCCCTTCCACTGAATGTAGCTTCCTTCAGTACCAGGGACTACAATGTCAAAGTGTGCTTTGTAAGGCCCAACAATATTTTTTCCTTTTAGCCAATGTTTATTATTTTTTATGTTGGCAGCTCCTAAAAAATTATGTTTTACATAAACCATGACAAATCAAAACAAGCATTGATGAAGCAAAAAGGTTGGTAGATGTGGAGTGCCACCCAGCCTCTATTGTACAATGTTGCAGTTGTTACGACCGGAGGGCCGCAGCTGTTCTAAGGCATAAATAAATGTGGGAGTGACCGCTCATGGCACTCCCAGTGAATCCATCCACATTTGTGTGTGTGTGTGCCTTTTTGTGTTGCTGGGCCTCGTGGCAGGCGAGAGGCCTATTAGTGTCCCCCAGGGCCCTGGGGGCACCACATTGGAAACGAGGAATGATTCGCCTCCCACGCTGCTGGCACGACAACCTCCTGTGAGAGTGAAGCAGTGGTGCCGTGGTGCAACCTGCCACACACCCGACATTGTGACCCTGGTCTCTGGGGTCACCGTTCACAGGCAGAAGCACGTGTGCTCTGCTGGCTGCATCTCCCTTTCCCCTCCTCTCAGACATCAGAGGGAGCCAGCTGGAATGCGCAGACCATGCCCTGAGGTCCCAATCACCTACCTATTGAGGGCCACCTGCTGGTGCGCATGCAACACCGCGCCCAGCATGAGGCACCTGGGGTCGCGTGAGTCTGATTCCTGCAGCCTATAGCCCGCGACCTACAATTCTCTTCTGCAACAAGGCGAGAGGCCATCAGGGGAAGGACTTTTGGCCGGAAAGAGTGTTGATATGGCTGGAGGGGGAAGCACTCTTGGTGCATTTGAAGGGCAAAGAAGTTGTGAGACACACTGAAGGACTATAACACCCTTGCGGGGGTGCCTCTGGAAGAGTGTGGGAAGAAGGACGAGGGCACTCCAAGCCTGCCCACAGACCATGCAGGCATGGTCAAGGCTCGAAGCAGTGGGCAGTGAAGGTCTGGTATAACGCAGCAGCCCTGCGTCCCACATGATATCAGACCCACGGCAGCAGGTACTCCAGCCACCTTTGGCACTGCACACCCATTCATCAGTCACTGCCCTGGCACCTTTCAATGAGCTGGCAGACCCAGCGATGGCAGTGCCGTGGTGTTGCTTATGGGTCGGATGGTTGAAGCATTACTTCCGTGCCATGAGGGTGAGGGATGGGGCCGTCAAGCGATCCCTATTGCTCCATGCTGGTGGGGCAGAACTGTACGAGCTGTTCGTGAATCTGCCCAACACAGGCGATGAGGCTGAATTCTGCAGTGGAGGTTTTGGACAGACACTTTGACCTGCAGCTGAATCTGGACTATGACTGGTGCAAGCTGAACCAGGTCAGGCAAGTGGAGGGTGAGAGCATGGACATCTTCAATGCATGCCTCCGAAGGCTGGTGAGCACGTGCCTGAACATTGACCAGGTGGACGATATCAGGGCGCAGCTCATACACGGGTGCAAGTCAGCCGTCCTGCAGCAACTCATCCTGCGCCAGCCAGGCATCACGCTGGATGCCATCCTGGTGCTAGTACGGTCGCATGAGCTGGCTAACAGCCGGGCAGATGACATGGAAGAGGCCCTGTCAAAAGGTTCCGCCACCCTGACTACTGCTCGACCTGTGAAGGTGAAGGAAGAGCAGGTGGACTCCATCCAAAGATGCCCAGATGCCCTGATCCCCGTGAGCCTCCAGCACTCAGCACCATCCCGACAACCGGTGTGGGAACTGTGGCCTCAAACATCAGACACCCGATGTCTACCCAGCCAGAGGCCATGCGTGCTCTCACTGCGGACGGCTTATTCACTTTGTTAAAGAGTGTCGGAACGACTGGAAGAATGTGAGAGCAACAGGCAGGAGCAGGATAGGTGGGGCCATCCGTCAGCTGTTTATCAATGATGAAGAGCGGGAAGACCCTCCCCCACATGGCAGCCCGTGGCACACCCTGACACAGTGGAAGATGATGACAATGAGATTTTCATGATCTCCTTCGTGGGCAGCGGAGGCAACCGAAGACGCCAGCCACCCATGTGCACGGTCGAGATAGGGGACATTCTAATAAAGGCATTAATTGACAAAAGCGCGTCAGTCAATGTGATGGACACTGCTCAGTTTGACAAAATAGTGCCATGCCCTGAAATAACACCATCTAGAGCAAGGATCTACACATATGGAGGTACAGAGCCATTGCCACTGGTGGGCATGGTGGAGGTGCTGCTGGCGAGTGAAGGCAAATCAACAAAGGTTAACTTTCATGTGACTGAAGGGAACACAAGCACCCTCCTGGGCTGCCACACAGCAGAAGACTTGGGAGTGGTATTTTTAGCTTGACAAGTGCATGAGTCACAGGCTGCCAACATCCTTTGTGATTTTACTCAGCTATTTGAAGGCCTTGGGTGCCTCAAAAACACCACGGTGAAGCTTCACAATGACGAGTTGGTGAGGCCCATGGCACTTAGACAACAGAGAGTGCCCTTTTGCCTGCGACCGCTAGTAGAAGAAGAGCTACGGAATTTAGACAGGCAGGGGGTGATCGTGAAAGTTACCGGGCCCACGCCGTGGGTATCCCCCTGGTGATAGCCCCCACAGCAGCCCGGGGCCATCAGACATGCGGTTCCTCAATCAGGCTATCCGACGGAAGCAACACATTACCCCAACCATGGATGACATTGAGGCGGACCTTAATGGTGCCAAATGTTTCTAAAAAACTTGATCTGAATGCTGGCTACCAACAGCTGGAACTCGATCAGCCCAGTTATTACATAATGACCTGTTCAACGCACATGGGCCTCAGGTGTAACCGGAGGCTCAACTTTGGGATATCCTCGGCAGCTGTGGTGTTTCAGAACACCATCCGGGAGACCTCTCTGGCCTGATCAGCGTCATAAACATCAGTGACGATATCCTCCTGATATTCTCTGAGGCACTGGAATACCACCACGTGCGACTCAAGGTGACGTTAGAGGGGCTGGCTGAGTGCGCACTTACGTTTCACAGAAAGAAGTGCTCCTTCTTTGACTATGTTTTTTCAATTGATGGGCTGAGGGTGGATCCCAAGAAAGTTGAGGTGACAAGAAAGGCAGATGTCCCCCAAAATGTCATAGAGGTGAGAAGCTTCCTAGGGATGGCAACTTACTGTGGCCGGTTTATTCCAAACTTGGCCACACTGTCCGAGCCGCTGAGGTCAATGACGAAGGCTAACATAGTCTGGGAGTGGACAGAAGACATTGACAGAGCATTTCGCCAGGTAAAGGATGCAGTAACGGCTGACGCAATGATGGCGTACTTTGATCTAAAGCACAAGACAGAACTGGCGGTGGACGCCAGCCCCGGTCGGGCTTGGAGCAGTTCTGTTGCAGGAAAAGGGCACCAGGTCATGGGTTCCCATCGCCTAAGGCAACAGAGCACTGTCGAGCACAGAGACACGATATGCCCAAATCGAGAGGGAAGCATTGGCGATACGATGGGCATGCCGCCACTTCCACCTCTATTTGAGTGGCCACCAGTTCTAGGTCATCACAAACCACAAGCCTCTGGTCCCGCTCTTTGCAGGGTTGTCCCAGCATGCCCCACCCCCCCTCGAATTTAGAGCTGGGTGGTGCAACTGCAACCCTACTCATTCAGCTTTGTGTCGCCCTGGGATAAATAATCCTGCAGATTATCTGGCTTGCCACCCTCAGGGATTACTGCTCAACGAACCTGGTTGTTAGACTTGGCATCTTTTGGCGGGTTTCCCCTGACTTTTTGCTTTCTGACCTCCCGGTTTTGACTCTGTTTTTGCTGGTTTAGTGTCTCTGCGCACTTTCTCACTGCTGATCAGTGTTAAAGTGCAAGTGCTCCTGTTGTAAATTGTGTTATGGATTGGTGTTTCCATGATTGGCATTTTTGATTTACTTGTCAGTCCCTAGTAAAGTGCACTAAGTGTGCCAGGGCCTGTAAGTCAAATGCTGCTAGTGGGCTGCAGCACTGGATTGTGCCACCCACACAAGCAGCTTGTAAATGTAACTCTGGCCTGCCATTGCAGAGCCTATGTACAGTCTGGGACTGCCATGTCGACCTGGCAAGTGTACCCACTTGCCAGGCCCTAACCTTCCCTTTTCTTACATGTCATTCACCTCTAAGGTAGGCCCAAGGTACCCCTGTGGGCAGGGAGCAGTGTATGTGAAAGGTAGGACATGCCCTGGTGTGTGTGGCATGTCCTGATAGTGAATTACTGCCAATTTTGTTTTTCACTATTGCAAGGCTACCTGTTCGTGGCCAGTGAGAGGCCTACCTGTGTCCCCCAGGGCCCTGCGGGCACCACAGTATTCAACGACAGACCTATTGGCTTCGCCAATGCTTGTTTGGTACTGCCCTGAAAAAAATGCTCACTGGTTTCTCCATTAAAAAAAAATCATACTCCCACAGTATCACGTTTATCTATCGGTATGACAGTCGTGTCATGCTGAACAGGGTTATTATGAGCAAAGGCAGGGAACGTGAAACCAAGAAAGCCCATTTCCTCCCTCCACCGGCACCACCCTTCCTCCCCCACAACTTTGAGAGGAAATCTCATCAAAGCTTCCGGAGTCAACCCCTGATAGACTTAACGGCCCAGGAGCTCCTGCAGCTATTACTAAAACTGTCTAGCACTTTAGGAGGCTCGTGGTATTTATAGGCGCTGTTGTTCAAATACTAAAGGTCAAACTCTTCTAAAGAAAGCTGAGGAGAACTCATATCACTACTAAGACGTGGCCAAATCCCATCCGCAAAAACGCGTGATGGCACCTCTCCTGTGACCTGCAAAAGTCAAAGTATAAATGTATTTCAATTACAGAAATAACACAGAGCACCATATTTAGGCCTCACTCTGACCCTCAGCGCCTCCTGCTTTTACAGTAGTGGTACCGACCCGACTCTCCCTCACCCCGCTTCTGCCAGTAACTATCACATCACTCGGAACTGTTACCACAACCTGATACTTTTAAACGGAGACCCGCTCGGAGCTCTGCAGATGCACCTCGCCTCTGAACAGCAGCGACCCCTGCTGTTTCAGTTTCGGACCACCACAAATGTCTGTCGCCTTAACTTGCCCTGCAGCATCCTCTGCTATTAGAGCACAGAGGTTCACATAGAGCTCTCCCAGTGCTCCTCAATGCTCATATTTAGCGCACACCGATATTTCAGTACTAGGACCCTGCAAAGCACCTCAAACGTACCTTCCCTACAGCATCATCTGGTTTTCCATTACAACGACCCGGACACAGCTGCCAATGCACGCACCTCACTCCTGACCTTCAACCTCCCACGCAGACCTACACACAGCTCTGGCAATGCAACTCTTTCCTGACCCTCACCTGTTTACGGTAAAAGGGAAGCAAGTTTACCGTCACCAGACGCAGTGCACTAGGGTGTACGCAGCGGTTGAGTGTCTCCGCACGCTCTGAAGTGGCCTCCTCTCAGGGCATCTTTGTGCCATACCCAGACAAAACAATAAGATTCAAACACAATGTCCCTCCTGCAATACTTTATGCATGGAGTTTGACGTATCCCATGATTACAGAGCTAAAGATGAACCTGTTGGTGAAGTTGCGGCCAGCCGATTACTAATTTTTTAAAATATATATTATTCTTTTTTTTATATATATAGCGCTACGCATGTTGGCGTTTCAGGGAGCAATTGCGACATTTCCTTGGCTGGGCTACGGTTCTGAATTTGGTGTCTGGGTCTTTCTTTTCTGATTAAAATGGTACACTTTTCGACGCAGTTCAAAGGCGTACTCTGCCTCAGACAGAAACTGAAAACCGGGCGCATCGGTCGAACGTCATCCATTGTTTTCTAATTGAAAAGTGGTTCAAAATGACCTTCGACAACTTCTAATACCAGCTAAGAAAGTTCTCAGCTCGGGAGTTTTGTCTTTGAGGTGCTGTGCCATACAGTACACTTCTCACTCTTTCGCTGTGCCCCCCCATAGTTCCTTCTTAGTAGGCTCGATGGAAGGTGAGCTCGTGCCGGTGTTTGGATTTTGGGGACGGGTGGGGCGGACTCACCTTGTAAACCTCCCCGTAGGTGCCCCCTCCCACGCGCTGGAGCAGCTCGAAGTCTTCGTAGGGGTTCTTATTTGAAATGTCCAGTGGGGCTCGGCCTGCGGCGTCCATGGTTTGCACCCCCCTTGGCACCCTTCTTCAGAACGAGTGAGACTGTACGTGTGTTCTGTGTGGCGCCGGGGTGACTTCAGATCTGCCAGATATCGAGGCCGACAAACCTCAAGCTGCTTCCTGTTCAGAATCAGACAGCTTCGGTGATGTGGGAGATCCCCACGTGGCTCACTGCGAGGCGGTACCTTAACGTCTACTCACTACACATGACGAAGTGCTGTAGAGGTGATGAGGGTGCAAAGAGGTACTGTTGATAATGAGCAGAGGTGTAGCTGCTTGGGTGCCACGAGCTTAGTGGGTGAAAATGATGTTCTAGAATGTGGCCTGAGCGATCAACAGTGGCTAACTTTTTTTTATTGAAGCATTCCACCCATAACTTTGTTGCATCAGCCCCAAGTGCACAGGGTGGACCCATGCCGGGGTCTCGTGTTCACTGTGAACAGGACTCAAGCTGTACCCGACAGATGAGGCCTGAGCGGGGTAAAACTGGTCTGGGGTTGTGCTCCATCTGGAGAGGACCTGGCCTGACTTTTTGTGTTGACTGTTTCTAATGGAGCAGGCCCAAGACTGATTTGAATATGTCTGGTCTCCGTCCAGAGTGGCAAAGTGGGCGAAAACCCATGGTCTAGAATGCAGACATGAGTGATTACTGGTGGCTGAAATACATTCATTAATTCCTTCCATTACTTTATTGTTTGTTGCAGTAGATGCCCCAAGGGGTATTCAGACAAAATATCGACATTTTAATATGGACCTACAGAAATATCAAGTTGGAAATATCGTCAGGCAGAAATATCGTCAGCAAGAATATCGTTGACAAGAATATCGATTTTAAGGTAAGTAATATCGAAGTTAGAAATATAGAAAGTGTTAATATCGATTACAAAAATATCTATGTTGTTGGGGGGCGTGGCTTGACGCCTGCGGAATATGGCGGCGCCCGATTGAGGTTCCTCGGGGCGGCGCGGACCGACCGCATTTTAATGCCATCTTGGGGATCATGGTAAGGCGTTCCTGACCGCAGAGGCTGGGATGATGCAGAAAATAACGTTTACGGCCACATTATCGGTCCCGAGGCCTGTCTCTTTTCAGTTTGTCTCATGCGGCGCTGACTGCGGCTGACATTTTAGGCGCAAAGTCTCTCTGTCCCTCGAGATCCTGAGAGGGAACTCATAGCGGCTGCTCTTGTTCCCTTTGCTTTCCCCATTATGAGGTGTCTTCCACTGAAACTGTGCTGCAGATGAGGATGATTTCTGCAGCTGCTTTTTTGACCTTGTGGCTTGGTTCCTACTGTCGGTAATACTTGCATCAGGGCAGTGCGGATTGCAGCCGCCATTTTGGCTGAGATGACTCTTTTGTGATAACACAGACATAGTTTATATCTTTCTGATACACACCTGAAACTATTTTCATTGTGGCTTCCCTTCTGGACGGTGCGCCTTTTGTATTCCTCGGCACAGTTGAGATATACTTTCTTGCTTTCCACCACTTCATATGGGAAGATTGAAAAAGTTGGGTCCCCCTGCATCACGCTCTACGCAGTCCTTCATTAAAAACTCTAGGATCTTCACAGAATTTTCCAAAATGGAGGACTCTTTGGTATCTTTGTCTAAAGGCTCTTCAACCTCGAGTCCTACTCCTCTTGCTGCAGGGAAGGCTGCTACAAAATGCCTGAAAAAGGAGCCACCCTCTCCACCAAAGCCTTCTTTTCCTGTCTCCTTCGATCTGTTGCTGGAGGAGATACATGCTCTTTGCCCTTTTATGGAAGAAACAAATACCAAGTTGCAGTTTCTCACTGATAACTGGTCTCAGATAAATGACTTGCTTACAGCAGTGGAACATAATGTACCTTCCTTTGGGCTTACTGATGCTAAAGTCAATGTACTTCAATCTCAGGTTTCTTCACTCCAACGAAAGTTGAAGACCTTGAAAATCGGAACAGAAGGAACAATCTTCGCATTTATGGTCTGCCGGAAGGTTCGGAGGGCTCTGAACCCCTCTCTTTCTTCAAATCCTTCCTTCCTAAACTGCTGCACCTACCAGAAGGAACTTTGCTTAATATTCAACGCATTTATAGATTGTGCCGTCAGCCGACCGGTACGTCTAATTCACGGAGACCAAGAGGAGTCATTCTATACTTTCTCGAGTACACAGATCTGCTCAAAGTTCTCTTTGCAGTCAAATCTATTCAACGTGTATCATGGTCGGGTAACACCTTATATTTCACTCAAGACTATGCTAGAGCTACAGCGAATAGGCGTAAAGAATTCCTCAATATGAGACCTGATCTACATTCTATGGGGGCCCGTTATGGACTCTTTTACCCTTGTCTTTTTAAGGCCACTTATAAGAACAAAACAACAACGTATGAAGATCCAGTCAAGTTGCTGAGCTTCATTAATTCCTGTAAATCAGAATCTATGGATTTCTCTGGAGCCTCGACATCTCAGAACACCTGATGTTAACAAGCTTCCATAGTAGTTTCTCTCTTGTTTCAGAACTTTAATATTTGATTTACTAGTTCAACGCTGTTTGTTATTTTATATTCCAACATTTTATTATGTCTCTTTTTTATAATAATTGCCCTCTCTCCTCCTTTGCAGGATTGCTGATGTCTGTGCCTGCCCTGTATCCTAGCCCTATGTGATGCGGTCCCTCCTCACCCTCCGTTCCGTTGAATTTGGGAGTGTCATCTTTTCCATGTGGTTTCATCCCCCCCACTCTTTTATGGTATTTCTAGGTATGTTTTACCTTCCGTATCCTCACTTCTTACTGCACTATTTCCCTCCTAGTCCTCCCTTCTACTTCCTTTTCTTTCCTCGGTTCAATGTTTCATATTTGTATCTGTATTTATTGTTTTTATCTTTGATGTACTGTGTTATTATTTTCTTATATGGTTGGGCTGATATTTGGTTTGTCTTTTTCTTTTTGATGGTTTGCCTAGATCATTGTCTTTTTTCTTTCTCGGTGATATTTCCATGTCTATGAAAATTGTCTCGTGGAACCTCAGAGGTTTGAATTCTCCCATTAAAAGACAACATGTTTTATCGCATTTGTCTAAATTGGGGGCTGATATAGCTTTTATACAGGAGTCTCACCTCACAGCAAATAAATCCTTGAAATTGAAGAGGGGTTGGGTAGGGGAAGTCTTTTTCTCACCAGGTGATGGCAATCGAAATGGGGTATTGATTCTTTGTCGTATATCGCTTTCTGTAAAATTGCTTTCTCAGACCTCCGATGATGATGAAAGATGTTTATATGCTAAATTGCTGATTAGGAATGCTCCGGTTTCTTTGCTTAATATTTATGCCCCCACTGCTGGGGATCCCTCTTTTTGGACGTCCATTGCTCAACTAATTTCACACTGCATTGATGATAATTTTATCCTTGCAGGTTATTGCAATCAAGTTGTTTATCCTAATATAGACCACAATTCGTTGGTCTCCTTTACATCGCATATATCACATAAATTATTTGTTCAAACTATTCAGCAATAAAAGCTAATCAATGCTTGGAGACTTTGCAATCCCACCACGAGAGAATACACTTACTATTCTCCGGCTCATCAGACCCAATCACGAATAGACAATTTTTTTATATCGCACAATATCTCCCAATCCTTAAGAGATGCGGATATTGGCTACATTTTAATATCCGATCACACTCCCGTCTCCATTCAATTGGATATTTTGCAAAAAAACGAATGCACCTAGGAAGTGCCGTTTTAATAATGCACTCCTTTTGGATCCAAAGTTTACCTCCTCTTTTGTCTCCTTTTTTAATGAATATTTTTCTTTAATCAAACCAATACCATGCCATTTTCTGTCATTTGGAATGCATTTAAAGCAGCGGCTAGGAATTTTATTATTGGCTTTGTTTAAAAAAATGCAATAATTCACACAAACTAACCATAGACCTCCTAGCCAAGATAAAGAATTTGGAGCATTCCTACTATTCCTCTAAATCGAAGGATTGTTTATCTGAGCTTATTAATGCCAAGTTCCAATTTAATAAGGAATCGACAGACAATGCCTCACTTTATTTGTTAAAGTCTAGTGCAAAGTTCTACAGTGGCCAGAACAAAGCTGGTAAATTATTAGCGAACTATCTGAAAGTTAAACATAACAAGTTTAATATTGAATCTATTATGGACGAGCAACAAACATTGAAGTTTAAAGATTCTGAAATTGTAAACGAATTTCTTATTTTTCATAAGTCATTATACACACCAGAGAATTTGCCCTCGGAACTTCACATTTCTCAGTTCCTTTCAGGCATTCAACACTCTTCTGGTTTCAATTAGACTTTACCTCCTTGGAATCTGCTATATCACAGCAGGAGCTCCCTACTGCTTTACACACACTTAAAAAAGACAAAGCCCTGGGTCCAGACGGTTTCACTGTTGAGTTTTTTTATACATTTCGCACAATTACTTCTCCCCAAACTGCATACTCTCTTAGAATTTTTCTCTCACACGGGTGAATCCTCT